>JAKSZU010000002.1:81502974-82102974 GCA_026018925.1 Tupaia tana
AATTTCTGTTTTGCTGGCTATAGAAACATTCAAAATTTTACAGGTAGCCAACAAGAACCTGGGAGACAAGTGCATGCCTGTACAGCATCCCACACTATAACTTGCTGACACCTATTCTAGTTTCTGAGAGTGGGTTAGTATCTCATTTGTTCATGGCACATTATCCCACCAGATAATATTACTAATTATTAGAAAAATAAAATAATAAAATTAATATTTAAATTTTCTATTTTTCTGACTCTTAATATGTGTACATTATAGAAAAATTAAAACACATAACACATGCAAATAAATCTAGGTCATTTGTGGTGGTACAGGCAGTAAGGGTACTGGTGCACAATGATGGAGCCCATGTAGGGAGGCTCTGGATTTGCATCCTGGGTCCGCAATCTGTCTGGCTACAGGGCTGGTGGGAGGATCATGGCAAGAAGAATCCATTAAGAATTACTTTCTTTCTCTCTTCCATAAAGGAAATAAATACTTAAAAAAAAAAAAAAAAAAAAAAGAAGAAGCAGCTTTAATTCTAGTGCTCAAAATCATTGTTTTGTCATTTTGGCATATGTAGTTTAACACTCTTATCAACACACATATCTTTATATAGTTGAGCTCAAGGAGCAAAATAGATTTTTATCTTGAATGTCTTAACATTTTGTCATGGCATTGTCACTTTTTATTAAAGTTTTCTAAAACATCATTTTAAACAGCTACATAATTTTCCTTTCTATTTTTTAAACCATGATTTCCTGAACCATTTCCTTAATAGTGGACATTTAGTCTCTTTCCAAAGGCTTTTGATTACATAAAATGCTGCAATATGGGGCCAGCAGGTGGCATGGTTGCTAAGGCACTGATTCCCACATGGCTGACCATCTTTCTAGTCCCAGACCGGGCAGCCTGCTTTCTCATTTTCCTCTCTCTTGCATGCTTTCTCTCACTCTCTTTATTTCTCTGGTGAGCACATGTGCCCTATAGCAAATTAAAAAATAATAATGAAGTAAATCATTCTTTTTTTTAAAGCTGCAATAAATATTTTAATGCATAAATATTTTTCTGTGTTTAGATTATTTTCTTAGGATAGATTCATAAAAGGAAAACATAAATTAAAAAGGTACCTTAGAGGCCACTTTAAATTAGTATAAGTTTAAAACAAATGTTAGGCATCATCCAACCTACTTACTATTTTCTTGGCCAAAAGTATGAAGTATGAACAGTAGGTGTTTTTTAAATACCTAGTTATTTGGAAGCCAGCCCTGTAGCCCAGTAATTAAGGGAGCCATATCCCACATGGTTGTCCATGGTTTGAATCCCAGCCTTGAAGCTTGAAATGCAAAATCCTGATGGGAAGGAAAAATGCAAAAAGGTTGTGGCATGGCTGCACCCCACTGGGAAGTGCTTTCTCTCCCTCTCTTTCTCTCTGGCAAGCACATGACCCTCTGTCAATTAAAACAAATACTTAGTCTTTTCATATAGCAATTTTAAAATGATTAAAGTATGATCAACACTATATGACCAGCATTACCTCATTGGATAGGACAATAATTACACACCTAGAAATTCCCTGTTGTCTTACATCACAGGTTCTAACATTCGAAAGAGAAACATCTACATTAATCTGGAAACCTTCAAGTTATAAAACTACTTTAAGTTAGAGTCCCTCCCCCCACAAATTTCCATATTTGCATAGGCTAAAGAACTTGCTGAGACAGTTTCCTCATTCACCTTTTTCCCTTCCATATTGAATAAATATGACTGAACCATTCACATGATAGAATCTAGTTACTGCCTAATTCAACATTCTGCTCTTTTGCTTATTCAAATCTAATTTTGTAATGACTGAGAATGATCACTTTCTTAACCCACTTTACTTCCCCCTCACTTTTTCCAGCAAGTTTATACCTGGCTTTCTTTGGGGGACCATGTTCGATAAAAGTTTGTATGACTCAGCGTGAGTTTTCACTGATGAGAAAAAAACCACAAAGCCTGGACAAGACAGTTATTGGACAATACGGAGATCAACCACCAGCCTAATGACTGTCTTAGGTACCACGTTCCAACATCCACTCATCCAAAATGATAATCCACTGTACAAGTCAAGGAATTGCAGGGATTACGTGTGAATGTGTAGCCTGGAACATCTTATCCACACATCCCAAGGTTGTATTGTAAATTTTCAAAGCCCATTAATAAGCAGGACAGTTATAATTATCTCCTTTGTGTAAAGAAGGAAGATAAAGCCAGTACGTAGGTAATTGTCTTGGCCAAGGTCATTTTGCCCATAAGTTAGACTGCTGGGATCAGACTCGGATGCAGGGATAGAACACATTAGGAACAGAATCTTTTTTATATACATGAACAGATGGGATGGAGCCGAATAAGATATTCCTGGGAATCAATGAAATGTAAATATAGGTGGAAACAAGAGTAGATGAGAGAAAACGAAATCAAATCATCCTTCAGAAAAATCCTTACAGCATAATGACTGCACAAGAGATGACCTCAATTCACTCATGAAGAGAAGAGAAAATGAACTGATATTTTTGCCATATGCTGGCTGAAGACATGGAAAGGAAATAGCAAGCCGATTTGAGTTGAAGGCGCATTGCAAGAGCTGACAGCACAATTTCTTTTCCCATCAATTTTCACCCCCACCCTACCTCTACCCCACAAGGGACCTGCCAATGTAGACATCCAAAATCAGTGTCTCTCAGTTAAGAATAGAATGTTATGCTATACAGTGGAGCAGAAAAGAACAGAGGTTTCTCATATAATCTAGTTTTTATTTTCTGGGCTATTGTGTGATTGTAAATAATAACCTAGATAGGCATTAAGGATATTTATTATTTAGAATGTCGTATACATGTTTGTTTAAATAAGGGTGTAATTAATTGGGCAAAATTTCTGTTTTCTTATTTGAGGTTTACATTCAAATGCATCATTTCTAAGTGATACGTGAGATAATACAAATTCTGTTTTGTTAAGTTTGACTGATTTTATTGAGTTCAAAACTAATTGTTCCACTGAATCTAAAAGTAATCATTTCCTTATAACTGTCATAAATATCTTAACTCTACTGGCAGCCATAAGAGATAGGACCCCAGTGAGTAGTCTATGTAAAAACTAAGAGGTTTACGGTTGCAATGGAGTAAGAAGACTTCAGTTTTAATCCCAACACTTACATGTAGGACCTCTGAACCTCACTTTCTCCATCTGTAGAAGGGAGATACAATATCTACTCTACTTCTCTGAATGATGTGAGCAGCAATTAAGGCAAGGTTTAGGGACAATGAAATACTATATTGATATACTGTTACCCGTTTTGCTGAATCATTATTGACTATAGGACAGCATTCTTTCTCCACGGGCTGCTTGTGCAGTGAGAACACATTTGGTCCTTTGTGGCCATTCAGAAAGTATGTGACAGGTTAGATTTGGGCATATGGGAAAATGGCAGGCTCTTCCTGAGGACTGTCCCAAACCAAAGCAGAGTTCTGGTAGGATAGTGTGTGTTTGCTTCTGCTGATTATTCTGTTTTTTGTTGTAAAAAGTAGGACATTGTGAAGTGGGTGTGGAGCAAGTTCACTGTGCACTGGTTTACCACTCCAGCCTACTGCATCTTGGGCTGAACTTTACTACTTTCCTGAGTCTGGTGTCAGGACACATACAAGTTACATGAAGCAAGTTTATTACAGATAGATAGCAAGGGACAAAAGAAGAATAGATTCAGTCTTCCCAGAATCAGGAAAGCTGCCTGTGGTGGAGGCACTCTCACTTGCTTGTGCACCCACTTATTTAGCAGCCGAGGAATCCTGGAATGCAGCCTTCCATGGGTATCATAGTCCAGGGCAACTGGAATTACTGAACTAACACAGAAGGACATCCTGTTTCAACGGGACTAGGAACAGGGCCTGTCCTTTTCCAGCCAGTTCTTCTTTATGCCAAGATGTAGCATTCCCAGCACATTCTATAGTTATTCCTGAGAACTAAAGCAAGAAAGCAGGGAGAACTGTCTTACAGTGAGGTAATGAATAAAAGAAAGGTGGTAGTTGTCAGTATGGTATGACCTCAAATAAATTTTATGGTCTATTCAAGCTCACATGTATCTCTTCCTGCTAATTCATTCATTCAGTATTTATGTAACACTAACTATGTGCTAATTTTGGCTTCCTTCTTCCTCATTTGAACAGATGGCAGAGCTGCTTAAGTTGTATCTGTCCAGTGAAACTGAGCTCCTTAGGGGCAAGAGTCATACATTATGCTTTCAGTCTATTCTCTATAGTGCTTAACAGGGTTCTAGGAAAATTGAAGGAACCTGTTGTCGATTTTTTTAAACCTGGGTAATTTAAGAGGATAAAAGTTTATTCAGCTCATGGTTTTGGAGGCTGGGAAGTCCAAGAGCATGGTGCTGACATCTCTTGAAGGTCTTTTGGTTACATCACAACATGGTGGAAAGTAGGAATGCATATGCCTGTGTTGCTTGTCTCTGCTTTGGTTTTATTTCCTCTTTATAAACCCACCAGAATTCAATCATAGGGGGCACCATCCAAATCATACCCCCAGAAGGCTCCGCTTCTTAATTCCATAGTTGAATTTAATTTCTTCGTAATATCTTCACAAAATAGCCACATTGCAACACATAAACTTTAGGGGATACTTTCATACCATAGCAGAACCATTAAATATTTATTAAATTTTTCTTAAAAGGGCTACATAATATTTTCACAGTTTGATTTTTTTTTTTTTTTTTTTTTTTTTTTACAATGTTGCGTTACAGTTTGGATTCATTACAGAGCAGTCCCTGAGATGGAGATTAGTATGCTGGGTTGACTAGAGAGTGGTTTTGGGCATAATACCTATGAAAGGAAGAGGACGGGAGCAGATTGGGCAGGGGGACATGAACTGCAGTTAAAACTTGTTCTCTCTGTTGTCCAGTTTCTCCTGGAGAATGATATTTTATTGTATCAAATGTAATTCATGGGCCACCAGCTGCACCATGGAAGTAAGGTATTATGATTGCCTGAGTCTATCTGGGCAGCTCTACCAATCACTGTAGCTAGGGAAGAAGGACTATGGGACTATGTAAGATTATGGGAATTCTTTTTTTTTTTGGAGAGGTTTTGCTATAGTGTGTATGTGCTTGCCAGAAAGACAGAGAGAGACATCCCCCTCAGGGGGGATGGCCATGCCACAACCCCTTCTCCTCCGTTCTCCTCTCAGGATCTTGGGCGTGCACGCACAGGCGCCCAGCGTGAGTTTAAGCTGCTGGGTCCGGGACTCGAACTGCGGTCGACTACATGGGAGTCCAGTGACATAGCCATTACGCTAACTGCTGGTCCCAAGATTATGGGAATTCTTATGTGGACATACATGACTGAAGTAGAGAAAAGGTCATTCTGTGGAAGAGTAGGGCAAGCATTGAATGGACAGAACAAAAGATGTCCACCACCAGCTGTAAGATTTCTCTCATCCCTCCATTTGAATCTTGCCAGACCAATTTTATATATTTTTGTGGTTTCAGCATAGGGACCAATGAATTTTAATCATGGAAGCAGACCATGTAACAATCAGTAATTTCTTCATAAATACTAGGTTCTGTTCACTTTACAGTGAGATTAATCACCTGCCAACATGCACATAATTTTCTTGGTCCCGAGCAATTGTTTATTAATCATATTAACAAGGGAATTTTTGAAGGGCCAGAAATGAAGACATAATGACTATATATTTCTTTTTAAAAGGATATTTATTTATATTAACAAATGTCACTTTGTAGAAGACATTTCAGCTTTTATCAACCTTGCTTTGAGTGATTTATAATATGATTTTGTTAGCTATACATCTTTATTATATGAAGAAGATTAGAAGAAATAAAAGCTTTAAAAATGATCTCTCTCAGTTCCAGCTAGAAAATGTATGCTTTGAAACAAAAATGTCATAAAGTGTCTACTTAACTTTTGATTCTCTTGGTGATAGCGTCGTAAGTCAATATCCACTCCATCTGCAGGTGACTAGTTTAAGTCAATGGTGACAGTTCCTTCCCCTGGGAAAACCAATCCCAGTGGCCAGTTGGTTCAGAAATGAGTGTGTGACATGATATATGAGGAAAGGGATACTTCTGCAAGAAGTTTCTTTTTCCTCCATGTCATGTGAGCTCTGCTAATGCTCCTTGTCATCAGCTCACAGTGAGGCCAATACTGAGGAGAGCCCCATAAAAGGATGAGAAAAGCCTGAGTCCCCGCCGACATGACGGAGTCAGTGAATTAATCAACTTGAAACTGCCCTTCTCTTGACTGATGATAGATAATACTCCTCCTAATGATTTAAACGAGAATCAGGGCTCCTGCTACTTGCAAGTGAAAATTTCTTCATAGATACAATTGCAAAATGAAAAAGAGTTTGCTACCAAATAATCGTGGTCCTGTATAATCGATACAAACAGAGATGCTTATAATGTATAGGGGTACTGCAAAACAGGGAATCCTATGAGGAGGTTTCTCAGAGAATAAGATGCGTGAGATGGATATTGAGGGACACTTCAGTAAGGGGAAGATGAGGAAGAGCCTTTCAGTTAGAGGCAGCAATATTTATAAAAGCATTGAGTACCGAAACAGATATTTTTCTTACACATCACTCAAGTTAGAGCAAATAAAGAAAGGTCTAGGAATATCTCATAGTAATTATGAGTCTAATGGGTAATGCGTCAGGAAACTTGAAAGCTGCCGAAGGCAGACGTGCCTTCTCTCTCGGTCTGTCTATACTTGCCGGGGCGGGGGGGGTGGGGGGGGGGGGGGGGGGGGGGGGATTGTGTGTGTGATAACGGTGTCTTAGTATTGCTTTGTTCAGACCATGTGTTCCATTTCTTGTTGACTTCTACAAGATGTTCCTTTTCTCTTCTGTATAAGTATGTGGGCCCCAAAGGACAGCAGCTTAAGTACCACTATGATCTGACTCGTTTTTTGTTGGAATTTTCCTGGCCAGCCAGTGTACTACATTTCATCCCCAGTCCCCAACAGCTACTTGACCATGGTTGAGTCTGTTGATCACTGAAGGATGGGATTAATATGGTATAAAAATAGTTGCCTACATTCACTATTCAAGTTGGCCTAACCAATAGGATCAAATCTGTATTTGAGTAACTTCCTGAAGTATGAGACAGGAATAGTCAGTAGTAAAATGGGAGGAATAAGACCATATAGGAAGTTATTGCAGTCTAGGCAAGAAATAATACATTTCTGAACTAAGACAGTGGGAGTGGGAGGAAGAAGAGAAGAATGATACAGTAAAGATTAAATTAATTATTTCACTCATTGATTCATTCATTTACTCGACAAATATTAGCTGAGCACTCTCGTTTACCAGTTTCCTAAGCATAATAAACAAAGCAGACAAAAAGATTCCTATCCTCCTGGAGTTTAATCTTAAAGCAGGGAAAGTAATCAAGAAGTAATTTGAGGGAGCAGCAGATGTCATAATGGTTATGTTGCTGGACTCCCACATAGTCGACTGCAGTTCGAGTCCTGGACCCGCTGGCTTAAAACTCACAGTGGGTGCATATGCATGCATGCCCAAAATCCTGAGAGGAGAATTATGGAAAAGGGATTGTGGCATGGCCATTTCCCCGGTGGGGGTGGGGTGGGGGTTGGTTCTTGCTTTCAGTCTGTCTCTCTAGCAAAAATATCTCTCTGAAAAAAAAAGGGAAATAATTTGAATAAATAAAACATGTATTTTGTGAGATTGTGATAAGGGTATTTGGTTGCTATTTTAAATGATCAGGTCACCCCTAAGCTTATCATTTTATCATGTTCATGGGTTCGTGGATACAAATTCAGAAAAGGTACAAGGAGCATGGCTTCTCTGCTCCATGATGTCTGGTATCTGGGGCCTCCATAGCTGAGGGTAACTCAATGGCTGGAGACTGGAGCATGTGGAAGCATCTTCACTCACACATCTGGAGTTCATGCTGGCTGCCAGCTGGGAATCCCAGCTGGTGCTTTTGGCGGGAACATCTGTACATGGCCTGGCCATGTGTCCTGGCTTCCTTACAGCATGGCAGCCTCAGGGTGGTTGGATTTTGTATTAACGGACTGCAGCCTGGGGCTCCAAAGCCATGTGTCCTAAGAGAAGTAGGAGGAAGCAGCATGGTCTCTTCTAATCAGCCTCAGGAGAAGTAGTAACTGAATCCTGAGTGCAGGGAAGAGACCTAATGTCACCTTTGTATGAGACGAGTGTCAAAAATTTGACAGACACTTTTATGAAGTACCATTAGCATTCTGGAGAAAAACTGAGCAGGGTTAGGGGATACAGAATACTGCGTCCAGGGGGAGGGACTGGAGCTGGCTTTCCATTTTGATTGATGTGGTCCCCGAGGGAGCAAATGGTACAAAGACCTAAGGGAAGCTTGGGAAGGAAAACACATTTTCAGCAGAGAGACAGCAGATGTGAAGAGTTTACGAATGTTGTTTTAGTCTGTTATGTCGCTCCTAAAAAGTACCTGCATCTGAGCCACTTACCAGAATGGAGTTTTATTATCTTGTAGTTTTGGAGGTCCAAGGTCAAGGAGCCACATCTGGTGAGGATCTTCTTGCTAGTGTGGGCTTCCTGTGGAGTCCCGAGGTGGTACAGGGCATCTCATGGTACGAGCTGGAGCTGGGCAAGTGTGTGTGTATCTGTGTCTTTCTCTCTGCCTGGTCTTTCTCTCCTTACTAGGCCACCAGGAGTTAATCATGGGGCCCCACCTTGAAAACCTTAATCCTAATCACCTTTCAAAGGCCCAACTTCTTCTTCCCTGAAGTTAGATTAAGTTTTTGCCTTTTTAATCCCATACAATAATTTACCAGATTTCAGTACATGAATTTTGGGGGTAGTGTTCAAACCAGAGGCACTGTAGTAACCCATTGGCTTGGTGGAGGCCAGTGGTAGATAAGGACGACATTGAGGAGATTTCTAGATTTCTGTCTTGAGTTTTAGATGAATGATAGTTTCATTAGTCAGGAACAGGAACACAGGAAGCTGGCAAGGGAGGACTGAATATAGTTTTGGACATATTCTGAAGTGTGTGTGTGTGTGTGTGTGTGTGTGTCTGTGTGTCTATGTGTGTGTGTTTACTCAGTAGTAGACAGAGCTGGGGAAGGAGATCTGGGCAGGATACAGTTTTGAAATCCTCAGTGTCTAGATGGTGTCAGACGCTGTAGGAATAGATGGGATTGGCTAGTGAGGTGAGATAAGTCTGGCCGGTACCAACATTTAAAGTAGGAGCACAGGGCCTAGTGTAAAGACATGGAACTGGATTGGCTAGAGAGATAGGAAGAGCAATAGGATAGAGGAATGATTTCAGGGTCAGACAAAGGTAGGGGAAGGCCTAGGAACCTTCAAATATCTTTTTTTCTTGAGTTTCTCTCAAGATAAAATGTCCCCAGCAAAGGCAGTGATATGATACCTGAATGAATGGAAGGCAGGAGGAGAGCATTTCAAAAAGGGAAGGAGAATAATGACAGGGGTAGTGCAGGGTTGATCAAAAGGTACCTTTTGTCAGTTCCTAATTTTTATCAGACTAGTGAGTAATGATACCTGGGCAGAATGTGTTAGGTGTCCTTGACATGTCTTTAATTTTGAAGGTTATAGTAGGTCATGTGGGATATCTTCTCTTTCGATAATACAAATGAAGGGAAAGACAATTCTTTAAGGGAATGACAGTCTTCCTGGTAGGCACTCGAGAGAAAAGTGCAGGTATGAATTTACGGATCGTTAGCTCCATCTAGTGACTAAATAGTGAAACAAATATTTTATCGTAATAATATTTTATCTTGGTTCTTTACTACATTATTTTATCTGTCAGTCAATAATTATTCCCTAGATATTATGTTACATAGTTCCATTTGTATAATTATTTTCAAACTAACCTATTAGTTTGTCATCTAGCTAAATTATCTAGCTAGATTCTCCAAACTAGAAGAAAGCAGTATTGAGAAGTTGGGCAAAGGGAAGTAAATGGACATGGACGTGTGCTTCTGCATTGTTTGAAAACTCTGTAAGTACCAGCTGCTAGTGTTAAATAGCTGCTAGCTTCCTACTGTAGCGTTGTATATAGTATCATCTTTTTGAGAAAGTAGATGATAGTAACAGCGATAATGATGATGACAATTGTGGCCCTAGAAGTTATTTGAAGGAAAAAAAGCTCAAATATTTATTGAGTGTCTGCTATTTATGAGGATGGAAAAATGAAATTAATCTATGAACAGGACAGAACCTAAACTCGAGAATTGGCCAAATTATTTTCAATGTCACACACACACACACACACACACACATACACACACATTTATTTAAAGGAAGTCTTTAATACATTCATGGAAAATATGGATAATAAAAAAAATTATGCCTGGATTTCATTTCTTTGCAATAAAACAAATTTGTACTTTAATTCTATTTTCTCACTAAATTTTGACGTTTCCTTATCTGTGTATGTGTGTGTGTGTGTGTGTGTGTAAAATTTAGACCACTTCATCAGCAAAGAATGTTACATAGTTCCCTGTATGTTTGTGAGTATCCTATACTAGGAATATTTTGTAAGTGATCAGTTTTGATATTTGTTTGCAAGTTGATAAATCTCAGAAGCCAACACTTGTGGTTATTGTGTCAACAAAGGGGAATATTTACAGAGAAGAGTGCTACCACTGGAGAGTTGACCCAGCTGGGTCAGGTTTCTAGCACATCCTGACACTCATACTTAATTTGGAAAAATAATGGTAGGAAACAATGTAACATAATTTGAAAGGGTCTTAATAATGTCTTACTGTATCTTTCCAGAGGAAGAAAAATGATAGGAATGGGTTTATGTTTCCTTCATGAGAATTTGAATACAGGCTGTATTAATTAAACATCTTCATTTTACTGATGGAGAAACTTGAACTGACGGTGATTAAATTACAACGCTATTTGGTTGCACGGCTAAGACTGCAGTCCGTCTTTTTTTATTTGTGGTCTGCTCTTCTTTGCAGTGTAACTGTTAGTGGAAGTGTTCTCCATTTCCATAGAAGACCATGTAACACCAAAGCAAGAGGACGTGGACTCACACCCACCTCAAGAAAGTTTAGCTAGATTGAGGAAGATTATTTAAGTGTAAACTGAAGACCACATTTCCTTTATTCTAAGATGTACATGTATTTCACATAGTAACATTCTGCAATCAGCCTGAACTTTATAATTAACGTTAAGACATAATTGCTGCCATGCAATGGGCCAAGTTGTGAAGTCTTCATCTTTGTGTGAGAATTTAACCACTCACATTTTCCTTCAAGAGACTGTAGAAATGGCAGCTAAGGCATTGGCTAAATTTCTGAAAGAAACTATTTACTACCTAACAAAACGGAATTTAATTAAGGAATTTTTACAAAAGGTGGTGTTTTGTTTTTCATTGCCAGAGTTCATGTGTGTGACAAAAAGAGAGAGAAAACACTGCCAATGGGGCATAGTCCCCTTCCTCCTTTTCCCTATCTATACATCAAGATTCTGAGTACACATGCACACATGACTGGGGTGTTTTACAAACCACTGGAGCCAGGATTTGAACAGCAGTCATCCATGCGGGACCTGGTTTCTTACATACAGGGCTTACCCACTGTGCCAGAGCTAGCCCTGAAGTTGTCATTTAAATCACTGGTATTATTTCATTTGACTTGAAGTGCTAAAGAGGTCAAAATTTTAAGAAAGGAGCAGGCAACTCACTGAGATGCTACTCAGGCCCAATTAGCAGCCAAACTTAATTTGGAAGAACATTTAGACTGAGTTTGAAAAAGTCTAGACCCAAATCTTACAATCCCAAAAGGAAATGGTATGTAATTGTATGGGCAGAGATCTGTTACAGTTAGGTTAGTATCTTTTATAATTTGGGTACATGTAGTGAGTTTCCTTTTACCAAAATGTTATTGTTAACTTGATAAATGTACAATCAGTGGCATCTAAGAATAGAAGTCTTTCAATTTAGACAGCAGTTCTGTGTATTCAAAAGGACATTGTCTTGGAAACTAGGTCTGAAAAACCACTCCACTTTCTGCCTCCTACTAGCTGTACTGCCCTTGAGCAATTTATTTTCTCTGTGAATGTCAATTTTCTTAAATAAGATTGGAATAATGATCCAGCAAAGATGATGCATGTTTCTAAGACACTGCAGGCTGGGACCGCAGGGGAGCCCTGGGTTCATTTTCTGGTTCTACCTGAAGGCTCAGCACAGTGGCATGCACTTGTAAACCCAGCCACTTGGAGACACTGAGGCAGAAGGATCACAATCGTGAGACCCTGTCTAAAGAACAAAAAATTAAAAATTAAAAAATAAAAATAAAACTGGAATAATGACATGTACCTTGCAGGAATATTGAGACTGTTACATAAGATTATATATGCAAAATGCCTACCACATGCCTTTCATATGGTAGGTGCTCAATTAAATCAAGTCAGCCACAAGAAACTTAGGGTCAACAAAGTGATTTGCTTGGGACCAGCAGGTGGCATGGTGGTTAAGGGCACTGGAATTCCACTTGACCAACCATGATTTGAGTCCCAGCTTGCTGGTGGCTTGCTTTCTCACTTTCTCTCCCACTCAGTTCCTCTCTGGTCAAATTTAAATGAATATATAAATAAATGGATAAATTAAGTTAATTAAAGTAATTTTTAAAAAAAAAAAAAAACAAAAAAAGTGATTTGCTAGAAATTGTTGACTGAAGAGTAAATTTCTCCAATTTGGTCCTATGTAGTCTAAACAATGTTTCTTATTAAAAAATCCATGCCTCATCAATCAAGAATATTATAAAAATGTCTTCCTATATTATGTTGTACTAAAATCATATGTATTTAAACATTGTCTCTAATATGGTACAGGATATATTTTTTCAAGTTAACCACTCCCCTCTCCCTTTTCCCTATTCTGATCTACTTCTTAGAGGAGAAGCTCCATACAGCTGAGAAAATCATTGATCTAAAAAATGACTTCAGGCAGGGATCTTAGAAACACTTAGATATTCGAAGGGTTTTGTTTGTTTGTTTTTTAAAGAGATTTTTGTTATAGGGCGTGTACTCTTGCTGGAGAAACAGAGAGACAGAAAGTGAGAAATCACTCCCTGAGGGCATGGCCACATTACAATCTCTTCCCCTCTATTCTCTCAGAATTTTGGGCACACATGTACACACACCCAGTGTGAGTTTTAAGCCACCAGGTCCAGAACTCAAAGGGCAGTTGACTATGTGGTAGTCCTGTGACGTAACTATACCATCTGCTAGTCCCTAGATACTTGCTTTTGATTCTTATTAGGAGTCTAGCAGTCAGTTTAGTCACTTCTCATCTCTTGAACTCCTGGTCCCAGCATTTGCCAAACACATTGAGTAAGAGACAGATGGACCTGGCCATTCCTCCTGCTTATCCTCCTACAAAGAATAAATTCAAATATGTTCAATGGGACATGCAATGGGACAATGTTTATAAGGTGACCTAAGGATTTATCTAATTTAGAAACCATGTGTATGTCAGACATACCAACTATCCTGAAGTCAAAATAACAAACCAAACCAAACCCCAAAACACAGTGAGTTACAAGAAAAGAACTCTGTTGCCAAGTTACTTAAGGAAATCACAAGGCCACATTTTATGTCGGTCCCTGGGGAGACTTAAATAGACTCTGATCACATATTCATCTCTCTAGAATAGTGTCTCCTTCAAGTGTTCATAAAATAGTATCCCAACCTAGAGTTAGCTGATTTTTTCTGATTTTATGCTAGTGTGACTTCTACTCAAGCTGTTTTGCTCCCCACCCAGTTTTCAAGAATGGACTGGCAGGTTTCTTTTAGCACTATTAACTTTTCAAAAGCCACTTCCCTATTTGCATATCTCCTGCAAGGCACATCACACTAACCTTGTCTTGCTGTAGGCTCCTCAGGAGACAGAATCCTTTTTCTGCTTTGTTCAGCAACCCAAAATGTAATCAAGTAACTACTCTACTGCAGAGGGAAGAAAGGGAAGGATTTCAGGGCTGAACACAATGGTGATGCCATGGGAAAATTCAAAGAATTCCCGTGAACCCGGCCCTCACCCCACGTTGTGCCCTGCCTCACTAATCTTTCAGATTAGTTCAGCCTAATGAAAGCCAACAACATGTAAAGCAAGTAATAATACTCATCGTCCATCTTTCATCCGCTTTAGTTCACTCTGCAAGTCCTGGGTTTTGGCAAGCTGAATTCTCAAAAAACACCACCAGCCATCTCCTGGGGCTGCTTCTAATAACATTTAGTGCTCATCTTGGGAAAGGAAGTATCTGATAGGAATTTAGCCACTAAAAACCCACTATTTGTTCGTAGAAAGTATGAACGGGGTTGGTCTGACATTCTGTCTCTCTTAGGGACCATGAATTCAGTTCCTCAACACATACTGCTGTTTCTCTTAGCTTTTCTTTTATTGTGTTTTAAAAAAATACATAGTAGAAATTCACACCAGCAGCTCTTAGATTATTTAAAATGAGTTGTTTAGCATTACTTATAAGTTTAATTCTCTCCTGTGAATAGAAAAAGTTGTTTATTTCAGGTATCTTAATATTTTTCAAAAATAAAAGTTGGTCTTATTTACTAGACAACACACTAAAACTGTTTATCAACAGTACACTGTTTGAAAGAAAGTGTCCTTGTATTTCCTCTACCAGTTTAAATGGTAAGTATGGCTATCAGGAAAAAAGAATCATTTCTTTCCTGGCTGCACAAAAATAGGTCAAGTAATTTAAGCCAGTCCATGGCAATTAAAATTCTGACATTGCCATTGTTCCTTCTATTCTGGGGGGAAAAGACAAACAGAACACATGATAATAGGGGTTCATTGGCTAAGTCATTTCAGTGCTACCCATTGTTCTCTTGCAGAGGCTCAGCCTTTACCTGCCTGGGAGCGCTGATTCTGAGGATAGGGGTGCAGTACCAAATGATACATACCATCCCTAAGGCTGTGTGTAACACGTCTGTATGCCAGCACAGCCATCCCCTTGGAAAGGAACACGTTGCCAATGGTTTGGGTCCTAAATTCCTCGAATTCTAATTTTACTTTTTGGAGACAGTGTTATCTGCTAGGTTTATTTTCAAGTCAATTTTACTGACTCAATTAGGATAGTAACACTCGTTCTCATTAAAGATCCTGTGGCCCTTTTCACAGGATTAGAGCCGGTGGCCTGGTCACATTCCAGTGTGGATAATTGCATTCCGCATTCCTGGATATTTCCCTCCACCTATCCAATCTCATACCATCAAATGCATTGTTATTTACCCTTATTACACACGGCTGTCCTGTTATGGGGGTGTTTAGTGTTTGCTATCTCCACATGGGAGGCTAAGTCACTGGCCAGATCTCATTACATTTAAAAAAAAATTTTTTTTAGCCAGTGCCTGTTTTCATATATAAGGTAAATCTCAATTATGGATGCTTAATCATAGGTTAAGGTAAATCACATATTCTTGTTTTTATGAAGGACAGTCATTCTGAAATATTCCTTGATTAAAAATTTGCTGTTCAAATTCATACAGTTTGCTTCAAGAAAGAAAACAAAGTCCTCAGAAATGGTGAAAAACAAACAATAAAACAAAACAAAAAAACCTCTTGAAGAAACAGCTTTTCCTTTGACCTTCTAAATAAATTCCACAAGGGGGCGAAAACACCTAATGGTCTGGGACTACAAAGTTTATATTTCAAAGCCGGCCACCCATAATAGATTAGTGGATTAATATTTTGCTCTAAAGGATCTGGCCTTTAATGTTGACATCAATTTATAGCCATCCCAGGCGTTTACAGTAGTAAAAGTCACGGAGACCATAAACTTCACAATAGATGTCAGCCTTCTGGTAGTAGTGCTCCAGCCTAGCACCCCATAAACAGTGGTGATTAGGTAACTGTTCTTTAAAGACCCATCCACAGGCTCTAACGTCTTTATCAGCTCCAGCAAAGATACTGCCTCCACGATTTTATCAGGCACAAGGCATAGGTACAAGTTTTTATTAATGTGGATTTATTTTTCTGACGTGGATCTGTGAGGTGGTGCTGTTGCTTATCATTGATCTCTTCTTGAAAATCAAGCGTAGAGTGTCTATTTATGAGCAAAGCTTGAAGAACAGAAGCTCTCTTGTACCGTATTAGAACTTTTTGACAAACAGCCAAGGTACAGAGGTCAAATTTCCCCATATGCTATAAGCAACTTAGAAGGAAGCAAGACCACAAAAGGTTTTGTAAATGTCTGCCAGGAGCCCAGTGATCTAGGTCACTGTACAGGTTTCATTAATCAGGTTGTTCAAACAAGAAGTTATTTTTCCCTGCTTTAGAGACCTGCAGGTATCACATAGAATCTGCTCAATTGTTGATCAAGAGTTTTAATGAAATAGAGATCATTCAAGTCAATGGGGTAGGGGGGGCAGTGTTTGTATTTGTGGTGAAGACAAATTTTAGCCCAGCTTCTCTGTTAGAGTCCTCTGTTCTGGCAGGGACGGGTTCAAGATCTAATAATAGTTCTTGGGCTCTGCATCTCCACATACGTGTTGGGCGTTTGAGCAGCAGGAGGAATTTAGTGACAGAGCAGGTGTTGTGGCTTATTCCCTGGCAGGATAAATGGTGAAGGGCGGTGGCAAGACAATTCTTTTGCCTCTTTATGCAAAAAAAAAAAAAAAAAAAAAAAAAAAAAAAACCCAAACCAAAAAAAAACCAACAACAGAAAAACAATGCCTTCAATAGCTTTCTTTCTTTTTTTTTACTACCACAGTGAAAGAGCTAGAATTGCTGTATTAATATGTATGCAAACATATTTTTTCACTTGAGCCTCTGAAAAAAAAAGGGAAAGAAAAACTTACTGTGAAAATGCTTAGCCAGGAAGATTTACTGCTGATTTTAGATTTAGTATTGACATGTCTTAGCTGAAGAAAACTTCAGCTTTAACTATTAATGTGGAAATCTGGATCAGCTTTTAAAAAGAGGTGGAAGAGTTTTTGATTATTTAGTGTATTCTCAGAGAAATTACTCCTCTTGAGTACAATTTCTCATAAAAAGGTGTCAGTTATGGAAGTATAAAAAACCCAGTGAAGTGTGCATCTTAATTTTACATGGCCTGCTTTGGAAATAGAATTATAGAATGTAAGTGATTTGAATTATACTTAAATCAGTCTTTATGCCAGACTCACTTTAATGTCACATTTCTATATACCTGTCCTTGTTTTTTTATAAAATTAGGGTTTGAGACTGAGTCAAAGTGAAATGCTCTTTTAAAACATTATTTGTAAGACTCCTCAACCTACATTTCTTTACTCTCCCATGAGGTTAAGTATAACACATGTCTGTTTTTTCTTGAATGTAGGGTGTGTTGCTCTTAATCATAAGCCATGAAAAGGAAAACAAAATTCCTTCTCCTTCCACCTGGGATAATTTGAGATTTTAAGAATATTAATTTTTTTTTTTTTTGCTTGATTATGTAAGGCAAAACTTGACACCCACCTAGCTGTAGTAATGGTCTTGATAACTCATCTAGATAAAATGAAAGTGATCTTACCCTCGTGTACTTTGCACCCAATACATGGAAGAGAAAAAAGCTCAGAATTCTGGAAAACAGGCATGCTTGAAAGGGACATCTTGTTAAGATTGTAATTTGACCTTTGAATCAACCTTGCGGAGCAAATTTTAAATATTATAGGAGAACAAAATAGGAAGCCTCAAGGTGGAATTCCACCCCCCTCTTCCCCCAGAACTAAATAGTCAGAAGCTATTTCAGAGATTAAGCTAGAAATTGTGTGCCTATCCTTAGCAGTTTTGCTGAGAAATAAAATTTGTCACTAGAGATAAAAGTAGGTTTATATTTAATGCCACCCCCATCAATCATTCAGTATATTATTCCAATCCTTCTTCGTTTGAGTAGTTGAATCAGGTATAACCAGAAACACTTGATCCCCCTCCCCCCAAGTGAGAAAGATCTTTATAGTGTTTAGTATAGCAAACCTTTCTAACTCTGTAGTACACTTGAATATAATGACAATTAAGAAAAAAAGCAGCACTTTGACAACTTTGCAGCTTTTGATTAAACCACACCAAGAGGCATGTTACAATGATAACAATGAAGCATTATGCCAATTATGTTAAATCCTGCTCTCCGCTTAAGCTCATCATGACCTGTTTTAGTGTCCTGTAATTTATCCTTTGGAATGCTTACTCTCATCAATACAGTGTTCAACTTGAAAGGCAAGGGGGGAAAAGCCACCAAAGGGAACAACCACCCCCAAATGACTTCTAGAAAACAAGTATTTCTTAACTTTTTATTGACATTGGCAAATTAAAATAGAATAAATTAACAAGTATTTTCTCAAAAAAATGTTTTGTACAAAAATACTGTCAAAATTTCCTAAAAAGCTTTCAACACAGTAGTATCTTTTCATGTACTGAATATAACTATTAGCACAGTGTCAAAAATGTTGAAGACAGAAACAAAATAAAAATCTGTGAAATGTTTGCCACTGACGACATTCCACACCCTATTATTGTCTGTACATATGGGGGAGGGGGGAAAGCCAACTTGAAAGTGAACAGTATGACTTTTCCTGATCCAGAACGGTTTGGCCCACATCTGTTTAATCTTCCAGTTTAGCATATTTTAAAAATTAAGTCTGTACTCAAATGCATAGTTTAAAAAATGAAGCGAGATGGCAGTTTGTGCAGTAATATCTGCCCTTCAAAGTTCATGCAACCAACTAATGCAATTTTTCCTTTCACTCGTAAATCTGAATGCAGTTCAGTCATTTGAAACCATCTACAAAATCCACAAGATTAAGCAGTTTGCCAAGATTAATATCTAACAGTTGAGCACTGGAGAAAGTGAGGAAATAAGGAGTAAAAACAAACAACAAAAAAGACCAAGTTAGCTAGATATTTCAACTACATAAGGGAGGTGAATGTCAAGGCTACAAAAACGAAACAAAAACAGGAAAAAAAAAGTGGCAGCAATTTTTTTTTTAAAACCAATTTGTACAAGTTTTTAGTTTACTTTGTTTCCAAGTTCTCAAACCTTTCAAGATCTGAAAAGTGAGATACTGTGTCTAAGGGAATGTTTTTTAATTCACACCGAAGAAGTTGGGGGTTTGATTTCTCTCGCCGGGGTTTCCATCAAGTCAACAGCTTACTCTGCTGGGCTGCTGTTTGCACACGAAGTCCGTCATAAAATCAAACTCGTTTTGCCCCAGCCAGAGTTCGGGCAGCTCCTTGATGCGGTCCAAACCCATTTCTATCACTAAGGACATAAGCACTTCCTCGTCGATGAAATCAGTGTCTATGACATTGGGCGGCAGCATTGCAGCAGGGACGTGGGCCACGGAGGCGGGCATGTTGCTACTGCCGCTGCCGCCGCTGCCGCCGCCGCCGGTGCTGCTGCCTGCGCCGCCGCCCGAGGTGCCGCCGGAGCCACCCGGGGTGCTGCTGCCGCCGGAGCCGCCGGGGGTGCTGCTGCCGCCGCTATGCTTGGGGTTGCAATCTCGGAAGTGCTGGTTTGTCCCGTTCATCTGGTGGCCTGCAGCAGGGTGCAAATCCGGCATGTAGTGGTTGTGGGAGTAGGGGTGATGGTTGAAATACTGATTGTTGAGCTTCTGCAGCTGCATGCTGGCCGGCAGGGAGCCTCCCTGACTGGCCACTGAGGGGCCCATGAACTGGGAGTTGTTAAACCTGGCCGCGGGGGCTAACGCGCTCGGAGGGTGCCCTCCGTTCACAGTCCCCGGCCCCATCGCGTGCCTGATGCCGCTCGTGGCATTCATGTTGCCCGCGCCGTAGTGTATGTGCTCGCCCATTAGGGCGTTGAAGGCATGCTGGGGCTGCTGCTGCTGGTGGTGGTGAGGGCTCGGGAACTGCCCCATGCCCATGCGGTGGGCAGGGTGGTGATGCAGCCCATTGGTGCCGTCGGGGAAGCGCCCGTGGTTCATGGCCATCATATGGTCTGCCATTTCCAGTCCTGAAAGTGGAAAGGACAGACGATCAGCCCCGCGCCGCACATGTCGTCCACCACAGCGCACCCCACTTTTTCTCGCCCCTGTTCTCTAAGCTCTTCTGGGCGCACGTCGGCTGCGAACCACCACCTCCAGGATCCCACTAGTAGCCTACACACCCGAAGTCGCCGCCACGGCGGACCTGACACCCGCAACCGAGCCGGGGGCCACACGAACAGTCCCTTCCCCTACGGTCGGGCGCGGGAACACAAGCCCACACCCCCCTCTGCTCCCCGAAGTGGCCTAATAAAGGAAGTGCCCCGTAGCCCTACCGCGAACTTAAGGCTTTAAACCAACCCTCCTCATCCTGTTGTTGCACATCCTGTTGTTATTCCCCAGCTCCGCCTCACGCGCTTCCTCCGGGCAAACCCTGCCCTCGGAGGACTGGGCTGGCAGGAGCCCCAGCCCGCTTCGCCCGCCGTGCTTACCTTCCGTCTTTGCGTTTGCAGCTCCGAAGATCGAGGGCGGGATCGTCGGGTCCAGGACCGGCTCAGCAGCACATAGAGGGGGCCTTCCTGGCGTGCAGGGCGCTAGCTGTCGCGATGTCGGCGCCGAGGTCTCGCAGCGGCCGCTGGGGCAGATTCGGAGCCGTTCCCTTTTATTTCCCCTCTGCTGCCCTCACAGCTCGGCAGGACCGC
Organism: Tupaia tana; assembly: GCA_026018925.1. Lineage (NCBI taxonomy): Eukaryota > Metazoa > Chordata > Mammalia > Scandentia > Tupaiidae > Tupaia > Tupaia tana. Next base: position 81,523,629 of record JAKSZU010000002.1, read on the forward strand.
CCGGCAGCTGCCAACAATGAGCTGTGTTTCTTAGGGCTTTGGCCACAGTTAATATAAGGGATTTCAGGAAGGGCGGAGCGAGAGCCTCCCGGGCGGGCGGCGGGAAGACGCGGATTCCGGAATTCCGAGCACTCTGGACCGGGTCGGCGAGCCGCGTCCCCGCGTCCGGCGGCACGTGCACAGAAATTGCGGGGCCCCGGCGCCGCCCCGCCGCCCCCCTTCTCGGTTTCTGCCCGTCCCAGAAACTTGGGGCCAGCTCGGCTGTCCCTGGGGAGTGGGGGAGGGGGGATACTCCCCAGCCAGCAAGCTCTAAGGTAGCGTGTGCTCCGAGAGAAGCAAGGAAAATGCACTGCCCGCCTCTCGCCGGATCGCCCCACCCCCCAGTTCGCGCACACAGCTCACCTAGCGCTCCGGCCTGCTCTACGGGAAAAGGGGGTTCGATCGGCGCACCTGCCCTGCAGAGTGCCCTTCTGCTTCCCAGGCTTTGCAAAAGCCTTCCCACGCTGCGAAGAATGGCTGTGCTTCGTCGCATTGGGTTTTAAAGCCCCGGACAAATAATGCTCCCGCCCCTGAGCGCGCTTTCTTGGGCCTTGCCTTTGTGTTTGTATAGGGACTGTGAATAAACCTAAACCTAGATATATTCTGCGTTCAAATGCATTTCTAACCTACTCCTTTCAAGGACAGGAGCTGGGGGACTGGGAGCAGTAGTGGCTGCAGGTGGACGGAGCGCGCTCGCGGGCCCGGACGTCTCCGCTCCAGTACCTAGAAATCTGGTCCACGCTTTCGAGCCCGCCAGCAGCTCCTGGGGTACGTGTGCTTCTGCTAAGTTTGCGTTTGCAGCTCTTGGTAGCTTTGGCATCCAAGCTGAGGCGTCTCTGCTCTGTAAACAAACTCAGCGATCCTCGTCCCCAGATCCACCTTTTTGCACATACACAGTTACTTGCTTCTGCTGTTGCCCTTGATCCGGGAGGTGGGGTGTGTGTGCAAACTTGCACAGCCTCCCTTTGGGCTCTGCCTGACGGTTTGGGGTTGATTTAGAAGCAAACGGGTTTGTAATTAAGAAATTCGAGGGCTGAGTAAGGCTGCTGTTGCTGGAAAAGGAAAACAAATAGATAACATGGTAATCGCTTGGTAAATAAAGTCGTTCTGGAGGTGGGCACGTAGCGGCACGTCCCGTATGGCACGGTGCGCACACCCACGGCTGGGACTCTTCCTTTTCAGTGAAATTGTTCAGTGGGGCAATAGGCGATAATAATAACCTTGCTTCCAGAACGCGGCACAGCGAGCCTGGTCGCCCATTTGGCTCATTGACTTGCAAATAAAACCCCTGACACCGTTCTGGGTTCCTACCCAGTCGGAGCTCTCTCGCTTTCTCACATAGGGAAGCCGACTTGTTTCCCCAACACGGTGATGAGGCTGCTCAGAGCTTTTATATTGCCCTTTATGTGGTAAAATTGAGTTTAGCGCTCCGAATAAGGACTTCTGTGAAGAGCTGTTGCTTCATAACTCGATAGCCATTGAAGACTTCCTGCTGGGAAGGACTAGCCCTCCCCCCAACCCCCCACCTTTCTTGCTCACAAGACTTTTTTTTAGGCCCTATTTCTTGAGGACTGGAAATTCTGATACATTTCCCAGTTCAGGAATTTACAAAGAGACCTAATCCTGATTATTTTCGACTACTACTCTCTCTCTTCCTCTAGTTAGGGACTTCTTTTTTCTTTCTTTCTTTCTTTCTTTTTTTTTAAACGTTGTTACTTTCTGCCTTCCTCTCTTTCCTTCCCAGGCTTTCCAGTGTTTATAATCGTGCATGCAAATAATTTTTAAACCTCAAAAATATTTACTTTTTGGAGACAAGCGCACAGGCACATTGTATTGTTAGTTGCAACAATTTCCCCATTCTTCACCCAACCCCTTTTACCTGTAGTTTGGTCATGGAGTTACAAAATAGGATTGGAAGAGATCCGAAGGGGCCACTTCCTATCAAAAATAGATTCCAAAATACTGGTTAACCCCAGACTCAAAAATTGCTGGATACATTGTTGACTTCTCCTCTTTATACTGCAGTGTCTTGCTACATAAGGAAAGCTTTCATATGTCTGAATTCCTCTTGCAACCATTAAGGAAAGGTAGAGCTCCACCCTGCTCCAGCTGTTTTACATAGTACTGGGAAATCGCTGGAAGGTCATCTGCTCCTCCCCCACTCCTTGAAGGGAATAAAAAAGGAAAGAATTCTGGGACCAGCTGGTTAGAACATAGTGTGCTTTGTTCACTCATTCTTACCTATGGGATGAAAGTTCCCCAAGTGCTGGCGCTTTCTTTCTTTTTTTTTTTTTTAGATTTTTTCCCCCCCTTAGGGCGTATGCTTGCCAGAAAGCGAGAAATCACCTCCCGGGGGGATGGCCATGCCTCAGTACCTTCTCCATTCTCCCGGGATTTGGGGCACAAGGCCCGCAAACTCGAACTGCCATTGGCCATGTTGGGGGGGTCCACTGACCTAACCATTGCGCCATCTGCTGGTCCCAGTGCTGGTGCTTTCTTAGTGCCTGGAAATACTTTGGTCAGACTTTGGTTTGAAAGCGATCAGGGGAGTACTATGGAAAATATTTGAGAAGGTGAGACTAGGAGGATCAGCAATTGGCATAATGGCTATGTTGCTGGACTCCCATGTAGTTGACTGCGGCTGGAGTCCGGGACCCGGTGGCTTAAACTCACTCCGGGCGCATGCGCATGCTGTGCCCAAGATCCCAAGAGGAGAATAGAGGATTGCGGCATGGCCATCCCTCTTGGGTGTGGGGGGTGGGGGGGGGTGGGGTGGTGATTTCTTGCTTTCTGTCTCTCTGTCTCTGTCTGTCTGGCAAGCGCATGTGTCCTATAATAACAACAACAAAAAGACTAAAAAATGGGAGCTTAGTAGGGAGGCATTTACCAGCCATCCAGGGATACAGGTAGCCCTGTTTAACTGGGGTTTTATCCTGGGAACCTAGAAGGGTGATCTGCCTTTGCCTCTCTTAAGTGTCAGATAATTGGTTAGTTTCCCAGCACTGCCATAGCAGGGTACCACAAATTTTGTTTTAAACTGATGGAGCTAAAGCAACAAATATTCAAGACAAAGAAACAATAAGTGGGGGGGCCAGTGGTTAAGGGTGCTGGACTCCCACATGACAGACTGAGGTTTGAGTCTCAGACCTGGCTTGCTTTCTCACTTTCTCTCTCTCTCACTCTGTGTGATTGTGTGTGTGTGTGTGTGTGTGTGTGTCTAGTGGGAACACATACCCTATGCCAAATTTTGTTAAAAATTAAAAATAATTAAAAAAAAAGTAGTAGTAGGTATTTGAGGTGATGGACATGCTAATTACCTTGTGTGAATCATTACACATTATATATGTGTATCAATATATCACACTGGGAACCAACAGAAGGCGTAATAGTTATGTTTCTGGACTCCCACATGACCAACCATGGTTTGAGTCTCAGGCCTGGCGGCTTAAGACTCACACTGCGTGCATGTGCATCCGTGCCCAAAATCCTGAGAAGAGATTGGAGGAGGAGGGAATGCAGTGTGGCCACCCCCCTGGGGGGTGATTTGTTGCTTTCTGTCTCTATCTCTCTGGCGAGTACATGCACCCTTTAGCAAAAATCTTGGGGGGAAAAAGTATATCATACTCCCCATAAACATGCACATTTATTATGTGTCAATTGAAAAAAAAAAAAAAAAAGTTGCTCTCTGACAGTTCTGGAGGCCAGAAGTCTAAGTGTGGCAGGGCTGCTTCTAATGGCTGTGAAGGGAAGTCTGTTTATGCTTCTCCTGCTTTTGGATAGTTTCCTGGCAATTTTTGCATCCATTGACTTGCAAATGCATCACTCTGACTTCTGACCCTCTCTGTCAGGTGGACATTTTCCTTGTATGAATGTCTTGGTGTCCAGATTTTCCCATTTTACAGGGACACCTGTCATGTTGGATTAAAGCCTATCCTAAATACCTCATTTTACCTTGATTACCTCTGTTAAAAGTCTATATTTAAATAAGATCACATTCTGAGATACAGGGATTTGGGACTCCAACATGTCTCTCTCTCTCTCTCTTTTTTTTTTTTTTAAGAGAGATTTTTGCTACAGGGCATGTGGACTTGCTGGGGAGAGAGAGAGAGAGAGAGAGAGAGAGAGAAATCACCTCCCATGGGGCACGGCCACTCTGCAGTCTCTTCTTTTCCATTCTTCTATTGAGATCTTGGGCACACATGCACCCATGCCCGGCATGAGTTTTAAGCCACTGGATCCGGGACTCGAACCATGGTCAACTATGTGGGGTGCCAGCGACGTAACCATCACACCATCTGCTGGTCCTCCAGCATGTCTTTTTGGAGTGGGGATACAATCTTACCCATAACAGTGGTGAAGAATCTGAGTAATACAAGACCCCTGCTGCTCAGGAAGGAAGGCACTGCTTGAAACGCTATTCCCAGATGTCCTGTGGCCCATGCTCTTATGAATTCCTGGCCCATGCTCTTATGAATTCCTGTCACTGTCAAATACCACTTCAACCAGGTCCTCCTGACTCTCCTACCCAAGTAGCAATATCTCAATTTGTTTCTTGCCCTATTTTATTTTTCTTCATTGCACTTATCCCCTCCCCCCAACTGATTGCACAGTAAATTGACCTTCGAATGCCCTCCCTGCTGGGATGGCAGCTCCACCTTACCTGATTGTTTATTCAGTGTCTGAAACTAGTCCTGGCATTTGTTACAGTTTCACTGATTCAATGAATGAGTGAATGAATGAAATACAACATCAATATTCAGGTAACTCAACAGAAAGGTCAGGGAAGATTTTCTGAAGATTATACACAAGGGAGACAGAATAAAACAGTGGAAAAGAGAGCAGCTAATAACCACTGTTTGTATCTTGGTCTGTCATTCATTTGGGCGAAACTGCTAACTGTTGGTCTGGCCCTATGGTCTGGCAGTCAGGGGAGCTGGATCCCACATGGCCGACGTTTGAATCCTGGCCCTAGTGGCTTGGGAAACTCACCAGGCACATGTGTATGTATGCCCAGAGCCCTAACAGAATAGAGAATTGGAGGAGAAGAGATCATGACATCACCTTGCCCTACTTGGGGATGCTTTTTTCTTGTCCCTCTGCCTTTCTCTGTCTCTGGTGAGTGCACCTGCCCTCTGGCAATAAAAAATCAAACAAGGGAAGGTGGCTCACTTGGGATCATTAGATGCTGTGTAATGGAGGAAGGTCCTCACTGGTGTAAACTTTCTACTGAAACAGATCTTTGAGAGGTGAGCCTCTGCTTTAGTGAAAACCTGAGCTGAGGAAAGGCTGACTGAAGAACCCAGCTTCAGGAAAATGTATTGAGATCTAACCTGTGGTCTGGTAGTTAAAGCAGCTGGATCCCCACATGGCTGACTGAGTGGTTTGAGTTCTTGACCTAGTGACTTGAGAAATGCACCAGGCATCTGTGTGTGTGTGTGTGTGTGTGTGTGCGCGCGTGCGCACGTGTGCCCAAAATCCCCAGACGAAGGAGAGATGTCAGAGAAGGGATTGATTGTAGCATGATTATATCTTATGGGAGGGTACTTTTTCTTATCCTCTCTCTCTCTGTCTCCATCTCTCTCCAGTGAATCCATGTGCCCTCTGATACTTTTTTTAAAAAAGAAATTGTTAAAAATAAAAAGCACTCGGGCCAGCAGGTGGCATGGTGGTTAAAGGCACTGGACTGCCATATGGCCAACTGTGGTTCAAGTCTTGGACCTGGTGGCTTCCTTTCTCACTTTTCCTCTCTCTCTCTCTCTCGTTCTCGCTCTCTGGTAAAACATAGCCATTATGCCAACTGCTGTTCCCCCGATGCATATCACTTTTAAACTCGTGAATTTGGTTCTAATTAATAGCAATACAAATTCACTTTAAATCATGACTAAACTCATTCTGTTTTTTTTTTTTTTTTAATTTCTCATTCTGTACAAAGATAGCCATTATTATGTGTGTCAGTGACATGTTTACATTAAAAAGGGGTCTTTGATGAAGTCCATACTTCTCACTTGGAGAAGTGGTTATAATAAGGTTTCAGAACATCATCCCTGTAACTCCTGATTCAGCAGGTTAAAAGTGGGACCTGAGGATCTGTGAAATTTTAAGAGCCTCCCAGTTGGTTCTGGTATTTATTGTAGTTAGGTTTGCAAATCACCGACCTTGGCCACAGGTGGATGACAACTGGGGTTATTTTCACAGGGATCATGAGTGTAACGTGAGCCTGGTTCAAGCTGGTGATACCCTGTTTCCTTTGCATTGCCACTCGTTCCCAACCCCCTTCTGGACCATGACTGGAATTCTGCCCATCTCTGAAGGTTTAGCTCAGATGACGTCTCCTCTTTCAAGCCTTCCCTGGTCCTCCAGGTGGGAAGAATTCTGGCTCCCTTGGTACTTCCAGGCATTTTGTTCAGTTCTTCCTTTATGAGCTATTCTGGCTTAAGATTCGGGTATTTGTGCTTGCCTGTAGCCTTCTCTGTATCGAAAGAGGTTCCTTGGTGAGCCCCAAGGGGCTGCACAATGCACAGAGAACAGGGTCAACCTTGTATTAGTTTGCTGGGCTGCATAGCAAAATATCAGACTGGGTTGCTTAAATAACAGAAATTTATTTTCTCACAGTTCTGGAGATTGGAAGTCCAAGATTAAAGTGTCAGTAGGGGGGGACCAGCAGATGGCATAGTGGATAAGGCGCTGGACACTCCCACATGGCCAACTATGGTTCGAGTCCTGGACCTGGTGGCTTCCTTTCTCACTCTCTTTTTCTCTCTCTCTGTCTCTCTCTGGTCAAATAAAAATGAATGAATGAATGAATAAAATAAAATAAATAATTATTTGGGACCAGCAGTTAGCGTAATGGCTATGTCGCTGGACTCCCACGTAGTCGACCGCAGTTCATGTCCCTGACCCGGTGGCTTAAAACTCATGCCTGGCGCGTGCGCGTGCGCGCCCAAGATCCCGAGAGGAGAATGGAGGAGAAGGGATTGCGGTGTGGCCATCCCCCCTGGGGGGTGATTTCTTGCCTTCTGTCTCTCTGTCTCTCTCTGTCTGGCGAGCGCACGCGCCCTATAGCAAAAACCTTTTGGAAAAAAAAAGTGTCAGTAGTTTTGCTTTCTTCTGCAGCCTTTGTCCTTGGCTCTCAGATAACTACCTTCTCGATGAGTCCTCATGTAATCTTTCCTCTGTGCACTTGTATCCCTGCTGTCTTTCTGTATGCCCACATTTCCTCTTTTTATAAGGACATCAGTCAGTTTGGATTGAGCCCCATCTAATGGCCTCATTTTAACTTAATCGCCTTTTTAAAGACTTTATGTCCAAATGTGGTCACATTCTGAGGTACTAGGGTTTAGTAGTTTCATATAGGAATTTGAAGGGAGAGGGATACAACTTAGCCTGTGACACACTTAAGGAATAGACTCTTTTTAGTAATTAATATTTTATTAGTCTACAATTTTTTTTTAATGAATCATATGCTCTTTTTTTAAAAATTTTTATTTAGCTTTATTTATTTATTTTAATTTGACCAAAGAGGAACAGAGAGAGAGAGAGAAAGAGAGAGAGAGAAAGCAAGCCACCAGGTCCAGACTTGAATTATGGTTGGCCATGTGGGAGTCCAGCACCCTTAACCACCATGCCACTTGCCAGCCCTACTAGTCTACAATTTTAACAATAAGCTAGAAAACATTCACATTGGTTTTGAAGTTGGATGAGGTAAGTTGGAAGCAGAGGAAAAATTCAGAGAGCTTAAGTAGAGAAATGCTTCATAAAAAAATAAGGTTATATTTAATTAAAAAATGCAGAGGTGCCACAAGGACAATAACAAATTAAATAAGTATTGGATGGAAAATTATTGACTAGATATAACAAGTTCAGCCAAAATATATATGTGTGTGTGTGTGTGTGTGTGTGTGTATCTCATCCCGAGCTATTGGTTGAATCAGAGGCAACAGAATGGTGATATCAAAAAGGAAACAAGGGGGGCCAGCAGTTAGTGTAATGGCTATGTTGCTGGACTCCCACGTAGTCGACCGCGGTTCGAATCCCGGACCCGGTGGCTTAAACTCACGCCGGGCGCGTGTGCGTGCGTGCCCAAGATCCCAAGAGGAGATTGGAGGAGAAGGGATTGCGGCGTGTCCATCCCCTCTGGGGGGTGATTTCTTGCTTTCTATCTCTCTGTCTCTGTCTGTCTGGCGAGTGCACGCGCCCTATAGCAAAAACCTCTCCAAAAAAAAAAAAAAAAAAAGGAAGCAAGGGTCAGCAGGTCACATGGTGGTTAGGTAGCTGGATCCCACATGGCCTACTGCACAGTTCAAGTCCCAGATCTGGCAGTTTGAAAAACATGCCAGGCTAGTGTATGTGTGTATGCCCAAAATCCCGAGAAGAGCTTGGGAGAAGGGATTACAGCATGGCCATGCTACCGGAGAGAGGTGAGGTGATTTTCCGTTTTCCTTCTCTCTCTCTCTCAAGCGAATGTGCACTCTCTATAACAAACAGAAAGAAAAAAAAAAAGGAAACAAGTTGGAGTATGTTAGGAGTGAGACTATCACACAATAGAACTGAACTTGCCTCTCACTACACTTGGCTCTTCTTAGAGATCATGGTTGGTTTGTAACTTTACATTTTAATGAAGAGTTACAGAAACCAATGGAGATTCTTTTTTCTTTAAAAAAAAAGAAATATATTTTAAAGAGATGGGAAATGGGACGTATAATGGCTCTTTAATCTGGAGAAGAACAGGCTGACAAGTGACTTAATACATATGTTCTGGTGTACACATAGAGAAACTAATATGGTGGATCCTTTCCAGATGTTTTCCTTTTACACGGAGACAAAGAAAAAAGAAAAGCATTTTGAAAAAGAGAACTTTAGATTGGTGGTTTCCGAATTGTGTTTTTGCAGACCTTGAGTATTCTTTTTTTTTTTTTTTTTTTTTTTTTTTGGAGAGGTTTTTCCCTATACCGTGTGCGCTCGCCAGACAGACAGAGAGAGACATAGAGACAGAAAGCGAGAAATCACCCCCCAGGGGGGATGGTCACGCCGCAATCCCTTCTCCTCCATTCTCCTCTCGGGATCTTGGGCACGCACGCACACGCGCCCGGCGTGAGTTGTAAGCCACCGGGTCCGAGACGCGAACCGCGGTCGACTACGTGGGAGTCCAGCGACATAGCCATTACGCTAACTGCTGGTTCCCAGACCTTGAGTATTCTTAGCTTCACTTTCACATGCTTTATATTTAAAGAGTTTCTGCTTGATTTTTGTTAAATATTGTTATGATGTTAAAGTTATGAAAACTAATGCTTTGGATAATACATGGCAATCATAGGATTCTAGTTGTGGTTCGGACTTTGCAAATAATCTTATCCAAACTCCTCCATTCTCTAGATGAGAAATCTGAGGTCCTGAGAGGTCAAGTGACTTGCTTATAAAGGACTTCTTAACATTAGGATTTTAAAACACTAGTGTGGATTTTCAGAGAATACTAAATCTTTATGAAGACTTCAGTGAAATAGGATAGAGATATGTTGAATGATTTAGGTCAGCATTTCCCAGCTGGTGTTCTATATTTTAGATGGATTAGAGAAGATGGTAGCAGAATCTATATCAATTTTTACTTTTAAAAAAGTAGGAAATTGGGGCCAGCTGGTAGCATGGTGGTTTGGGTGACCTGATCTCACATGGTCAACTGCAGGGTTCAAATCCTGGACCCAGTGGCTTGAAAAACATACTAGGGGTGTGTGTGTGTGTGTGTGTGTGTGTGCCCAAAATCCCAAGAGGGGAATGGAGGGATTTCGGTGTGAACATGCTCCCAGAGGGTTGCTTTCTCACTTTCTTTTTCTTTTTCCCTTCAGTGCATGCACGAACCCTGAAGCAAATGAAAAAATAGAATAAAATAAAATGGAAGTTGAAGAGTCTCTGAGTATGTGCCCAGTGAGCTCACAAGCTGGTTACAGACATTTTATGACTAGGCACCTTATTCAGTTACTCTCTTAGCTAAATACCTCTGTCAGAGAGGTGGTTTTACTGTTTTATAACTTTAAGTTGTTTGCCATTCTTTTCTACATATAGTTTTTTTTTTTTTTTGAGAGTTTTTTTTTTTTTTTGCATGCACTTGCCCAAGAGATAGAGAGAGACAGAAAGTGAGAAATTACCCCCCATCTTGGGGGTGGCATGAGTTTTAAGCTGCTGGACCCAGGACTTGAACCGTAGTTGAATGATGTAATCATTATGCCATGTGCTGATTCCCATGTATAGATTTTTTTTAAGACAGAAAACTAATGGTCCTGAATAAAATAAATTGGTCAGCAGTTTAATCATATAATTATTTTCCAAAATGACTTAGGGTGATGCTTATCCCATCCAGAGGTAGAGTTCATATAGTGAGAATTCTTACATAGCACAAATACATGATTCTAAGATTCAAACACTAGTGCTAAAAAGAAAAAACATAGTGATGACTACACCCAATTTGTCTTGCAGTTTATTGAGAATAAAGATTTAAATACATACATAATAATTGTGGAATATGTTTGCCAATAATATCCTGACATTATTTCTCTGATCTCATTATTTACAAAGCACAAATATTATTTTTTTAAATACCTATTGTTTTGTTTTTGTTTTTGTTTTTGGAGAGGTTTTTGCTATAGGGCACGAGTGCTGGCCAGAAAGACAGAGAGACGGAGAGACAGAAAGCGAGAAATCACCCCCCAGGGGAGATGGCCACGCCGCAATCCCTGCTCCTCCATTCTCCTCTCGGGATCTTGGGCATGCATGCACACGCACCCTGTGTGAGTTTAAGCAACTGGGTCCAGGACTCGAACCGCGGTCGACTACATGGGAGTCCAGTGACATAGCCATTACACTAACTGTTGGTCCTTCCCATTGATTTTTAAGTACAAAATTAAAAAACTAAAAGCAATAGGAAATTAAAGAATTTTGTGTCAATTTCTGATATTAAATTATATAGTTATATTTCTTTCTTTCTTTCTCTCTCTCTCCCTCTCTCTCTCTCTTTCTTTCTTCCCTCCCTCCCTCCTTTCTTTCTTTCTTCCTTTCTTCCTTCCTTCCTTCCTTCCTTCCTTTCTTCCTTTCTTTCCTTCCTTCCTTCCTTCCTTCCTTCCTTCCTTCCTTCCTTCCTTCCTTCTTCTTTCTTTTTAAAATTCTGTTAGCGATTACCTAGGTTGTTGGGGTCAAGTGTTGAGGAGAGAAAAGGAAAGTGAGAAAGTGCCCACCCATAGGAGACAGTCACACCATAATTCTTTCTCCTCTGTTTCTCCTTTCAAGATTTTTGGCAAAAATGCACACGTTTTTTCAAGCCACTTGGTCTGGGACTTGAACCACACAATGTGACCATGTGGGACTCAACTGCCTTAACCATCATGCTGCTGGCTGGCCCTGCAGTTATATTTCAGTTTTTATCTAAGTATAGTTTAGTCCAGAATCCAAAGAGAAGATATTATCAATTTTGAATTCATCAACAAGTTAGACTTTTTTCTTTTTTCTTTTTTGGAGAGGTTTTTGCTATAGGGCGCGTGCGCTCGCCAGACAGACAGAGACAGAGAGACAGAAAGCAGGAAATCACCCCCCGGGGGGATGGCCACGTGCAGTCCCTTCTCCTCCATTCTCCTCTCGGGATCTTGGGCATGCATGCACACGCGCCCGGCGTGAGTTTAAGCCACTGGGTCCGGGACTCGAACCACGGTCGACTACGTGGGAGTCCAGCAACATAGCCATTACGCTAACTGCTGGTCCCTAAATTTTCTTTTTATGTGCCATAAATTTTTTTTAATGACCTAAAGATGCATAAGTGGTTTATGAGGTAATAAAGAAGGGGACTCACAGTACCCAAATACTGAAAAATTTTGGTTAAAGTCAGTGTTTCTCAAGATACATGTATATTTCAAAAGAAAAAAAATTCCTGTGGTCCCAATGTTTACTTAAATTATTTTTATTATTTTTATTAAGTATGTAAAAATAGAAAACAACATGTGGCATCCTTATATTTATAGTTCCTATACAACTATAATATTAAAACACATTTACATGTTAAATAAACCGACAGCCAGTAGAAATTGGAATTAAAAACGCATACATGGCAGATTTTTTTCAAAATGATGTCATCCTTTGCAGTGTGAATCTAGGTCTACAAGCCTAAATTTTGTTCTATTGAGTTTGGCTTGCTGATGCTAGAGGATTCTATGCAAGAAAATTCTTTATTTTAACTACGATTGAAAACTGTATACAGTGCACCATAACATCATTTGGCCTTCATATGGCATGAACATGTAACATATATTAAAGCTATCCCTGTTCTTTTTAGTGTTCAACATTTAAAGTGATGCTACTTGGCGACATCATAATTATAATCACAAATCCAAATATTGAAAGACAGTCATTGGGATGATCCATAATATGCTTCTAATAACTTGTTAAAAATGATCAACCAAGTTATAATGTATATTAAATAATTTTTAAATCAAAAAGAGAACCCCTTGGGGCCAGTGGGTGGTATGGCATGGTGGTTAAGGTGCTGGACTGTCACATGGCCTACTGTGGTTCGAGTCCTGGACCTGGTGGCTTGAAACTCATGCTGGGTGTGTGTACATGTAGGCTGAAAATCCCAAGAGGAGAATAGAGAAGAAGGGATTGTGGTGTAGCTATCCCCCCAGAAGGTGACTTAGTACTTTCCCTTTCTGTGTCTCTCTCCAGCAAGAGCACGCTAGAAGTTGTACCCTGTGGCAAAAGTCTAAAGCAAAAGAATAAAGAGAGAGAGTGCGAACTCCAAAGAATATTTTAAGAACTCTTAAAAAGACATCAACTTCAATGAAATAAACACTGGTTTTGGTAGTAGCTAGTTTTCATCATTTTTATTAATTCTTTCAATCATATAGGTATTTATTATGACAAATAATTTGGATCAATGGCTGAAGCAGGGAAGGGAATAGAGAGGTTAAACTATTAGGATGTCTGAATGTTAGCTAGTTCCTTTTGAAAGTACAGGTTCTTTCCTGTATCAGATAAATATACGACTTCAAAGTTGTCTGTGAGTTTGATCTTTTTTTAATTTAAATTTATTTATTTACACTCATTCACTGTACATCATTACAGCATACAAAATGAGATTTTACATCCAGAATACACTGTATATTGGCTCAATCAAGCACATCAACATACACGTTATCATCAACAAATAATTTTCCATTTCTTGTTTCCTGTATATTTTGCTTTTTTCCCCATCCTTGATTCCCTATGTCTTACCCTCTGCCATCTCCCATTTTCCTCCCACACTGTCTCTGGTATCTATGGTTGCTTTTTATGCCTTTTTTCCCCCACATTTGAGTTTGATCTTTTTTGAGTCATTGGCTCATTAGATCTTCCTTTTGTTCATTTAAATACCAGCTCTATAGAAATGCATAGGTGACATGGATAATAACTAGAAATAGAATGATTTGCATGATTATGTCAGTTATTTATATTATAAATGATATTTTCTGAGATGCTTGTAGGTGGTTCACTTTTTTTTTTTTTTTTTTTTTTAAGTATTTTAACAATTCTGTCCACGCTATGAATTCGAAGTGAGAAAAGGATTTCCAGGCTAATTTGCTGTGCAGCCCAGCTTCTGGAATTGTGCGGGGCACTAGGGAAGCACCCTTCAGAGTTTTCAGATAGCATTATCATCTGTGAGTGAAATAAAGGAGCATAAACATGTAAAAGATAAGATCGGCATTTGAACAGGAAAATCCTAACGCGTTGGCCTCATGGGTACCTTGGAAGTTAGTGGCCACCGGAATTCTAGGCACTGGATGGACATACCTCCTATTGTAAAAGAATCAGCTGCTCATGTTTCTTGTGACTCCCGGTTTACTGTCTTTATGATGATAGGGCTCAGGTTTCTGTCTTGTCCCAATGTCACATTATCATACCCCCAGTGCAGAAATAGTACTTGACTCTGAGTAGGTGATTATGAAGCTAAATATTTCAATTCCTTTAACCCTTATAGGTAAGTAATTGAGATCTAATTTTATTTTATTTCAAAAAATTACTAGAGGGAGTTTGCACTCACCAGAGAAAGAGAGAAAAAAAAGGGGAGAGAGAGAGAGAGAAAGTACCCCACCCCCCAGTGGGCTGTCACTCTGTGATCCCTTCTCCATTTCTCCTTTTGGGATTTTGGGCACACACAGGTGCTGGGCATATTTTTCAAGCTGTCGGATCCAGGGCTTGGACACACAGTCAGTCATGTGGGATCCAGATCCCAACTACTATGCCACTGGCTGGCCCAAGATCTAATTTTAAACCTTCTTTTTTAAAAAAGTATTGAAAATGTTTTCTGGTCTTCTAGATTGCTATTCTGTGGAGCCTCAAAGTCTTCTTCATAGCTACTAATCTTTTTTTTTTTTTTTTCCAAAGGGCATGTACGCTCGCCAGAAAGACAGAGACAGACAGAGAGACAGAAAGCGAGAAATCACCCCCCCCAGGGGGGATGGCCACACTGCAGTCCCTTCTCCTCCATTCTCCTCTCGGGATCTTGGGCACGCACGCACACGTGCCTGGCATGAGTTTAAGCCACCGGGTCCAGGACTCAAACTGCCGTGGACTACATGGGAGTCCAGCGACATAGCCATTATGCTAACTGCTGGTCCCCATAACTGCTAGTCTATACTAAATAATTTTAAAAGATCATTTATAAAATTGTTTATTTTTCAAGAAAATTTTAGTCTTTCTTTCCTTTGCCACCTTCTGAAATTCTTTCCAGTAATTTATTCTCTTCTCTAGGCTGCTGTTCTCCATATTTTTTTTTTTTTTGAGAGGTTTTCGCTATAGGGCGCGTGCGCTCGCCAGACAGAGAGACACATAGAGACAGAAAGCGAGAAATCACCCCCCAGGGGGGATGGTCACGCCACAATCCCTTCTTCTCCATTCTCCTCTTAGGATCTTGGGCACATACGCACACGCGCCCGGCATGAGTTGTAAGCCACCGGGTCCAGGACGCGAACCGCGGTCGACTATGTGGGAGTCCAGCGACATAGCCGTTACGCTAACTGCTGGCTCCCTGTTCTCCATATTTTTAAATTGGCTTTGTGGATCTTTCGTAATACAGCATCAGGAGCAAAAGAATTCTAAGAATCAGCTCTCCACCTGGAGGTAGGGACTACTCACACCTGTTTCCACACCCGAAGAGCACGTTACGGAAGCAGACCCAGCAGGAGGCACACCCACATGTAGATTCTTTGGATCCTGACATATTCATGTGTTCCCAAGTGATCTGGTGTCATAATGGAGCAATGCTTTTTAAAATATTACTCTTTATATAAGGTCCATCATAACACCAAGAAGCCTTCATGGTCTTTTTGCTTACCAGGTAGAACTCTTTGCAAAGGAGTAGAGTGGACTAATGCAGACATAAAGAGAAAAGTCCAGAGTTCATGAGGCTGGTTGAACTCTGCTATCGGAGATCTTTGGTGATTAGATAAAAGGTGCAAGAGCAAAACCCTCAGAGTACAACTCATCCAGTCACTCTGTCAGAGATTGTTTTCCTGCGTGCCACTTCCCCCTTCCACTGCTGTCACCACAGGCTCCTCTAGGCTGAGGATCGTCACTAATTTTTCCTTGTGTCTAACACTTAGCACAGTATAAACTCATAATATGATCCGTATGATCTCTGAACCTATTACCTTTTCACTATACTTGGCCAATAGAGAGGCATTAATTCAAGGAGTACAGATTTTGATAAATGAAATAATTTTCAGGAAATAAATATAGGTCAAAAACAAATGAGAAATCAGCTTTTTTTTTTAAATAATTATTTTATTTTTTCATTCATTTATTTTCATTTGACCAGAGAGAGACAGAGAGAAAGAGAGGGGGAGAGAGAGAGAGAGGGAGAGAGAAAGAGAGAAAGTGAGTTAGTAAGCCACCAGGTCCAGGACTTGAACCATGGTCGGCCATGTGGGAGTGTCCAGCACTTTAACCACCATGCCATCTGCTGGTCCCTGAAATCAGCTATCTTTTTAAATATAGGTTTAAACTTAAAATGGAGGGCAGAAACTATGTTAAGATCCATATTCATATGGTAAGCAATAAATTGAGTTCATTAGCTCTACAGAACTTTGTAAAGTTTCCTTCTTTCATCTGTTCCTTTTCTTCTTTCCTTTCTCCTTCCTCCTCCTCCTCCTCCGTCGTCGTCGTCGTCGTCGTCGTCTTCTTCTTCTTCTTCTTCTTCTTCTTCTTCTTCTTCTTCTTCTCTCTCTCTCTCTCTCTCTCTCTTTCTTTCAGAAGGGACTCTTATAATTACTAAGTATGCTTAGATATTACAAAAGTTCATTGCAATTCAAGTCTATGTTGTGATCTTTTATTCCCTGTCAGCATTGGTGCTCTTTTGTTGGACCCCTTCTTTACTACCAAGAATGTGATCTGAATCATAGGATCTAGGCAGCTAGAGCTTGAAGAATTCCAATTCCTTTAAACTCATCAATTTACAAAGACCATTAAAACTCTTTGAGGATTTCATCTAGTATTGGTGTAAAAGGTGTGACTATAAAAGATTTCACAAGCCCGTGCAAAAGTGTGCCTGATTCTAGCCACACCTTGAATGCTGATGGTGGAATTTTTTTTTTTTTTTTTTTTTTTTTTTGGAGAAGTTTTTCGCTATAGGGCGCGTGCGCTCGCCAGACAGACAGAGAGAGACAGAGAGACAGAAAGCGAGAAATCACCCCCCAGGGGGGATGGTCACGCCGCAATCCCTTCTCCTCCATTCTCCTCTCGGGATCTTGGGCACGCACGCACACGCGCCCGGCGTGAGTTGTAAGCCACCGGGTCCGAGACGCGAACCGCGGTCGACCACGTGGGAGTCCAGCGACATAGCCATTACGCTAACTGCTGGTTCCCTGATGGTGGAATTTTTGAAGTAGTTCTAAGAATTGTGGAATTGTAGTATGTTCCAGATGGGAGGGCTCATAAATACCATCTAGTCCAACCCACTTCATCTAGAGATTCTAGAAATTCAGGCTAAGGGAGGTGAAGTGACTTGCCCAAGGACACAGAGGGAATGGAGAGAAAATCTTGAAAGAGTTGCAGACGATATGAACTGTCCTACAGAGTTCCTGTCCCGTTGCATACATCCTGCTGATGAGCATGAGTGGATCAGCTGTGTACCAGCTGCCACCAGCCCAAACCTGTGTGGAGCTGAAGACCCCATCATGTTACAGACCAAGATTGTGGGATGAAACAGGCTGGTGGTTAGGAAAATGGCCAGTGTTGGTCTTAGCTCTCTGAACTCTCCAGAAAGTCAGCTCTTCCTCAGAACTTAGACCAGGCTGTTTGCGTTGGTCAAGCGATGACTAGCTACATGCTCTAAGGATGGACAAAAGGTCAGGGACCCTTCCCCATTCAAAGCTCAGAGCCTATCACTTACATCTTGATATTTTATTTTCAGGTATTTCAGATATTTTAACTTCATGAAACCTATTGGTAATATGAAGATGAACTGGTTTGAAGAATGCTGGGGGTTGACTGATGCTAGTGGGGGTGGAAATCAGGATCCATACCAGCAGACCAGAAATCAAGAACCTGAAATTCCTGGAAGCAACATTATAACTCTGACAAGGGAGAAGCTTAATTAGTAGACAAACAATATCTGAAAAAAAGAAGTACCTAATAGGGATTATACTGACCTATGAATCAGGCATTTCTCTTAATGTGATTGTTTCCCTTTATCAATGCCAGAGAGACCACTTGATCACTTTTTCTTTTTTTTTTTCCCCAACTCTCCTATTTATCACAAGATTCTTTTAACTTCCAGAGGCAGCACTGGAATTTTTAAATATCAATAGACATAGGTTTCACTCTCTGAAAGTGAGTGGAGCCAGCAAGGACCACACATATGAGGTCAACTGTAGAGAGAAATGACTCAAGGGGCTGGCTGTGCATGTGGGGGTGCGAGAGTAGGCAACATTCATATCTAATCAAGGTGACCAGGCTACAAGCCTCAGTAGAACAATGAAGACACTTTCATAAAACCACAAAGCAACAAGTGATTAGAAGCTCACCTATGAAAGCTAAAGTCCAGTGGGTTGTCTGAAGAAAGAGGTGTTAACCCAAAGCATGGTCAGCATGAAATCTAGAGGCAATAGAATCTAAAAGAGCAAGAATTTGGCTGTCTTAATCTGCCTGCTCCAAAACAACCCCACAAGTTTTGATCCATTGAGAAGTGTCCTCAGTTTGTTGGAGCAATTACTCAGTGGCTTCACCATGGCCTCTATCAGCTCTCTCCCACACTCATTCACTCTGTTCAGGTTTGATGTCTATCATGGACATTTTTGATAAATAATTCCACTTTTAGTAATCAGGACAAGTTGATAAATGCAAAGAGACATTCTACTTGATAGCCACAAGTATTTCAGTCTCTGAAAAAGCAAGTCCCTTTCTCATTAAAAATTAATACATCTAGAGATGAATATTATATTCATATAAACATGTGCATATATATTAATGTATGTATATAATTTAAATTTTGGTTAGGATATGTCCGCTTGGAGGATGATTTCTCACTTTCCCTCTGTCTCTCTGGTGAGCACATGCACCCAATGGTAAAAACTTAAACAGACTATAAAGTCTACGAAGCACTTAAAATTTTATTTCTGTACCTGAAAGCTATGAATCATATTTTGCAGCATGGCAACCAGTGGCCAATGGGACTCTCTCTGGGCCAACAAGAGCTAGCTCATTCTCTGTGAAGACCACACCTTTCACTTCTTTTTTTCTTTTCTTTTCTTTTTTTGGAGAGATTTTTGCTATAGGGCACGTGCGCTCACCAGACAGACAGAGACAGACAGAGAGACAGAAAGCGAGAAATCACCCCCCAGGGGGGATGGCCACACTGCAATCCCTTCTCCTCCATTCTCCTCTCAGGATCTTGGGCAGGCACGCACACGCGCCCAGCGTGAGTTTAAGCCACTGGGTCTGGGACTTGAACCGCGGTGGATCCAGAAACAGAGCCATTACGCTCACTGCTGATCCCCACACCTTTCACTTCTGATGCCATTAAAATTAGTTTACCTCAAGCCAGGTAGATTTCATCGGAAATAGTTGCCTCATTTGCCACCAATGCTGGTGGTTATCTCACTAGAAGTTTCTTTCTTTTTTTTTTTTTTTGGAGAGGTTTTCGCTATAGGGCGCTTGCGCTCGCCAGGCAGACAGACAGAGACATAGAAACAGAAAGCGAGAAATCACCCCCCAGGGGAGATGGTCATGCTGCAATCCCTTCTCCTCCATTCTCCTCTCAGGATCTTGGGCACGCACGCACACGTGCCTGGCGTAAGTTTTATGCTACTGGGTCCGGGACGTGAACTGTGGTCGACTACGTGGGAGTCCAGTGACATAGCCATTACACTAACTGCTGGTTCCCTATCTCACTAGAAGTTTCTACAAACCAAGGTAGATAAACTTTCTAGTTCCTTTCAATACTTAAGAAGTTTATAGCCCATAAAACTTCAGGCTATTTAAATGTTAAGTTTTACTTAAATTATTTTAGCGGATTTTAGTAAAGATAGGAACTTTCAAGTTGGTCTCAAATTAGCAATTATATATTATTTTATTTAATAAAAATAAAGTTATTAATTCAAATAGGTATTCCCCTGCTCCAAATGTAAGCTTTAAATGGGGGTAGGAGGAACAGGTCTTTAATGATGGCTTTCGGTTGTCATCATCTACCACACTGAATTCTCCTAGACAACACTATGTGTGCCTAATGACTTAGAAATGGAAAAACTGTGTCCTAGGGGGAAGTAGAAGAAAGGAGAGAGACTGCACTTGCCGAACCTCTGTTCTGTGCCCTATGACGTGTTGTTTGCATTCATATATATTGTCTTATTGAATTTCAACATCAACTCTACTGAAAAGGTTTTATGTCTGAGGTCCAGAGAGGTTAAGCTACTTGATTGAAGTCACTCAGCTGCCAAGTGACAGAGCTTGAGTTTCAGATGAAACTCAACTTCAAAGTTGAAAAGCTTTCTACTCCTGTTTATTGTCTTTAAAGGACAGTAGGGTGGAATATGACTCTAGGCCGAAATGAAGGTTTGCAGAGCAAGGATTGGGCTTTGTTTCCTCCAAATCCAGAGAAACTACTTCTATTAATAAGTTCTTTAGCATTTCATTCCTCCTCTTTCTACTTTAAGGGAAGTACATAATAATCAGCATTATCCTAGATGGAAAAGGAAGAAAATACTCATTCTCCTCTGTCTTCTGTTTTTTTTTTTTTTTAATTGATTTTTTTTTTTTTTTTTTTTTTTTTTTTTTTTTTTTTTTTACCTTCCCACTTTGAATGGAATAACAACTTTTGAAATATACATAAGGGGACCATCAAGCGGTGTGGTAGTTAAGGCAGTGGGCTTCCAGGTGGCTAACCCTGCGGTTCAAGTTCTGGACCTGGACCCTTGAAAAGCATGCCGGATGCATATGCATGTGTGCCCAAAATCCCAGGAGGAGAATTGAAAAGAAGGGATTGCAGCGTGGCCACCCCCCAGGGCAGGGGGCGATTTCTCATTTTTTTTCACTACCTCTCTGTCTCTGGCCAGTACATGCACCTTATATTAAAAACCTAAGGGGGAAAAAATGATAAAATAAGACAGAAAGACCTTAACATAGGAATAAAACAGCAAAAGATAAACCTCAAAAGAAGAGGAACAATGGATCTTGGTTTCAGTAAACTCTGGGGGTTGCATGTTTTACCAGAGCTTCCGAGTAGTCAAGGCCAAGAGACAAATAATGTGTTACATGGCTTTCATTATCAAGTAAGGAAATGACTACTAGTTTATTGGGAAAGATATCTTGTTTTGTTACTCTTAGCTCTGAGAGAAATTTATCATTGAGTTATTCCAAAAAGGTGTTGAGTGACATAAGTGAGAAAATACTGGAGAACAGTTTAATGTTAAAACAAAACTAAATTAAGATAATGCTTTTGTCCACTACAGATGTCTCTTTGACACACAGCTCTGGTATAGGGGTGAATTTTTATGTTCTATTTTTTTTTTATGCAATTTGACACAATAGGTTTTGCTATGTTGATTTGAAAAAGTCTTCTTTTGAAGGTCTTCAACAGCCTCCTTCCATATCACTCAGTATTACACCCATAAATTTTTATACTGTAGGTCTCTTTATTTTTACCACCTTTTTGATGAGAAAAACTCCTGTAAAGAGGTTCCAGGTTGGCTCCTTATGCTTTGTATAAAATACACATACACTACACACAAATACACATACACACACTCACCACACATGCACACATATGCCCCCCACACATACATATATCCCTCCTCACTACCCACCACACATGTGCATGCTTGTGCACACACACACATAGCTCATATAGATTCTTTCCAATGAATGAGATGTTCATGTTTTACACTTAAAGATAAAACTACAATATCTACCTGGGAAACATAGCAGTCATTCAAGTAACCATAGTGTTATCCATTAAAACCACATCTCGGGACCAGCAGTTGGCATAATGGCTATGTCGCTGGACTCCCATGTAGTCGACCATGGTTCGAGTCCGGGACCCCGCGGCTTAAACTCATGCTGGGTGTGTGTGTGTGTGTGTGTGTGTGTGTGTGTGTGCCCAAGATCCCAAGAGGAGAATGGAGGAGAAGGGATTGCAGCGTGGCCATCCCCCTGGGGGGGTGGGGATGATTTCTTGCTTTCTGTCTGTCTGTCTGTCTCTCTCTGTGCCCTATAGCAAAAAAACCTCTCAAAACAAAAACAAAACAAAACACTACATCTCTTACATCTGACCTATGATCCATTGGTATTTCTCACTTTCTGTCTCACCCTTTCTCTGTCTCTCCGGTGAGCGCACAAGCCCTATAGCAAAAATCTCTCTCAAAAAAATAAATAAAACAAAGCTCTTGTTTATACTTCCAGATTGAGCTATTCATGAATGTTTCTCTGCTTTGTTTCTTATTTCAATTTCAGAAACCAAAATTTCCTACAGAGTACTTACTTTTGGATTTGCATAATCCACTTACTTCATCCTTCTCGTATTTGTTAGAATCATAGGACTATCTCTAGTGATTTCTCCGAATTTCTTCTATTTATAAGAGTTCCGCAGGTTCAGTTCTACATATACTTTCTTTGAGGACAGCTTCTGCATCCATACATTTTGTATACACGTGGCAGTATAGCACTATGGATAACTTTTTGTTGTTGTTCACATATAAATAAACTTTGCCAAAGTTTCCAAGGTAACGAAGGACAATTCATAAGAGCACAAATATGTTTACAGTGGGTTTCTAATCAATTCTGTATGACTGTGATGAAAGGGACTGATTCATATTATGCGGCAGCGAAATCTTTGTGGAAAAATAACTCATGGGAAATAAAAAATATATATTTTCAGAAAGAGACAAAAACTGATTAGTTTTTAAAATTTTTACCCTTTAGAATTTTTTCTTCCAGTGTTTTTCAGAAGGACTTTCCAAAGACTCCAGAGGGAGATAGGGTTGGAGGAAAGCATATATCTCTTTCCCGCAGCATTACTTGCAAAGCCATGTACCTTGAACTTGCATTTGACTGGAATTGCTCTGTGGGTTGCTTCTAATTCCCTGAGCTGCAGGCAGCTGCCTTTACAAATGCCAGTGAGATGAATACAACACCAAGTTATCACATCTGGGTGGTCTTCAATATGGGAAAGAGCCTCAGCTGTTAACAGACTGTGAAGAAACCACTTAGGCAAAATATACTACCTTAAAATATGACACTGTGTTTTCAGTTTTAAGGGACCTCTTCTTCCTTTCCTAAACACTCATCTTCCTACCCCTTTGTTAAGAACTTTTTATTTAAAGCTTTTGGGCTTTCTCTTTCTAGGTATCTATCTAGTACAATGATTTTTTATAGTATACCCTGTCAGAGGAAGGGGAGGGCCACTGGAGGAGTTATCTTCCTGCTAGAGCAGGTTCCTTTTGCACTACCTCCTCCAGATCCCCTAGCTTTGGTGGTCTCTTTTTTTTTCCTGGCCTCCAGCTCTCAAGCTCCCATATCCCTTGGCAGCCTTGTTAACATTAGCTTGAAGTTGGAGAATTCTGGCCAAGGCAGTTTGCAGTATGTACTGTTCTGAAAGCCCAGCTGCTAGGGGGTGGAGACCGAAGTGGAAGACACAGCTCTGTTGGTGTTCTTGCTTGACTTGAAGAATTGTCTTCATCAATCCTCAAGGGGACACCAGGAGAAGGAACCTATTTTTCAAGATGCATGTGCATATCAAATACGACTTCCTGGAGGCTCCTTCTAAGCCACTTCTGCATTTCAAAGAAGGTTTATTTATTCCATTAGTTAAGTCTTCACGTTGAAGGCAAAGAGGCTTTTTACAGGTGCAGAATTCTTTAGAAAGTCCTTTCCATATATTCCCCTGTTGAGCTGACAACAAAGTTCCCACATTGGTTGCTATGCTAATTCAAAAGATGTTTTCTTGCTCTAAGGACAAAAAGCAAACACTTAAAGAAGAGAAATTTTCACTGAATATTGTAGACCTAGTGTGAGTGGATGAAAGTAGTATTGTCCTTCCCTTTGCAGATTCATCTTGGCAATCACAGTGTTGTTTTTTGTTTTGTTTTGTTTTTAAGAAAGATTTTTGCAATAGGGTGTGTGTTCTTGTTGGAGAGACAGAGAAAGACAGAGAGACAGAAAGTGAAAAATCACCCCCTTAGAGGGGATGGCCATGCCGCAGTCTCTTCTCTTTCATTTCCTTTTGGGTTTTTGAGCACGCATGCACATGTGCCTGTGTGAGTATTAAGCTGCGGGTCTGGTACTCGAACCCTGGTCGACTACATGGGAGTCCAGCCATGTAACAATTTCACTATCTGCTGGCCCTGGCAATCAAGGTCATCTAGTGACTCTCCAGTTTGTTTGGTGCCATTGCAATCTCCTGGTAGGGCTATGCTTCCACCTTCCTATTTCTCCAATCCATCCCACACACGACAGCCTTCTGTCATCTTTCTAATCTAAAAATTGTATCATGTTCTCTCTAACTCCTCAGCTTAAAATTCTTCAGGTTTCCACAGAAGGCAATGCCTGTCCTTTTTAGCATGGCAGAGAAATCTTTCATGCTTTAGCCCTTGCCAGCCTGCCCAGCTTACTCTCCCACAATGAGCACACTTTTTAAAAGCAGTAGAGGACCAACACAGATAAGCACCATGTCCTAAGTACCAAGCATGGAGCTAAAGGCTTTGCAGAGCACCTGACCCCTTTGATGACCTCGAGAGGAGATAATGTTATTATCCCTATTTTACAGGTGGGAAAACAGAGGCTTGGAGAGGTTAGGTAACTTGCGGGAAGTCACCAGTTTCTAAGTGATGAAGCCTTGCACTCCCGCTCCCCCCCCCAGGTGGTCTACACATTTAACAGATAGACTTATCCTGCTTCTCCTGCTGATTTGCTAATTGTTTCTGAACATCCTATTAATTCTTTCTCATAATTGATGCCTTTTTACATAATATTCCCATTTCCTGGAAAGGCCTATCTCACTTAATCAACTGAATATCCTTATGTCTTCCAGAGCCTTCCCTAATTCCCCAAAGTTGAGTTAGGAAACAATGCCTCTGAGGTCATAGAACTCAATTAGTGTGTGTCACCAAGCCCTTATCAGACTGAGTTGGGTTCATTTACATCTGTTTCTCTAACTAGACTGTGAGCATTTTGAGGGCAAGGTATTTTATCTCTGTACACCCCTGTGTTGGCGTCAGTGCCTAATGCATTACTGGTTGGTGTTCAGTAAGCTCTTGTCAAGTGAAATGATTGTTTATAACGAACGGATAGGAGTTGGAGCTTGAAGAATTCTGGCCAACCTTGTGCACAAGGTTTGCTTATTCTCAGTAGAGTCTTGTCTATTCTCTAGTCCAAAAGTTCCCTGCCTAAGATTTCTACATCCCTCAGGGTCCTTGAAAATTGTAATAGACTCCTTGAGCTATTTTCAGTAGTTGAAAAAAAACTAACAGAAATCATTACATTTACCTGAGATATGTCCCTCAAGGCTAGATAAAAATATTAAGTTTCTTTATTTTTGCCTAAAACCATATCAATTGGGTGTCATAACAGAAATTTTCTCCTAATGATCAGAAACCCTGACTAGCAAGAAGGGTTATGTGTGAGTAATAAAACAATAAAAAGAAAATGATTTTTTTACTTAAATACTGTTTGTTTAGTGGAAGAAATGTCTTAAAGGTTGGTATTATGGTCGGGGGTATTTCAAATAAAAGTGTTTTTTTATGGTACAAATATGGGGAAGTCTTTGCCTTAGTTAATGGCATTATGTTGCCTGCAGTTTTCTGATCTGTATAGAATCTTCTTTTCAGAAAGCTAGGGAAATTACTATTTTATGATTGGGCAAATCTGATTTTTCTCTTGAAAAATTTTTAAAACCTCTTCATTGATAATTGGATATAGGGGTGATCTGCTTTCTTTATCTGCCGTCCATTGATCATCAGATTTAATATAACTTACTGAGGTGAATTTATATACTTTTCAAGAATTTCACTATTTCTTCCAGAAGAAGAAAGGTAGGAAGAGAATAGAAAAGAAAGGAGACAGATGAGTTTTTTTTTTTTTTTTTTTTTCCTCTCCTTCCTATGACTTTGGGCCAGCATATTTTGATGATAAAAATTGCCAGCAGGCTACTTTATTGAAATAAATTCCAAATCCCCAATTTGTCAGTTTTTTCTTTTTTCTTTTTTTTTTTTTTTCTGACTTGGTCTGAAACATACCATTATTATAAATGATTTCATCCCTGTCAGGGAAGGCAAAAGGCCCTTCATTAGCAGTTCTGGCTCTGTCACAGCCTTTCCATGAGTTCATTTGGTCTCATGATTTATTATAAAATTTATAGTCTGTAAACATTACCATAACCTTTGGGGTAGTAAACTCATCAAGCCTTTTGTAATGCCTCCTCAGTCCCTTGTACTTTTTTGGCTGACATATATTCCTAGAATTGCAAATGTTCTTCAATTTCTTGCTTACTATCTTCTGTAGATAGGACTATTCTATTCTTCATTTCTGGACCCCACGAAGTCATCACTGTTGTGCTTCATAGACAACGGCAATCAGGCTCTGATACCTGCAGTGCCAAATTCTATTTCATCTGATTTCAGGATCTCGTGTGCACACATTCTCTCCTCACTCTTGTTCATGCTCCACAGAAAAGCTAGAGTTACCTGATCAAGAGCCAAATCGAGTCCCTTGATTAGAAATCTTCGAGGAATCCTCATTGCTGACGTTATCAACTCCACATTTCTTAATGTGATATTCAAGGTCCTTGACAATTTGTCTTCAAGTCTAACTTTTCAGCCTCAGAATCACTGCAGTTCTTTCCCCAGAAACCACTGTGGATGCTGGCTCTTCTACAACATGACATGCAAGAATGGCCTGTCATCCCTGTTCAATTCCTGCCCTTTTTCCAAAGTCCTGCCTAAAGGTCATCCCCTCTGGGAACATTTACTCATTCTTGTAGCATTTATCATCTTGTGTGTGTGTGTGTGTGTGTGTGTGTGTGTGTGTGTGTAGCTGCCTCAGTGTCCAAAATAGCTGGGACTCCAGGTGTGTGCATCACAGGACTTGGCTTTTCAGGGTGTGCTGCAAATCAGACCTGGGCCTCCTATGTGTCTCAGCCTGCTAAGCATCAGTTCCAGTGAGCTTTCTGTGACCTGGCCCCTGTAGCATCTTTTGATTGATAATACAATTGGCCTGCCTCTTCAATTTTGATTAGCTTTTTGTTTTCCTTCTTCTTTTAATGAGGAGGAGGAAAGAGAGAAAGCAAGTAAGAGATAAATAAGCACTTTAAAAAAACAAAACAAAACAGGATCTCATTGAGTTATACTTTCAGCCTCAGCCTTCCAGCCAGCTAGGACCACAAGTGTGTTCTGGCATATCTAGCCTGATAGGTTGAGGTGGGAACTGAACCAAGGTCCCCTGTGTAGCCTCAATCATAGTGCAGCAGTGATCTGCTTGTGCCACTGAGGCAGGACCTCCTGAGAGCTCCTTGAGATCAGGAGTCAGGTTCTATTTATGTGTCTATCCCTAGGGCCAGTGGTTTACAATCACTAGGAAGACCATATAACTTAGTCAATCTGGGACATTTGTAAGAGTGCAAGGGGGCACTATTCATAATTACATTTACAATTATGTTGGGACCACAGGTATTATCTGGCAATTATATGGGCAATACAGGATGTATTGTCATCCTACCAGTTGCCTTAGGTTAAAGTCCAGGCCATGCCCCAAATCCCCAAATCCCTCCAGACCTTTGGAGTAATTCCAAAACATAACTTTGGAATTACCATAGCTTTTAGGTGACAAATTCATTATTTTAAAAATCTTTTTTAATAACATCCCCTTTTACTGTTGCATTGTTGGAAAAGTCATGATGCATTTTTCTGTAGAAAATTATGTTATTTATTTAACATATGTTTATATTGGGAATAGTTTTTTATATTTTAATAAATGCTAAATTACTATTTATTAAAATGAATACATCTGATAGTAAATACTAAATTATGATTTTATTTGAAATGTAAATGGAGCTTTTGCACCATTTTTGATAGCCCCAGACCTGTAGTCCTTTCTTCAGCATTCTGGCTTTGAAACAATTTTGAGGGGATGTCCAGGATCAAATTTTTTTTAAGTCTTCTGAAATATTGAAATATTTTAGGAATTTTGGGGAAAATTCTGTGCTCACATGTAACCCAATTAGAAAACAAAGTAAAATTTGTCTTACCTTCTAATTATTTTGAATCTCTTTTGGCATAATGTCAGCTAGCCTTTCTGAATCTTGAACACATGAGATAGAGTCTTTAAAGTAGGGTGAAATGAAGAGTGACCTATTTCCTATCAGAAGGGCATGAATTACTCTACAGTATTTTGACATTTACGTAAGTTAAGTGCCTGTTTCTTGGGATGAGACATCTACATCATGTTTGTCCTTCTCTCCTCTTCAGTCCATGATAAGGAAATAACACCATTGGCAAAGAGAAGCGTAAGACCTACTCTTATGTGTTAACAGTCCTGGGAAAGGGTTTTTAGAGAGCAGTTGTTAGCTTGTTCCCTTGCCTCTTCCCTGCCCATAACTTCTTACATTCATGAAACACTCACGTTGATTAACAAGATCCTCACCATCTGCACTTCATATTGCATTTCACACTCCACACTGCTGGCCAATGGTGAGTGAAAAAAGAAAAAAGAATATTAGCAATTTTTATGATGAAATTCCTCTGGTTGAGATATTTAGAGTTCAGAAATCTTGGCCAAAGGATGATGAGAGAAGGAGTGAGAAGGAAAAATATGTAGGGATAATGCACTCAGAGAGAATGAACATTGGCTTTAAAATAAAGCCTCCCAGGACCAGTAGATGGTGTAATGGTTACGTTGCTGCAGTGTGGTCGACAGTGGTTCTAGTCCCGGACTCGGCAGCTTAAAATTCAGGCCAGGCATGTGTGCGTGCATGCCCAAGGTGCCGAGAGGAAACTGGAGAAGCAGGGATTGTGGTGAGGCCATCCCACTGAGGGGTGATTTCTCATTCTTTATCTCTCTCTCTGTCTCTCTGGTGAGTACACACACCCTATAGCAAAAGTCTCTCAAATAAATAAATAGTTTCCCAACTTTAGTTTGTAATGCTTTAGGGATAGTCCTTTACATTCATCAGGTGTTGCTCTTGTTCCTTGTGTGGTCTTGTTCTTTTGTTCAGTTTATTCAGTAAATAGTTGGGAAGCACTCATGGTGTCTAGGTTGGGGCCAGAGACAAAACAGATGGAAGATTGGTCGCTGTCACAGGATCCTATGTTTCTTTTTGTTGGTGGTGGTTTTTGAACATTATTTATTTTCTTCATGATAGAGTATGTGCACACATGAGAGAGAGAGAGAAAGAAGCACTTTGACAGGGTCACACTGTGATCCTCTTTCTCTTGCCCTGTAGTTCGTCAGGATCCTATGCACACATATATAGTATGTTTGCAAGCTGATTAGGAGGTCTGAACTAGCAATCAGCCAGTGTGGCTTCCAGCATTGCAATTCAGTTTGCTACAGATGGTGTTACTAGTCTCAATGGGGAGCCTAAGTTAGTTCATCATATACTTGTTAATGATATTCTTCATGATTGGACTTGCTTCCATGTAGGTAGTTTCCATTGCAGGATATCCTGGCTTTTATGGATATTTTATGAATGACTTTATTTCAAATAGTAGTGATAACCCCAAAAGGCCCAATTAATTGAAAGATTACTAAGTCCTAGTGCTATACTAAACACTAGAAATATCCTTTCATGTAGTCCTCATATCAACCTAGGGTACAAATTATTTGTAGATGAAGAAACTGGAGCTAAGAGAAGCATCCTGCTAGTAAGAGTACTGATGGCAGAGTTGGGACCTATAGCCTTCTGAAGCCAGTTTCTCAGTCATCACCCTCTTCTGTCTGCATCTTCTCTTGCCTGCCCATGGCATAAAGTCTTTAAAAGCTTTCTTACCCCCTGCTCAAACTCCAAAGCCATTCCTTATTAACCATCTCAAACGAGCACTCAAGAGTGAAGACCCTTTATCTGAACACTGACTAGGTGATGTGCCAACAAGCAAAAGCCTTTGAGAATTTCTGGGCCTGTTCTATTCCCAGGAACCTAGGCATTCCTTTCTGCTATCTAGCTATAGCTGCCTTGAAGCCAGAGTTCTATTACACCCAACTAATTGTCCTACTTGTTGTCATAAACAAAGTCAAAAGTGGGGTCCCCCTTGCCACAACTGGAAAAACATGTGACTGAATCATGGGAAAATAATGACCCTTCAGTGGAAATCTTGTAAGATTTAGTATAGCAACAGGCTACAGCAAGTAGCGTGGTGGTGAAGGCGCTGGATTTCCACGTGGCTGACTGTGGTTAGAACTGCAGACCTGATGGCTTGAAAATCATGCTGTTTGTGTGTGTGTGCATGCCCAAAAACCCTGAAGGAATTGTGTGGCTATTCCTTGGAGGATGTAGGGGGTGATTTCTCACTTTCCCTCAACACTGTCTCTCTCTTTCTCTTTGTCTCTCTCCAGTGTGTACATGTACTCGATGGCAAAAATCTAAACAAACAAAAAAGCCTTCTATTACACAATCTTGGGTTTCAAAGAAAGAAATGGGATAATAGTAAATTTTTTTTTTTTTTTTTTTTTAAATAATTCTCAACTCTGCAGTTTAGGCCAAAATTCACTGTCCCATCCCCAACCTGCTCCACTTACTTTTATAAGAACTTTGGACATCCTAAATTATTTTGGAAATTTGAAGGATATTATTGTGTTACTACTCTGGGCCACACGTTCCCATGAAACTACTTGGAGGGAAGTTTAAGCGAGGAACACATTTTACTAGGGTATCAAATAATCTTCCCAACCAATGCTCATAATAATTTCTCCTTAGTATTTTTTAAAAATCAGTGCTCACAATAGTAATACTCCTAGTTGAGATTTTTTTGTAAGGATGAGATAGCTATGGTGAAATTAGGTTCCAGGTCATAGGTTCAAATGCAGCCTAGGTTAGCAGGATATTTATCCCTGCAAAATGAATATATGTTCTGGGCTGGTCCCATAGTGTAGCAGTTAAATGCTGTGCATAGGGAGCCAGATCCCATGTGGCCAAACATGGTTCAAATCCTGGCCCCAGTGACTTGAAAAAAAAAACATACTGAGTGTGTACATGTACCCCAAATCTTTTCGGGATGAAGAAATTGAGGGAAAAAGTTATAACATGACCAACCCCATGGAGAGGGTGCTTTTTTTCTCTCTAGTGAGTTTATGCACCTTGTTTTTTTTTTTTTTTTTAAATCTACATTAAGTTACAGTTTATTAATACACAAACTTTAATACCTATTTCCTCTTATGATTTTTGCATTCAAATCACATACTTTATCCCCTGAGAATACAAAAGAAAATACTTAAGGATTCACCTTTAAAGAAAATATGAATAGACGTACAATTTTAGCAGTGTTAAAACCAAATAATGTTCAAATACTCAGATCGAATACCTCATTAGTATATGTGTGCATTTTTGTCTTATATTCTCATTTTCTTAAATTACAACATAATTTTTAATTTTCCATAAGGTAGTTCAAATGGAAAAAGTATTTAAGAAAATGTTATTCTCTGTTATTTATCTTTAAAAAAAAAACATTTTTTTTTTGAGAGGTTTTTTTGCTATAGGGCGCGTGCGCTCGCCAGACAGACAGAGAGATAGAAAGCGAGAAATCACCCCCCAGGGGGGATGGCCACACCTCAATCCCTTATCCTCCATTCTCCTCTCGGGATCTTGGGCATGCACGCACACGCGCCTGGCGTGAGTTTAAGCTACCGGGTCCAGGACTCAAACCACAGTCGGCTACATGGGAGTTCAGTGACATAGCCATTGCGCTAATTGCTGGTTCCACAACATGGTTTTTCTCAGAATGATTGCAATGTGTATTAATTTAGTCAAACATATTACCATATACATTATCATCAGCAGATAACATTTTATTTTTTGCCTCTTTTTTTTTTTTTTGGAGAGGTTTTTGCTATAGGGCGCATGCACTCGCCAGACAGACAGAGAGAGACATAGAGACAGAAAGCAAGAAATCACCCCCCAGGGGGGATGGTCACGCCTCAATCCCTTCTCCTCCATTCTCCTCTCGGGATCTTGGGCACGCACACACACATGTCCAGCGTGAGTTTTAAGCCACCAGGTCCGGGATGCGAACGGCGGTCAACTACGTGGGAGTCCAGCAACATAGCCATTACGCTAACTGCTGGTTCCCTTTTTTGCCTCTTTTTAAAAGTAATTATTTAATTTAATTTTATTCATTATTATTATTATCATCTAATTTGACCAGAGACAGACGGAGAGAGAGAGGGAGGAAGAGCAAGGTGCCAGGCCCGGGACTTGAACTGTGGTTGACCATGTGGGAGTCCACCATGCCACCTGCTGGCCCCCATTTTTGTCTCTTAAAATGTTTTGTTGTTTGTTTTTTCCCTGATCTCCTTCCTCCCATCCCCTACATACCTTTTAAAAAACCAAAACCAAAATAGTGTTCTAACTCAAAATCTGAGATATAGTTAGATACTGTTTTTTGCCTTTAAACTTGCCAGAGAGTACATGTGCTGAAGAGAGAGAGGGAAAGTGAGAAAGCACCCACTCCATGAGACATGGTCACATTGTGATCCCATCTCCTGCATTTATCCCTCCTTTGGGATTTTGGGCAGATTTGCATGCATGGTTGGTGTGTTTTTCAAGCCACCAGGTCTGGGACTCACACCATGTAGTTGGCCATGTGGGATCCAGCCATCTTAACCATCAGGCCGTTAGCTGGTCCTATAAATGCATTCTAAATATTGCCACCACCTTCGATACTTTGTTGGCAGTCTTAGACTAAGACCAGTCATAGTGAGCTAGGGAAGAACAAACTATTTTAAGATTAATAAAAGAGGGCCGGTTGGATACGTAACCTTCTTTCATGCTAGACCCACATATGAAGGTCCTGGGGTCCTGGGTTCATGTCTGGAGGTTTCCATGTACAGGCTAGGTGCACACATGTGCCCATGATCCACGCTGGCTAAGGCTGGGGGTGAATCATGGTGTGAAGACCATGTTGAGAATGACTCTTTTTCTCTCTGTCTCTTTCTCGTGGAAGAAATAAAATAAACTTATAAAACAATAAAAATAAAAAGGAAGGGTCCAAAATTTATTAGAGCAAATAACATTAAGTGAAACACACACACACACACACACACACACACACACACAGAGTAGGGTTTTTTTTGTTTGTTTGTTTTGTTTGTGTGTTTTATAATCACCTGTGGTAATAAGAGATGTTCTACTTTGGCTGGCAGGTGGTGTACTGGTTAAGGTGCTGGACTCCCACATGGCTGACCATGGTTCAAGTCCCAGATCTGGGGCTTTTCTTTCTCACTTTCCTCTTCTCTTGCTCTCTCTCTCTGTCTCTTTGGTCAAAATTTAAAAATAATAAATAATAATAACAAATAAAATTGAATAAAGAATTTTTTTTAAATTAAAAAAGTTTTACTCATATGAACATATCAATTACATGTTTTTTATGGTCTACCATTTTATGTACTCTAATATTTTCTATACGTAAGGATCATTGTGATTGTTTTATTGGATCTTGTGATATTTACATCTACTTTTCTCACTAGGAGTTGATGAAATGTTAAGTTTTCTTACTCTAATTGGTTTTTATTTTCTTCTGAAATAGTCTCTCCTTACAAATAGTTTTTCAAGGTAGAAAGCAACTGTCCTAGGAGAAGATCAAATTTACTTTAAATATTCTCCTTAATCATTCATTTTTTTCATAAAGCAAGGATTATCTTAGACTCCGCCATGAGCATAGTACTTACTGAATTAGGTACCACGTGAGGATCCAAAGCAGGTTAGCACATATTCTCACCTTTGAAGAGCTTACAATTTAGGTGGGAATACAGGACAGACATGCAGTAAATGTAAAATGGTGATTCAACAGTACCTGGGATGTCACAAGGCTATGTGTAACTATATATCAAGTGGATGCCATTGGAGTAAACAACTGCTTTGAGTTCCCGAGAAGGAAAAATTGCCGTGACCAGGAGGGGTTAGACAAACTCCATGAGAGATGGACTGCATCCGGCATGGATGGGCAGGAAGTTCTTAGGAGGTTGATGAAAGGCTGTGTGATTCATTCCAGACCAGAGCCCAGGGTCTGAGCAAAAACCCAGTGACAGGAGTGAGCAAGGTGAAATTTTAAGGAATTGGGCTGCATCTCCCTAGAGAAGTGGCAAGAGGGTTGAGCTCTGTAGTTTTTTCGGAAGTCACTGTTACTTGCAAAGAGCATATGTGAAGCAGCATTAATTAAGAATTCACACAATGAGGTACTTGGAGAAGCACTGGTGGGTGATGAGGCTTGTGTTGCTACAAAGTACTGTTGAGGAAAGCAAGGTGTCCCAGAGCATTGTGGGCATTTCATCCCCTTTCTCAGTGCTTTCTTTTTCAGATAAGGAATGGGGACAGATAAACAGGAAACACACATTTTATTTTTGGTTTTACTCTCACATGCGTAGTCCAGTATTCTGTCTGTATATAAAACTGTTCCAAATTTTAGCCCATTTTTAAAAGTTTTATTGAAGGATATCTGATTCTAGTTGCAATGCATTCTGGTTTTTGGTAGTATTTTATGTTAAGAAGCTTTTCAAATATCTTTGAGACTGCTTTCCTTCAATCTTTCTTCCTTTTTCTAGGCTTTAAAATAGTTAAATCCCTTCTCCAATTATTTTCTAGACCAATATGGCTTTAGTTGTTTCTCGAAGGGCTGTTTTTCAAACATGCAATCAATAAAAACATTACTTTTTTCTTAGATGCCCTCGCGTTTTCTATGTTCCACTTTAGTCAGCCTAAATATGGCATAGTGTATTCTGAGATAGCATGTAGCCATCCTGAACATCAAGGAAAGACCACCTATTTTTTTTCTTTACTGACTCAAACATGCTTTTATAGCTGAAGCATGAACACCAGTTGCATATGTTGTCTGTGACCTCCAGATCGTTTTCTTTATGACATCACAGAAAGAATCCTGCAATTGTGTGGTTTGTTTTTCTTCCCATGTGAATTACACTTTAGAACCTCAATCTGTTTATGTCCACCCACTTCTCCAGCTTATCAAGATCATTTGTACTTCTACCCAGTTTTCCAAGGTGGAATGTACCACACCTGATTTGATGTCATCATCAAAGTAAATAACCATATTCTCTCCCATCATCCCAAGTCATTACTAAAAATAGCAGCGGGCTAAGACCAACCTCTTTGGAATCCCATGAAGTATGCATCTCTGGACCGACACTAGACCATTAATAATTACTTACTAAGAAGGGCTTTCTAATCACTGTGAATCCACCTGATGAGAGAATGATTTAATTGCCCAATGACAAGCAAGACAAAACTTAAAACTGCACAGTAGACAAAACTATGTCATATCTTTACCTTCAACTTCATTTTTACCAGACTTGCTATGCTGCTGAGTAATAGCATTTGACTAATGCAATAGGATTTCTTTTTTTAAAAAAGAAGTGTCTTGACTTTTTTCCAGTATGCTACTGAGTGTGTATATGTGTGTTTATACGATTGCAGTGTATTTCTGGATCTGAATGTTAAGGTGTTGACGCTAGTTTTTAAAGTTTTCCTATTTCTCTGATTAAAGCAGCTTGCATTACTCTCTTCACTCCACAGATACCTCACCTTAAGTTTGCAAAGATAATTGCTAGTGATTCTGTGATGACTTCATCGAAATGCCATACCCTGGTGTTTGCCAGTAATTGTATATTCATTCTGCCACCCTGGCTTACAGGTCATGCATTAGCATATGCATTTGTATATAATAATGATTTTCAATTTATTGAGTGAAGTCATCATCTGCAGCACTGTAAAAACACAAGGATAAAAGCAATTTCTACCTCTTGTTTGTCATGGAGCTAGGATAGACATGACAATTAGGAAATAAAAACACGAAGGAAGGAAAGGTCGCTGGTACTGCTGATACTTACTGGCAGCTAGCTGACTTTTTCATTGGCATAACATTTGGACTGCAGCCATTTTGATTTAGAGGAGACTCATTGTACGAAAGGCCTTCCTGGGAATGTGGAACATGGTAGTTTTGAGAAGAGGTATGGAAATGAAAAGACAACTAGAGCCATCCCCCCTGGGGGGGTGATTTCTTGCTTTCTGTCTCTCTGTCTCTCTCTGTCTGTCTGGCGAGTGCATGTGCCCTATAGCAAAAACCTCTCCAAAAAAAAGAAAAAAAAAAGTCAACTAGCTAGGATAGTTGGAGAGAAAGCATAGGTTCATATTAAAACAAATGAATTGTTCTCATTTTTCTGTTCTTTGAAAGGGATTTTCAGTGGCTTCAAAAGGAATTCTGTGTATGAAGAGTATGTAGGGGACAGGAGATTCCTTACAGGAGTCAGCCCTTGTTTTACCTGGCTACCAAACAAAAGAACCTTCTAGCCATATGAAATTGGTTGCACAACTCACAACATGTTGTTTATGACAGAGGTTATTGCTTGAGCTCAGTGTTTCTGGTACTTGAATTCTAAAAATTTGTTTTCTACAAATCATCCATATTTGTTGGAAGTTGTGAGTCAAACATGGATTGTGGCTAATCTGCACACAGGTGGGAGTGGAAATGATTTCCTCTGGGAAGGCTGGCTGGATTTCTGCTCGGACATCTGCATACTGTTAAGGACCATGCATACTGATGAGGCCAGGTATGGCCCTGAGATCTCATCTCACCTATTCCTCATTCAGTCATCACCATCCCAGTGGCCAATGATGAAGAGTGACATAGTTGGAATCTTTACTCCTGGGATTACCCTTGGGATGAGACGATAAAACAGTGGCCATTATTTCTAGGAGGCCCTGGGTAGCAGTTTGAATGTACCTGTCAGAGGCTGTGGAATGACTGGTGCCCTCTACATCACTCTTCATTAACTCATAGGGTTAGTTTATTGTTCCTAAGAACCAAGTTGAACCCTGAGGACATGAGAATCCAGATATCTAACCTGCAATGTGGAACATGAGAGAAGCAGGGCAAAGAGAACATAGCATGACAGAAATTTGGTTAGGATGTTGTGGTGCCGGGAGAACAGTCCTAGGTATTGATAAGCCACCCATAGCAGATGGACATGGGTATCAAAGATGTAGCATGTGGAAAGGGAAGGTTGGAGGATACTCAGACTTCCCCCATTACTGCCTTCTTCTTGTCTCTTATTCTCCTACATGTCTACCATGAAGCCTAAAATAATGGCCATATTAAGTGTCAGAACATTCTGCTTTGTACCAAAGATCTCTGAATGGGGCTACTGTTCATTGTATTTTTTGTTGGGTGAAAGGTTAAAAAAAAGTGTGTGTGTGTGTGTGTGTATGTGTGTGTTTAAATCCAGCTCATTCGGGTTTAATATAGAGCAGAGCAAAATACAATGAAAAAAATTGTACATTAATGATCCTAGTCTCTTGAAGATGTTGAGAAGATATAGCGCTGCTTTTTCCTGTAAGTTAAAAGTACACCTTCCAAAGCTTTGACTCACATCTTTCTTAGATTTTTTTTTTTTTTTTTTTTTTTTTGTAGTATTGAAGCCTCGTGGACATTGCTGTGTGGTGAGGTTTGAGTCTAGGCTGGTATAGGGATAATTACCAAAGCTTGGTTGCTGAATTGCAAATCCTGCTTACCTAACAAGCACACAATAGCAGCTTCCATAACGGAGTAATATATTCCACAGTGGGTGCCAGGGAGGGCAAAGGGAATGTGTTATCCTGTGGTAGATCAACCCACCTCTTTGATACTGGCTGGAAACAGAAGTTGAAACTTGCCCCTGATTGCATAAGTGATTCCTTCCATACAATTTGTCTAATTACAATTTTTTTTTTTTTTAAAGTATAGTGATCATTAACCTTTGGGTGGGGAATTTGGTGTTTTATTTGAATAGAATCTTGGTAATGTTCAGCCCCAAGAGCTTCTTACTCTGCTTCCCAAAAGTGGTGCTAGGTGTTACCTTGATTGTAATGCACCATGAAAGTAGTGCGAATGTTTTCACATATGCTGAAATGAAATGTCTTGACTTTTGCTATAAGGTTGTTTGTTAAGGTGTGTTAATACATTGACTTTGCATATGTGAATGCACAAATTAGGGGTACTAGGAACTGGTGTGGTAAGAATCCTGTGGCTGGCCCTGGCAGGGGCTGGTCTTGGCAGGAGTCACAATTGAATGTGAAGCTGGAATGGACTGTCTAGATTACTCAGAGTCACTTTCCATGTGTCTTGCCATGCTGGGTAGCTTTGTTTGTGAATTCCTGTCTGACTTTGGACCTTATTATTAGACAGGCCTCTGCCTAGTTTTCTCTGGTGAAGCTTCAGTTAGCTGTTCTGATTTTAAATAGCTATATACTAATGCTGTATTTTCCCATTTATGTCAGGCCTATGGCATTTTTTTTAAAGGGATTTTTTGCTATAGGGCACGTGCACTCACTAGAGAGAGAGACAGAAAGTGAGAAATCACCTCTTTCAGGGTGGATGGCTAAGCTGCGGTCCCTTCTTCTCCAGTCTCCTCTCAGGAACTTGGGCACACATGCACATGTAAGTTTTAGGTTGCCGGGTCTGGGATTTGAACTGCAGTTGACTACATGGGGGTCCACTGACGTAACCATTACCAGCCATCTCTTGGTCCCAATAGCATTGTAAATGACTATAAATTCAGAAGAATAGATGACATTCTTTGAAAAGTATCTCTTAATCCAATTTAAGAATTTTTTTGACAAGTTTTTGAAAATGCTATCTGTATTCACTACACTAGAAAAAATGCAGTTTTTGGAAAGACCATCATGACATTTCCTGGCTGTGTGTCCCTAGAAAAGTTTATAAACCTTTCTGAGCCTCAATTTTACTTCTGTGTAAAAGGGGCAAAATACACTTATTTCTTCTTTAAAGTTGTTAAATGCAGCAAATGTGGTAATATATGTGTCTTAGTTTGTTTGTGCTGCAGTAACAAAATACCTGAGACTGAATAATTTATAAAGAACAGAAATGCATTTTCTCAAAGTTCTAGAGGCTTAAAAGTCCAAGATTAAGGTGCTGGCAGATTTGGTGTCTGATGAAAGGTGTGCTCAGCTTCCAAGGTGGCTCTTTGAAGGCTGTGTCCTCACATGGTCAAAGGAACAAAAAGACCAAAAAGATCTTAGTTTCCTGCAACCCTTTTGGAAGAGTACTGATCCATATATCATGGAAGTGACCTAATCACCTTCCAAAGACCACACCTCTTAATATGGTTGCCCTGGAGATGAAGTTTCAACATAATTTTTGGAGGGGACACAAACATTCAAACCACAGCAATATGTGAGGAAACCTACACTTTGCCTAGTGTATAGTCACCCCACATCTGGTGGGGGACCAGAAGATGGTGTAATGGTTATGTTGCTGGACTCCCATGTAGTTGACTGTGGTTCAAGTCCCAGACTCAGAGGTCCAAAACTCACGCCAGGCATGTGTGCGTGCATGCTCAAGATCCCAAGAGGAGAAAGGAGGAGAAGGGATGGCAGTGTGGCCATCCTCCTGGGAAGTGATTTTTTGCCTTCTATCTCTGCCTCTTTCTGTTTCTCCTGTGAATGTACATGCCCTATAGCAAAAATCTCTCTTTTTTAAAAAAAGAAAAGACTCTGTATAGGCTCCTTCCAGCTTGGGAACTGAGTGCTAAAATTTCAAGAAGTTCTTAGTCAGGTTTGCATGACTTTGGTAGCTCAAATTTAGTTATGATAGAAGTGCAAATCAGCTATTTTTTTTTCCTACAGAGTTAAACATTTAAGAGCAGACCATTGATAACAAGTATTAATCCCTCTGTGCAACAGTGCCAGATTATGTTATAAACCTCCTAGCTTTTTAAAACAAACCATATATAATTTAAAGTCATCCTATAAAGAGGATTTAAAATAATCGCAGTAAACTTCTGTCACTTTCCATATTGTAACATAACACAGAGACATTGTCAGGGCCTGCTAAAGTGATTGTCTGCATCCTATGGAACTGAAGAATGCTCTGCTTTTTGATTTTTTTTAAAAGAATTATCTTATTTTAACTTTAGTTATTATTATTGCTATTATTATTATTTTCCAGTGTGACCAGAGAGAGACAGAGAAGAAGAAAGAGAGGGAAAGTGGGAAAGCAAGCCACCAAGTCCAGGACTTGAACCATGGTTGGTCATGTGAAAGTCTAGTGTCTTTAACCACCAAGCCACCTGCTAGCCCTGCTTTTTGTGGCTTTATGTTTGCTTTTTGTAATTGTTTTCCTTATCTTATTATTTTATCAGGTTAACTAGTGTACTAGTCTCTAATAATGCCTGCTTTGTTATTATTTGCTATTTCTCTTAATTTTTTAGCTGAAAAATCAGCTGTTAAAATTATGTGTGTAAAGGGGGCCAGCAGGTGACATGGCGGTTAAACTAGACTCCCACATGGCCGACCATAGTTTGAGTCCTGGATTTGGCCACTTAAAAATCATGCCAGGTGCATGCGCGTGCATGCCCAAAATCCTAGGAGGAGAATGGAAGACAAAGGACTGCGGCATAGCCATCCTCACTGAGGGGGTGATTACTCACTTTTCCTTTATCTCTCCCTGGCAAGAAGACATGCATTATGACAAAAACAAAAACAAAATTTTGTACAGTGAAAATAACTGAATTCCAGTTTTAAAAAATGGGCAAAATTTCTAAATAGACACTTTTCTAAGGAAGATATACAAATGGCCAATGTTGACATTATTAGTAATCAAGAAAATGTAAATCAAAACCACTATGAGACACCACTTCATACCAACCAAGGTGAGTTAAATCAGAAAGTCCAGTAATAAGAGGTATTGATGTGGGGAAATTGGAATCTTCAACACTGTTGGTGAGAACCGCAAATGGTATAGTCACTTTGGAAAGTAGTCTGGTGGTTTGTCAAACAGTTAAATGTACAGTTGTGTATGACCTAGCAAATTCACTCATAGGTATATATCCATGAAAAAATGAAAATGTACTTCTACACAGAAATGTGTACAAGAATGTTTACCATAGCACTATTAACAATAAGCAAAAATGGGAACAACTTAAATGTTTATTAGCTGACAAATGGGTAGTCAAAATGTGGTGTATCCACACAATCGATAAACTATTGTTTAGCCGTAAAAAGAAATTAAATGAGTAAGCTGTGGCATGGCGGTTAAGGTGTCTGGAACCTACATGGCTGACTGACTGGTTTCAGTCACAAACCCAGTGGCTTGAATGTGTGTGTGGGCATGTGTGTGTGTGTATCTAAAATTTTGAAAGGAGAAATGGAGAAGAGATTATAGTATGGACATCTCCTATGGGTTATGCTTTCTCTCTCTTTCTCTCTGTCTGTCTTTCCAGAGAGAATGTACACCCTTTAGTAAATAATAAAAAAGTGAAGTACTAATATATGCTACTGTGTAGATAAAGCTTAAGAACATTATGCTGGGGCTGGCGGGTAGCATGGTGGTTAAGGCACTGGACTCCCACATGGTCAACTGCAGTTTGAGTATCGGGTCTGGTGGCTTGCTTTCTCACTTTCCATTTCTCTCTCTCACCAAATTTTTAAAAATAATAATTATAATAACAAAATTAATCAATAGATAAATCTTTAAAAATAAAAACATTATGCTAAGTGAAAGAAGTCAGTCACAAAAGACCATGTAATTTATTATTCCATTCACGTAAAAGTTCAGAACAGGGAAATCATTAGAAATTAAAAGTAGATTAGAGATTGCTTAGGCTTGGGGGGATGAGCATGGGAATAGGAGAATAGAGGAGTAATGGCTAAAGCTTATGGGTTTCTTTTTGAGGTAATGAATGTTCTAAAATTGACTATGGCGATTGTAGTACATATTTGTGAATATATTGAAAACCGTTGAATTATATACTTTAATGAATTAATTATATTGTATATAAATTATATCTCAATAAATAAAATACTATATTTTTAGGGGTTGGCAGGTGGTGTGGTGGTTAAGGTGTTGGACTCCCACATGGTCAACCCTGGTTTGAGTCCTGGACCTGGTGGCTTGCTTTCTCATTTTCTCTCTTTCTCTTTCTCTATCTTCCTCTGATCAAATTAAAAGATAAAGAATAATAACAAATAAAATAAAATAAATAAATCATTTAAAAATATTGCATTTTCATAAAGTATGGCCTAAAATCATAGAACACAAGCATGATAGAAAGCTGAGAAAATATTTTTATACAATTAATATTTTAATGAATGAAAAAACAAAAGCACACTGGCTTTGGGGGACAACCTGAAGTGCTCATCTGAAAGTAAAGTGCATGGATTTTTGACATCTATTTTTGGCTGTTCAGGCACTTATCTGCTTTTTGACTATATTCTAAAGAGTTACTATCTTAGGTAAGTAAAGTTCATCCAAATGAATTGTTTGTAAGAATTTAAATTGCACTT
This sequence comes from Tupaia tana, assembly GCA_026018925.1. NCBI lineage: Eukaryota > Metazoa > Chordata > Mammalia > Scandentia > Tupaiidae > Tupaia > Tupaia tana. The sequence continues at coordinate 81,565,663 of JAKSZU010000002.1, forward strand.
GTATTTTCCTTTAATTAGATATTTATTTGTTCAGAGAGCAGTACGTCACCCCTGATAGAGTCCTGATACCATGTAATGGGCCAGAACCAACTGCGATGGAAGAGACCTAGTGCTGGCTGCTATTTTGTGGGTTTATTTGGAAGCTATATGCACTGGGAGGGCTGAGTGACCTAAGGTTGACCCTCCCCTACAAGGAGGGAATAAGGATACTGGCTGTGGCAAAGTGACCATATTAGGACAGTACCAGTTTCTTTAATGGACCAATGAAACCACTGTGTGAGTTGACCAGAGATCCACAAGTTTCAATCCTTCATTTGCATAGGCAGACCTGGTTGGAGACTTGAGTAGGAATTATTTCTCTATAGGAGCCCATCCCCAAACAAGCTGGGAGAGAGTCTTTTGAGTAAACCTTGCTGTCTTCAGGATGACATCACCCATAAAAGAGCTTTCCTTGTTGACAAACCTCATTGGCAGATATTTGGCTTTTCTGACAACTAGTGACCGACTCCTGGTCTAGACCTAGTTTGTTTTGTCACAACCATAATCCATCCCTAGCACACATATCTGCATCCCTTCCACGTGGATCGGCTTCACAGATCATCTCATTTTATGTCACTGTACAGCTTTGTTTTTCTAGGTTTTTGCCATGTAGAGTGTGCACTTTCCAAAGAGAGAGGAAAAGTGAGAAATCATCCCCCAGTGGGGATGGCCATACCACAATCCCTTCTCGTCCATTCTCTTCTTGGAATCTTGGTCACACACTCACATGTGTCTGGCATTAAGTTTCAAGCCAGTGGGTCCAGGACTTGAACTGCAGTCAGACTAGTGGGAGTCTAGTGCTGGCCCATTGTCCAGCTTCTTAAACTGCCTTTAACATAATCAATATTGGGGACCAGCAGGTGGTGTGGTGGTTAAGGTGGTGGACACTTCCACATGGCTGACATGGCTGACTATGGTTTGAGTCCCAGACCTGGTAGCTTGCTTTCTCACTCTTTCTCTCTGGTCAAATTAGAAGAATAAATGAATAAATAAATAAAATTAAATGAATAATTCATATATATATATATATATATATATATATATATGTATATGTATATATATAAAATCAATATTGAGGGGATTGAATAAGTCTCTCATGCCCTCCCCTAATTTGTATATATGTGTAAATTTAACAGTTTAGGTTGACAGTGATGGTGATATTATGGTTCACAAAAGATAATTTAATCTCTGGTCTCTTTAGAGACTGGGGGAAGATGAAGTGAAGGGTAGGAAGCGGAGATGGTAATATTGATATCTACAAGACATCCTTGGTAGAACTGAAGATAAATGATGAACAGAGTCTAAAAACAGCAAATTATTTGACAGCTGTGTGTGTATTTATTTTCCTCTTGAAAGGAAGTGTTTAAGATATTTTGGAGAGTGCAAAGAGTGAAGAGCTGAAGATACTTATGTAAACACTGACCCATGCCAGTAAATTTCCACTTGATATAATGCTCTAGTGTGATACCAACACCTAGCAAAATGTTCTGTTCTTCATTCTTTGCAGAATTGCTTTGAAAATATTACCTTATGCCCTCTTTTAGAAAGAATCTGCATGTTTGAAGAAGAAAATATCTGTCAACCTTGAAATGTTTCATTAAGCATTCAAATGTCTACCTGAAAAATATGTCATTTCCTAAAGATAAGCTGATCCCTTACAAAATACTTACCATTTGCAAGATAGAAAAAAGAAAAAAAAAAAGAAGTATGCTGTGACTCTTATATGGTGAAGTCTAATATCTAGCTTCTATGAATGCTATTTTTACATTAATATCTGGTTTGGTTTTGCTTATGTTTTATTGCTAGTTATTCTTAGTTTATTTTACCATAGTGCTCAAGGATTAAATTTCAGGAACAAATACAAAGAAAACAACTTCCAAAGTTCCATACTGTGTCGATTGCCTGAACATAGTAAATACAGTTTCAGGTGTAAGACCAAGACTCCAAAGCTCCTGTCTTCTGGTGAAGTCTAAACACTGCAGGTAAAGAATTAGCCAATAGCCCTTCCCCAACCACCACATCTCCCTTGTGCTCCATGCACCTGCCCACTTGTGCAGTCCTTAGCTTGAATGTAAGAATGTCATTTTCTCAACAAGCACCGGGTCAATAATAAAGTACTTTGGCATTGTGGGAGATCATTTCTTTTTAACCTCCATCAGTGGGCGCTTGATCTCTGGAAGCCTCATCATTGATTACCTCCAAACTTCAGTGACACTGTTGCTAATCTCAGCTAAACATTTGAAGAAAAGGAGCAGAAAAGTGGGGGAATGTTACTGCTCTTGGTGGTCATGTCCATAGATAAATTGTCTGCTGAGGAAGAAAGGAGAGTATGTAATGATCCGTGTACTCAGAAACTTAGAGTGAAGGGATGCAATGACACTTGTTGGGCTAACCTGGCACTTGCCTGTATTTTAATGGAGTCATTATATAAAATCAACATGAAATCTTTGTGTATCTCTCTTGACTTAGAAGAAGAAAGAAAAAAGATGTAACTGGCACTAGAAATAATATTTGTGAAATGTTATAACATGTATATGTTCTTACTTCCCATTTCAGAACAAATGAAAAATGGCTACCGTAAGTAGGAAGATAGACTGGGTCTCATAAGGCAGAATTGAGCCCTTTTATCATCCTACAGCATTTCATATCAAGAATATTCCATTTATCTTTGTTACCATTTACAGTTTCTAGTCTAGTTTGAATCCACATTGCAAAAACATATAATATGTTAATAGCTTTTATCTTTATGAAAAACCTATATGGCACTTTAGAGTTATCTTCCCTTTATTCATATTATTAACTAACTGCTAACTTAAGAAACATCCTGTATGAAAATTTCCCAATTTCCCTGTTCCTTCCCACTATTTCTGATTATTTTCCTGGATGTTAGCCAATGCCTCTTTTTATTTTTACATGTTCCTTTGGAAATAAGATGATTTTAACTGAATGTAAGACAAGGCTGTGCCATTGATTTCTCTAATGGCAATGGAATATATTCTTTCATTTTTATTGCAATTTAGCAGTGTATTTACTTTCTCTCTCTCTTTTAAACTCATGGAACATCATGCATACATCTTCATTAAGGTGTCTTCCATGAGCCCAAGTCTTTTTCCTGTAAGGTTAGAACTAATTCAGAACTCATCCAAGTGGATGAGTAATTTAAGTTGCTACTTCCAATGTGCATTACTTTGCACTTGTCTGCTCAGAGCTTCATCTGCCACTGTTTTACCCAATTACTGAGTTTGGATTATGTGTTTCTCACATCCATCTGTGTAGACTTAGGGAACCAAAATAGTTTTGTGTAGTCAGCAAATTTCAGCACCTCATTATTTAGTTCATTTTCAAGAGTGTTAATAAATATCCTGGACTACGCTACTCTTGTATGGATTGCTGACACCCCACTATTAACTCTCTTCCATGCTGAGATCTGGTCATTTATTCTTTCATTGCCTTTCCATCTCTTAACCCACTTTTAACCCATGATTGACAGCCTTTTACCTCTTGCCCAGTGGTTGCCAACTTTCTGTAATAGTCTCTTGTGTAAGTCTTTATCACAGGCCTTTGAAAGTCTAAATTACATCTACTAGTTTTCATTTACCCACTATTTGCTTGCCTCCATGAAATTCTGTGTTAAAAATACCAAAAGCACATGAAGAAAATAACCTCCAAAAGTTCTTCACCTTTTTTTGGTATATCATTCAGTACTCCTTTATTTTTTTTCTTTTTTTAAACTTTATCTTAATACTAATTTTGTTTGTGTCAACTCCAGCCTACCAACTAAACCTCTGCAAACCAAAGATGTGTTCCCTGCCTCACATTACTGCCATAACATAACTGATAAGATTTTGAGCTACTCGACAAGATAAATAAATTGCACTGGTTGGCCTTTATTACCTTGTAAGAAACGTGCCTTCCTAAAACTTTCATTCATTCACCAACTTGTCAGAAGTTTTAAGAAAACAAGTTTTCCCTTTGGTAGCTAACATTCCAATACAGATAGACCCTAACTTACCATGGTTTGATATATAATTTTTCAACTTTGTAGTGGAAACTGTACTTAAATATCCCTATAACTATTCCATTTTTTTCTTTTAGTACAGTATTCAATAAATTACAGGAGATAACCAATGCTTTATTATAAAACAGGCTTTGTGTTAGATGATTCTGCCCAACTATTGGCTAATTTAAGTGTCCTGAGCATATTTAAGGTTGGCTAGCCTAAGCTATGATGTTTGGTAGGTTAGGTGTACTAAATGCAATTTAAACTTCTTGATGTTTTTAACTCAAAATGGGTTCATCTGAACAAAACTCAATTGTAAGTTGAAGAACATTTGTATTTTGGATTTAGGCTCATGGCACCTGTTCATGACTTTTTTTTTCTGTGAAGATATTTATTTGAGTTGTATTCATGCTGCTCCAATAATTCCTTAGCTTTAAAAAAAATTGGGGAATAACAAAAAGAAATTTGGGGGACCTGCAGATGGTGTAATGGTTGTTACTGGATTTCCACATAGTCAATCACTGTTTGAGTCGCAGACCTGGTGTCTTAAAACAGCCTGGGCATATGTGCGTGCATGCCCAGGATCCTAAGAGGTGACTGGAGAAGGCACTGCAGTGTGGCCATACCCCTTGGGGTGGGATTTCTCTCTTTCTGTCTCTCCAGTGAGCTCATGCACCCTATAGCAAAAATCTCTCTCTCTTAAAAAAAAAAAAAAAAAAAAAAAAAAAAAAAAAAAAGGAAATTTGAAAGTGTGCCATCAGTAATGCTTTAAAAGATAACCTTCGTCATGGCTTCAGGTTCAGCTCTGATATTGTTTGGTAGCAGTGGCTACCTTTTTTTTAAAAGAAAAATTTTTTTTTGTTAGGCTTTTACCATAGGGTATATGTACTCACCAGAGAGAGACAGAGAGAGGGAAAGTGAGAAATCATCCCCAGGGAAGATGGCCCTGCCTTAGTCCCTTCTCCTCCATTCTCTTCTCAGGATTTTGGACATGCATGCACACATGCCCGGTGTGATTTTTCAAGCCATTGAGTCTTGGATTCAAACTGTGATCAGTCATGTGGAATCCAGTGCCTTAACCACCAGGCCACCTTCTGGCCCCTGTGGCTGCTCATTTTGACTATGGAAAATGTTGGCATTGTATGAGAAATATGAAAAAATGCAAGGGGAGGTGCTACAAACTGGCATTTATACTTACCTACCTTTTGAGCCTCTTGCACATTTTATGAGGTTTATATAGCAAATATTATTATAATTATTATTTAATTGGAGTACACTAACACACAGGGGGTATGTCCTTGTCCAAGGCCATGGAGTACATTAAAAGCCCTGGGTCAGAATAAAAGTAGGAAGACCTTTCCTCTACCACCCTTCTATTCGTCCATGCTGCCATTGTGAGCTCTTTTATTCCTTTGAATTAAATGTGTAAAAGATTCAAGCCATTTTTAAAATTACTTTTAGCTTCTTATGTACTACTTATTTCAAAGTCTATTCCAGGAGACGTGGAGGGGACATATCCTTGCCCTCTTATATCTTCTACCTGCCAAATCTTACACTTTTGAAGTGAAGGACATTTTCATTTTGGATTAATATTAAGACTACATTTAAAAAGGCTCTTTTGCTCTCTGAGGCAAGCTTTTCTTCAGTGTTTCAACAAACCATTTATACTTTTATCATTTTCTTTCCCTACAAAAAGTCTCCTTCATTTAAATTGTCACAGCTTGGGAGCCCTGCCTGGAATACATAATAACTGCTTGTAACACTTAAAATGAAAACAAATTTACCAAGGATGGTGGAATGACAACAAAGAGCAAGAAAAATATAAGTACATGGAAAATAGTCTCTCCTACGCATATATTTTCAGCACTAAGTATTTTTATTGAAATTGCTGCTTCCTGTTCTTGCTTACCTCCTCTTCATCTGGATTTTTTTTTTTTTTTTTTTTTTTTTTTTTTTTTTTTTTTTTGGAGAGGGAGAGTGTTAACATCTAAAGAGAGATGATTCTTTAGAATTGTTATTTGAGTCCTTGGGTACAGATGGGAGCATTTGGCAGAGTGATACTGAGTCTGAGCAGAACATGGATAGATGGATAGGTATGGAGAGCGAGAGTTCTTTCTGAACCTTGGAGCTACTGAAAGTTGGGGTGGGATGCTTTTTGATAAAGTTGAGGGTTATGATTTTTCACAGCATCCCTGGCCTTTCTGCATTAGATGTAAGTAGCACCCCTTTACCCCAGTTGTGAAAACCAAAAATATCTTCAGACATTGTCCAAAGCCTCCTGGTTTAGGAACACTGACTTGGAGGCAATGTTCTTAGGAATGTACTTGCAGACTCTGGCAGGAGCTTTGACAGGCATCCCGTTTCTTCTCATGGGCCTGTCTTCCCATCCAGGGGCAGACTGGGCTTGATCCCTGGAAATAAATTCACCTTCAAGGAGGCCCACTTGCTTACCAGCTTTGCTTAGGTTTTACACTCAGCGATTCTGAAGATCTGTTTACTGTCTTTTGCCAGAATTAGCTAGAGTTGACAGAAACTACTTTGGAAGCTTCCCTATTGGTTGGGAGGAGCTCATGACATTTCCTGAAAATTCCATACTCCTCACTGATCTTAGCCTATTACTCCTCCCTGCCCCCAGTGCAAAAGCTATGATGAAAAGAACCCAGCTGGGAGCAGCAGACTCACTGACCTCGGACCAGCCAGTGCATGCTTGGGGCTTTTGCTTTCTTATCCACACTGTGAAATAGTTGGACTAGATAATACATCTTCATGGCTCCTTTCAGCTCTAGGGCATTATGGTTTGAATGATCTTGTTTTCTTTGGCTTCTTTAATCTGTCAATTGAGACATGAAGCAACCCTTCTCTCAATGACAGAAACCTATAACCTTTTTTTGTAAAAATGTTATCTAGGATTGCTTCATTTCATGTATACTACTAACCCCACCCCCATCCCAGAACCGAACTTTATTAACTGGTAAAAGAAAATATAGAAGACTCAGCCATATCTCTTAAAAAAGACAATTTATCATAATGATTGCATCACTTTTTTTTTTTTTTTTTTTTTTTTTTTTTTTTTTAAAGGACAGGGTTTCCCTGTATTGTGATCATCTTACCTCAGCCTTCTGAGTCACTGGAGTTGTAAGTATACACCACAGTGCTCAGCTGTTAGGTTGAACTGGGACTTGAACCCAGGCCTCCCCTGTGGTCCCAGCCTGTGGAGTACATCTTAGCAATGTGTGCTACCATGGCTGAGCCTGTACTGAAAAGTTTTGAATCCAATCACGCCTTGAAAAAACACAGTGTGCACTGAGATTAAGAAACAAAGTATGTGAATGAAACCGTCTTTCAAATACATTAGGAAGAATGGGTTGTTTAAAGTGACCTTCTGGAAAAGTCTTTTGGAAAAAAAGAATATATATATACACACATATATTGTATATATATTATATATACACATATGGATATATATATGTATATATATTATATATACACATATGGATACACACACACACACACACACACACACACACATATATATATATATATATATATATATATATAAAAGGATATATTATATATTATATATTATATATTTTGCCACAGGGAGCATGCCCTCACTGGAGAGAGAGAGAAAGAGATAGTGAGAGGGAAAGTGAGAAATCACCCCAAGGGGGATGGCCACACTACATCCCTTCTCTATTTTCCTCTTAGGATTATAGGCATACATCATACATGCACATGATCTTGGCATTATTTTCAAGCCGCCGTGTCCCGGACTTGAACCATATAGTTCACCATGTGAGATCCAGTGCCTTAACCACCATACACCACCTACTGGCCCTATATTTCTTTAGTATATCACATAACTCTTATCTGGATATAGCCTTTCAAAGACTCTGAAATCAGATTCATTTCTGCAAATGCCTATGACCTCTTGCTGCCAACTGTATGATGCAGCTGGTGTGTACTCTTACAAGGTCTGTGTCTGACTTCTTCAGATATTCCTGGTGCTAAGGGACAGGTGTGGTCAAGGAAACAGAGGCTTCTGTGCCTTTGACTTGCTGGTGATGTGACCTTAGTTGCTTGCCTCTCTTTGGGCTTCAATTTCCCAATATCTAAAATGAGGGAGTTGAATTTTATTTCAAAGTTGTCTCATAGTTCTAAAATTCTATGAGTTGTTTCCCATTCTGGACTGTGCTTGGTCTACTTGTGGGTCTCTGAGACCTGAAAGTTGGTAACTTCTTTGCATCTGGGAGGTTGCTCCTGGTGACTTTGCGGCCATGCCACAAAACGAATATATTGAATTACATAATAAACGCTATGGATACTGTTTGGATTACCATGAGAAAAAAGAGAAAGAAGGAAAGTTGAGAGGCTCAACTTTGAATGTTCAAAGAAGGCAAAAAGATGACTGGTCTAAAGGCTAAGCTCTATCATTAACAGCGCACCACGCTGAGAAAATACAAAGGAAAAAGTCTATCAAGATGCATGAAAAGAGGAACACCAAACAAAAGAATGATGGAAAGACTCTACAGGGAGCAGTACCTGCCTATCTATTGGACAGTGAAGGACAGCCCCGAGCTAAAGTACTTTCCAATATGATTAAATAAAAACAGAAAGAGAAAGCAGGAAAATGGTAAGTCCCTCTACCCAAAGTTCGAGCCCAGGGAGAAAGAGAAGTATTAAAAGTTATTCAGGGACCAGCAGTTAGCATAATGGCTATGTTGATGGACTCCTGTGTGGTCGACTGTGGTTCAAGTCCCGGACCTGGTGGCTTAAACTCATGCTGGGTGCATGTGCGTGCATGCCCAAGATCCTGAGAGGGGAATGGAGACCATTCCCCCTGGGGGAGGGGGTGATTTCTTGCTTTCTGTCTCTCTGTCTTTCTGGAGAGTGCAAGTGCCCTATAGCAAAAACCTCTCAAAAACAAACAAAAAAAAAGTTACTCAAACAGGAAAGAGAAAAAAGGCATGGAAGACGATGGAAGAGGTTTGTTGCAGATGACTTTACCAGAAAAACACCTAAGCATGAAATATTCATTAGGCCAATGGGCTTACGTTTCAAGAAGTTCCATGTAACACATCCTGAACCGAAAACCACCTTTAGCCTGCTGATGCTTGGTATAAAGAAGAATCCCTCATCTCCACCATATACAACTTTGGGTGTTATCACGGAAAGTACTGTTGTTGAGGTGAATGTGAGAAAGCTGGGTCTTGTGGCATAAGGATGCAAGGTTATTTGGGGGAAATATGCCCAAGTTACCAACAGTCGTAAAAATGATGGATGCATAAATGCTGTCTTACTGGTTTGATAGCCATTGCGCACAAGTAACTCCTTGTAATTTTTGTAGATAATACACCAGTTTGGAAAACCACCATGACTGATGTTTCTGAATATAGTCAGTCTTACATGTTTGCAGTCATCAAAAGATTATTTATTAAATTGTACAAAAACATTAAAGTGGCCTGATTTTACACACATAAAAAAATAAAGTAAAATTCTATGAGGTAAACTAGAGACTTTGGTTAGGAACAAGGCTTTGGAACACAACTTCTTCTGCATGAGTGGGAAGCTGGGTAGAACTGGCCCTCCCTGAATGGGCAAACCCAGGGTTATCCTTCCCGCCCCAAAGGGTAACGTGGACTGCAACTCATTTCCCTTCCCCAAGGAGCTGCACACAAAACCTGTTCTCACCCCCAACTCAAGTGCCTGTTGATAAAAGGCAGTGGTTCTAGGAAAATGGGTGGGACCTGCTAAGGGTACACTTCCCTTAAGGGTACACCCAAAGAGAGGAGAGAGAGAGAGTAGAAGACCCTGTGGGGGAAGTGAACGTTCTGGTTGGAGTTACCATATATTGTCAGCATAGACTCCAGGAGTGGCAAGAGGAACAGTGAGGTGGCCAAGGGGTGACTGAAGTGCACACACTCTTCACGATGAAATGTCCCTTAGCTCCATTCAGAAACAAACTCTCAGTTTCTGAGGAGCTACTGTCTCCAGGGCAATCCCAAATTCCTCTGTAGTCATAAGTCCTGGGCTGAAAGAAAGCAGTCCCCACATTTTCCTAGGAATGTTTGGTTAAGGACATAGCCCAAAGATTTCTTCCATTGGTCTTTTTTTTGAAAGTGAGCAAGCTGCCTTGCATCATCATCACATTATAAATTAATTTGCTAAAAAATATTTTCTGACCATTTACTTACTATGTGCCAAGTACTGTCCGGATGCTTATGGTATACCCAAGGAGAACTAACCCACCAAGAGCTTTGCCCTCAGGGAGCATACAATCTTGGAGGAGAGCTAGACATACAATAAAGATAAGCAAGTGAAACAGCAGACATGTTAGAAGGTGGTGGAACTAAGGAAAAGAAAAGAAAACCACAATTACTTTGTCTTCCTCCTGTACTTTTTCTCTAGCTTCACTGAGCATTCAGAATACTCAAAAATATTTTCTCTTTATTATAATTTCTTACCCATCAGTGTTTTCACTACCAGTATGACCAGAGTATTGCACAAGACTAATTTCATACAAGGTTATAACAATTTATGAGTTGTGTGAAACTCAGATGTCTTGTATATGTTCAGTGGCACATTTTCTAAATTTTCCTTTTCAAACTTCTTGAGGCAAAAAGAGAATATTATTCCCCCTATTTTACAGATGAAGAGCTTGAGGTTTAAAGAGCTTTGGAAAAGTTTGGTGTTTTGATGTTCTCTGTCATCTTTTAGAGACCTGTGTAGGAAGTATTTTTGGCACTATCTCTCTGTGTGAGGAAAAAAATATTAGAAATTTTAAACACTTGCACTCAAACGACTACTTGGAACAAGCCTGGCTGCTTGTTGGCAACTTTTAACGTGGTGATTAAGTAGGTACACACCTGACGATATTTCCTGTTCTGGGAAAATGATAGTTAAAAAGAAATTTGTTTACCTGTATGCTCAATTGTCACCACTGTGGTACCTGTGACCAGGTTATCCTCAAAGTCTACAAGATTTCTTTAGAGAGCAGGTAACTTGCCCTACTCATAATAGTGAGGGGATTTTTGTTTTTCCCCACAGCATATGATTGGTGAAGTGAAAAATCCTTTTTAGTTCTTTTCTCTATTCTAATGATATTGGTGAACATTATTATCATGCTGGCCCCCTTTTCTTGTTGTCTACCTTCTGAGATTTAAACTCCACTGCATCTTCTGGAAATGGGTCACCTCCTTGGGTGTAGTTTAGGTAAGTCTTTTCTTGAGGACAAAGGGGACACATACACATATACCATGTACACACATATATGATTTCTAAAGTCCCTGAAGAATTTGCTTGAGTACATTCGGGTAATAGAAAGACCAAAGCCAACCTTGGAGTTCCTTTGTTCCCTTCGCCCTCCAGCATCCCCACCACTTGGGCATGTTTCTCAGGGATTCTCAGGAATCTATGGCAAGCTTTTGTTCCAGATCAGTTCAGCACCCACAGTCTAATTTTAGTATTAGCAAAATCAGAGCATGTTAAAGAAGGCAAATTTACTTCTGCTGCTGTTGCAAAACTATGGTTATGTAACGCATTCTAACGTCAAATGTAAATGACTTTTGTTTTATACCCTATCCAAAATAACCTAGAATCCTGCTTTTAGGAGTAATGTGAAAAACTGGATCTGTGTAGCTTTGTGTCCTTACCACTCTCTTCTCTTTTTAAATTTGTATCCTAATACAGAACTACAATGGGTTAAAATAAGGCAGTTAGGATCCATGGAGATAAGATGAACATTTGAATATGGAGGTCTTGGGTTCAGAACCTGATATGCATTTATTACGGTGTGACTTTAACCTGTTTAGTTTACTTCTTTGAAACTTGGTGTCTTTTTTAGTAAGATGGGAGAAAAGGTGTCTTTTACAAGTATTTTTAGAATTTAAATTGGATAATGGAGAAAATTATCTGGAATTTAGATAGAATACGCTCTGAAAATGTTAGTTTCCATCCTTCTTTTCCTCCCTCTTCCCTCGTAGTTTGGTAATAAAGCTTTCTCAGGAATGAAGTTTTATGTGACAGGTTTATTTCTCCATTAGAACTTCACACAGTCTGAGCACAGTCTGCTACGTGTCTTGAAGGTGTCGGCTCCCCAAGAGTGCTGTGGTGGGAATGTGTCCTCTTTACCACTCTGTTGGTTCCAAGACACACTCATTTAAATCTGTGGCTACAAAAGACAGGATCTGCCAGTCAGGTAGATCTCTTTTATTATTGTGGTGTGACTGTTGACTGTTTAAAATACAATGGTCTGGGAATAGGAGATCAGGTATGGTCATCTAATCTGACAATGTGCTAGAGGAATAACTGATAGTTTTCTGGCTGAGTCTCTCATAAATCTGTCCTTCAGTCTGAAACGCTGGTGCCAGAACTCTCTTTGCCATTACCACCACAGAAGTGAATTTCTAACAAATGACCTGTCATAGAGTCACTTGCTTCTTTTTTCATTGAAGTAAAAAAAAATACCATGGTGGGGCCGGCAAGTGGCATGGTGGTTAAAGGCGCTGGACTCCCACATGGCTGACACAGGTTCAAGTCTCGGACCTGGTGGCTTGCTTTCTCACTTCCTCTCTCTCTCTCTATGTCTCTCTCTGATCAAACTGAAAAATAATAATGATATAATAATAAATAAAGTTAAATAAAATAATTCTTTAAAAAAAAATACCATGGTTTCAGCACAGAGGAGACAAAACCACATTTTGAAGGACCAGGGCCATTGAGAAGGTGTCCTAGTTCCACCAAGATCCTACCTCTTTGCTGTGAGCCAGGCGAAAAGCATGATAGGTGATATCGCCAGATATTTCTAGTTTCTCCAGGTGACAAGTACAAATTACAGTCCTTATTCTTGTAATGTGGGTGTTCAGTACCTGGTCCAGGACAAGAGCCTCAGCATTAAAGAACATTCTAAAGCCACATCTAAAACTCCACACATTGCCTCCCTTCTAAAATAATGATTGCAAAAGAAATAAAACGGAGATAAGGAAAGCTTACAAATAATTAGGAAAAGGAAGGTGGCAATCCAATTCAACATGCTTATTGTCAGTTTCATTATCAAGATCATAGTAAAGAACAGTTCCATTATCAATAACATAGTAGAGAACAACTCCATTAACTTCGTGTGAATAATTAGATGAAATACACTCTTAGGATTTAAATCATAAACAAAGTGGAAATTGACCAAAGAAGTAAATAATTTCTTTCTTTTTTAAAAGAATTATTTAATTTGATTTATTCATTCATTTATTTTAACTTGACCAGATTGAGACACAGAGAGAAAGAGATGGAGGGAAAGTGAGAAAGCAAGCCACTAGGTCCGGGACTCGAACTGTGGTCGACCATGTGGGAATGTCAAACGCCTTAACCACCACGCTACCTGCTGGTCCTCATGAAGTAAATAATTTCGTGATTATTTCTCTTATAAATAATCCTGATCCACCTTTGCTAGATATTTCATGTCTAAGTTGTCATCAACACAGTTTTGATTTTAGCAACAAGACATGGGATTGTGTTTTATGATATAAAAAAGGCTAAGTACTTGCTGACATTTTTGTTAGAGTTGCTCTTTGAATTCTATTTGCATCCAGAATACACAGAAGAAACTCAGTAGACCAAACAGAAACAAAACAGGAACAAAGTCGTAGATCATTTTGAGGACTCGTGCACCTGTGATGATATCATGACCCTTTTACACTGAAGGTTAGCCTTCAAAATGCACCACAAACAATTGAGTAAAAACATGTCTGAGACAAAGCTGATCTGGTCTGATGGTACCGGTAAGCTGTGGTGGAGAGATCCCTTGTGGTTGAGCATCCCTGTGGTGATGAGTAGACCTATGAGGCTAGCCTGGCCTGGCCTGGTAGCAGAGCAGGTTAAGCACAGTGCATATGGAGCAGGATTTCACATGGTCAAACGACAGTTCAAATCCCAGCCTTGGTGGCTTGAGAAACATGCTGGGTGTGTGTGCATGTGTGCCTACAATTCTGACAGACTGGAGAAATGGAGGAAAAAAGATTGTGGTGTGACTTTGCCCAAATGAGGGTGCTTTTTGTCTCTCTCTCTCTGGCAAGCACAAGCACCCTCTGGCAATTAAAATGACTTAATGATAAAATAAAAGAGTAGATCTGTTCAGGAATAAGCAGTTGCCGGATAGAGTGAAGACAATTGTTGATTTGCGTGTGTGGTCATTTTTTCAAATAGCAGGAAATACATATGCAAAAGATACATGTTTCAGCTCTCTTCCTGATTTCATTTCATTCTCAATACCCATGGCAGAGTTGCCTTTCACTTTAAAATCAGGCCTGAAATGTTTGAAAGGCCCAGGGAGTCAATCTCTTTGGATGTCCCAGGCTTCCTCACCCCCATTCCCATTTGGCTTAGCTGTTGCCACAGCTAAGCTGAGCTTCATTCCTGGCTACACCCGGTCCCTGCCTTGCTGAGCTGCTCTGTTCAGGCTGCCCCCTCTGTCTGAGATTCTTCTCTTAAAATCCTGCTCTCCAAATCCAGATGGAATAACGTTTTCTGGGCAACCTCATCCACCCCTGAATATTAGAGTTATCTGCTTTGGCTTTTATTCTGCTTTTGGCACTTCCCATACCAAGGCTTACGTTTCAGTTACCTGCCAGCCTCCCCACCAGGTACAGACTCCTCAAGGGCCAGGACTTGTCTTACTCATCTTTGTAAGAGTGCCACAGGCACTAAGAGAGTTGCGCAGTGCAGGGGAAGCTTACAAGATAAATGCTGGCTGGTACCCTTTTCCCTCTCTATTTAGATTCTGGTGATTCATGGCTTGAAAATCCAAGTGAGTACTTTAATACTTAGACTCCTTGCCACTCGTGAATTTTCTCTGTGGTATCATATTGTGTCTTGGTCTTAGCATCCAAACAGTGGTAATACTTCTGCCCAGTGGAGGTGCTGGGAGTGTGGGCTATATTGTGTCTTTCATTTCCAATCCTATCCATCAGATTTTATTTTCCACATTAGCTTTTCCTTCCAGCCAAAACTAATTCTAAGGGTGTTCAGATTCAGTGCTGAGTTTGTAAGAAGGGCCCTCTTTGTGCAGTAGGTGCTGGACCGGCGTCTGCTTGAGGATTCCAGATTTGTCACTGCTCAGGATTGAGCTTTTGGTTGGTGCCTAGTGAAGGTAGTTGCTCCTGCCAGCCAAGGACCCTGCTGGAGAACTTGCCAGGGGATGTGTTTGCACTTCTTAGGATTTGTACGAATAGATTTTTATGTAGTTCAGTGCGGATCAGTAATTTTCCACAGGCAGAGTGCCTCTGCCAGGTGAGCATTTTCCCCTTAGGTTGGTAGAATAGTGTCCAATAAGATTCAAGAGCAAATAAATTGCTTACCCATTATGGATGTCTGAGTACCAGCCATAGCAAATGACAGGGGGGTCCTAGGTACAGGAGAAGACCTTGAGAGAGCCAAGAACTCAGAAATATGGATGAAACTGACTTCTAACCAACAAGATGCCCAAGCAGCATCCAGGGACCTACGACACATACTAATGAGCTAATTCATAATGTGAAGGACTGTGTGTATATTGAAAACCCATCTATTTATCTGTTGAGGTTTGGGTGATCTTGCTGGCCTACTTCCTAGCAAAGCAATAAATCTTAAAGGGAGACTATATACATCTCAACTACATACGTACATAATTATAATTCATGTTTATTGAGCTCTTTCTAGGTGAGATGCTTTGTGTTTTACATTAGATATCTTGTTCAGTCTTCACACTAACTCTAAGAGATGGATTAATTTTCTCCACTCTATAAATAACCAAAATGAGGCTTAAGAATGTTACGCGTCTTATCTGATTTGTGTACCAACATTTTAACTGACAGCTTTTCCAAGCTGTTCTTTTCCGTTTGTTTTTCCTAGAACTGGAGGAAATGAAACTGCTCAACTGTTTTTATTTCTGCTTTTGACCAAGGAAAAGGGTATTGAAGAGATTTTTTTTTTTTAGAAAAAACTTATCAGGTGGAAGGATCTTTGGCGGAGATGTGGGAGTGTGGACAACAGATATTTTCTCTAAGAAAGAGCTGATATTTTAGGATGCATTAGGTACAAAGTACAGTAGGGTTGCTCTGTAGTCAATGGTAATTTGCCCAGTGTCCATATCCATGTTAACCCTTTGCTCCTGGCTATTAGCCAACTGCTCTAGAAATATTGGACCCAAGTTTAGCAAATAACCCCCTCTCTCCTGTGAATGTGGCACTGAAAGGTACAGACAAGAGGTCCTGGGTGCCAAGGAAACTCATTTCACAGAAGTTGGTGGCTTCTGAGTCTCCTCGTATGTGTCTATCTCTGTAAGTGGAAGCATGGTATTTCACAAATTCCCAGCTGTGCAGGGAGCTCACTAATAGGCATCCCTGTGTTGTCTGAGCTAGCATGTCCAGCTCTGCAGTCTTGACCTCTTTTCTGCCTTGAACCTTCCTGTCTACAGGAAGAGGCAGAAATTCATTCTATCTAGGGGGTTATAGGATGAGCACAGAGACCCAGGAGTGTCTTGTAAGCCTGTGCATGTTAGTATGATTTTTGCTCAGTACTTGTTGGCTCCCGCTTCTCTATCTACCATTTCTCCCAGGCCTGAGGCTGACAGAGGTGTGTAGCTAAAGAGAGACTGAAAGCAATAGATGGTTAGACCAAAGGTTGTGGGGTGGGGCTGTTCTTTTCCTTGTTCCCTACTGGATATAAAAGGAGGAAGAGAAAACCCAGTGTACTGCAGAAGGAAAGAATGTGTACATAAAGTGTGTGTGCATGTATGTGTGTGTGTGTAGCAATGTGCATGCTTGGATGACCAAAAATCTTACCTCAGCCTTGACAAAACTGCCTAAGTACCTGAGAATAAAGAATAGATGATTAGTAGAAACACAGTATAAAAATATCTGCTCATAAAAAGTAGGTCTCTGAGATGTAAATGCCCTGAAAAACCTTCAAGAGTGGAAGATAAACTTTCTGAGTTTATCATCCTTAAAAATGTACCCTAGAGCTAGAAGAAGATTCAGGAATGAGTTTGTAAAAGCTTGAAAAAAAGTGAGTAGAAATGACCTCCTGATAAAGTACATGTGATGATTTTACAAGTGAATATAAGAAAAATCGAGGGCAACATCAATAATACAGAACACCTGTGATAATGTAATTAAGGCTAATAAATAATATAGATTTTGAAGTGATAAGTTTTGACAAGCCAAATTGGTGGATTTAAGTAGATTTACATGACTAGGAATTGAGTCCAGCCAAGCAGATGTTAAATGTTTAGGATTTAGGAAAGCATTTAGAGTGAGCTCTCAAAACATTTGACTTGCAAAATTAGTTCAGATTGATTTGGATATGAACACGCTGGAAAACAGACAGCAAACATGGGCTCAGGTGAGATACAATGTGCCCTGTAGGAAGGGAGAGAGGAGGAAGACAAGGCTCGTTCTCTCTCTCTCTCTCTCTCTCTCTCTCTCTCTCTCTCTCTCTCTAAAATAAGGGTGTGTGCACTCACTGGGAGAGATGGGGGGGATGAGAAAGCAACCCTTTGGGGGATGGTCACACCACAATCCCTTCTCCATTTTACCATCCTTCCTGGATTTTGGACATGCATGCACACACGTCTGGTGTATTTTGCAAGCTGCTGGGTCAGGGACTTGATCTATGCTGTTGGCCATGTGGGATCCAGTTGCCTTAACCACCACCTCATGGGCTGGCCTAATTTTAAAATCTTTATTCAATAACTATAAGGAGCTGACTAGTTTTTCCTAGATGGCAAAGGCATAAAATAAGGCACAGAAGTAAGGATATACCAAGAAAAAGAAATAATCATTAGATTCTGGTTTTTGTTTTGTTTGTTTGTTTTTAAACAAAACAAATCTGACACCAGATATTTTCTGTATTGAGTAGAATCGTGGAATGCAGTGAAGCGATCCTAATTATCCACTCATTCTGTGAACACAAGTTCCCTGCCTCCTGTGGGCCTGGTGCCATTCCGGTGCTGGCACAGGCCAAGTAAACAGAGCCTCTGCCCTGGAGTGCCACGTGGTGCTGTGGAACCTCAGGAGGGTGGCCTGGAGGGGACAAGGAGTGTTTCCCTGTGTAGGTGGGAACTGAGTTGAATCTTCTAATCTAAGATTACTTTCAATAATGATATCTGCTCATGTTGTAAAATATATTTTAGAAAGAAGCTTCACCTGTGATATCTTATTTGGTCCTTATCACACTGTGTTAATTCTTTTGGATCTATAGCACATCACCTCTCTGCCATGTTTGACATGATTGTACACACTCCCTTTTTGATACCCTCTCCTGGTTTCTGTGAGACCTTGAGCTAATAATTTTCTTACTTCTATGGTTTAAATGTTGTGTCCCCCTCAAAGTCACATGCTGAAACCCTTACCCCTTGAGGTGATGTCTGAGGGGATAGAGCTTTGGGGAAGTGATTAGGTCACTTCCTAACATGTATGAGATATACATTCACAATGATATGCATATATAAGACATACATAAGGATAGCCCTTATGTGTGAGATTAGTGCCTTCACAAAAGAGGCCCCAGGGAGACCCCTGTCTCCTATGTGAGGTGGGACAGCTGTTTATGATGATGCCTTAACCAGAAGACACTGAATCTGCCTTGATCTTGGATATCCCAGTTTCTAGAACTGTTTACTTATAAGCTACCCAGTTTATGGTATTTTGCAGTAGTAACCCAAAGGGACTAAGGCACCTACTGTCTTCTAGATGCTACTTAGGATCTGTTGCCACTTTCCCCTTGCTCCATCCCTAAAAGGTCAGTGTCCCTGGGGGACTATCTCTGCTCTATTCTCTTTTACTCCATCTCTGATGCTAATGATTTACTCTATTCATTGCTGATGAGCTCAAGAATTGAAGTGGCAAACAGGGGTAGGGAGGAAAGACATGGGAGAATTTCAAAGGACGGTTATGTGTAGTTGGTAAAAGCTCCCTAGGTAAGCCCTCCCACCTTTCTGTTTTGATAATCATTCACCTGTAGATGATGGTTATATTCCATTAATATCTTTGTTGAGCTCTATATCTATTGTCTAGTTTTTTATAGGAACTTTAGATTTGGCTCTTTCATCAGGTATTTCCAATCAAATCTACTAGCTCCTGCTCCCCCTACCTTAGCCAGGAATGTGGCTGCATCCTCTACTCCTCCTTCCCTCTTCACATCTGTCACTCTCCATGGCTTACACTCTATCTCCAAGCCTTTTCCAGTTCACCTTCAAAATCTCTAGAATATGCCTCCTTCTCTCCGGCCCCTCTACCACTGCAATAGGCACCTTGTCTTTATGCTTCCAGTCAGAAGCTCTCTCTATATGTTCTCCATAGTGCCCATCAAAATAATTGTTTGATGGGGCTGGCAGGTGGCGTGGTGGCTAAGGGCTCTGTAGTCCCACATGGCCAACTGTAGTTTGAGTCCCAGATCTGGAGGCTTGCTTTCTTACTACTCCCCTTCTCACTCTGGCCAAATTAAAAAAAAATAATAATAAATTTAAATAAAATAATTCTTAAAGAATTGTTTGACAATGAAAACCTGGCTATATTACTCATTGCAAGTAGGTAGACAAGAGGATGGTATGAAAAATTCTTTGTCCCGGACTCCTGCTCACTTGCCTGCTTCAACACTTGCCAGTCTCTTTGTATCTCCCTTGACCTCTGCAGTTCAGTCATTCCACACTTCTCGCTCTCTTGACTAACTCTTCCTATACCTGTGCCTTTGCATTTCTAACATCTGTCTGGCAAGTTTTTCCAGCCCCTGATAACTAGACAGAGCTAGTTGTCTCCTCTTTATTTGCCTTCATAATCCTTTGAGTGTTGCAGTTATCTTACATGTCTTACTGGGGTGTAAAAGCTCTTTGAGGGACCAGACAATTGTTATTTATCATTTTACACTCAGAGCCTGGAACCTAGCAGATGTTCAGCTGGTGTTTGTTAGATAAATGATAGGTGCATAGTGAATCCATTTCTCAAATGAAGAAATAGAAGCTAATTCATGTGTCTAAACTGTGAGCCTTCTAATCAAAGATTATTTCAAGAAATCATATATCTACAGTTACAGAGACCCTGTAGACATACACAAATTAGAACTGAAGCTTATAGCATGAGAAAAAAGTTTTGTAGGCTTTTTTATGTTGCTACAGATCGGTAGCACTCAAGGACTTCAAGACAAAGAGTAAATGTAGTGGGACCAGCAGATGGTATAATGGTTGTATCACTGAACTCCCACATAGTTGACCATGGTTCAAGTCCTAGACCTGGCAGCTTAAACTCATCCCAGGCACATATGTATGCATGCCCAAAATCCCAAGAAGAGAATGGAGGAGAAGGGACTGCAGTGTGGTCATCTTCCTGGGGGATGATTTCTCACTTTCCGTCTCTCTGGCGAGCATTCACGCTCTATAGCAAAAATTTCTCTTAAAAAAAAGAGAAAGAGTAAATGTGGCTGACAAAGGGCTAGAAATTTGGGGCTCATCCCTACTCCTCCGTGTGCTGCTCTTTTAGCACTTAGTTCCTTGCAGGCTCCATCTCCCTCTCCATAATATATGTGGGTATTTTATGATTAGATAATGTTTAAAGCTCTGTTGAACTCTGTAGTTCTATTATACTGCTTGTGTACAGTGCCCTTTAAGCTACTTCCTCCTTAAAAGGCTTGGTGAGCAGCCAGTGAAGTGTATCCGGAAATATGGTGTATCCAGAAGCCTGACACAAGAATCTTGTGGCACAGGTACTCTGGATGGCATGCAACTGATGGCATACCTGACAGGTCTTAGGTCTAGATATTTGCCCCAGTCCCTGGCCTTTCATCAATAGTAGGATTCCTACTGCCATTTCATTCCTATCTAAATATACCCGTAGCTAATGGTGTGGAAGGCTGATAGTAGATGACGTTAGTTTGAAGTGTGATTCTCCCAGAGCCAGAGCCAGGCTGTTCTGAGGGTCTGTACTAGATATTTTATCACTATACCTGTTCACAGGAAATCCCCTGACCCTCATCTTCTAATGAGGAAAGTACCCCTGGCCAGTCTTGTGTAGGGGCATGTTCAGTTCCACAGAAGGATTCCTCCTCTCTCTGCCACTGACTGGGTTGGAGGTAGCATCTGTCAAAAGCACAGCCAAAAAGCTCATCAAAACCCTGTGGCCTGACTTCATGCAAAAAAAAAAAAAAAATAGCTACAATGAGACCCCTGAACTGGAGAATATTAAGAACAGGGCAGTTCACACCAGGTTTCCAGTGGTAGGAATAGTAGCAGTAAAGACACAAGAGAATGCAGAGGTAGTTGGAATCAGGAGGTGCCACAGTAACCTGAAGTTTAAAGAAGCAGAAACCAAGGTTTGTAAAAACTGAGTGTGCTCCTACACAGACAGAGGTATGAGATGTACATTATGGAGTAAAGAAGCAGCAGGTGGAAAAGAAGAGAACTGAGCGGACAAGCAGAGACAGACCTTGGAGGTCACACCCACATGTTCCTGCTTCTGCGCTTAAAGGTGTCTTGGGACCTGTGTAATCTGATTCAATTGCGTATCAGGAAGGTCTGGCTCTACCACACTAGCTATTCTTATTTCTGTGTGTATTCTTTCTCTGGTGTGTATTAATACAACAACCACTCCTTCCTCATTTCTCGTGGTAACTGGAAGAGCTTGAAGCAGACACTATAGGGCAGGGCTTCTTAGTTTCTGACTCACTGGTTCTGGCCATTTGAAAAGCATTCAGGTGTCTGAATATCTGGGTCATGCGTCCTCCACATTCATGTAACGTTTTCATTTGCAGAGTAGGACTCCTTAGTCAACAATCAAATCCCTGCACATTAATATTTAGGGAAATTTGGGTGTGAACATGAATGTGGTGAACATGTATAGGTGAGTGTGTGTATATGTGTGTGTTTTGCATTCTCTTGGAGAGAGGTTCCACACTTCAAGGAGATTCTCAAGGTGATCTGTAACTGCTGCCCACCTCCTCCCTCAAGTTAAAGGTCACTAGTTTATGAGGCAAGAGCTCAGATTCCAGATTCAAAAAATCTGTGACTGAAATCTCAGCTGTCCCACTTTCCAGCTGGGTAGGCTGTGTATTTACCTTACCTCAGTATACCTGATGTTATTTATGTATGACATGGATCTGATACTGACAGTACTTCCTCATGGGAGTGTTGGGAGGATTAGAAGTGATACAAGATGTGTGTAGCATAGCACCAGACTTATAGCATGTTCTTAGTGATGGTAATTACACACTAATTATAGTTAATAAATGTAAATGTGCTAAATTCTTCCCTGTCACATGCTTTTCTAAAAAAAAATGTATATGACTATATGTGCACGCATGAGAGAGATGAACCCTCAGCAGTGTCTCATCATTCTGCGATTCCCTTTCCCCAGTCCTCCAGCTCTTCAGGATCCTGGTGCCCATTCACATTCTCGGAGTGTTTTCAAGTTGACCTAGGAGTCTGAATCCACAGTCAGCCATATGGTTTCCAGTCTTGCAAGGCACCTGCTTTACTGCTACATACATTTGCTGGACCCATGTATTTTCAGATTCTGGATATTTAAGTTTTATTATTGAAGGTGATTCTTTTTTTTGGGGGGGTGTCAGAGAATTCTGAGACTAGAAAAAAGAACCAATAGCCATATATACTGTTTCAGAAATAGAGTTTTTATTTTCTAGTAAGGCATAGCAGAAAATGATATGAAATGGGTACTCATATTTTATAAATTTATAAATGTATAAAGTACTAATGAGCTAAATGAATCTATTTTGTACAGATGAGCATAATTATATATTATCATAATCACTAATAAAAATTAGATGAATTTAAAAGTCAATTGCTTATAAGTTAGAAAAATATTAAATGACTGGAGTTTTCACTTGAAGAATTGTTACCACTTAACATACACACATTTAGTTCCTATTGGTTCACTGTGGAGTAATCACTGAGAAGCCTAATGCCCTGAGTTGCATTTATATGAATGTTTCAATACAGTTGCTCCTACCTGATTATATTTCTTTAATGTCTAGTGAAAATCCATTATAAGACTCATTTTTGGCATTACCAATTATCTTGCTTAAGAAAATGTGTGATTCACAGCAGGATAAGCCTATGACTAGCTATTTTAGAATAAAAGCAGATACAGTCAAATAAACCTTACTGGGACTAATAGGACAAATGTGACTGTGATACTCTGCTTCCAGATGGGAGAGAGTGACACCATTTTCTCAACCCACATTAATGGAATGTTCCACAATGGAACTAAACCTCCCAGGGACCTGATTTGACTCTTAGAAGTGATGAAAAGGACTGTGGGACAGTCATGAGCACGCAATCAACTGTGACCATCCAGCTGGTTCTAACAGGTCACTCCTTATGAGTCCTCCATGGTAGAAAAATAAATCCTCAAAACTCCTGACGGGAGGCCTTTGACTTTTAATGTGACAGGTGGTTAGTCAGGTGGATGTGAATAATCATTACACAGGAAACACCAGCAAACAAAACCCAACCCAGCTCATGAATGTAAAAAATGTCATGTTTCCAAAATAATGATGCTCAGCCTGCCTTTGGGAGAAGGAAGGCACAGGAGTGGCTTTTACCAACACAACATGGTTCTTTAATTCCACTGAGGGGGAGAATAAAAGTTGAGAATTTCTAGCTTTCATCCAGTCATTCTCAGTTCACTGGTTCCATGATCTGCAGTTGTTTGAGGCCACACAGGTATTTGGCTGGACTCCATGTCTGTACAGAAGGACAAAAGTCCTGCTGTTTTCAGATCATGCAGGTAGTAGGAGTCATGACAATGATGGTGAGGATACTGATCATGATAATGAAGCTTTGAGTTGGATATTCTCTGGCTTTATGATACTTTTTGACTTTTGATTTGTACATATGTTTTTTGGTAAATAATTATTTATTTACTTTTATTTATCATTATTATTATCTTTTTAAGTTTGCTACAGGGTACACATGCTCACCAGAGAGAGACAAAGAGAGGGGGTAAGGGGGAGTGAGAAAGCAAGTCCCAGGTCTGGAACTTGAACTGCAGTTGACCATATGGGAGTCCAGCAGCACCTTAACCACTATGTCACCTGCTAGCCCCTGTACATAATTTTGTTTGTTTGTTTGTTTTTGCAGTTTTTTAAAATTTTTATTATCATCATAATCTTCTTTATATTACATTGGATTACATATAACTTTACAGTGTGTTACATTGCTTTTTCAAAAGGGAATGCCATGCATGTCAGTCAATACAAAGACATTAATCTCCCTGCTTCAACATTCAATATCTTTTCTATGTTTTTCCCAATCATTATTATTATTCTAATTATTTTTTAAAACAGTTGATCACTATTTCTCATTTTGCTTGTAAAAAGACTTTACACATCATGAAATACTTCTCAGACCAATCCAGTTGAGAATACTATACATGTCCAAAAATATGGAATGCTTCACGAATTTGCGTGTCATCCTTGCTCAGGGGCCATGCTAATCTTTTCTGTATCGTTCCAATTTTAGTATATGTGCTGCCAAAGCGAGCACTGTACATAATTTTTAAACTGAGGATTTCAGGTGTACTCTGGTAGTAGGGCTTCCAGGGGCTGTCTTATCTCTGAGAATATTCCTTGTGTCTGTTGACTTCACCTGCTATTGGCCGTGCCCTGGCTTAGGGCCAGTGGTCAGTATTTTGCTTAGGTGTGAGGCTGTTGCATAGTGGTTCTCTGTTCAAATATGCTAAGAATCGATTCTGACCCTTTCTCAAGACAACCCCATATTAGCACAGTGCCTAGCCCATGAAAGTAACTGGTTGGGCACTCTGTAAATGTTTGGCTTCTTCTTGTTAATAAATATAAAATGACTTCTTCATGAAAAGAATTGTTTGTTCCTTTTCCTCTCTGCACTTTTATTTTTTTCCTCTTTCCATTTTTTCTTGAGGAAGTTGGGAGGATTAAGGAATTTAGAAAATTCTTTAGTTTGTTACTAGTAGCTGCTTTTTATTTAAAAGACATGACCATTAATATAATTAATTTCACATATTCCCAATTTTAATCCTTGAGTTCTGTCCCTTTTCTATAAGAATCTCCCTTGGGTTGCCTTCCCCATCTGTAAATTTAGGCATGAGAATAAGACCCTTAAGCAAGTCTTCTGGAAATTCTAAGACCTTGAGATTGGAGAGCCAAGCCTAGGATTAAACTGAATTTAGAATGATTATAGCTATTGTTTCTACTAACTCATACTAGGGGAAAGGGGAAAAAAATCTATTCTGTGCCTTTGTACCATGTGGTTTAGCTAAACTGGAAGTGTTTTATAATCCCTTTCCCTGTATGGCTCCAGATTACGTTTAGGCTCAAGGGAAATCTGAACAAGATCACAGAGGTTAATGCTCATCTGCTGACTTGACCACCCAGGCCACAGCTTCTCCAGCAACCCCTAGATCCTCCTTTAGTTTCTTCAAGTCCTGCGCCAGATATATATATGTGCAGCTCTGGCTTCCCTATTCAGGTCACCTTATCATTAAACTGAAGTTGATGACAGACAGATAGAAGTTCCAATTTGTTGTCACATTCTAGTTTTTTCTCTCAGCTTCCAGTTTGCTCTCTCTTACTTCACATCCAGCTTTTCTTCCTGATTGCTGCCTGTGCCCATAGCAACTCGGTGCCCAATGCTAGTCACAGCTGCCAAAGCCTTGCATAGACCTTTCTACTACCCTCCATACTTGTGTAAGATCTACCCCCATGATAAATCATTATTTTACATCATTCATGGTGGTTCTGCTTTTCTAATTCAGTCTTGATTAACACACCTATGCTTGTCCTAAATGAATGCCAACATCCCTTTTTAAACAGCGGCACTGGGCTAACTGGTGGCATGGTGGTTAAGATGACTGGATCCCACATGGCTGACTGTGCAGTTCAAGTCCTGGACCCTGCAGCTTGAAAAATATGCTGTGTATACTTACATTATGTCCAAAATTCCAAGATGAGGGAGAAATGGAGGGAAGGGATGATAGTGTGGCCATCCCCCATCCACTGGGGGTATACTTTCTTTCTCACTTTCTCTCTCTCTCTCTCTCTCTCTCTCCCTCTCTGTGTGCTTCTTTTTGGCAAGCCCATGTGCCTGCTGGCAAATTAAAAACAAATCGCCAACAACAAAACAATGGCTCTGGAGTTCAAATGTTTTTGTTTTTTTGTTTGAAGTTTTTTTATACCTTCTGTGGACAAGAGACACACAGAGAAAGCACCCCCAACAGGATCTTGACTCCATGACCCACTCCCAGCCTTAGCCAACCCTAAATCGGGGGCATATATGTGCTTGACATACTCAGGGAGGTCTCTAGATATGAACCTGCACCTTTCCACATGGGTCAGCCTCATAAAGTATTGCAATTTACCACCAACCACCTTCTGACCCCTAGATAATTTTTATAATGTCTGGGAGCCACCAACTCTAGTGAGGGAAGAATGGATATTCTTTCTTATAATTCATTTGGTATTTTAGCTGAACTTGTAAAGTTGAACTTGTTATATGTAACACAAGTACACTTACTATCCACAGGAGGGGGATAGCTAAGGTTTATAAAGAAGAAATAGGCCATCCTTTGCCATTAAAGAGCCAGTTGAAAGTCAAGTACATATATATATAGGTGTACATTTTAAAAGATTCAGTTGTTGATTAAATACCTGCGGGCATGATCAAGGGGAAGAAAATATGAGAATAGGGTGGAATAAATAAAGGTAAACATAATTGTGTATACAGTAAATGTGTGTTAAATGAATGCATAAGAGCTGTTTTGATATTTTTAATTGGCATAGGGCGTGTGAGAGAGAGAGAGAGAGAGAAGACACCCTCCATTAGAGCATAGTCTCATCAGAATCTTTTTTTCTCCATTTCTTTAACTTAAAACCCATTACGATGTTGAGCATGTGCATGTACACACACAGACATCTGGTATGTTTTTCAAGCTGTTCAGGCTGGGACTCCAAATGTGATTGGGATCTAGCTCCCTATGCACAAGGCTTAACTACTGTGCTATGTGGCCAGCCCTGTTTTGACATTTTTTTTTTTAAAGAATTAATTTTATTTATTTTTCTTGTTCTTTTTAAATTTGTTGTAGGGCACATGCACTCACCAGAGAGAGAGATACAGAGAGAGAGAGAGAGACAGAGAGGGAGAGAGAGAAAGAGAAAGTGAGAAAGCAAGCCACATGGTCTGGGACTCAAATCATGGTTGGCCATGTGAGAGCCCAGTGTCTTAACCACCATGCCACCTGCTGGCCCAACATTTTAAATAAAAGAAAAAATAATATTATCAAACATAAATTTTTTTTAAAAATTTTTTTGCTATAGGGCATGTGCACTTGCCAGAGAGACAGGGACAGTGAGAAGAAAAGTGAGAAATCACCTACCTGGGGAGATGGGCCCACTGCCATCCCTTCTCCTTCATTATCCTGGGATTTGGGGCATGCATGCACACACGCCCTGTATGATTTTCAGGTTGCCAGGGCTGGGACTTGAACTGCAGAGGGCTATGTGTGTGTACAGCACTTTAATCACCACACCACCTACTGGCCCCAAACAATTATTTTTTAATCCTCTATTTTCATAATACACCAATATAGCTATTTTTATTTCCAGATATTACTCTGAAATATCCACATTCATTGGTTATATAGATGGAATCATAGTGCAACAGCTTTTTGTTTTTCTCCACTTGTTTTTTTCCTTGACCTGGATCTCAAGGGAGGCTAGGACTACTTTTAAAGAGATATTGTAAAGAGATATTAAACCTCTGTTCAAAAACATGTTACATTTTCTACTTCCACTCCTGCTTAGAACGTTGACTTCTGAGAGGGATCTGCACTGTTCAGAAATCAGTCTGATAAACGATTGCTAAAGTGGTGTGTCGCCAAGGTGAGTCGTAAAAAGTAACAGCTGTTGCTAAGGGAACCAGTAGAGAAACATTTAGGGTATAAACTTTGCTATCGTATTTACATTTCTTGCCAGTCTTTGCTTACTGGACTTGAGAATATAACAACTGAAGTCAAGACTGAAATGTCCACGGGGTGATGGCCTTGGTCAGGTAGGGATATTGTCAGGAAAGAGCACTTTCAGCACTCAGCCATCCGTGAGTTTGAATGAGAATTAGTTTACTATTGGGAAAGATCATCTCCGTAGAGTTGCCAAGTCCCCATCTACCTGGGTGCCAAGTGTTTTGTAAAGGCTGGCTAGATGCCATATGTATATATAAAATAAACTTGTTCTTTATTTTGAAGACTATAGCCCCTGCATATATTTTAAGTGCACGAACACAAAGTGAAACTTTATGTTTGCTCCAGTGCATTCAGTTGAGAAAAACAGAGCTGCTTTGGCTGAGTTTTGGGGGAGGTGGCAGAATTTCTCATACTTGGCCTTCACATCACCCTTACCTCCTTCTCTACTTTTTCACCACTGCAGTCCCCGAGGCCCCTGTGGTTATAGCTTGAAAATGTTAGTTTAGAACCACTTTAGTTCACACTTAGGTCTTATGAGGAAATTTGAAGCCTGGTGAGTCAGGTATTTTGCATTTCTTTTTTATTTCATTAATCTCTTGATAATAATATTGGTCCTCTAATAGCAAAATTTTCTGTCACGTCTACAATGTTCTAGGCTCTGTTCTAAGCACTTTATATACAGCAGATTATTTGATCTTTCCAAAAGCTCTAAGCAGAAGGTGCTACCGTAATTCATTGATTCTTAAACATGTTTTTTTCCTTACATTTCAGCATTGGTGAAATTGAAATATTTCTTACTTTTGATGGCATGTCATAGTTCAATTGGCAGCATTTAAACATTTCTTACAGAAACATGAAACAATGGTATGTTTTATAGTAGAGGACAGCTTAGAGCCCATGAAATGCAATATTAATAATCCCCTTTCACAAATGAAGAACTAAGGCATAGAGAGATTTAGTAACTTGCCTAGTACCACAGACCTTGGCATTCTGACTCAGGACCCCTTGCTTTTAGCACCTTGTGTCTTATTGGAATTTGGCCTTTGCTTTCCCTTTTCCCTCTGTGTTGCCACTGATGGGTGCAGCCTTAGCCTCAGAGGCCTCCTGTTTTGGATTCTGAATTCTGACACTGGATTTTATTCAGGAGGCAGAGGGCCTCCTCCAGGCAGATTCCCTGAGTAGGGTTAACACATCAAAAATTGTTGCCCATCCATTAACACTGCTAATGGCTTATTATATCACTTTCCCAAATGTAAACCAATTCTACACAGTCGTTTGGAGGCACAGAACAAGTTTTGTTAAGGGAAAAGATGAAAAGGATAAGTGGTGTGCTACAACTGATTCTCACTGACTTGCCAGAGTTCTTACCAGTTAGTTGTCCAATCATTCAGCCAAAAATTGACCATAATAGGACTAGAGGAGATCTTGAAAAAGTTAATAGAAAATGAAGGTTCACTTTTCATTTGCTCAAAAATAAACCCCTGCTTCTATTTCATTTTTCCACAAACTTTTCAAAGTACCCATGTTTTTACATCATAAAAGTCAACAAGTGCTATGAATGAAGGATTTTTTGTTGTCTTTTACTTTTGTTAAAAAACAAAAACTTGGGACCACAGGTGGTGTGGTGATTAAGAGCGCTGGACTCTCACAGGGCTGACC
Source organism: Tupaia tana (assembly GCA_026018925.1). Lineage (NCBI taxonomy): Eukaryota > Metazoa > Chordata > Mammalia > Scandentia > Tupaiidae > Tupaia > Tupaia tana. The sequence continues at coordinate 81,595,330 of JAKSZU010000002.1, forward strand.
ATGGTTTGAGTCCTAGACTTGGCAGCTTGCTTTCTCACTGCCCCCCTCCCTTGACTCTGGTCAAAATTTAAAAATAAATAAATAAAGTTAAATGAAATAATTCTTTCAGAAAAACAACAGAGAGAGACATAGAGACAGAAAGCGAGAAATCAAATGGTCACGCCGCAATCCCTTCTCCTCCATTCTCCTCTCGGGAAACGCACACGCGCCCGGCGTGAGTTTAAGCCACCGGGTCCGAGACGCGAACCGCGGTCGACTACGGGGAGTCCAGCGACATAGCCATTACGCTAACTGCTGGTTCCCAAATAATTCTTTCAAAAAAAAAAAACCACAAATAAACAAAAACATTTTTGGGGCCAGCAGGTGGTATGGTGATTAAGGACGCTGGACTCCCGCATGACTGACTACAGTTTGAGACCCAGACCTGGCAGCTTGCTTTCTCACTTTCTCTCACTCTTTCTCTGATCAAATAATCATAATAAATAAAGTTAAATAAAATAATTCTTTGGACCAGCAGTTAGCGTAATGGCTATGTCGCTGGACTCCCACGTAGTCGACCGCGGTTCGAGTCCCGGACCCGGCGGCTTAAACTCATGCCGGGCGTGTGTGCGTGCGTGCCCAAGATCCCGAGAGGAGAATGGAGGAGAAGGGATTGCGGCGTGGCCATCCCCCCTGGGGGGTGATTTCCTGCTTTCTATCTCTCTGTCTCTCTCTGTCTGTCTGGCGAGCGCACGCGCCCTATAGCAAAAACCTCTCCAAAAAAAAGAAAAAAAAAAAAAAAATTCTTTAAAAAACCCTTTATTCACATATACAAAATAAATTTACAAAATAAATTTCAGTTGCAAATTCATATGTGCCAAAAATAAAAGTGATATTTGTAACAATGGCTTACAAATTAATGAAAAACTACAATTTTGCAAAAGATTGTGAACATTTTGCATACTCCTTTTATTTTATTTATTTATTTTTTGAGAGGTGTTTGCTACAGAGTGTGTGCATTTGTCAGAAAGACAAAGAGAGATAGAGAGATAGAAAGCGAGAAATCATCCCCCAGTGGGAATGGCCACGCTGCAATCCTTTCTCCTCTATTCTCTTCTTGGGATGGGCAGGTCACACACATGCACCTGGCATGAGTTTAAACCACCGAGTCTGGAACTCAAACCGTGGTCGACTACACAGGAGTCCAGCGACATAGCCATTATGTCATCTGCTGGTCCTGTCAGACCTTCATTTTAAGCAAAATGCTCTTTTGATGACAGATAAATTACTAAATATGCACTACTGTGAACTATTGGGTTGTCAAAAACATCACGATACATTTTTGCATAGAAAAAAAAAAAAAAACATCATGATTTTTCTGACAATCCAGTATTTTAGACAATACAAAAAAAGGTTTTGATTTGTTTTTCTCTTATAAAGAAAAGTTAATCATTTATAATCTTTTTTTCCTTTCTTTTGGTCTCATGCCCACCATCCAACATCCACTTTCTACCAACTACTTTTCCCTTTTACTTACTGTTACTAGCATCCACGTCGATCCTCTCCACTCTTACATCTTCAGATCTTTCAACCTCTGCCATAAAGTGCAGACACTCAGTACAAATTGAGTGGGGATATACAATGTTTATCTTTTTTTTTTTGTTTTATTTATGCTCTAGGTGCATATGCTTGCCCAAGAAAAGAGAGAGAGAGAGAAAAACAGAAAGCTGGAAATCACCCCCCCCCAGGGGGGACGGCTATGCTACAATCCCTTCTCCATCTTTCTCTCAGGATTTTGAGCATGCACATGCACACGCCCAGCATGAGTTTGAAGCCACCAGGTCTGGAACTCAAACCATGGTCGGCCATGTAGGAATCTAGTGACATAAGCAATTACATCATCTGCTGGTCTCCAATGTGTATCTTTTAAACTCTGACTCACTTTACTCAACATTAAATCTTCTGTATTCATCCATTTGGAGTTGAAATATAGGATCTCTTGATTTCTTATAGCTGTGCAATATTCCATAGTGTGTGTACAGTTTTTCAACCCAGTCATCAGTTTTGGACACCTAGGTTTGTTCCATGTTTTGGCGATTATACATAATGTTTGTCTTTTCCAGAGAACTGGCTTGGGAGCACATCACTAGATAAATGCTAGATTATGAGAATCCAGCAGAAAACCCTCATTGGTCAAAATATAATTGTGGGAGGGGAGCAGGTGAGTGTGAGAAAATGAGCAAGAAGTGAAGTTTTCAAAATAGTCTCAATGTCAAATAATTCCATTACTTATTAGAGATAGAGGTTATGTGTATAATTTAGTTTACATTATGATCAGTGTCTATGTAGGTAGATCATCGATACATGTGCTCTCTATATGTGTAGCGCTGTAGAGAAATGAAAATTATCCAAAGAGAGACTCCTTTTGCTTTTTTAATATCAAAGAGTGCATGTGCACACCGAAAAGAGTAAGAGAGAGAGAGAGAGAGAGAGAGAGAGAGAGAGAGAGAGAGAAATAGAAAGTATGCCCTTCCCCCAGAAGGGTCTGGTCACACTCCAATCTCTTCCATTTTCTGATCCAGTCAGGATCCTGGGCATATGTACACATGCCCCGTGGCTGGAAATTGAACCACGATGGACCATGTGGAATCCAGCTCTCTCTGTACAGCACTTAAGCACAAGGCTACAGGGCAGGCCCTGCCCATTTATTTTCATCATCGTTGCTAAGAGAAGTAGAGGTCATTGAGCTGTTTGCCACATGCGGTGAGTGGCCAGAGGGGATTCCAAAGCATCTAAGAAGTGTAGCCCAGAAACAATGATGGTGAGCTTTGAGGGGACAGCAACCACATGTAGGAAGTGAGCATTAAAGGCTTCCTGAGTTGAGCAGGTATGAGAATTTTCATATGGTCATAGCTCTTCCATAGGAATTATTTCTCATTTTCTCTTCTCCTTGGTGAGTCTCAATAAAATCCATGGTACAAAAGGGGCTTGTGCTGGATCCTTATCATGAGGAGGAGGAAGGAAGCGAACTGCCGCATGGGCTGTGCCTTGCCTTCCTCAGCTGAAGAGAGGAAACTCGAGGGAATAAAGAAGATTATGGCCAGGTTCCAGAAAAACTCCAAGGGGGTGGAGATCTCAGGTGTTGGGCAGAGAGGAGAAGATGATGATGACAGCAGGTTGGGTGGGGAGGGATCTTGGGTCTCCAGATGGGAGCTCTCTGGTTGGTTATCTTGGGACCACAGAGGGCATGGGACATTGGTAGGGCTGAGAGTGGGAAATAATAGAAAAGAGAATGACCAGAAAAACTGGCAGGCTGTAGGGGTGGGGACTAGGGCTGCATAACCAGTTGCAGAGGGCCTGCATTTCTTATTTCCAAACTGGTCTATTTTAGGGAAAAACAACAACAAAACCCACCTTTGTGATTCTCTTCTATTTAGAGCTGCCATTGATCCAGCTCAAGAAAGTTATCTTCATGGGTTTTAAGATGGAGATTTTAGCAGCAGAGCTCTTGACTAACTCACAGGGAGGGTATGGGCTTCATTGAGGATGATGTAAAGGCTGATAGCAGCTTCTGGAATGGCCTTGCCTGGTATCTCTCCTATGCACAGAAAAAGGTTGCCCACAATCTATTAACAAATTTGGCTCTCATTAATAATTCTTTGAACTAGCAGAGCAATCCTAGCTGATTGAAAATAATTATCAACCTCTTCAGATGATTAAACAGTACATTTAGATTTTCATTTATATCATCATTTTGATTGAATGATGTGTGTGTATATGTGAGACTGTGTATTAACAAGGTATCTCTTAAAAGTAATAATGAATACTCTATGAAAAAGAATTGCATTTTGCTCGGTGTAAAAGAAAAAGCAAGAAGTCTAAGGCAGGTGAGCAAAAGAACAAAATTGGGACCTAAAATAAATTATGAGAGACAGACTATGACAGAGATAAAGTTTCATGGGACATAAATGATAAACACATAGAAAAATACTTACGACAGTCCAAGCATAACATCAGAGGATTGAAAATTCTGGTCAGCATCAACAAACAAGCAGTGTAATTAATCTGGAACAGAAAGAATACCACAGATGTTTAAAATTATTTTTTTTCTACTGACTCAGTCTCCTGCATATTTACAAATTGAAGGTTGTAGATTAATAGCCCCTGAGATTCACGCCCAATGGGCCCAGCTCCAGGATTGTATTTGTACTCAGTGACATCCTTTTGGATTCAAACTATTTCCTCTAATCAGAATATAAGAAAAATTAAAGCCTAAACCTGCTTTGTCTCACTCTGGGCTCCCAAGTGTATTCTGTTAAGGATTCACTCAACAAGAATAACAAACAAAAACTCCCACCAGAAACTGCAGTGTCTCACAAAAGTGGTGCAGGCTGCTGTTCTATGCTAATACAACTTAGCTTGGTGCAGCCTCGTTTATAACACATTAATGGTAACTTGCTTCCACCTGGCCCATTTGAATTCTGGTTTTGCTGCATGTTCCCATCTGGATTTGCTCAGCAAATGTTAAATGCTAGGAAAAAAGATGATGCAAATGCAGAAGTTCATAACACCCTGAGGACGTTTTATTTCACAACCCCGCGGAGTAGGCCAGTGTTTTCATGGAGAGGTAAACCGAGTCACCACGCTGTTCTACTGGTGGCTTAAGATCTCCTAGCAAGTCAGAAGCAAAACAAACACAAAAATCTTGGACAGAACTTAAAATCCAGCAAGTTTGCTAAGCCCTGTCCTTTCTCAGGTTAGCTTTCTTTTAACCACAGTGCTTGTTAAACACAAACTTTTTCTGAAAGTCCAGTGAAAGGCAGAGTAGCCTACATGCTTTGGCAAGAGCTAGGGTAGCCTTCCCTTTGCAAGAGTGTTGGTCAGTGGGACTGCAAGTGAGCTGCTCCCATCTCTGCGCGTCTCAGGTGGTTTAAAGAGCAGTGGAGGGGAACCAGCAGTTAGCGTAATGGCTATGTCGCTGGACTCCCACGTAGTCGACCGCGGCTCGCATCCCGGACCCGGTGGCTTAAAACTCACGCCGGGCGCGTGTGCGTGCATGCCCAAGATCCCGAGAGGAGAATGGAGGAGAAGGGATTGCGGCGTGACCATCCCCCCTGGGGGGTGATTTCTCGCTTTCTGTCTCTATGTCTCTCTCTGTCTGTCTGGCGAGCGCACGCGCCCTATAGCGAAAAAAACCTCTCCAAAAAAAAAAAAAAAAAAAAAAAAAGAGCAGTGGAAACACGGCAACCTCTGTCAGACCCTTTTTAGCCTACAAAGTTCATCCCACTCCTTTGGTTTGAAACTCCAAGTTTCGTGTGAGGTCTACACTGCCATGCCACACCCATCAAAAATGAATATAATTTGTCAAATTGTGAATTCCTAGATAAAACCTTATACTCCTTTGCTATGAGTGTGGTTGGGAGGAAAGTCCTTAGTTCTCTTCCTATGAAATAGGTTAACACAACAGAATGTAGTGAGAATAGATAAAGTGTTCTAAAAAGAAAATGCTCTCAGCCTTAAAAATTACATATTCACTTTAAATGTTTTTATTACTAAAAATGGTTTTTGTCCACATTTACTTTCAAGATGTAAAAAGTATTCTGACACACATACTCATACACACAAAAGAAATAGTACTGAACGACATCCTGAGAAATCATCCATCTACTTAGTAACTAGAAAAGAAACAGAAATAGAATCCTGAGAAATATAATTTCTCAGCACCACTGGCCTACAAAAGAATAATGTGGTATTAAATGTAAAATAACCCTCCCCACCATTGCCTGTATATCTCCTTTCAATAATTCCCATCTCCTTTTATTTTTCCCCAAGTCACCAGGTTAAGAGAATATTAGTAATTATCTCTAACAAAATCATTTAGGTTATGTTTACATAACAGTAAGAAAATGTTTCGGGAGGAATTAACTATTGCACTGGAGAGTAGGCATTAATTTCTTCTTGTTAGAACCAGTTCTTTACAGAATGCTTCATTAAATGGTTATTTCAAATCAGTAGCCTCAGCCTAGTTAAGGCGTGTTTTCCACATGAAAGCCTCCTGATTGGATAAGAACTAGCCTCACCCAGGGTGTCCTAAGACTCTTATCTTTGAACACATTTTCTAACTCCTTTTAGACAAAAGAAGGAAACCAAAACAAAATTGGGGCTAACAATATGGTTAAAAAGATATGACATCAGTGTTGAACCAGAGACACATATTCCTGTGAAAAAGAGAGAATCATTAAATTTCATAATGTTCAGAGCTGGAGGGACATTAGTCTAATCTTCCTTCTTCCTCGGATGTGGGGACTGAGAATCCCACAGAGCAAAATGACTTACCACATTTTCTCAAAATATTTGTCCTGTGGCCCAAGAGCTGATTGAAAATTCGAAGACAGATCATTGTAGATATTCTAGAAGAAGAAGAAAGAAAAACCCAACTCATCTAATATTCTCTATTCCAAAATTCAGTCATGTCATATTGCCTGTACTTTCACATTTCTCATGCTGGTTTGATCAGGACAGGTATACTTTTTGGCAAACTGCCTAAGGCGGACGGCTATTCCAAGAGAGGACCTGGAGTCTGTCCCTGGAGTGTGCCCCTGGCTAAAAAGAACCATACTTCCAGCTAGAAACAGACCACCATCGCTGCCTAAACAGCAGCCTTTATCCTTAGCAGCTGCCCACATTTTATAGCACTGGCCTCCGGGCATTCAAGAGTCGGAATTCCAACCAGGACCATGCTTTCCGAATTCACCATGGCCCTGGCTCAGTCTAAGGGACAGAAAGGAGTGCTTTTTTTTGTTTTGATTATTTTCTTTTGTAGCATTCCAAGCTTGCCTCTTGCTCTTCCAACAAATCCACAAGATTGTCTTCACCCTCTCCTCTTTCCTGTGTTTTGGAATCTTAATTTCCTAGTTATTTAAATTTGTCAGTTTTTAGCTTTCTGCCTCATCCCCAGTTTTCCCTAAATGCTCTGCTTCCATTTAAGCAAAGTACTTACTGCCTTTTTCTTATTTTCTCGTGTTTTGGATGTCTTGGGAAGCTCACCCTTTTTACCAAATGTATATTTGGCTTCTTCAGACATTTAAAAACAAACATCTCCTAGTTTTTTGACTGGTTTCTTTTACTTTTTTTGTTTGTTTGTTTGAATTAGTAAACTTCTTAAAAGAGATCTATACTTAGTCTATACTTAAGTGTCTTCACATCTCATTAATTCCTCAACCCATTACAGTCTGGCTTCTACCAACACTCAATTAAAAATACTCTATCACCAGCGTCCTCCCAATTGGCCAGTTCAGTGGCTTCACTTTCCCTTGTCATCCTACTTGACATTTATGCAACATTTGACACGGTTGACCAGCCCCTCCTTATTGAAACTCTTTCCTTTCTCAGCCTCTTTTATTTCACCAGCTTCTGCCTTTTTAAGCTTTCTTCTCTGGCGCCCTTTGATGTTGTTTTTCTAGAGGGTCTATTTATGGTCTGTGTACACTGCACACTCTTGCTCTACTCAGATTTCTTCAGTAACCCCATTGCATCGATGAAGCTCTTTGGCTCATAACTTCTCTGCGGAGCTCCAGCTCATATTTCCTAAAACCTATAGGACATCTTCACTCATTTTCTCTGAACAAACTAGGCTGTATTCTTATTATGACCGTTACTAATATCATTATGAAATTCTCTATGCGTTTGCACATGTTGTTTTCTCGGTTTACGACACCCTTCCTACACTCTCTTGGCTTGGAGCACTCCTGTTAATTATTCCAGACCAGCTCTCCTACTATTCATTCTCTGTCACCCTTAGGAAGAGTTAGTTGTCATTTCCTCTTTACTTTTTAATTTTATTTTATTTATTTATTTTAATGTAACCAGAGAGAGACAGAGTAAGAGAAAGAAAGAGTGACAAAAGGAAATTGAGAAAGCAAGGTCTGGGATTCGAAGCATGGTTGGCCATGTGGTAGCCCAGCACCCTTAACCACCATGCCATCTGTCAGCTCTATTTCCTCTTTACTTTTGAAGCATTTTGGCAAAGATGGCGACTTACATGAAATGGGATTCTCAGGTTCCAATAGCTGATTTAAATTCTTCCCAGGACTATTTGATTCCATCTGCACAGTAGCCTCTGACACAGGTGCTCTTATCCTTCTACGGATTTAGGATGAGGACTCTAAGACTCCCACATAATAACTCACCTAGGGTCCCACAATAAAGTTCTAAACTCAAGCAGTCTGTGTCCAGAGTCCATGCTATGAATCATAACCTTAAACTGCCTTCTCGAATAATCGTAGCTGATAATTTACTGATTGCTGACTTTGTGCGTGGATTTTCTGTGTGTTATCTCAGTGAGTCCCCAGAGCGCTATTAGGAAATAGTGTAATCATTATGCCTGTGATATAAATGAGGAAACTGAGGCATGGATAGTTGCCTAGCTTTCCATGTGTAGTTTAAGTAACTGGCTCATAACTGCATAGCCCCCAAAGTAGGCAACTCGGAGTGCACTTTGTATTATTTTCCTCTATGATAGAACTTTCCAGATTGCTCTGTAATTAACCACTCAGGCACTTTCATCTCTTGCTCTTCTGTGGGCTCCTTGAAGGCCCAGATGATGTCATTTTCAAATATTTAATCTCTTTTATCTAGTCACAAAATGGGAATTCAGTAACTGTGGCAAGAAAGAAAGACCGATAAACATTGGCTATTGTCTTTGGGTCGCTTTTTCAGGGCAATTGGTAAGCACCTACTTTATTACGTGTTTTCCATAGAAAAATCATTTTCTGTGTGTTGTGTTATAAAGCCAAATGTGAAAACGCTGTCTCTGCAAACATTTTGAGTAAAAATAGTTTCAGTTCCCAAAGGTAAAATAATTGCTGCCCTGACAGGCTGTATCTGCTTCTTTCTCCCTTTAGCAGTTTTTAGCTATTGTGTCCAGATGGAAGGTTTACTTAAAGAGACTCTTAATCTATTCAGAGATAAATATCACATTTCACAGAATATATGCCTACAATACATTTAGGTCAGGTCAGGGTTTGAAAGAGGACATTTTCATAAAGTGAGACTGTACCTGCCTATCTCAGGTACTCTATCACCCTTCCTCATTCCTCTGCTCCCGTTTTCCTCCACTTCCCGCCCACTCCCTCTTCTCCCCTCCCTTTTCTCTCCTCCCCAACTTCCTCTCCTTTTTTCCCTTCTTTCCTCGCTGGTTTTCACTGTGTGCTGATAATGTCACATAAAATCTAGTTACTTTCATCCTATTTCTAACAGTATCATTTCTTTCTCTCTACGCTGTTCAAAATGAGTTGGTTTCATAGTTTTTAAACCATAAACTACAGTGCTTTCCATCAGTAAAGTACAGGTATTTTTCTTTTATTGTTATTTATAAAATTACAGAAGTAATATATGGTAAAAAATATCCAAACTACAAAACTGCATGTAATACAAATTCACACACCTTTGCTGTGCAGCCTCATTTCTTCTCCTCTCCTCATTTTGCCTGCAACACTTTCTCTATATCTTACAAACTGCTGTGTGCCTAGATCCGGATATACTGAGTTTCAAAATTTCATACATTGATATTACATCATAATGCCTTCTCAACATATTTTTGTCTTCGTTTTTTGTTTTTATAATAGTCCTTAGATGTATCAAAATTCATACTGAACAATGGGTTCTGGGTTGCAAAAGAGGATTTTTTTAAAAAGAATTATTTATTTAATTTTATTTATTATTATTATTTTTAAAATTTAACCAGAGAGATAGAAAGGGAGAGAGCAGGAAAGTGAGAAAGCAAGCTTCCATGTCTGGGACTTGAACCATAGTTGGGCACATGGGAGTCCAGAACCTTAACTGCCATATCACCTGCCAGCCCTGAGGAGTTATTTTTTTAAACCTGTCTGTGTAAGTCTTCGTCCACAAGATAAACAAAAATAAACACAAGTGCTAAAGCCTATTTTTCTTAGAATGATACACTTTTCAGTGTCTGCGTTAATAAATCTACTTCAGTCTTTTCAAGGGCTACATAGCATTCCATGTTAAGGAATACATTCCTTATTAATAAGTTCCATTTAGAAGAATGTGTAGATTAGTTTCCACAATCAATGCTAAATACACACATATCTTTGTGCACTCATGCAAGATTTCTGTAGCTGTGTTCCTAGAAGCAGAGCTGCTGGGTGGGGAGGATATGTGATCATCTTGGTAGATAGATTCTCTGTGGTACTCTCTCCAATGACTGTCTCCACTGACTCACACTCCCACATTCACATCCTTATGTGGAACCGTACCATATTGAGTCTGTGTTACCCTCTTTCCACTTTTAACAAGTATAGTTAAATATATTTTAATCAACAGAGAGAGTTAATCTGAATCTTTAACTACCTTTTCCCCCTGAATATGAAAGACTGGTAGCATATTTTTACTTTTTCCTCTCTTCCTTCCTTAAATCATTTGGAATTTCCTGTATTATTACTAATATTTTAACCCTGTTTCTTTACTTCTTATAACATATTTTTTAATAATTGCATTGACTGTCTTAACTGCATTATCATAAATAATTTAGATTTAACTGTGTTATTATTTCTCCCCTCATCTTCTTGTACCGTGTCATTTCTTTTTACATTCCTCTTTTGTAATTTTTATTTTTTCCACTCAGAGGAATGCCTGGGTGGTAAGATTTATAAATCATTGCATATATAACATTTTAATTTTTTTTCTTACTCTAGATTGGTATTTTTCCTGGTTGGAAAAAAATTGGAATTCTAAGTTTAAGGTAATTTTCTTTTAGCACTTTTTTTTTTAAGTGTTTTTGCTGGGGCCAATGGGTGGTGTGGTGGTTATGGTACTGGACACTTCCACATGGCTGACCACGGTTCAAGTACCGGCTTGCTTTCTCACTCCCCCCACCCTGGTCAAATTAAAATAAATGAATGAATAAATAAAATTCAATAAATGATATATCTTTTTAAAAAAGTGTTTTTGGCATAGGTTGTATGTGCTCACCAGAGAGAGACAGAGAAAAAGTGAGAAATCCCTCCCAACAGAGGGATGGTCATGCTGCAATCCCATCTCCTCCATTCTCCTCTTGGAATTTTGGGCATGCACACACACATGCCTGGTATGATTTTCAAGTTGTTGGGTCTGACACTCGAACTGTGGTTTGTTATGTGGGATTCTAGCACCTTAACCACCACACCACCTGCCGGCCTCTTTTCTTGGTATTTTGAAAGCATTTTTTTTATTACCCTTCAATATTGACTCTTATTGATATAAAATATGGTAAACTCATTTTTGTTCATTTAGATAAACTATTTTTTTATTCTTGGAAAATTTATGGATTTATTCTGTGAATTCAGTAATCTCACTACTACTTTTACTTGCTTTTTAAAACTTTTGGTCTGAGCACTTTGTTAGCCATTTTTAGAAAGGACAATTTGATTTTCATCTAATAAGGCTCTCATAACAAAGATATTCTGAATTTTCCTTTGTTATTATTTCTTGCCTTTTTTTTTTCTTTCTTAAGAACTAACAGGTTCTTAAGAAACTATAGCATAGCCAGAGAAATAATACTTACATGTCCATAATTAAAAAAAAAAAAATCTTCTGAACAGTTTCATTATTAGACCAGTCATTCATTTTTTTCCCTTCTGAATAGACTTGGGTATGTAGAACTAGAATATGCTCTCACTCTCTCTCTCTCTTTTTCTTCTGGTCATGAAGTTTATGTGGTTATTTATAGCAAGACATAATAGAGCTGATGTAAGTCCAGCCAGTGAATTGGGGGTTAAAGATCCCATATGGCTTACTTAATCCATCCCATGTGACCAACTGTGTGCTTTGATTCTGGACTTGATGGCTTGAAAAACATAGTGGGTGCATGTGCATACTTGCCTGAAAACCATGAAAGGAGGGAAAAATGGAAGAAAAGGGACTGAAACGTGATCATCCCCCATGGGGAGGATGCTTTCTCACTTCCTCTCCTTTGAGCACAAGCACTTGCTAGCAAATTGAAAAAAAAAAAGAAAAAGAAAGAAAGAAAAAAAAAGAATCAGTGTATTCCTGCAGGAGAAATCTGCTTTCTGTACCCCAAATCCTATATTATCATTGGTTTTCTTGACAAAATTGGAGATAGGTTTGTCTGGAATAGTAATTCGGCTCCATTCATTATAAAATTTTATTTAATGGTTTAGTATAAGAGTACATTTAGATTGTGTTTAGGATGCTTGAATTTTGAAGAATGAATTAATAACATGCAAAATTAAATACAAGATATCAATGAAGAATTCCCGACCTAAATAAATAGCTTAAATGTATTAAAGGAAAAAATGATGGATCCGATTGAATAGCCATGGGCAGATCTTCACTGAATGTCACTCTGTGCCAGGTTCCTCTACTATGTGATTGCCTGTTTACCTTAAGTTTATTTATTTTCTCAGAGAAAGAAAGAGACAGACAGGTACCTTTTCTACCTGGATAATGGGCACATGTGCCTGAGGTGTATAAGGAGGCCCTAGGGTGTAGACTGGGACCTTCTCATGTGGGTCCAGCATAGCAGTGTGTTGTATTAGCGCTGTGCCACCAGCTCTTCCCAACCCTCCACTATTTTTCTACTATTTTGTACAAGTATTGCTTCCTTTCATTTTCACAACAGCCAAACACTGAGAGCTTGTCAAATGGTCACACAACAACCATCCAATACCGGATTTGATTCAAGCCATCCAATTCCCCAGGACTGTTTGCTCACAGTAGTGAGGAGAGCATTTTGGAGCTTGATCTCTGCATCTCATAATCGAAGACATCCTGGAGGTGGGAGCTCCTGAAAGGATTAGCAGGTGAAAAGAAGAGTATTCTAGGAGGGAGCACCTTTTACAGTCATACAGAAGAGTGGCCCACTGAGGAGAATTGTAGATTGTTGTGTATAAATATATCGCTGTGAACTGTCAACTGTTCTGAGCCATGGTTGATTTGGGTTTTTATGAACACTTTTTGGCTACAGGATTGTCTGCTCATTGATATACATCAATGATTAAAGGTGGCTGAAATAGGGCCAGCAGGTGGCATGGTGGTTAAGGTGCTGGACTCCTACGTGGCCAACCATGGTTCAAGTCCAGAACCTGGCAACTTGCTTTCTCACTCCTCCTACCCCCTTTTCTCTCTGGTGAGTACACATGCCTGTAGCAAATTAAAACACTAATACAGTAGTAGTGTATTAATATTTATTTATTAATAATAAATAAAATAAAAAATATTTTTAAAAAGTGGTTGAAATGATAAAGATGATGGAAATCTGGTTATTTTAATCATACAGACATCACTTGTTTGTTTGTTTTTTTGGTTTTTTTTGGAGAGGTTTTTGCTATAGGGCATGTAAGCTTGCCAGACAGAGAGAGACAGAGAGATAGAAAGCGAGAAATCACCCCCCAGGGGGGATGGCCACTCCTCAATCCCTTCTCCTCCATTCTCCTCTCGGGATCTTGGGCACGCACGCACATGCTCCCCGTGTGAGTTTTAAGCCACCAGGTCCGGGACTCAAACCGCAGTCCATTACGTGGGAGTCCAGCGACATAGCCATTACTCTAACTGTTGGTCCCCACTTGTTTGTTTTTATTGGGGCAGGCAGGTGGCATGGTGGTTAAGGGTGCTGGACTCCCGCATATCTGACCATGGTTCAAGTCCTGGACCTGGTGCCTTGCTTTCTCACTTTCTGTCTCTCTCACTCTCTCTCTCACTCTATCCCTCTCTGGTCAAATTTAAATAAATAAGTGAATAAATAAATTAATTAAATTAAATAATTCTTAAAAAAATTGTTTTTATCTATGTAGAATTGGGGCTTCAATTATCATGAATTTCACATGAAAAGTTATAGAAGCACAATGTGGGCCAGTCATATTTACTCATCAAGATAATTGACAGTAAAGTTCAGAATGACATGATCAGATCTGCATGATTTTGGCCCATAAAGATTTCAAATGGGCTGTCCACTTATGAGCAGGTCTTTAACAAGGAAGAAAGACTGAATGCTAGAGAAAAAATGTTAGTAAGTAGGGTACTTTCAATTTTAAGATTTCAGAGCATATCTATGCACATAAATGAATCAAGAGTCAGTTGAATAGTTAAGAAAATGCTTTTCACAGAGCTCTTTAAAATTTAACAGGTGTCAAAGAAATTCTACCAAAGAGACTGAAGTGCATTTCTAGTGTTTTTTTTATGTTTAGTCTTATTGCCTGACACAAGGACAAACTGTGAAACTAAGTATCTTCATCCAGGGAATGCTGAAATTCCAACCCTGGGTTAGATTTCGTCACATTCCAGAAATATCCTAGATGATTAAACTAAGTCACTGTAAAAGAAAGTGCCAATTCCCATAGATTTTTGTTCCCATACGACATAATGAAAAACTTGCTGTAATGAGTTATATTATGATTTTTTTAAGTCAGCCTACAACTTACTGCTATGTCATGTTTACCTATGGAAGCCTATACAATGTGTGTGTTAGTCTAAATTCCTTTTGTAATTTGAACCTCTCTCTATTGAAGTGATCTCTTTAAGGGTTTGGAATCCTTTCCAAAACAAAGGCCTTATCGCTTCAGATCTTACCCTGAATTCTCTTCACTCCTGAATTCCAATCAAAGACAATGGAATAATCCAATTCCCTTTGAAATTTTTGATGCAATCCAATGTTGACATGGGTCTCAAGAGTAGTCCATGTGAAAAGCATGCTTTCCAGCTGGATCTACCCACGTGTTTTGTTTTGTTTTCCGTGTGTGATCCAGAGCTGTGTAGAACAAGGTTTTTCTCAAGTCTCTTACTCTATCACAGCTTGGATAAACTTGTTAGTATAAAAACATCTTGGAATATCAGCTTCATGAATTTAGAAAACGTAAGGGTGTTGTCAGAAAAAAATGGTATGATTAAGCCTCAATATCATAAAAAGAAAAATGTGGTTCAAAACAAAGCTATTGTTCAAGAGATGGGCTAAATTTCTAAGAATTGACTTTTAGTATGGAGACTGGCTTGCCTATAGGACTTGGGATGCTTGTGCCACATCAAAGAGAGAATGGAGGATGTAGGGATAAACTTACAAGTCACAACATGTTTCCTGGGGCATGAACATTCTTCTTTCTACTCCAGCCCCTAAATTTTATCCTTCAATGGCCTTCTATTACAGCAATTCTCTGAACCTCTCATATGGGCACTTAATCTATTTATTCTTTTGTCTTGTTTTCAAATTGTTCATGTGTTATCTTGCCTCCACAACCAAATTAAAAGGTCCTAGAGATCAAGGGGCATGTTTTACACTGCTTTTGTGGTGATCACAGCATCTAACAGGGTACTGATTCACAAGAGACTTCCCTGAATCCTTGAATAATGGAATAAAATGAAGTAAGTAGTCGTGGGTGTCTTGACCCAGGACTAACACAGAATCCACAAAATGAATTTGTTTTCTTTGACAGCCACTTCGTATCTCTTTGCCTAGATACTCTCTTACTTCAGCTACCCATACATGTTCTCCTCAAAAGGAATCTTAAATTTTGGAAAATTTTAATGCATTTATAATATATAGTCCTTTTCTTCTTCTTGAATACCAAATTTAGGTATATGGCATGAAATGTTTTCTTAAATCAATAATTAACAGACTAATAGTTAACAAGTATATATTAACAAGTTAATAATTAACACATATGACAGATTATCCCTATGTGGTTGCCTAGTCTCAACATAGGATTTAATAAGTATATGCTTACAAGCCTTGTACATGGATTTTTCAGTATATCATTATAGTTTTATAAAGCAAAAGAAAATTGTTATTTTTGTTGGAGTTCATCTTTGCTTCCAAAGCTCAACTGATTATTTTTTTATTCTCCTTTTCTCTTAAAATATATTTTTTTCTTAAAAACGTATCTTACCTCTGATTAGAAAATCAGTAAGCATTATTGTAAAGATTTTGGCAAATGCAGTAGGACAACAAGAAAAAGAAAATCCATAATTATTCAGAGATAAACATTTCTAAAGTAATTTTATTCCAGACTTTTCCTATACATATGTATTATATGAGCCTCACTTCATAAGCTTGAATATATAAAGTATGTTTTCTTATTTTCTTAACTCTGAATAATATCAGATTGCATCCTTCAAGAGGAACCTTAAGAAAAACTGACTTATACTGTTATTAAAATCGACTGGAACTTATAAATTAGTTCTGAGAAGTAGATGTTTTTAAATATTGTCTGCCTTCTAAGAATGTGCTATATGAACTTTATTTTATTTTATCTCCCAGTAAATGGTTGAAGGTATTATTTTTCCTCTCTTTTTGGTAGGTGCAAAAGTCCTATCCCTTTCTATATTGTTTTCAGGTGTTTAATATCTTTTATTGCACTGTGAAATAAGTTTTTCTATCCTTAAATTTACTAAAATTACTAGCATTATTTAAGAAAGCTACTGTTTTTGATATTTACATTGTTTTCAGCCATATTGGTTAATTTCTTATTATTTACATTAATCTTTCAGTTTATTACTTGGAAACTTAGGTAAACAATAGCACCATTTGCAAATGGTAAGTACTGTAACTCTTTTATATTAATTATTTATTTTGCATTCATTCACTGAACATCGTCACAGCATACAAGATAGTGTCCCATCCAGAATACACTATATAGTGGCTTAGTCATACATGTTATAATCACAAATAATTTTCCATTTCTTGTTTTATAAATCTCCCTTTCTCACCCTTTGCCATATCCCCCTCTTGTCCCACTATATTTCTGGCATCTGCAGTTGCTTTCCATCCCTTTTTTTTCTCCCACATTTTATTGGTTAGCAGAATATCTTAATTGATCTAACTACTTTCAATAGCAAGTTCAGCTGATATACCAATATATATGACTATAGGCATGAAACTGTGAGTAGAATGAATATACTATAAAATAGCTCCTAGCTTAGGCTATATAGCTTACTGTGGTTATTAAATAGTATTTTTTAATATTTTTTTTAATTTCAAGAAAGGCAGTTTTAGCTTTAATAAATCAAAATAAAAAAATGTTAAGAGAACTATGCTTAAGCAGGTTAGGATTCTGTTCAAATAGTAGTTACCTAGATCTGACGACAATTCAAGAGAAGGCAAAAATCCTTATCTCTGGACTACAAAGTATAGAAAATGATCAGTATTGTTTTAGTCAAAAGCCATAAAATTCTATTTCATCAGCTCAGTTTCATGTACTTAATTTGATTTCTGTTGTGATCCAAGCTTTCTCTTTAACTTCTGGAAGATAATATTCAACTCTGGACTTGTCCCTACTATTAAGCTGGCCCTTTTCTTAGATGGTTTTTAACTCTTACTTCTGTGTGTGTGACTTCAGTTTTCCTGATATAACATTCCCTTCAGAACTTCTTGGAGAACTGGTCTGGTGTCAGTAAATTCTTTCAGGTTTTGTTTATCTAAGAATGTTCTTGTCTTCTCTTCCCATATGAAGGATGATCTTGCTGGGTACAGTATTCTTGGCTGAAATTGTTTTTCACTCAACACTTTGAATATATTTTCCCATTCTTTCCTTGCTCGCATTGTTTCCGATGAGAGATCCGCTGTTAGCCTGATGGGATATCCTTTGTAGGTATTTTGACATTTCTGTCTTGCCAGTCTGAGCACCTTATCTTTGTCTGTAGTTTTAATCATTCTGGCTATATAATGTGTCTTGGAGAAGATCTTCTTGGGTTGATTCTATTTGGGGTCTTATGTATTTCTTGGGTCTGGATCTTTGAATGCCTCTCTAGGTTTGAAAAGTTTTCTTCAAGGATTTCATGGACTAGATTATCAATGAGTTTATCAGTCTCTTCACCTTCTGGGATACCAATTATCCAGATGTTTGGACATTTGATAGTATCTAGTATTTCTTGCATATTATTCTCATTTTTTTCTTAACTATTTTCTCAGTCTTTATGGTGGATTTTTTTTTTTTTTTGGAGAGGTTTTTCGCTATAGGGTGCATGTGCTCGCCAGACAGACAGAGACATAGAGACAGAAAGCGAGAAATCACCCCCCCAGAGGGGGATGGTCACGCCGCAATCCCTTCTCCTCCATTCTCCTCTCGGGATCTTGGGCACGCACGCACACGTGCCTGGCGTGAGTTTTAAGCCACTGGGTCCGGGACGTGAACCACAGTCAACTACGTGGGAGTCCAGCGACATAGCCATTACGCTAACTGCTGGTTCCCTGTGGTGGATTTTTTTAGGCCAGCAATTCTGTTTTCTACCTCTGAGACTTAATCTTCTGTATGATCTAGTCTGTTAACTTTTTGTATGTTAACTTTTTGTATGTTAACTTTTTGATTCATACAATAATTCTTTGAGGGAGATTTGTTATATTAAGCAAGTTCCCTCAGATGCACCCCTAGGAACTATTGGGGCCTGGGTTTGAATCCAGACAGCACAATCTCAAAGCTATGTTAGCTTCCACCGGTAGCCTTGTTATGGTATAAATCATGCTGGTAAACTTCTTTAAATGGCACTTTAATCTTGCATTATCTGTAAACAGCATGCTGCAACCAATGCGGTGGGGTAAAACTTGATATGTGTTTCTCTGGAATAGCATTTAATTTTTGCTTTTATTTGTACTTCTCAAAATTGAACTTTTGATTCTTTTATGTAAAATGGCCCTAAGAAGTTCTTACTCCGTATTTTTATAGTTTTGCCTAACCAGAATAACTTTGACAGTCTCTTAGATTGTTATTTTGAAAAAAAATCTTTATCCTTATTAATAGCAAAAATGATTTTACTTCTGTGGAGAATAAATATTCACCAGTAGTAAAGTGATGATGATGCACATGTACTTTGAATAGTCCACACTTTGTTTTTCCAGGGATTGCAGGCTAACTGGTAAAATTGTACTCTGTTGAGTACAAGGTGGTGGACTTACAGTGGCCTGGATGGAGAGTGGGTGGTAGGGTCTGGTCCGGCCAGTCACCAGTCACATATGTAGCCAATGGAAAATTAGAGAAATGTTCTTATGTGTTAAAGTGTATGTCAAACTAAGTAAGTTTTCTTCTAAGAGTAGAAGTTTATTGTGTAGTTTTTTAAAATTTAACTTTATTTATTTTAATTTGACCAGAGAGGGACAAAGTGAGAGAGAAAGAGGGAAAGCAAGAAAACAAGCCATTAGGTCCAGGACTTGAACTGCAGCTGGCCATGTGGGAGTCCAGTGCCCTTAACCATCATGCCACCTGCTGGCCCCTGTTGTATAGATTATTAAGATGTTAACTGAAGGCCCAACAAGGTAGGCAAAGGGGAAGGGCATATGGCTGGGGCTGCACAGAGAATCTGGACTCAATTCCTGGCCCAACTTAGGCAGATGCACTGGTGGTCCTAGCTAACTGGGTGCTTGAGGGGAGGATTATGGCATGGAGAGATCTTGTCCAAAAAAAAACAAAAAAAAACAAAAAACTCTCTTTCCTACACACACATACACACACACCCCTGCACTCACTCTCATTTTTAAAAAAAGATGGTAACATTATTCAGAAGTTCAAAAAATATATTTTCAACATGCAAAAAGACTATTATACTTTTTGGCCATTTGAAGTCTCTCAACAACTTCTTCAATCAACATAAAATACAGTGTTTGAAAACCTTAAAAATGACCAATTAGCTATATACATTAAACATTTTCAATTTTAAGTGAGAGAATTATCATTCTCATGTGTGTCTTGTTTGGTTTTGTTTTATTTGTCAGAGGGAGCATGCGCTCACCTGAGACATTCAGAGACTGAGAGAGAGAGAGAGTGAGAGAGATGGACAGGAGGAGAAAGCACCCCCAATGGGACATGGTCATGCAACAATTCCTCCTCCTCCATTTCCCATCCTGTTGGGATTTGGGGCACACACACATGTGTCCCATATGTCTTTCAAGCTGCCATGTCCAGGATTTCAACCATATTTAGCCATGTGTGATCTGGCTCCCTGAACCGGTAGGATATGCTCTTTTAGAAAACAAATTTAATCAGTCTCTAAATGTACCTTTAATTGAAGTTACATTTGTTATTTTTCTCTTTATTTCATATATTCACAATTAAAACAATAATGCAATTATAACCACCTCTCAATTACACTATAAAAATAATGCTTTAGCAAGTACATTTCAGGTTATCAAACAGTGTACTCATTTCCATAGTTTCAGCCATACAAAATATAATTTTTTCAAAATTTCTTTTCTTTTTAGAGAGATTTTTTCTATAGGGTGTGTATGCTCCTGGGAGAGACAGAAAGAGACAGAAAGATAGAAAGCAAGAAATCATTCCCCAAGGGGGATGGCCACACTGCACCCCCTACTCCTCCATTCTCCTCTCAGGATTTTAGGCATGCATACACACACCTGACCTGAGTTTGAAGCTGTCGGGTCCAGGACTTGAACCGCGGTCTACTACATGGGAACCCAGCCATGTAACCATTACACCATCTGCTAATATCATAATTTTATTTTCTAAAAGCTTAGATTACAGGTAGTTTAGGAGTTGATATTTTTCAAAACCGTCATACTTCTTCACTAAAAAAGAACTTTTTTTCCACATTCATTTTATATCTCCCAGTTGCGTCTACCTTCAGTGTTTTAATTGGAGGTTAGTTTGGGCTATCTGCATAAGATGAATTAGTTTGGAAGCCAAATTTCATTACTCCTACCACATAGATAGGTCCAATAACAGATGCAACAAATTTTAGCTATCATTTCCTTTGGGATCACAGATGGTATTGATGTGGAAGACATCTGTGGCTCAGGCCAGAGGAGAGATGGTTGGCTTCCTCATAGAGCCAGGGCAAAGGATGTAGCAACAAAGATCTAAGGATACCATGGGGAATTCCACGTGTGCACACAGGACTTAGTAAGTCAATTTTAACAGATTCAGAGCTCATCTATGGGGGAATCTATGGGGAAGACTGGGTACTTGGTAATCCAGATTTTCTCTGTTCGTTTCTGATAGGGTCTAAAATGAAGAATGTATGAAAAAATTATTTGCACTTATGGCATAGATAGAAAAGACTTATATATGGGAGAAGTGTTGTATCAACACCTATCAAAATAGGATCACAGAAAATTTGAATCCACTTGCACTGCTGCCTAGAAGAGTTCTGTGTCAAGAGACAGATGAAGGCCAGGTAAATAGATAAAACATACGTGAGAAGGATGACAAGTTTAAAAAGTGAAGTAGAATTGTGCTAGTAATTGAGCATATCTACAATAGGATATGCACGTGGGCTTAGATTATCCATTTATTAATTTAACAGACATTACTGAGTACTTAGTATGTGCCAGAAACTGTGACAGTTGCCAAGAGACTAATGGCATAGAAATTGAACATGGTTGCTGACTTTCCAGAGTTTATATCTTTTCAGGAAGTCTTCATGCATGGTGAAAACTGGTACATGTAGAAGAGATAAACATAGGGATCCTCAAAAAGTTCATGGGAAATGCATATTTTGAAAAAAATTATGCCTAGGTTTCAAAATATTTTGTACCCAAATAAACTTTGTTTGTTTGCTATAAGGCATGTGAGAGAGACACAGAGAGAGACAGACAGAAAGTGAGAAATCACCCCTCTGGGGGATATTGCCATCCCACAATCCCTTCTCCTTCATTCTCCTCTTAGGATTTTGGGTATGCATATACATGCACCTGTTATATTTTTTAAGCTTCTGGGTCCAGTACTCAAATTGCACAGTTGGCCATGTGGAGTCCAATCACCTTAAGCACCATACCAGTGGATGGCCCTAAATTTGTATTTTAACTCTGTTTTTTTTTTCAGGAGCTTTTTGAAATTATCTCATATAGTAATCCTTTTCACTATCATAATCATAAGCTATAAACATTGGTGTAACAATAAACATTTTATTGTCACACAACTCCCTGAGGCAGGTGAACTATTAATACTTATTTTGCGGGCTAGGAACTGAACCCTGGCAGTGTTGGTCTGAAGACTGTTCTCAATCATGACTGTATTGCAAGGATGCAACTCTTCCTGCTAAGCTTGTAAAACTTTATCCTGAATGTTAGTATTTATTTTCTCTTTTATTGGGTCATAATATCCCATGGCACTCATGTTTTCTGGAG
Organism: Tupaia tana; assembly: GCA_026018925.1. NCBI lineage: Eukaryota > Metazoa > Chordata > Mammalia > Scandentia > Tupaiidae > Tupaia > Tupaia tana. The sequence goes on from JAKSZU010000002.1 coordinate 81,617,390, forward strand.
TGCCTTGCATATGATGGCCTTTGGTATATGTTATTGACAATTTGCCTTACCAGGCAGGCAGAGAGGGTCATCTTGTTACATAAATGATGCTGGCAATCTTCTTTAAATGCAGTTGTACTCCTGCATTTTCATAGCTGTCAGGAGACCTCAGTTAACTAAGTAATAATAAACCCTGGGGAAGTAAGGAGGACCTGACTATTTCAGCTCACACCCAGGCCAGAAAGTTCCTGGCATTCAGGAAATAGTGATGATTCAAAGAAGCTGGCAGGACACCTGGTGACCCAAAAGCATTTCTCTAAGCATGCTATTTTGGGGACAGAACTCCTCTGCTTGCTTTTTCTCCACAGTGAAAATTTCCCTCCATTCTTACTCTCCATGGCAAATGTCTTACTACACTCTACTTGTGTTGCTTTACAACATCACCTGGATATTTATTTCCATAATGCTGTATTTTTTGCTGTCATAGTTGTGAGCTTCAGATTTACATTCCCTATGAGATAATGTCCTGTGGGACCTGGTTTAGGGCAGAGGTTTGGTATCGTTGTCCTCGTGAGGTAATGGTCATTCTGGAGCCAGTTGTCCTTAACCTGGGGCTAACCCTTGTCCACTAATTTGTGGCCAATAACATATCAAGAGCTTTCTGAAGGAAATGTTGGGTATGGCAGGTACTCTGAGAATCTGGGAAGAGTACAGTGAAGTGGTCAGACAATTAACATAGTTTTTCCAGGATAAGCATATTACTGATTTATTTCCACATGGAATACATATGTGATCTGTATCAATAACGTGTGGCTTGCAGGTCAGGAAATTGAAAAGGAATCTGTCTGTTAGAACAGAAAGAGGATGAGGGGCAATGGACCATGAAACTATTAGAATATCTTAAATACTAAATTTTTAACAAATTTCTGAAGATGGAATTATCAGTAATGTGTTCAGTTATGAATTTTTGATAATGAAATGATTGGGCAAAGTGAAAGGAACTTTGAGATTATCTAGATTATTTCCTACTCTGAGAAACTAAAACAGGTGCCTGTCAATCATTTAACTATTGATATCCAAAGGAAACCCCCGCAAAACCTGTGAACAACATGCTCTTGAGAAGTCACTAAAGTAGGGACAAACAGTTAGCGTAATGGCTATGTTGCTGGACTGCCATGTACTCGACTGCGGTTCGAGTCCTGGACCCGGTGGCTTAAACTCATGCTGGGCACGTGTGCATGCGTGCCCAAGATCCCGAGAGGAGAACGGAGGAGAAGGGATTGCGGCGTGGCCATCCCCCCAGGGGGTGATTTTTCGCTTTCTGTCTCTCTGTCTCTGTCTGGTGAGCGCACGCACCCTATAGCTAAAAACTTCTCCAAAAAAAGAAAAGAAAAGAAAAAAGAAGTCACTAAAGTAGAAGAACTGTGCTTCCTTTAATCTCTTCACCTGGATTACTCTGTTTTCCTTCATAGCCTTTATACTACCTGCAATCTTTGCCTTTACGTGTTTGTTTGTCCCTGTCTCTCCTGCTAGAATATACACTTTCATATACCATCTTGGTTTCTTTCGCCCACTGCTGTACCTCCAGTATCTAGAAAGTACATGACTTGTGGTAATTGTTTGTGTTTGTTGAATAATATGAATTAATTAATATATAGATAGAAAAGGGTATGAAAGAATGTACACCAAATTGTTAATAATACCCAACTCTTGGGAATAAAACTTTAAAAGCTGGGAGAGAATTGAAGTGAAAGGAGGTAGAGTGGTGGTTTTTATGTTATAAACATCTATATTGTTTACATTTTCATTCCTTAATAATAAATTTTTTTTAATTACTTGATTTACACTGAACTTCTCAAGAATATACCTATTGCACAAGAGATAAAAGTATGTATAGATTTTATGCTGCAATGCAAATATGTTTATAAATCTGCTGTGGTCTCTTTCATAGAGTATGCCCAGTATCCAATAGCCCTCTTCAGGAGGGTTCATACTTTATACATCTATTTTTAGTATTTTACATCTGGTAAGAAAGTCATATGTAATGATTGACTGGGTGAAACAAAACAACATCAATAGCAATTTTTAGAATTAAAATCCCTTCCACATATCTGGGAACAGTGTTTCATCAACACTCAGTAAACTAATAGGATTTCTGGGAAGAATATTTGCAAATATTTAAGAAACAGTTGATCATAAATAATAATTTTGTAAGAGTAAAACTTAAGCCAAAACACACAGTAGCATTTTAGAAAGACTATCTAATTGCAAAATTAAAGATGATTAGATTAGTCAGGGTTCAGGCAGGAGAACAGAGACTGCACTAGATACAGTTCAGTAAACATTTATCATGGGTAAATCATCATGGAGGTGTTGGAAAAGCTTAAAATCCAGATGGATGAAGAAAGGCACCCAGAGATGAGCAATAGCAGGAAGGCTTTATCTTTTTTAGGGACAGAAAAATCCATGGAGAGATTGTGTTATCAGAGCTCTCACACCAAGAACACTGTTAGACACTGGCCCCACACCCACAGACACAAAGAGAATGTGCTAGAATTATCACAGGAGAGGTCTTTGACAGAAGTTAGCCTAGGAAGGAAACACAGTCGTGATCCACAGTAGAAAATGGGAAAGAAGTACTCTGAAATATCCCTGATCCCCACTCTCCAATCTCCCACTATTTCCTCCTTTTGGTCAAATCTAACAGGAAGTAAGTTTGAAAGGGATGCTGGGAAATGTAGTTTTCAGACTGCCTACAAATACAGTGTAGGTCAACGGAAAAATGAGGAAATATTTTGAGAGCAAACAGACAAATGACCTGAACAATTAGTATAACAGAAGGAATAATATGTGAGGGAGCTTAGAAACGCATGTAAAATATGGAATTTAAATATGAGTTTACCTTGTTGCAAAAAACCCCTGGAAATACATGGCATATTTTTTTTCCAAAATGTGCACTTTCCATGAACTTTTTGACAGTAGTTGAATTTCATGCAAATATTTAAAAATATGTTTAGTTGTGATAATTTTATTATAACATTTACTCAGGTATATTGGGATAAGAATATCAACATGGTTTGAAGCACAACATTAATGATTTCTTAACCTTTTTAGATTCAGGAATTTTTTTTCACAGAAATATATAACATCACCGGTCAATTTATTAATTCTTTCTTACTGTATTATTTTAGTGATATATTATGACATCAAAAATGCCTATTTCTTTTCTTACTTGATAAGTTTTGTATTTATGCTCAAAAAGTCAACATTAATGTTCTTTCCTTTTTTTTCCTAATTTGTCTCTAACCAGTGAACTAAGTGAGAAACTTTTAGGCTGCATTTCTTGTGAAAGTTTTTTCCCTGCAATAAATTAAAAGCCAAATTAGACATAACTGTCATGATATTTTCTCTTTTTAACTTTGGCTTTTGAAATATTGCAGACATTTCAATGTGCTATGTAGGAATTTAAATTAAACGAATGAACCTTATGGATCTGTTGAGGATCATCTTGAGGTGAATTTGTAGAATTATTATCATTTATTGCTTTTCATCAACTATATAATTGAGAAGATTTTCCCAGTGATTTATACCACCATAAAATACTTGATCTTATTTCTATTAATTATGATTTGGAAGATATAGGAAGTATAATGTTAATGAATGTGTTGAATGATGTTGGATTAATTGGAATGACAAAAACGCCTTAAGCAAAGAGTGATAGTTGAGGTTATTGGCAAATGCAAAGATATAGCCATTATTTACTTAATATCTTGTCCTTAGAAATCTAACTGGTCCAGAGCAAAAAGTTAGATTCACTCTTCAATCATCATTTTTGGTATTTTTCTTTTCTTTTTTTTGGAGAGGTTTTTTTTTTATTTTTTTATTTTTTTTGCTATAGGGCACATGCGCTAGCCAGAAGGACAGAGAGAGACAGAGGTACAGAAAGCAAGAAATCACCCCCCGGGAGGATGGCCATGCTGCAATCCCTTTTCTTCCATTCTTCTCTCAGAATCTTGGGCACGCACGCACACATGCCCAGCATGAGTTTAAGCCACCAAGTCTGGAACTCGAACCGTGGTCGACTACATGGGAGTCCAGCGACATAGCCATTACGCTGACTGCTGGTCCCATTTTTGGTATTTTTAAAACAACTTTTTATTGTAGAAATTTCAAACATAATCAAAAGTAACTCTAAGCATTATTTAGTTTAAACAACAATGATCAACTCAGGATCGTATGTAATCCCATCAATTCCCACTCCTCTGTCTCTGAATTACACTGGGTTGGATTAAGATAGTTTAGATATCGTAACACCTCATCCCTAGGTTTTTTTTTTTTTTTAGAGGTTTTTGCTGCAGGGTGCGTGCGCTAGCCAGAAAGACAGAGAGAGACAGAGATAGAGAAAGTGAGAAATCACCCCCCGGGGGGATGGCCATGCCGCAATCCCTTCTCCTCCGTTCTCTCGGGATCTTGGGCATGCATGCACATGCACCCGGCGTGAGTTTAAGCCACCGGGTCTGGACTCTAACTGTGCTTGACTACATGGGAGTCCAGCGACATAACCATTACGCTAACTGCTGGTCCCACTCATCCCTAGTTTTAAGGAGCCTTTGTTGAGAAGAGGAAAGGGAGAGAAATTATTAGCTTTCCATTTAAAGGTATGGTGGGAGGAGTAACATAAAACTTAACTGTTTCCCAAGAATACCTGATATTGGTGGGCCATGGTGTAGGAATATGAAATATCCTTTGCATTACATACATTTTGTGTATTGCTGTAAACATAAGTACTAGGTAAACAGCCTTGTAAAATGCACATACTTCTTAGGATGAAGTATAAATTAATCTTCAGAAATCATTTTGGGACCAGCAGATGGCATAATGGTCACATCGCTGGACTCCCATGTAGTCAACCACAGTTCGAGTCCTGGACCTGATGGCTTAAAACTCATCTGGATGTGTGTGCGTGGATGCCCAAAATCCTGAGAGGAAAATGGAGAAGGGATTTGGCAATGGCCAGCCCTTCTGGGGTGGGTGACCTCTCACTTTCTGTCTCTCTGACTCTACAGTGAGCTCACGTACCATCTAGCAAAAATCTCTTAAAAAAAAAAAAAAGAAAGAAAGAAATCATCCATATGCATTTTAAAATCAAATTCATATATAATTATCCAATCCAAGGAGGAACCATAATGAAGTGAAATTTTGGACAGATATATTTTTAAAGATAATTACGAGTATCACGATAAATTTCAGAACCTAGAACTTGCTCTTCACCAGCAGTGGCAACCATACTCTGAAACATTTGTGGTGGAGCAGAGAGGGGAGGAGAGCACTTTGCGGAGAAATAAACAGGAAGGATTTTCTTCTCACTTTACACTACTGCCTTTGAAAATAATATCTTTGTCCATGGCATCAATTACTTTGTGTTAACAATTTACAGGTCTGTATTTCTGTATCTTTCCTTAGCCCGGGTTCATAAATACAGCACCTAGGACATATTTTTACATGCTTGTTTGTGCACAGAGCTCCTCACAGTCAACATGTCTAGAAGAGATGCTGATCACCCCTCCCAAACCTACTTTCATGCCCATTTTTTTTCCCAACTGTATGAATGGCACCTTTATTCAATTAGTTAGCCAACTCAGAAGCTTGAGAATCATAGTGTTCTTCCTCTCCCTTACTCCTCAGATTAATCAGTCATCAGTCAGTTCCCATCCTGTTTCTTAAAAGACTCTCAATTGCTTTCTCTTAATGCTACTAGCTTTGTCTTAGACTGCTTTGTTTTGTTTTGTTGTTGTTGTTTTGTGGCCAGAGCTAGTGAACTTGACTCAGATCTAACCCATTCTGCACTCTGCTATTAGAGACATGTTAAATAAGTGAATCTGATTATCTCTTAAATCTCAAGTTTTTAAACTTTCTGTTTTATATGACCAGTAAGACTGTTTACAGTCTAGCTCCACCCTTCTTGTTAGGTTCCTCTCGTGTTGTTCCTTAATGACTTTACCATCTAACCATATGAACATACCAGAAATTCTCCGAACAGACCAAAATGCAGATTCTGATTCAGCAGGGGTCTGAGATTCTATATTTCCAATTCTCAGCTAATGCTGCTGATCCGCAGACCACACTTTAATAGTATGGACTACAGAGTCTATTCTTACCTTATCAATTACCAGAAGAGTCATCATTGTTTTTCTCTTTGCCATTCATTCTGGGTTTTTAATTTGCCAGAAGGTGCAGGTGCTTGCCAGGGCAGGAGGCAGGGAAGGATGAGAAAGTAACCCCCCCGGCGCATCGTCACACTACAATTCCTTCTTTCCCATTTCTCTCTCCTGACAGGATCTTGGACATGCATGCACATATGCCCAGTAGGTTTTTTAAGCTGCCGGGTTTGGGACTCAAACTGTGTTTGGCCGTGTAGGACCCAGCCACCTTGACCATCAAGCCCGCATTCAATTTTTAATGCATTAAGCCTTCAGCCATTTTATTTTGCAGATCAGCTAGATTTTTTTTTTCCCAGATCACCCACTTGAATAAATCTTCTTCTCTTTCAAGTGTCCAATGAAATACAATTTTCACTGGGAAAACTGTCCTGAATCCCTTAGAAAGACTTGGGCACCTATTCTATGCACACAGCGTTTCTTACATTTTTCTATTATTACACTGCATATTGCATTGTGGATTCTTACTCATCTGTTTCTCCATTCAGAGTGTTCTGAGCATTACCACAGTCCCAGGCACATGGGAGAAATGCAAGAAGTATTTGTTAAACAATGGGAAGATGAATTCTCCTCGACTTTAGGATTGTCATTTGACATTTCCATGCATTTCCAGCACTGGATGAGGTAATAAGTATTTTTTTTTTTTCAATTTTAGAGATTTTTGCTATAGGATGCCTGTGCTCACCAGAGAGAGACAGACAGAAAGAGAGAAATGACCTTCCAGGGGGATGGTCTTGCAGCAGTCCCTTCTCCTTTATTCTCTTTTTTGGGCACACACGTGCATGTGCCCAGTGTGAATTTTCAGCTGCTGTATCTGGGACTCGAACCACAGTGGACTACATAGGAGTTCAGCAATGTAATCATTGTGCCATCTGCTGATCCCTTCAAGAGTATTTTTAAAAGGTCTTAAATGCTTTACAAAAAAAAAAAAACTTTAGTGATTAATATAATCCTGTTTTAATAATAGAAATAAAGGGCCCAGGACTGTCTCTGGACAAGCTTTGTAGAACAGGCATTTGGACCTTGATTAGTTTATCACAATTTGTCTTTAGCCCTTATACTTGAGGTTCTGAAAGCAAATTTGTATAGTCATGAGAGAGTGTCCCTTTCTCAGGGGAAGACTCACATTAACCCAGCTTTAAAGGTTGATGTATAATTTAGAAAGTCAACCGTTCATTCTCTGTGGAAAGTTGTGGCATTAAGAACTAGAATACTGGAACCCACATAAATAGGCCTTTTCTTGCAGTAATCAGCTTTAAAGGAAGTCTACTTTTTTTTTTTTTTTTTAGATTTTGTTGCCATAGGGTACATGGACTTGCTAAAGAGAGACAGAGTCTACTTCAAATATGCTTGAAGGGCAGAATCTGAAATGTAGGAGTTAGATAAATTGGATGTGTAGTGGTATCAGGTTAAGTTAACTAGAAACATCGAAGCCATAATAAGAACAATCCTTCTAGTGGGACCAGAAATAAAGTCTGTGGCTGAGTATTCTGCATCCATCTCTACCATAAGATGGAATTTTCACTGGTACTGGAAATGCTTGACCCACAGGTGTAAAGTTGGAATATGCCACATCCAGAGTCTTGGAATGGTCCTTGCCATCATTTACCTCTGAACCTTTTTTTTTTTAATTATCCTTCCATGTCAGTGAACCTCCTTCAAGCTGAGTCATTTTTCCATAAGCAATTTTTCCTTTTTAAGATGACTTTGCATAAGTCTCCATGATTTTTCACCATTTCTAAGTCTAGCTTACTTTCCAATAAACCCCCAAGTGATGCCAAAAAATAAACCCCCACTTCAATAGTGAGGGCAGTGCTGGCTTTATAAGGAGGGCTGATGCTTGTAAGATATGATATGGTGGTTCCTTAATGTCCTCTAGCTTAATTTCTTTTTCTTTTCTTTTTTAAAATTTTTTTGTACAGGGCATGTGTGTTTACCAGAAAGACAGACAGAGAGAAAGAAAGAGGAAGGAAAGTTAGAAATCACTCTCTGTCTCGGGGTTATGGCCGTGCCACAGTCTCTTCTCCTTCTTTATCCTCTTGGGATTTTGAGTACACATACACATGTACCCGGTATGATTTTTAAGCCCTCAGGTTTGGGACTTGAACCGTACAGTTGTTCATGTGGGATCTAGCCACCTTAACCACCATGCCATTGGCTGGTTTCTTCTAAGCCTGACTTTTTATCTTAAGAAAAAATAAGTTTGTATCACTTTCGCAAAATTTTTTTGATTCAAAGAAAATAAAATGCTTCTATAAAGGGTAATACTATTCTCACCCTCCTTTTTCTCTGTGAGTAGGTTTTACTGAGAGTGTTGGAGGGTAAGACACCCATTACAGCATCAAATATCTGAGTAGGCAGAGAGTACTGGGGCCCAAAGTCTTCTTTTAGACCATTTTAGACTTTATTTTTCCTACATTGCTGTGAAGGTGTTGGAAGAAGGGAATTGTGCATTTAGAACAAAGAAAATCTTAGCAAATTATGAGAGGGATGATGAGTGAAGGGTGAGAAGTATAACCACATCTTGATTGCTTAGGCTAATAGGTCTTAGAATGCGTGCCAAAGGAACTGATGAGTCCCACTGAATGCAAACATTTAAATTATGGACAACTGTCCATAGTTTCCTAGTGACAGGAGACTGACATAGTGAAGTGTTTCTCTATCTTTAAAGTAAACAGGAATCATCCAGGAATCTTGTTAAAATACAGATTCTGATTCTGTAGGTCTGATGCAGACGGGGCCCTGAGGTTCTGCATTTCTGACAAATCCCAGTCTTTGCTGTGAATCTATGGCTCACATATTCAGTAGCAAAAGCTATGAGATCCCTTGAGGTCTCTTTCTACCCTGTCAAGTAGCAGCCAAGTCAAAGTTTTTCCTTTCTCTTGCCATTTGTTCTGTTTTACCTGCTCTCTGGCTACAGTCATTTTTTTTTGCAAAATCAAACCATGCCCGATGGTAGGAAACTTTTCTCAGGCATGTGGATTTGCATGGCCTTGGAAACTGCAGTAATTGGGTAATGTTATACAAGGCAAAATGAGTGGAAGGGGAGGGTGCAACGTGGGTGGAGGAGGTGTGTGTGTGTGTGTGTGTGTGTGTGTGTGTGTGTGTAGGGTGGGGAAGGGAGGAAAAGGATATAATAGGTCTCGTTGGAATGTGGAAATGTGTGTATGTGAGAGACCTGTTAACTCATGTCTAAAATAGCATAACACCCCAGCATGGTTGGGCAAGTACAGTAGCAAAATGGAAAAAAAAAATCTAGGGAATGTCAAAGATTATTTTGGAATAATATCCCACATCATGGTTTCTTTTCTCTGCTGTTCAGAGTTTGCTCTGTTCCCTACTCTGTTTTGCAGAGATGAGGTGGAAAGCATTTCAAAGAGAGAAATTTCTACTGTTTGTGGCCCAACAGTGCTTGGGATGTCATTATTCCAGTTCACCTAAGTGTTGTATAATTTCTCTGCTGAAATACTGTTTCACATCCTGACCTCCCTGATTTTGCTGTTTCTGTTTTTTTAAAACCTAGACTTTGTATCAATTACACATCGATGGTGAAAAACTTTTTTCAATTAAAAACAAAACTGTCCCAAATTTCAGTTGTTAATTTTTCTTTTCATTTTATCCCCCCATCCCACTTCAGTTCTTATCAGTCAGAAATGTCATATATATACTTTACTCTGTTCCTGTTAGTTTTCTCTTACTAATTGTCTTCAACAATTACACTTCCAGCTTCCAGGTTTTAGAGGATAAAGACATTTCCAAATATTGCAAATAATCTCTCAGTTGATGAACCTGTGGTAAAAACACTTCAAAGAGTTTCCCCTGGGGAAGTTTTTAGAAAATCTAATCTTTCACCTGAAGACCTAGGAAGTATTTGATAAACCTATCTTTAAAATAATTTCCTGTAATATTTTTTTCTTCATGATAGTAACAAAAACAATGTACAGGGATCAACAGATGGTGTAATGGTTACGTCACAGGCCTTCCACGTAGTTGACCGTGGTTTGAGTCCCGGACCTGGTGGCTTGAAACTCACACTGGGCATGTGTGTATGTGCGTGCCCAAAATCCCGAGAGGAGGCTGGAGGAGAAGGAATTGTGATGTGGCCATCCCCCCGGGGGGTAATTTCTTGCTTTCTGTATCTCTGGCGAATGCATGCACCCTATAGCAAAAATCTCTCTTAAAAAAAAATACAGTTACTAAAAAAATAAACTGTGTGATGTAATTGTAAACTCCAATCATCAAATTAGATTTTGTTCTGTTTCCCTGTTTTCCTCTGAGGTTTACATTTCTTGTCTACCTTGGCATCTCTATGCAAAGTTGTAGTTGTTCAGAAGAAAATGACTTTTATGAAGATGTCTCTAGGAAATGTTCCTTTTTATTGCTTGGGCTACTTAGGATTTTATGTGTATGTAGTGCTATATAATCCCCTCCGTGGTTAGTCCTCATAAATTATTTCATGACTTGGTTTATTATTGCTATATCCATTTTATAGATGGTAATACAGAGGAGTGGATTACAGGGGAGTTGAAATTGAAACCTATATGCACAAAAGTTTCCTGGATTGTTTAGTTAACTGTAGGCTGCAAATATGTCATTGTGTGTCAAATATCCAATAGAAAGGGAAATATCTGGGGACTTGGCATCTAGGGGCTATGTCTGTGTTTATAAAAGAAAAATAAAGTTATCTGAATCCATTACTTATGATCATGCACAGAAAAATCCCTTGTATGGAAGCTGTGCTCCCATTGGCTCAGAGGTCCTCCCTGGCAGGATGAAGTCCACTGGATTATTGCTCAGCTCGAGCTTGTGTTCACAAACTCCCTATCCTGTCTGTTCCAATTCAAGGAAGAGCTGCCTTCCACATTCTTGTAATTTTCGTGGCAATCCTGAGACTGCGTCCATCAGGTTCTTGGTGTTCACTTCGAGATCACACTGCTGTGACCTCAGAGAATCAGATTTGGAACAAGAGGTCCTTTGTAGAAAACATGTATTGGATCGAGTGGAGATGCCTTGACAATCCTGATCTAATTGCCTAGAGTCTTTAGTATTTGACTTTGGAAAGCGTATTCTTTTTTATTTTTAAAATGAATTATTTATTTAATTTTATTTGTTGTTGTTATTATTATTATTATTATTATTATTATTAATTTGACCAGAGAGAGAAAGGGGGAACGTGAGAAAGCAAGTCCCAAGGTCTGGGATTCAAACCTCTGTGACCATATGGGAGTCCAGTGCCTTAACCACCACACCAACTGCCAGCCCCTGGAAAGCATATTCTAAAGCCAATAAGCTGGTGGGATCAGTGTGCATTCATTCACTGGTGGTCGTAGTGGTGGTGGTGGTGGGGGGCAGGCAATGTCTCTAGCCACCCCCTCTGCAATATGCAGTACCAGAGGCGCCTGAGAAAAGCTGGACTCTAACTTCGATTAGGACATGCGCAGCTTGAGAAAGCAGCTGGAGAGGGCTGGGAAAGGGTGTGTTCTACAGTGGCTGCTCCTAGCAGGATGTAACCCCCAATGCTTCCTCCTGATGGAGATCAAGCAATCCTGTCAACACTTTAACTCCAGTCTGCTATGATCCATTTTGGGGTCCAGCCAGGTGGTATGATGGTTAAGGCAGCTAGATCCTACATGGCCAAATACAAGGTTTGAGTCTTGGATCTGGTGACTTGGAAAACATGCCAGGCATGTGTGTGGGCATGCCCAAAATCCTGAAAGGAGAATGGGGAAGGGACTGTGGTGTGGCTATTCCCCGTGGGGAGTTACTTCTCACTTTCTCTCCCTTTTTCTCTTTCTCTCTGGCGAGTGCATGTGCCCTATGGCAAAAAAAGAAAAGGAAACTAAAACAAAATAATAATAATAATAATAATAATGATAAAAAAATCCACTTTGGACTTCTGACGACTAAAACAGTGAGATAATGAAGCTACCATTTGTGGTAATTTGCTCTAGTGGTAACAGGAAACACATACCTTCATGGGCTCTTTCTTTTATTAAAAAAAAAAAAGCGAGGTTGTATTTTTTTAATGACATTTGTACAAAAGTGAATATATTAACATATATCAAAATTTTTCTTTGATTTAAAAGTTCCTCTTATTTTTCTTCTGATTTTAAAAGCAGTTAGAATATTTTTATGGGCACCTAAAAGTATCCTGGGCTCTGAGCACAGTGCCAGGTGTGGCTAGTGAACAGGCTGGCTCTGCTTTTGGGCCCCTCTAGCCAAATCTTGCCCATTGTTCACTTTAGGTTTAGTATAGACATGTGCAGGCCAACTGAGGGATTTCAGAGCTAGGTGGGGTCTTCAAAGAGTTCATGGAAAACACATATTATGAGAAAACAATGCGTGGATTTCAAAATAAAGCTTTTGCACTTAAATAAACTCGTGTTTTAGTGACATTTTGCCATAAACTTTTTGCAGTGTCCTTATTCTGGCTTCTTGTCTCCATGGCCAGTCTCTTAGTATTTGAGTTGGGGGTAGCTGCAGGAGTTTTACATTGGCAGGGATACATTCTTTGAGCAGGAAGAAGTTAGAGTGCTTTTTTTTTTTTTAAAGGTTTTTGTCATAGGGTGCGTGTGCCGGAGAGACAGAAAAAGATAGTGAGCAGGAAAGTGAGAAATCACCCTCCCCCCCGGGGGTGGGGAGAACAGCATGCCAAAATCCTTTGTCTTCTATTCTCCTCCTAAGATTGTGGGTATATACAGTCACACGCCTGGCATGATTTTCAAGCTGTGAGGTCCAGGACTCATACCTCGGTTGGCCATGTGGGAGTCCAGCGCCTTAACCATCATACCACCTGCTGGCTCCATAGTGCATTTTAACTCAGACATCATGATAGCACTCTCACTACACAATAAACACACAAGTTTAGTTGAATGAAGAATTGTGATAGGATTTTGTCTTTTAGTTCTGTTTCTTGGAAGATTTTATATGGTCAATATGCCTTTCTTTACCTATGTTTACTGGTTAAAATTTGAAGACAGATGTGATAATGTTAATATTCCCATGTTATTATTGTATCTTAAATTGCTAATGGGTGCGTGCATTTGCTAGAAGGAAACAGAAAAGGAAAATGAGGAAGCATGCCCTCCCTCAGCCATGGAGGATGGGGATAAGCATGCCACAGTCCCCTCTCCATATTTCCTTTCTGAGTTTTGGGCACAGATGCACATGTGCCCTGCATGTTTTATTTTTTGAAGAATTATTTTATTTAACTTTATATATTTATTTTTATTTGACCACAGAGGGACAGAGTGAGAGAGATAGGGGAAGGGGGTGGGGTGGGGGGGGGCGGGAGGAGAGAGTGAGAAAGTGAGCTGCCAGGTCCAGGATTTGAACTGTGGTCAGCAATGTGGGAGTCCAGCATTGTTAACTACCACACCACCTGCCAGCCTTGCCCTGCTGGTCTGGGACTCAAATTGTTCTAACAGCCTAGTAGGATCCAGTTGTCTTAATCACTATGCCTTTGGCTGACCCAGTATTTCCATTTAAATAGCATCCACCTGGGCTACAAAGTGCCAGAGCAGTAACACAGTGCTCTGCAAGGCTGACCCATGTGGGAGGGTTCCAGGTTCATGTCTGGAGACATCCCTGGGTATGACCGGCACTGGTGTGTGCCCATGTCTGGGGCTGGCTAAAGCTGGGAGTAGATTGAGGTGAAGACCCTATTGGAGGTGACTGTCTGTTTCTCTGTGTCCCTGTCTCTCACGCTCCTGGAAGGAAGGAAGAAAGGGAAGGAGGCAGGGAGGGAGGGAGGAAAGAACGAAAGAAAGAAGCTTAAAAAATAAAAAGATCCATAGCTTGCAAAATATTTTCAGGTACATAGTTATCTCTTTTGATAACCTATAAAGTTATTTCAGGTCTTAAGAGAAAAAATATGTATTTCTAATATATTTTAAAATATTGCTAGTAACAGTGGTTTTACTTTTAGAGAAATCATTTAGCATTTTTAATTTTATTAAGGAAAATGCTAAGAAACATAGTTATCTTTTTATAATTTGGCCTATCTCTCAGTAAGCAAAAATGCAAAACCAACTTTGTTCTCCTTAGTGATATGTATTACTTTCCACACTTTGCCTCTGTGAAAAATGATACATTTCAGGCATATGACTACAGGCGTTAATGCTGTGAATTGGAAATTACAACATACCTCATTGCATACCTCATTAACTGTTTCCCCTTCTCCAACAATTAGAAGCCAGGAAGGCATAATTTCTAGCTAAAATACAAAACCAGGTTGAGGGAAGTTCAGAAACGTGATGAAGAAACTCGAGACCAGAGCACTTCACTACTCACAGAGCCCACAAGAGTAAAAATAAACGCTTTCTTGAATTAAGATCCTAATTCAGGATTTGTGGACTTGGCTCCGGCTTAGTGCTGTTCTGGAAAGGCTATGCTGAACACAATTTGTTTCTAGAGATTTTCAGGAAAGTAGCCAATTCAAACTGCTCAACCCTGTGAGATCATTCCTGGCTGGTAGCAAGTCCTTTCTGTCATCATGGAGCTTGCTTGCGGGTGAAGAAGAATATTTTCACACTTACTGCTTCTGCATTCACACATGTGTTCTTCATGTACACTCACCTTTACATGTACATGCCAACATGGTGTCTTTATATCTGCCTTTCACACCGGTCCTTATTCACAAACTTAATCACAAAACTTCAAGTGTCCCAGTCTGACCAGTTTAGTCCAGTCCTGAGAAAAGATTGGTAAGATAGACTGATACATTCCGTCAAGTTAAGTCCTATTTCCACCAGTTTTGATAGGGTATCTGGCCTCCAATTGCAGGAAGGTCTTTCACTCTTTAACTGCAGTCAAATGCAGTTGCTGAATCTACCATAAGGAAAAGTGAGTTGTGGCTCAGAGGAGGTGTATGCTCATATGTTGTAACTTGGCAGGCTGAAACCAAATGGGAGGCTTGGGTTCAATTCCTGGCCATCCTCACCTCCCCCACCCCCCCAAAAAAAGCCTGGTTGGGGACCAGCACTTGGCATAATGGTTATGTCGCTGGATTCCCACATGGTTGACCAGGGTTTGAGTCTGGATGCGGTGGCTTGAAACTCATACTGGGCACATGCGCGTGCATGCATGTCCAAAATCCCAAGAAGAGAAGGAAGGAAAAGGGATTGTTGTGGCCATCCTCCCTGGAAGAGATGATCTCTCACTTTCTGTCTCTTTATCTCTCTGTCTCTCCAGTGAGCACAGGCTCCCTATAGCAAAAATCTTTCTAAAAACAAAAGCCAAACAAACAAACAAACAAACCCTGGCGGTAGGTATTGCACCTGTGGTCTCAGCTACTTGGGAGGCTGAGGCAGCAGGATTGTGACATCAAGAGACCCTGTCTAAAATACACCCCATGTACATGTATCATACACACACACTATTTGCTATTCGACAATCTTCCCTTCAGCTGCCCTTCCACTTTGAGCCCATCCCTCCCTGCTGATGGTGAGGTGCCTTTTAAAAAGTCGCCCTCATTCAAGTCACACCCTTCCACACCTCCAGGCCCTGGGATGCTTTTGCTGAGTTCCCAGCAGTCTTAAAGCCTTGCCAACAGCAAACAGAGGCAACATGCTGAGCCCCGCAGAGAGAACGTCTTGCATTGTGCAACCGTGACCCATTTGGCACCCAGGGGGAAGAGTAATCCTGGTGGGCTCCAGAGACTACTCCTCCAGTTCCCTTGGGGTGCCCATGGAGGAGCTGGCAAACACGATCACTGCCACTGCAGAGGGTCCTCAACAGAAACCCACCCCACGGAATTGGGGCCATGCCTCTTAGCACTTTGAGTCAGCCCTGTAGCATGACTTAGAAAAAGAAAATGCTACTAGGATCTGGGCTGGGACCATGAGGTGTGAAGGCGTCAAGTTGAAAAAACAAGGGTGGATCTAATTCTCCACCCTTATCCCCTCCCCCTTTACCACCCTGAGAAACTTATTCCAGTGTGTGAACATTTTTTTTCTTTAAATTTAGGATATCTTTGTGGAAGAAAAACTACTTTATTACTCAACATTAATAACACTCACTTTGAACCTTAATTCTGGAAACCACAGAATTTAAAAAATGCTGTAAATAGCTGACATGGGTGTCCTCCTGTCTTCAAAGGAGTTGTTTTGTAATTACTGAGCGGGGTGAAGTTGAATTGTCCCCTGCAATAAACAGGAGAGTGTGTAATAAGATATCTCAACTCAAAACATTAGTCATATTCACATTCATTAATCATGGGAAAGTTCAGGGCATTTCTAATTTTTTAAAAAAGATATCTTATTTGTTTTAAGTTGGTAGGTCTCTATTCTAGTTTCCTAGTACAAATAAATGCCTGACACATGGTCTAAGCCAAATTCCAAAATGTAGCAAAAACAGTGTGTGCATATTTGGCAGGGATTTAAACCAGTTCAGGTCAGTGTCTGTTTCTGTCCAAAGAAGAGTTTCTGCATTTACACTGGGCTAGGAAAATAACACAGAAAAACATGAGAACAACAAGTAATATTGTAAGCTCCAGCGCCTGCTGGCCAAAGACTCATGTTTGGAGCAACTCGGGGAAGGACTGCCTGGAGCTGTAGTTTGGGTTTGCAGAACGTTCTGGGGGCCGGTGAGCAAAAGAGAGTAGAGATTGTATTGTTGTAAGGAAATTGCCTTCTCCCTTCTAAGGCCCTCACCTTGCAAATCGCCCCCTCTTAGCAAAAGCACATCTTGTTAACTCTTCCCCTGCTCGCTAACCTTTTCAATCATCCCCTTCATCATTGCAGAATGGCCTTCAGAACAAAGCAGCGTTTAAAAGCCTTTCCCACTAAAAGTTCGCCCCTCCCCCCCCTTTAAAGAGGCAGTGTGGGGGTAATTTTTTTTCTTTCCTTCTTCTTCCTCCTCTATTTTTTTTTTTTTTTTAATTTGTTTTTCTGCAGTCTTCCCTTGTGAAGCTGTCATTGTTTGGGAGTTGATGGATATTTCTTCAGAGATACCATCATATCGCTTGTTATTGTAACACTTATTGGTGATAAAGTTCAGACTAAAAATTAAGCAGCTGCAATGTAGCAGCACAAATTAGTTTAATGTAAGCAGTCAGGAGCAGCTGGCTGGCTCAGGACTCGAATTTAGCTGTGGGGGGAAGGGTTCTGTGACGCTGACAGTGTTTTTTTCCCTCTACATAAACATTTTTGGCTGTTGCAGCTTTTGTGCTGATCATGTGACAGTGTCCCTAGGCAGATAATTTATTTCTGTGGCTTTCATGAGCAATCATTAACCTTCAGACATCGAGTTTGCTTTTTGCTTTGTGGCATTTGTTATTATTATTATTATTATTATTATTATTTTGTATACTAACTAGCTTAATTCAGAAAGTGTCAGGAGAAAATTACAACCAATTTATAATAGACTGCAATGCATAATACTTATGTTTCTATTAAAGCAGACCTTGCTTACAAAACCAATCTTACAGCTTTGCTGGTGTTTGTGGATCCGAATATTTTCAATGTGGCTGTTGTTGAGATGGTCCTTCAGTGTCCTCTTCTGATGGCAAGGCCCCAGAAAGCTGGCCTTGCAGAAACTCCACTTGGACTTCAACCTTTGACAGTGTTCTACTTCCTAGCAAGCTGGAACCCCAAAGGGGATGAGAATTGAGCATTGTTTAGGTCCCCGTGTCCATCAGCAACTGACCATCAGCCTTCAGTAAACAGGCCATTTGTAGTGAGTAACTGGAACTGGAATGTATTTGGATTGAAAAACAAAGAAAACCAGAAACTGTCCTGCATAAATCAGAAGGGGGTGGGGTATAGAAACTTATCATTTCTGACATCTACTAATCATGCTGACCCGTTTTCTGAATTTATCTGTTGCGTCCTTCTCAGATCTGTTTGCGTTGCTCAGCCATTTCTGCCAACCAGTAATTCGGGAGTAAAATGCACAGGGTCACTCTTTGGTGTCTATCATACATGATATCTTCAGACACTTTCAGAATGCCGATTATCTTGTGGGTATTGTGTGGGCCCTGTTAGATATTCATTTATTCATTCTCTCATGGTGCGGGGTTGGTGGGGGGAACACTCAGGACTCCTTGAACAGGGGGATTTGATAAAGTGTATTTATAAACCCCAATGAACTGTGTTGAGTGCAAAATAGGAAGAAGAAATAACCTGGTTTCTATTTTACTCTTTAAAATATTCCCTTGATGAGAATTGTTCTTAATCTTAAATGATCTACATATGAACAAATGTATGGTTATAGAACATAGTGTAAAAATTTTATTCTTTGAAATTTATGATTCGAGAGCTCAAAACATACAGGAAGTTGATACTGTCATTCTTTAAACATTTTATTTAAAGATTTATTTATTATTTTATTTATTTATTTTATTATTATTATTACTATTTTTTAATTTGACCAGAGAGAAAGGAAGTGAGAAAGCAAGCTGCCAGACCCAGAACTTGAACCATAGTTGGCCATGTGGGAGTCCAGCACCTTAATCACCAGGCCATCTGCTGGTCCCATTCTTTAAACATTTTAAAGTGCCATCAACTGGTACTGTATGACCTGAAAGTAAGAAAGAGCCTGACCGAATGGTAGAAATGCGTATAGTAAAGTATTTGGGTGATTGTTGACGTTGCATGAAAATGAGTAAATGATTCCCACAGGTGTAATAAATGTGATAGTGCACGGTGTTCTGTGAGGTGTACTGGTGCTGGGGGGCGGCAGGGCTTTCTTCCCCTGACCAAATGGGGTCCAACAGGGCCATCTCTGAGCGTCTCTTCTTTGAGACAGCAAATACTTCTTATTCTCAACTTAGCTGTGTCATTTTAGCACTTGAAATCTCCGTAACTTTTCTCTGCTGCAGCCCCACCTCTAAACTTCTGTGAGTAACCTTGGGTAATTTATTCTGTAGCATCAGTGTCTTATGTGTGCAAAATAGATTAATAATTGCCAATTATATTTAAATAGTGGTTATGGGGAACAGCAGATGGCGTAATGGTTATGTCGCCGGATGCCCATGTAGTCGACCATGGTTTGAGTCCCAGACCCAGCGGCTTAAAACTCATGCGAGGCACATGTGTGTATGTACCCAAAATCCCAGGAGGAGAAAAGAGGAGAAGGGATTGTGGCGTGTCCCTCCCCCTGGGGTATGAGTTCTCACTTTCTTTCTGTCTGTCTCTGTCTCTCTGGCTAGCGCACATACCCTATAGCAAAAATCTCTCTCTCTAAAAAAAAAAAAAGTGATTATTAGAGGTTGGGAAGAGAAGGTGCTAGGAAGATGGGGAGAGATTAGTTAAAGATAAAATTATAACTAGATAGGAGGAATAGCTGCTAGTGCTCTTTAATGCTGTAGAGTGACTATATGTAAACCTAATGTATAATTAAAATAGCTAGAAGAGAGGATTTTAAATGTTCCTGACACAGAGAAATGAGTACTGTTTGAGGAGATCCATGAGGTACTTGTGCTGACTTGGCCATTACACATGTATACACCTATTAAAATATCACAGTGTACCTGATAAATGTATACGATTATTTGTCAAATGTAATAATAAGAGTAGAAGAACAAATTTAAAAAATATAAAAATATATATACTAGCCAACTGTGTTGAGGATTCATGGTGGACCGAGTACAAGGAATTTTCTAAATGACTAATATACAGTATTACTTTTTTGATCATGACAGGGACCTATAAGGCATGTATTATCACTGTTTCCAGTTTACAGATGGGAAAGCAGAGGCACAGAGATTAACTAGCTTAAGATCTCCCTGATAAAAAGTGACCAGGTGAGAATTACATCCAGGCAGTTGGATCCTCGAGCAGTATAGTTCTCAGTCATAATGCTATGCAGTTCCTACGCTGTAATGACTTACTGTGATTCACTTAGCAAGCACCTGTTTCACATCTGCTGTGTCCCAGGTACATAGCGATACCTCCTCTCAAGAACTTTCCATTATTGCTCAAGAGGCATAACTTGATTCAGGACAGGTGATAGAAAAGGATAACTAAAAGTACCAGAGAGCATGTGCTGAGAACTGCTCAGGGGGCTCAGAAGATACAGTAATCCAAAATTGAGGACGAATGGGAAGGTAGCTGGGAAGGCTCCTTAGAAAAAAGTTTAGACCTTCAAGGAAGGGTGAATTGTAGATAAAGGAAAAAGGGGGTGGGAGTTTCCATGTCAAAGCAGAGATTAGGCAAGAGGCCAGGTATTTCTCTGGTTTGAACCATAGCTTTAAAATAATACCTGGCACTTATACTTTACCTTAGAAACTTCTGCCCTCTTCTTTGGGTGGGTGATAATGAAATTTTAATGACTTTATGCAGGTAGAGAGCTGGGGCCCTAGGGACCAGCAGTTAGCGTAATGGCTATGTCACTGGACTCCCATGTAGTCAACTGCGGTTCGAGTCCTGGACCTGGTGGCTTAAACTCACGCTGGGCACGTGTGCGTGCGTGCCCTAGATCCTGAGAGGAGAATGGAGGAGAAGAGATTGCGGCGTGACCATCCCCCCTGGGAGATGATTTCTCGCTCTCTGTCTCTCTCTATCTTTCTGGCGAGCACACATGCTCTATAGCAAAAACCTCTCCAAAAAAAGAAAAAAACAAAAAGAGAGAGAGAGAGAGAGCTGGGTCCCTAAAGATTCACATCAAGTACAGGAAAATCAGTCCAAGTGATGTCTATGGGAATAATGTACTTGTTCTTACAGCTGTCCATTCATTCAGTTTTTTCATTCCTTTCATCATCACTGAATACCATATTCTGGGCAGTATAGGAAACTTCTGTGAGATCATCCATGAAAAGATAGCCCTTGTGCACAAGGAGCTCATTTGGTCTAGTAGGGCAAAGGAATAGAAAAATATAAGCAGCTACTATTGGATATGATCAAGGCGTTAGAAAATTAGATAGTGGGGGGGGAAATGCAGAGGTATCATTGAGCAAGGAGCTCCTAATTCTTCCTGTCCTTAGATCAGAGAGTGCTTTATTTTGGAGGTGCCATTTGGAGTTGTGGCTCAAAAGATGAATAAGTTTTACCAACTTAAAAGGTAAGAAAAGGGGGACCAGCAGTTAGCATAATGGCTATGTCGCTGAACTCCCATGTAGTCAACCGTGGTTCAAGTCCTGGACCCGGTGGCTTAAAACTCATGCTGGGCGCGTGTGTGTGTGTGTGCCCAAGATTCTGAGAGGGGAATGGAGGAGAAGGGATTGTGGCGTGGCCATCCCCCCCCGGGGGGGGGGGTGATTTCTCGCTTTCTGTCTCTCTGTCTCTCTCTGTCTGTCTGGCTAGCACATGCGCCCTATAGCAAAAACCTCTCCGAAAAAAAAAAAAAAAGGTAAGAAAAGGCATCCTAGGCAGGGAGATCAACAAATGCAAAAGAATACAGGCAGGAAGCTTGACAAATAAAACTTTAACAGTTTGTTATCACTGGAGCTTCAAGTTCTCCCCTGGGGAATTTAGAGATGCGGTGTAGGAGGGGGTGTTGGAGGGTCATAATCAGTCCATAAGGACAGAGAATGAGCTACAAAGGAAAAGAGGGAATAGAAAGACAAGTTAGGAACCTGTTGTGATTTTTAAATTTTTTTTGGTGCCAGATGATCCAAGGTGGTGGAGATGAGGAGGAGAGAATGCATTTATTTAAGCTAAGGACTAACTGGGTATGGAGGGAGAGGAAGAAGGCTGAGAAAACTACCAGGTTTCATTAAATGGGTTTTTAGTTATAGGCAAGGATTTAAGGGTTATACTTAGAATTGACTTTCTTTATTCACAGTAATTTCTATAATGTTGCCTCAAATATTAAATTAGGGAATACTAAATTATTACTTCTATGGGGAAATACCAGATTAGGTTCCTATGGGCCTCTGGTCATAACATTTTTGTTAGTTGATCAATACACAATTTGTTTTATGCATGTTTCTGTCTAAAGACACCTTATTCAGTATATACTGTTGGTTCATTGACATCAAAGTCACAACCAGGATCAGCGTATCTCATGGCCTGAAAGCAGCTTACCTAACACAGGTGTTTTCCCTATAAGGCACATTGTAGTCTCCACATGGTTGGGGGACTTTCAGGTGACACTTCAGCATTTCAAAAAGTAAAATCCCCAGCAAATGGCATGAAAATGTAAAATGTGTGTGAGAACTGAAACAAGAGGCAGAACGTGCCTTCTTCAACCTCTCTGGGAACATGTGCGACCGATGGCCATCTCCCAGTTCTCTCTGCTCTGTGCGAGTTTGCTAACAACTGTGAAAACTTTGTGAGTTTTGATTTTGGGGTAGCAAGTACATTTACGGTAGTAAGAAAATTCTAAAGTGTGGGCTCTGCCAATAAAGAATTGACTGTATTCACTTGGGATTTGGATAGTTTACTTTTGATAGGCTTTTTTTTTTTTAAAGAGAGGTTTATACTATAAGTTGCTTGTGCTCGCTGGAGAGACAGAGAGAAACAGAGACAGAAAGCGAGAAATCATCCTCAGAGGGAATGGCCACCCTGCAATCCCTTCTCCTCCATTCTCGGGAACCAGCAGTTAGTGTAATGGCTATGTTGCTGGACTCCCACGTAGCCGACCGCGGTTCACGTCCCGGACCCGGTGACTTAAAACTCACGCCGGGCGCATGTGCATGCGTGCCCAAGATCCCAAGAGGAGAATGGAGGAGAAGGATTGCAGCGTGACCATCCCCCCTGTGGGGTGATTTCTCGCTTTCTGTCTCTCTCTCTCTCTGTCTGTCTGGCGAGCGCACGCGCCCAATAGCAAAAATCTCTCCAAAAAAAAAAAAAAGTAAAAAAAAAAAGAAAAAAATAACAAAAAAATCCCCCCAGAAAACCCCTGCAATCCCTTCTCCTTTATTCTCTTCTTGGGATTTTGGGCAGGCACACTCACACATGCGCCCAGCATGAGTTTTGAGCCACCAGGTCCGCGTCTTAAACTGTGGTCCACTATGTGGGAGTCTGGTGACATAACCATTACACCATCTGCTGATCCCAACTTTTGGTATGCTTTTAAGACATGCAGTTCGCATGCCTTAGAATCAAAGTCAGGGGAGATGTTCAACCAGAAAACAGATATTCGAGACACATTAATATCAAACTGGCTGAGCCATCCTGCCTGTGAACAAGATGATTATGGGACCCAAGAGATTATTTACATTGCATACGTACATAGTATGAAGGTGGAAAAAGAGGGCATTGGCCGTTGAGGTGCCAGGTGCAGGGCAGCAGAGGACCCATGCATTAGAGAAACTTTGGATCCTCGTAGGTGAACTTCTAGCGACACTTTTTCCTTTTACATTCTGCAGTGGAACTGGATAAAAAGTTGGGCTCTGGATGACATCCCCAAAACAGGCCCAGAAGATTGGATTCAAAATCATCGCTGTACAAGTCACTTCATAGCTAATACTTCAAGGAGAACAGAAAGTCCTATGGCAGGGGACATGGGTCAGGACTCAGTGGAGGGCTCTAGTAAGCTTCCTGCTCTGAGCTGCTGTTCTGCTCAGGAGAAGGAGTTTATCAGCTAGTTTGTCCTCGATCCCTTACGTCCCTTCACTCTCACCCTGACACAACTTCTCCAAAACATGTGAATTTAGAGTCACACCCTGGGGGACCAGCAGTTGGCGTAATGGCTGTGTCGCTGGACTTCCATGTAGATGACCGTGGTTCGAGTCCTGCACCTGGTGGCTTAAACTCACACCGGACACGTGTGCGTACGTGCCCAAGATCCCGAGAGGAGAATGGAGGAGAAGGGATTGCGGCATGGCCATCCCCCCTGGCGGGGGGTGATTTCTCACTTTCTGTCTCTCTGTCTCTCTCTGTCTTTCTGGCGAGTGCACATGCCCTATAGCAAAAACAAAGCAAAACAAAACAAAAAAACCTCTCAGAGTCATACTTTGGGGTCAGACATTCTGCCCTGATTTCTTTGGTTACAGGTTTCTGATATTTCCACCTGACCCCATCCTTTCTCAGCAAACCGTAAACTACACGTGTCCACTGGTCTTTGTGTCTGTGTCTATGGTTTCTCTACAATAACCTCATCCTAACTCAGCTAAATAAGCTAAAAAATTTTTTTGGAGAGGTTTTTGCTACAGGGCACGTGCACTCATTTGTAAATTATAGGTTTTTTCTTTTAATAATCATTTTATTCATCATTATTATTATGATTTTTTAATCTGACCAGAGAGAAAGAGAGAGAGAGGAAAAATGAGAAAGCAAGCTCTCAGGTCCGGGACTCGAATTGCAGTTGGCCATGTGGCAGTCCAGTGCCTTAACCACCACACTACCTGCTGGTCCCCAGGCATAGGATTTTGATTTCTAAGGTTTATTCATTTTTTTCCTAATCCTTTATATTAAGTGATTCTGTGAAGTAAAATGCTCTTACACTGTGTTACAGCAAATGTGGTGGCAAATGTTATTATTGAATCTGATTGCTATAGGGAAGCAAGGCTTAATTGAGATGGTCTAAATTGCTGAAAGCCTTGAGCCACCAGCTCCCTGTATGCATATGTCCTGCAGAAAGTGCAGGGCGACTGTCAGTGCTTACCAAGCAACTGTTGGACCCTGAAGTATTTGGTTTCTGTAGAGGGATTTACTGAATGGAAGGGAAGATGCCAGCCTTGGGAAAAGGATTTGATAATACCTTGCACGATTTAACACCAGCTGGAGAGTGGATCCACCACTTTCCATTGTTATGCTTGGGTTTAACTGAATGACTCCATTTAAATGCCACCGCTGTGCTGTTGTGAGCAGTGGCAGGAGCTCATGTATTGTTCAAGGTCCCCAAGAACATCTTAGACTAGGAGACCACATTCGAAATACAAAAGTTGAGTTCCTTTACCAGGGGCAAACTGAAACATTTGTCACATCTGTGTGCAGTGTTTTCTGCATTGCAACTCCCTGCTTTCTTGGAAATGGACTTTTTGAAAGCATGAAATGAAGCACACATCCCAATAAAGTTCTTTTTCAAAAAAAAATTAGAGAACACTCGATGGAGATGGCTGTTTCCTCTATGTACAATGCACACGTGTGGTTTAGGGTTTCACTATTAGCAGAAGGAAGCCTAGAGAGAGGTTATAGGTGAAATCACATCAAGTGTGCAATTAATGACCTGAAAACTAATAGGAAGAATTTTACCACATTCTGCTATGTTTAGGGCTAATATATTCCTTCTCCAAAGAGTGTTTTTTTTTTTTTTTTTTTTTTTTTTTTTTTTTTTTAATTTTTGCCAGAGCATGTGCACTTGCTGGAGAGAGACAGAGACAGAGACAGAGAGAGAGAGAGAGAGAGAGGGAAACCACTCCCTAAAGGGAATGATCATGGTGCAATCCCTTCTCCTCTATTTCTCCTTTTGGTATTTTAGGCATGCATGCACACATACCTGGCATCTTTTTCAAGCTACTGGGTCTGGGACTCAAACACATGGTTCAGCATGTGGCCACCTTAATCATCATGTCATTGGTTGGCTCCTCTTTTTATTTTTTTAGAGAAAATTATACCCAACATAAAAGAACTCTCTTTTGTTTGTTTTGTGGCCAAGGGATCCCTCTATTTAAATTAATAATCCTTTGTGATACACTGAGAGAAGCAAGTTGAATCCTCAGGGCGGGGTGTGGGACCTGGGCTTAACACATTGCCCTCGACTGGCCGGCTGACCTTAGGCTTTAAAATTAATTTTTTCTAGCATTTTCCCTGAATGCAAACTGCCAGCAGTAGCAATTTCTATCCCTTTTTCTTAACTCGTGTGTTGATTCATCAGTGGTAATGTGGATGGAGTTCTTCAAGAGAAAGGCTAGCTTTTAGTATAAGCCCACTGAGTAATATTTATGGAGTGCACCAGTATATTTGGAACCATGATTAGAGCTGAATTGAGTTACTGAAAAAGTACAAGATGTTTAAACTCCAGAGAATACCTGATCATTATAAAATGTGGCCAAATTTGTAACAAAAAGAACTGCTAAGACTTTTCTGACGTTTGAAACTCTAATAATAACCTAACTGAAAAAGAAGGTATTCCAGTTCCTTGGTGTTCTCTCATTTGACTTTTCTGTAGTGAACCTGCTACCATTTGCTCTTTCTAGACTGCTTGCCTCCTCCCACCGGTTTTCCTCTTCCATTTCTTGCTTCTTGTTTGCCACTCAGTGTCTTCTTGTATAACTGTGAAAGAATCAGTATTTAAACTCACTTAGGGCCTGTGGAAGCCATGTGAGTCAGGTGACACAGGTTTTGGTCAGGACCTGCAGGAGGCTTATGTTACCATGTTCCAGTTTCCCAAGGAAAAGAAGCTTTTGCCCTTCCACAGTTAATTGAATTAATGAAGGAAGAGCTGGTGTTGAGGGTCATGTCTGAAGAGATAACAAAACTTCACTGTGAACGCCTTTTTCTAGAATAGCAAGATACTGTAGCCTCCTATCAGAGCCACAACACTTGGGGAATGCTGAGATAGTGTGGTTTCCACTGTTAGTGTTTATATTATTTTTAAAAAGTATGTATGGGGTATCTGTGATAAAGTCCATATGTAAAAGTGGTTCTCTTGTGATTTGATAGATGAGATCTGCTAAATTTAAGAAGTTTGATTGAGATGTAAGTGTGAATAAAATGTACAGAAAACACATTTTAGGGCTAGACTGTGGCGTGGTGGCTAAGGTGGCTAGATCCCACATGACCAACTGTGCAGTGTGAGTCTTGGGCCAGGCAGCTTGAGAAGCACACCGGGCACATGTGTGTGCATGCCCCAAATCCCAAAGGGTGGGAGAAAAGGAGAAGGGATTGTGGATTGACTATGCACTATGGGACTGCTTTCTCGCTCTCTTTCTGTCTCTTTCCTGAAAACATATACAACTTCTGACAAAATTAAAAAAGAAAGAAAACACCCTTTCATTGAATTGAGGAAAGCAGTGACTTTTAACAAATTTATTGAAACAGGATTGAATCACTTGGATTTACTTTTAAAGTAGTATGAAATTGTCTTGTAATATAGTGCTTTTAAATTTATTTCTCTTAAGTAATGTTTTTAACATTTAAAGGTTTGCATGGTTTCTGTCCCTTGAAATGCATCCCTCATACTCTGTCCTTCTTCAAGGCCCCACTTCTAGGTCAGGGCCTCTTTCCAGCCTCCTCAGCATTTGTAGGCACAAGGATCCCCTCTTACCAATTGTCCAGTAGCTTTTTGCTCAAACTGCTATTGTAGTACTTAGCAAAGAGCACATCTCCGATTGTATACTACTTCCGGCAGGAGGCCTTCTTTGAAGTTAATGGCCTCTTCTGGGCTTGTCTTATCCCTTTGTACTAACCCCTTTCACAGTTCTTTCCCTTCCTTCATGAAACTGTCCGTCAACAATTCCCTTCTGAATGAACTGGAAGCTCCTGGAGGGCTAATGCTATCTTATTCATCCTTTATTTCTAACATCCACCATGATGGTCGGTCCTTAGTGAAAAAATATTTCATTGTAACACCAAAATATAATTGTTTCTGAAATAAGAAAACAAAACAAAAACAAAACAAAACAAAAAACACTTGTTTGAAACTAAGGTTTCAAATTTGTCTCTGAATTGTATTCTTGTACATTGCAAATGGACCTGTCTATCAGCACATGGCAGCACTGAAGTTTCTTGTGTATGCTTCCACACGCTATCCCTTCTGCCTAAAATTCTCCTCCCATCAGTCTTGTTCATTAACTCCTACTCAGCCTTTGGATCTCGGCATCTCCTTCTACTGCCCACTCAATCTGAAACAACTCTCCTTTAAATAATCATTTATCACAACTTTATAGTTTTCTTCACATCACTTATCAAAAAGTGTAGATTTCTTTATTATGTATGTATTTTGTACTAGATCATAAGCTACAGGTGAATAGAGAATTTATATATTTCACCCAGTATCATATGTCTAGCACCTAGCATATATCAGACACAAACCAAGTATGCAAAACTATTTATAAAAATTATATATTTTGCTTTCTCTACTGTGTAACAGATACTCTAGGAATGGCTGGATTAATTAGATATCTGTCTCTAGACTTAAGGGGAAGTTTGGTGTCTCTGATGCCTTCAGAATGAAAAAGTTATATTGTGTTAGATATGAGGAAACATGCAAAGGTCTAGAGATTGTGTATAGGAATATCTTCTTATGGTAATATGTGTATATTTTATAAAAAGTAATTAAAAATTGAAGATAACAAAACTACATTTCTTCACTAATGCTATGAAATAAGTTTGTACATTGTTGGGGCAGTGGGTGGCATAGAAGTTAAGGAGGCTGGATCCCACGTAGCCAGCTCTGTGGTTTGAGTTCAGACTCAGCGACTTGAAAGTAACACCAGGTACAACTGCATGTGTGCCAAAGAAATCCCCAAAGGAGAATGGAGAAGACCTGGCAGGTGGCCACCAGGGTGATTTCTCAGTTTCCCTCTCTCTCTTTCTCTCTCTTTCACTCTCTGTCTCTCTTTGGCTAGCACATATGCCCTATAGTAAAAATAGAAAACAACAACAACAACAAAAAACAAATTTGGACATTGTTAATTATCACATTGCATTATTTTTGGGAATAGTGGTATATATGATGAGAAATAAAGACTAGTACTTTTACAAAAATTTCTTTATTTATTTAGAGATTATTGCTATAGGGCACATGTGCTTGCCAGAGAGACAGAGAGAAACAGAGAGAGAGAAAGCAAGATATCACCCCCCCCCCCAGGGTGGTTGGCCACGCTGCAATCCTTTCTCCTCTATTCTCCTCTTGGGATTTTGGGCACGCACACACATGTACCTAGTGTGAATTTTAAACTGCCAGGTCCAGGACTCAAACTGTAGTCAACTACATGGGAGTCCAGTAACATAACCATTACGCCATCTGCTGGTCCCTATTTATTTATTTTTAATTGACAAAAAACTGTCTATTTTTTTATCATGGACAACATGGTTTGAAATATGTATACTTTGTTGAAAGACCTAATCAAACTAAATAACATATATATATATATATATATATATATATATATATAAATATATATATATATAATCTCTCATACTTACCATTTTTTTGGTGTGTATATTGTGAGAACACTTGAAATCTATTCTTAGTAATTTTCAAGAATTTAATACATTGTTTTTCACTATAGTCAACCATGTTGTACACAGAGCTCTTGAACTTATTCCATCTGTCTATCTAATATTGTGTATCCTTTGACCAAGAAAGATAATAATAGTTTGGTAACTACACACATATGTCAGATCCCTTGCAATTGGAACCCCAAGGTCCACAAGTTTTGGATGCTGGGTGTCAAGGGCTCAGGTTCAGAAAAGTCAGTGCCTCAGGAATATTGGCAAGAGGAGAAAACCCCAAGTGTAGTGGAACGGATATTCATCCAGAGATTTTCCAAGTTCCAGCCCTACAGCATTTAAATATGCCCATAAATTTGTTATTGTTTTAAGAATTTCATCTTCTTCAAGACGATCTGTATTAATTTACTCTTTAAATAACCAGCAGTTGCTTTGTCGTGTGTTCAGCGATGACTAAACATTTAGTTAAGAAGACACTATTCGCCTCTATTTGCTTTAAGCTGTGACAGACAGTATGGAAATAAACATATGAAAGTACAACAAGCAAGGGCATTATGTAATAGGTAGAAGCAAACACATAAATAATCAAATGAGTGCATAAATATTTACACAGTTTAGCTGCACTGGATATTGAAATAAAAAGACATACTATCACTCTTCTTTTCAAATTTTAGTCAAGAAGCCTTCAGGTAGAGCAAAGAGATCTAGGCAATGAAAATGTTATGATAGCTAACACTAATCTTGGGCATGTGCATGTAACATGTGCCAGATACGTGCTATGTGATTTATAGGTATTAATTTAGTCTTCAACAGCAACTGTAGTGGATGCTGTGGTGTGTCACACAGATATTTCATTCAGGACCAGGACATTCACTGCCTTACTTCCTGGCGTGTTGTCTGGTAACAGCTCATACATAAATCCTTCCCTAGAAATTGCCCATGGCAGCAAGAAGCTGCTTGTTCAAGACTACATACTTTTCTAGGGGTAGCCTACATCCAATGACTGGTCAATATCTTTGCAGAGCATTCCCGATTTTTGAGTTTTGTGGGATCAGCAGAGGCCCTGATTGCAACTGCTTCATAGGTCAACTTCTCCCTTTCCTCAATCTTGCTTCTCTGTCTGCCTTACTGATGTTTTTCCTGACAGCATACCCTATACAAATTTCTGTCTCTATTTCCCAGGGAACCAGACCGATGATCCCAACCTTATTATTATTCCCATTTTACAAGTAAGGAAATTGAGGTAAAGAAGATAAGTAATCAGTCTGTATTTATATAGTCAGAATTCAGACCCCAGTAACCTGTGTGCGCAGCCACTGTGCTCTGTCTCAGATCAATGATGAGGAAAACAGACGGTTCTGCATGTGTTGGCTCTGCCTTCTGCTTGGGCTTCATCTTGCTCTGTGTCCTCTCCCTTCTTCTATTTCAGCCATACTGGTTTCCCCTCAGGCTCTTTTACTGGTCATATTAGCAAATTAGTAGAGGTGCAGGCAGTGTGGCTGGGATATTAGACCTAGGCTGGAGATGAGTAAAATTTAGAAGAGAAATTTGACCACAGGAAAGAGAAGAGGGAGTGAAAGGTACCTGTTCTTGTAGTTAGTAAATTGTAATTTATGAAATGTAAATATGAGGTTCTCCATTTAGGGGTAACACATTTTGTGCTCAGTACAGTATTAAGTTCTCATTGTGAGCTATTCAGGAAATAATGTATTCATCTTTTGGAAATTTATGATCATTTTGGACAAAGAAAAACACTGTATAGGAAAGAACAAAAGGAAAAGAGATGCTAATATGTAACCAAGAGGAAGATTATGTAGTATATTCTAAATCTATTTTTGAGAGTATATACATGAAGTTAGAGAATTTTAGGTACAGAAAGTATCATGGTGAGGTGAAATCGATCAGTAAAGGGTGAGTGCTGACTTCGCATCGTAGCTTCATTAGTTCAAAGAGGGAAGCACATTCCTGACAGAGAAAACAGGTGGAAAAGGAAGCATGGTCTCATTTAATCTCAACATTGCTCTGAGTGACTGCTATTACAAAGATTTATGAGAAAGTTGAGATGCAAAGAAGGAAGGTAACTTCCTGTGGCTCATGGGACCAGGGAGCTATGAAGCTAGATCTGAACTCAGAGAACTCAGGCTTTACCCATAATTTTTGGAGCACAAGATTTGTGATGATATAGTTGGTCAGGTGGGGCAGGTAATGAGACTACTAAAATTGGAGGTTAGGGAGACTTAGCAGATGGCGTAATAGTCATGTTGCTGGACTCCCGTGTAGTTGAGCATGGTTTGAGTCCCGGACCTTGTGGCTCAAAACTCATGCCAGGCGCATGTGCGTGCATCCCCAAAATCCTGAGAGGAGAATGGAGGAGTAGGGATTATGGTGTGGCCATCCCCCTGGGAGGCGATTTCTCGCTTTCTGTCTCTATGTCTCTTTCTTTCTCTCTAGTGAGCACACACACCCTATAGCAAAAACTCTCAAAAAGAAAAAAAATAAGGAGTTTAGGAGACCATGTGGTTAAAGCACAGGGCCGACCTTGGTTTGAGTCTTGGACCTGGTGGCTTGAAAATCATTCCCAGTGCATGTGAATGTGTGCCCCAAATCCTAAGAGGAGAAAGGAGGAGAAGGGATTGAGGCATGGCCATCCCCACTGGGGGTGTGATTTCTCACTTTCCCTCTTCCTGCCTCTCTAGAGAGTGCATTTACCTAAAAACAAACAAACAAACAAAAAACCTAAAAGAAAGTAATCAGAACTTAAAAGAGTTTAGATAGATCCATTAGGTAATCAGAGACCTTCACAATCAGGAAAAAAAAAAAATGTTTTGGGGCTGGCAGGTGGCATAATGGTTAACGTGCTGGACTCCCACATGGCCAACCGCAGTTTGAGTCCCACACCTGGTGGCTTGCTTTCTTTCCCTCTCTCTGTGTGTTTCTGTCTCTTTCTGGTCAAATTAAGATAAATGAATAAATAAATAAAATGAAATTAATTCTTTTTTAAAAAATTTTTTGTTAAGCTTATTTATTTCTTTCATGAGCCTCTTCCCAAACACACATGTAGACAAACACCCTAAGCACAGACTTACAGCTTTCCAGCCTGCCAGGACCATGGGGCACAGATGTGGGCATGCCTTCTTGTGTGTACAGGCCAGTCCTGGGACTCCAGCCTTCCATGTGACTTTCACCATTGCAGAGTGTGGTACTGCCATGCTGGGCCAGACTGGTGAGAATTCCAATTCAACACTAGTCCTTATTGAAAGAGTTGCTTATCCATTTTAAGGCTCAATTTTCTGTTTCCGTACAGCAATTTGTATAGCATCTAGTGTGATTGTGGTGGGTACCTGGCTAAAGCATGGTGTTCCTACTTGTTTCATTGTAGAGTCTTAAACTAGAATCGAGACTTCTGGAGAATATGACAACAGAAGGCAAAATACTGAAAATGGCATTTAAGATAGAGATGGCCGCATAGTATATGATGGACTAAAAAATAGAAGTATTAGATGTGGGTCAATGTAGGACTAACGACAAGACTTTTTGGATACATAGATATGTGGTAAACAAGGTCTGGAGTTGTTCAGTGACTAGAAACAAAGGAGTAAGCCTGAGTGCTATCATAGAGAAAGAGTTGGCAAGATTCTGTGTTGTAGAGGGCAAGAGAAGAGGCAGTGAGAAGCAACCTAAGGGAGTTTTAGGTCTATGCCGAAGGCAGAGAGGGAGAGGACGTAAAAACAAATGTTGAGTTTTCCATACCTCAAGGCACCTGCGCCAAGGTGGCTGTGTGTGTCAGGGAATCCCTCCTCTTGGGAGCCATGACAAAGTCTCTCAAAACTGGAAGGGAAAGATGTCCAAATCAATCCAGCTTCAGAGACACTCTAATAGTGACAAATGCCCCTTCCCGAAAAAACAAAAATGAAGTGTTCTGTGTGCTAACAACATAGTTTAAAAATAGATAAAACAAAATTCTGCATTTTTATAAAACTTGATAAAAAATAGTATTTCAAACTGTACAGTCACCAGAAGTAGACAGTTACCAAAATGCACACGCTTCACTTGGCGTCTCCAGCACCTTCAGCTTTCTTGCCTGGTCTGTTTGGGCATCTCCATTTTCTGCAGGGTTATTCCCCTCCTTGCCACCATCAGCTTTTCCCTTTTTTCCTTTGGGCACCTTCCCTCCCTTCTTTGCCAGGGCCTTTTTAGGCTTGGACTCTGGCTGTGGAGGAGCAGGTTTCGCAGACAACCTCGCAGGTCTCTGTGGTTCGTCCTTCACCTTGGCTTTATCTCCTTTAGCCTCCCTGTCAGCCTTTCTCTTGGGCATGGTGGCGACGACAGCTGGACCTAGGCCTTGGATGCAAGGCATGCAGCGGTGCACAGCCTTTGGTCGGTTCAGGGGTCGCTCTCACCTCTTCTTCCAATTCTGCCTTCTTACAAACCAGATCCCCTTTCTATGAGGGTTCAATGGTATTCTTCCTCTGAAACCTACCAAGTATAAGACTGATTCATTGATTTTTCAGGGTTTTTACTTTTAAGGATTGTTATAAAATAAAATTTCAGGGCCATTGTGTCTCTTCTGTTCTTTTGCTTTAAGAGCAACACAGTAGAGTGCCTTGCCAACAGCAAGGGGTTCAGAAGAACTATTTCTGTTTTCTAAAAGGCTTAATAAAGAAGCAGCTTATTCTCTCTGAGGAAAATGACACTTCACAGAGGCCAAATATATTTTTGTAAATTGTGCAGGATAATAATGTTGCTCCAATTAAGCTCTTCACGCTCACAGCATAGAGGCCATCCTGACCTTACACAGATAGGACAGTAGGAAAAGAAAGATGCTATTGCCAAAATGCTCTCACCTGGAAGACAAACGTCTCAAATAAGCACTTGCCCAAAAAACTCTAGAAAAGCTAAGAGCATCATTTTATTTTTTTCAAACAGATGAATAGATGAATTCATACATTGAAAATCTATATGGAGCCGGAATCAGGGAATTTGAAAGTATCAGCTATGAGCCGAGTGGCCTTTCTCAGAGTCTAGAATTTCTTATGTTTCAATAACAAAGCCCAAATCCCTCTGGCAAACAGTCCTAGAAAAAAAATGTCATTATTTGCTGATTAGATAAAGTTAACTCTGAGCTCCCTCAATAAATTTATCTTACTGAATATTGATAATGTCTTCTAGAAGATTTCTTTAGATGTCACCTGCTGCCCCACCCCACCCCCAAATGAGCAAGGTCAGATTTTTTTTTTTTTTTTTTTGAGAGGTTTTTCGCTATAGGGCGCATGCGCTCGCCAGACAGACAGAGAGAGAGACATAGAGACAGAAAGCGAGAAATCACCCCCCAGGGGGGATGGTCACGCCGCAATCCCTTCTCCTCCATTCTCCTCTCGGGATCTTGGGCACGCACGCACACGCGCCCGGCGTGAGTTGTAAGCCACCGGGTCCGAGACGCGAACCGCGGTCGACTACGTGGGAGTCCAGCGACATAGCCATTACGCTAACTGCTGGTTCCCAGCAAGGTCAGATTTTAATTTGGTCCACTTTCATCTTTTCTTGTAGACATATAAAGTAAGGTAAGGAACAAAAACTCCCAACAAAAGCCTCTCCTTCATCCATCTATGAGCCGTAATGTTGTCTATTAATGAGTTTTTAAATATACAATGAAAAATTTATTTCTATATTCAGTAAATATATTAGAGGAGGGAAGGACGAACTCACAACCATACTTAAATTCAATTAGATTGGCTGCAGGCTTGGCATAAGATTAGCTTGCATAGTGATTTTTTTCCCTCCCCTTTTAATGCTCAAAATTTATTCTCAACCATTAATATAAATGTTCATGGTGAAGGATCAATAAATGCCCTGGAAACTATTTTTAATGAAATTTTGCCTTATTTATGGAAACAAAATGCATTGGAGAAAGAAATAAAGTACAATTTCATGCCCATTGACTAGGCACATACTCATGCCACCTGTGATTCTTTGGGGAAAAGCTTTTCATTTGAAGATTCTTAATTTCTGTTCTGTAATATATTATGCATTGCTCGTCTCTAAAGGGCAAAACATAACTATATGACTTTTTTTCATTGATGATAGCAGTGGAGGTCAGTCTACTCTATGATGGTTAAAAACAAACAAACAAACAAACAAAAAAACCCCAAAAAACCAAAAACATGATCTAGAGGGAAGTAAAATGCAATGTTCTGCAAGGCTGACCTACATAAGAAGGCTGTAGGTTCATGTCTGGAGAACTCCCTGAGGATGCTGATGAGCAAGGGATGCCTATGTCTGGGAGTGGATGGTGACAACAAGACCCTTTTGGGTGTGCTGTCTCTCTGACTCTGTTTCTCTCTCTACATTTCTCTTGCTCATGGATGAAATAAATAAGCTTAAAAACAAAACAAAACATGATCCCACATTTTATAGGATCACCTTCCCAGGGACACCCTCACACTGCAGTGGTTTTTCTCAGGGAGAGTTACCTCTTCGACTTCTCTTTCATTCTGTTGTCTAGATATTCTCAAACTGGGGTTATTTGGTAGTCGATCAGTCCGAGTGTTTATTCCACAGGAATATTTTTTAAAATTACATCTTACAGGGCACCCCATGAACAAAGGGCAGTGGTGGGAGGTCAGAAGAGGTGGAAAATACAGTGTTAGATTTTTGCTCATTGTAAGGCTCAACTGGTGCTCTTTGGGAAAGAAGATAAACATCACCCAAATTCTTCTTATCTCATGAGTTTCTGTTCATGAATCAGTATTTCAACCCTGAATCCTTCCTTTACCTCTGAGGAATTGTGCGAGAAATGGGTGCTGAATCTCGTCTCTCCATCTACTTGTGCGTGCTTGAGTGTGTCTCTTATGCTGCAATAAATTCACAACAATCCTTGTCTTTACTCAGTACTCAGCAGTGTATAAAAAACAACCTGCTTTTATAAAGAATATTAAGCCAACATGGACACTATTTCTTCTTTGGAGGAAATAAAAACATATTTCATAGTAAAGGGCCAGTATTTTTGAAAAGATCAAATAGGATGCTACTTTAAAAAAATCTAATTAAATGTAGGATGTTGAAAAGAGTCAAATTCAAAAAATTCCTTTGTTTTGAATCTTTTTTTTTCACCTATATATATTTTTAAATTCATTATGAATTGGAAAATTATGTTTGCTTCAAGCTTTTGTGTTTGTTTTTCTAACATGGTTCTTTGATGACAATAGTTATGTCATCAGGAGAAGATTCCCTCCTTACATTCTTTCTTTCATTTGGATTATTGCTAGCTTAAAGGTGGCCTCATTCCCACAGATACATGTTCTCTATTAGTCATTGTTTATTTAGCAGCGTGTTAAGAAATGTTATTTTCATGTAATATTTTACCCCGTCAATCCCTTATTTGGTCTTCTTTTATTTCTTATAGACATATTCTTTCTTGTTGATTTTTATTTTTTCTTTTAGTTTTTGCTATAGGGCATGTGTGCTCACTGGGACTGGGTGGTGGGGGGGTGAGGGGAGGGACATACACAAAGAGGGAAAGTGAGAAATCACCTCCTAGGAGGAATGGCCACACTGCCATCTCTTCTTCTCCATTCTCCTCTAGGCATTTTGGGCACTCAAGCAAATGTGTCTGGTGTGATTTTCAAGCCAAAGGGTCTAAGACTTAAACCATGATTTTGGTCACATGGGATCCAGTTGCCTTAACTTAACCTCCATGCCATCTGTGGCCAAATGCTTTTTAGAAAATAAAAATGTCGGGACCAGCAGTTAGCATAATGGCTATGTTGCTGGACTCCCATGTAGTTGACTGCAGTTCGAGTCTTGGACTTGGTGGCTTAAACTCACGCCGGGCACGTGTGCATGCGTGCCCAAGATCCCAAGAGGAGAATGGAAGAGAAGGGATTGTGGCATGGCCATCCCCCCTGGGGGGTGATTTCTCACTTTCTACCTCTCTGTCTCTCTGGTGAGCACACATGCCCTATAGCAAAAACCTCTACAAAAAAAGAAAAAAAAAAAAAGAAAAAGAAAAATTTCCAAAGATTATATGAGCTTTTTTTTCTAGGTTTATGAATGCTTTTATTTTAAAGTCCCCCTACCCCCTTTATTCATCATAGAGTACATGCCTTTCAGGGAGAGACAGGGAGAGAAAGAGAAAGAGAGAGAGACACCTTCCATTGGGTTTGTTCACACCACAATCCCCTTCTTCCAGTCCTCCTGCCCATTAGATCTTAGGCACTCAAGCACCTGTCATTTCTCAGGCCAGAGGGGCCACAGATTCAAATTATGGTCTCCATGTGAGGTCTAGCTTCTTTCCAGCAGCACATTACTGCAGTACCATAAAGCTAGCCTTGATTTTTTATTTTTCAAAGGAGAATGTATTGTTTAAGTTTGTTAAAAATACTGGTTTGAGGGGGCCAACAGTTGGCGTGTTGGTTAAGGTGCTGTACAATCCCAGATGACTGAGCACAGTTTGAGTCCGGGACCTGGCAGCTTGCTTTCTCATTTTCCTTCTCTCTTTCTCTCTCTCTATCTCTCTGGGTATCTCTCTCTGGTCAAATTAAAATAAAATGAATGAATAAATAAAGTAATTCTTAAAAAAAAATACGGGTTTGAAAATTAGCAAAGTAGTACAGGTTCAAATATTCCCTTTTAGAAATGCTTCAACCCAGAAGTGTTTCAGGTTTGTTTTTTTTTAATATTTTTTTTATTTTTTAAATTTTGGAATATTCGCAAAGACATAATGAAATATCTTGGGAATAAGATCCAAGCCAGAACATGAAATTCACCTACGCTTTGCATACACTTATACACATAGCCTGAAGGTAATTTTATACAATATTTTTGCATTGCAGCATTTTGATTGTGACTTGTCACATAAGGTCAATGTGGAATATTTTCTGCTTGTGGTGTCATGTCAGTGCTCAAAAAATTTTGGATTTTGGAGCATTTCAGATTTCAGGTTTTCAGATTAGTGATGTAATTACTGTAATTACTTGTTGAAAAAATTGTCAGAACTCCAACAGTGTAATAAAAGGCACAAAATGAAATTCTTCTTATATTTCTAATCTCTTTCCCAAGAGATAACTGCTATTAACGATTTAGTAGATATACTTTCCAGATTTTCAAATGTCTATACAAATTTATCTATTATGTCTATGTCACAATCTTTTTTTTTTAATAAATACACACCAATATACTATATATAGTTAATTCTTTTTATTCATGGTAGCTGTGTGCTATGAAGTTGCTATGGGGCCAGCAATTTGAGTAGTGGTTAAGGCACTAGATCCCACATGGCTGAATGCAGTCCAGATCTAGAAGCTTCAAAAACAAGCAGGGCATGTGTGTGTGCATGACTGAAATCCCGAGGGAAGAATGGAGGAGAAAGGATTATGGTTTGGCCATTCCCCTTGGAGGGTGATTTCTCACTTTCCCTCTCTCTCTGTCTCTTTGTCTTTCCCCAGTGAGCACATGTACCCTATGGCAAAAATCTAAAGAAAGGGGAAGAAAAGGCATCACGAATACCGAAGTAGCAAATTCTGAACTTTTGTTCTTAGGGGAAATACAGAGTTAGGTTCCTATGAGCCTCTGGTCTCAACATTTTCACCAACCTGAGTGAACTTTTGTTTAAATGCACCGTATTCAATATGTATTGTTAATTCTTTAACATTGACCTCATAACCAAGAGCACTTCACTCATGTCTGAATGAAGCTTACCTAATACAAAAGGCACATTATAGGTTTCTTGCACTTAAGACCAGACGCACTTTAACAACTGTGTTTGGAATCATTTTAAACAGCAAAATCAAATAGAAAAACATGTCACCAGACTTCAAAAAGGAGATTTGTTTACATTATGAGAAAGTTTTATGAGCATTGACTTTGGGTTATTAAATAAACTTTATGAGTAGGCAAATTCACAAATACAGCAGTCATTAATGATAGGATTCACTGTATATCTTTCTACAAATTATTATTTTTTCTCAACTCAACAATAGTTTATGATCCTCCTTCCATGTTATTGTACATAGTCTTTATTTCCTTGCCCCCCCATCCCCCCAGAAGAAATAAGTAAACTTACAAAGAAAATTGAGGTGATCTTTTCTCTTTTACCTTCCAGGCTTAGAATCACAATCCTTCACTCTCTATTCTTTGACAAATACACATAAACCAGCACATTCCCATTCATTTTGCTCTCTTGGATTCCTCTAACTTCTGACGTAAAAGTTAATGGGTATAATAAAAAGGACCTCCAATTTAATATAAGGTTGTGATACTCAGGAACCATTCAGCTTCAAAAAAATGTATCTGAAGGAATGGGGAGAGACCTGAGTTCCTGGAGGATAGCCCTGGGATCATCCAGTGCCCATGACTGGACCCAAAGAGAGAGTGGACATCTAAGAAACATAGGAAGAATGACAGAGAGTGAAGTGCCTCTTTTCTTACTGATGGGTCAAGTTTAGAAAAACTGCACACCGATTCTATTAAAATGTTTATGGTTCTATAAACTTCCTGGCATTTCATCCAAGGAATGTGTTTCCAACCTCACTTCCTAGTTGGGAATATTGTGGCCAAGCAGAGAGTACAGTAGTGATGAGAGTCTTCTCAACTGGGCTACCGGTGGCTTGGAGGCCAGCAGACCATTTTATATGACCATGCTGGCAGAGGCAAGGACAAGAGCTTGCTCCCTGCACTTGACCGCTCAGTCTTACCCATTTCCAAGTGACTTCTCACAGAGCCCCTGACTCTGCCATCAGCTTAGTACTATTACACTTTGGAGGTGAAAGTAATTTGCAAGGTATATGCTAATGATCTGCAGCCTAGTCATACTGGCCGGTCCATAGGCATTCCACAAATTATCCTTTACTGACAAGCCTGGAATTGGGAGTCCTGAATGAGGTGGACATGACTAGTGCTCCATCAGGGGTTCTTTTTTTTTTTTTTTTTTTTGGAGAGATTTTTGCTATAGGCCGTGTGCGCTTGCCAGACAGACAGAGAGAGACATAGAGACAGAAAGCAAGAAATCACCCCCCCGGGGGAATGGTCACGCCGCAGTCCCTTCTCCTCCATTCTCCTCTCGGGATCTTGGGCACACACACACGCGCCCGGCGTGAGTTTTAAGCTACCGGGTCCGGGACGTGAACTGCGGTCGACTACGTGGGAGTCCAGTGACATAGCCATTATGCTAACTGCTGTTTCCCTCCATCAAGGGTTCTTCAGAACCTTTTCAGTGGTCCGTGTACGCCTTGCTGGCTTTGGTGATACTCTGCTTTGATAAGCCTGCTTCCAAGGCTCGCTCTTTCTCTTTTTAAAATATTTATTTATTTAATTCCATTTGTTGTTATTATTATTTTTTAATTTGACCAGAGAGAGAGAGAAAGGGAAAGCAAGAAAGTAAGACGCCAGGTCTGGGACTCAAACCATGGTTGGCCATGTGCAAATCAGTGCCTTTAACCACCATGCCACCTGCCAGGCCCCTGGGTCTCTCTTAAGAGGTCATTCCTGGGCCTGCTCGAGCCACTTCGGCTATAGGTGCCTGGGAGCTTGAGTTTCTCAGGGGCAGCTTTGAGCCAGTGACAAATGTTAGGAGTAGGCAAGTTGCTCTTGCGGGAGCAGAAAGGCCCAGCTTTCTTGTCTTCAATGTGACAAACTCAGAGGCAAAATGTACATTCCAGAAGTTAGGTAGGATCCAGGCAAAACTACCCTCTGAGATTGTTCAAACTGCAGCTTTGTTTGGCCTCTTTGCCTTCCTCTTCTCTGCATTGTCATCGTCCTCCTACTTTCTCCCTGATCATGCTTCCTTTGTTCCCTTTCTGGTGTCTCCTGGAAGAACTTTTTAACAGGTCACTTACACATGAATTCTGTCTCAGAGCCTGGTTCTGGGAAACCTGTGTAACATAAGGGGACACAATGGCACTCAGACAGCAGCTATGGTGCAGTGTTCCATGTCCCCATACCTCAGGCCTCAGATTTTGGTTTCTGACCTTGGTAAAGACATGGTCTTCCTACTTCTCCTGGATGGATCTATAGACCCTTCAGAACTAGGACCCTACTGGTGTGGTTGAGCCCAAATATCCTTTCTTATTCTTGCCAATCCCTTTTCCTGGAATTAGAATCTTCCCTTCTATTCCCCAACATCTTAGGACAATTCTGCCATGGATGCACAGACTTCCAAGAAACTTCTGCTCCCTGGCTAGTTCCCACACATTTGGCCATTGCCTGGCATCATCACAGCTGTGAGTTTGGACCTGCCAGTGCTGATGGTTTCCAAAGTCATGTTTGAGTGGTTAGATCCTGAGCATACTGCTTGGTGGCCATTCTGGACGGATTCAGTGTCGGGGAGATAGATGTGTCTGCTTATCCCCCATCCTGCCTGCCTTGTTCCTGCCTCCCAGCCAGCTGTGTGGTAGAACTCCAAGTATGGTTCCTGGTCAGGAACTTGTGAAGACAATGACTGTATCTACTTTAACTATTAAGTCTCTGGAATCTATTAAAGAGCAAATCTTAGTAGAGTACATATGTATTGAGTGAATACATGAGTATTCACCTAAGTTATTAAGTAATATTCTATATACACCTCAAATCTCTTTCCTGGTATTTCCTGAACTTTCCTGTTCATACTTACAATTTAGGATGTGGCCAACAGGATGAAAGAAGTGTCTTTGGCAGAGAGTTCTAGAAATCTGATGCATATGTACACCCATTCTCCTCATGGCAGCCTAGTGCAGGATAATGGACTCTGGGTCAGGCAAACAGAACCTATCCCAGCTCTATCACTTATTAATAATAAGCACTGATAGTTACTTGGTGTCACTATATTCCAGGAGTTGTGCTAACCAATTAACTTAAAATAATTCATTGTTGGGGACCAGCAGGTGGTGTGGTGGTTAAGGTGCTGGTTAAGGTGCTGGATACTTCCACATGGCTGACCATAATTCGAGTTCTGGACCTAATGGCTTGCTTTCTCTCTCTCTCTCTCTCTCTCTCTCTCTCTCTCTCTCTCTCTCTGGTCAAATTAAGATAATTGAATGAATAAATAAAAGATTAAATAAATAATTAAAAAAATAATTCATGTTTAATCTTAACTGCAATCCTATGAAATAGAGAGTTTTGCTGTCATTCCTGTTTCAGAGATAAGAGAACTGAGGCTGATTGGCTCAACAGGTGGTGGCAGAACTGAAATTTGAATTCAAAAGATTTGACACCAGAGGGTAACTGCAGTGCCCACTGTGTGATGCTATGACTCTGTGAGGTTTAATGGAATAAGACAGGGGAACCCCTGACTTTAGCAGGAGGAGGCTCATGGTAGGGGATTATAAACATAGAGGGAAAAGGCAAAACACTTCCCTTCTGCTTGTTTTTCTCCAAGGTCGCTTTATTTTTAAATAATTTATTTTAGAAAAATGCGAACATATATTTTTTTCTTAAGTAGAGATTTATATAATTTATATAATGTATCCCATCACAATCTTTTCTCTTCCATTTGCTCATCCCATCAAGAATTTGGGGAATGCATGCATAAGCACCTCATATGTTTTTCAAGTCATTAGGGTCAGTATTTGAACCATAACTGGCCATGTGAGATTTAGCTCCCTTAAACAGTAGGCTATGGGGCCAACCACTGCTCAGTATTTTAAAGTAAATGTCCAGGCTCATATTATTTTATCCATAAAGGATGTTTCAGGATACATTTCTGAAAGATAAGAATTCTTTTTATGAGCACATAATCAAAAGACCATTATGTCTAAATATGATTAACAATAATTCGTAACATCATCAGCCATGTTTGCATTTCCCAATTGTTTCTCTCATACTCCGCCCCCCCTCAAATTTGCTTGTTTGTATTAGGATTATAAATAAAGTCCATAAAATGCAATAGGATTCTATGTGTCTTAATGTTTTTTTTTAATCTAAATTTATTTGTTTACGTTCATTCACTGTACATCATTACAGCATACAAAATGAGATTTTCCATCCAGAGTACACTGTATATTGTCTCAATCAAGCACATCAATATACATGTTATTGTCAAGAAATAATTTTCCATTTCTTGTTTCCTGTATGTTTTGCTTCTCCCCCATCCTTGGTTCCCTATCTCTTACCCTCAGCCATCTCTCACTCTCTTCCCACACTGTCTCTATGTTTACTTTCTATATTGTTTTCCCCCCATTTTTGTTGAATTACTAAAGATCTTAATTAATCTAAATATTTTCATAGCAAACACAGGTGATATATACATTTCCATGAGCACAAGTTTAACTTTAGGCATCCTATAAAGTAGCACCTAGCTGGGGCTATATATCTTAACTGCGGTCATCGAATAGATTTTTTTTTTCCTGAAACTTTTCTTTTTTTTGTAACTTAATTTACATTCTTACCCTAAGCATCATCACAGCATACAAAATATGATTTCCCATCCAGAATATACTGCATAGTGACTTAATCATACATAATTGTTATTCAAAATTTTCCATTTATAGTTCCTAAAATTTTTTACCCCTCTTTCTGACCCTCTGTCATTTCCCACCCTCTTCTCCCACTGTCTCTGGTATCTGTAATTGTCTTCTATTCCTTTTCCACCCACACTGTATTGATCACATGATTTCTTAAGTAATGTAACTACTTTCAATGGTAAGTTCATATGGTACTATTAAGAAAACCAGTTTTAACTTAAATTATAGAAATGCTAGGGAACTTTTCTTAAAGCCAGGAAACAAGTTAGGATTCTGTTCAAATGGTAGGTGCATGAACCTATCAGTCTCATGTACTTTATCTTCTGTTCTGGTTCCATTTTTCCTATTAAATTCTGGGATATAATATTCAACTCCAGACTTGTCCCTATGATTAAGCTGGCCGCTTTCTTAGTTTTTGAACTCTTCTTTCCATGTGTCTGTATTTAATTTTCCTGATATAGCACACCCTTGAGAACTTCTTGGAGATCTGGTCTGGTGCTGGTAAATTCTTTCAGGTTTTGTTTATCTGAGAATGTTCTTGTCTTTTCTTCCCACATGAAAGATAATCTTGCCGGGTACAGTATTCTCGACTGGAATTGCTTTTCTCTTAACACTTTGAATATATTTTCCCATTCCTTTCTCGCTCGTATTGTTTCCGATGAGAGATCTGCTGTTAGCCTGATGGGATACCCTTTGTAGGTAACTTGATGTTTTTCTCTTGCCAATCTTAGCATCTTGTCTTTGTCTGTGGTTTTGGTCAACCTGGCTATAATGTGTCTTGGAGAAGATCTTCTTGGGTTGATTCTATTTGGGGTCCTTTTTTATTTCTTGAGACTGGATCTTCGAATGCCTCTCTAGGTTTGGAAAGTTTTCTTG
This sequence comes from Tupaia tana, assembly GCA_026018925.1. Classification (NCBI taxonomy): domain Eukaryota; kingdom Metazoa; phylum Chordata; class Mammalia; order Scandentia; family Tupaiidae; genus Tupaia; species Tupaia tana. The sequence goes on from JAKSZU010000002.1 coordinate 81,661,898, forward strand.
TAGGATTTCATGGAATAGATTATCAATGTCCTTATGGGTCTCTTCACCTTCCGGAATGCCAATTATCTGGATGTTTGGACGTTTGATGGTATCTAGTACTTCTCGCATATCATTCTCAAATTTTTGGGCCTTTTTCTCAGTCTTCATGGTGGATTTTTCTAGGCTTGCCATTTTCTCTTCTACGTCTGAGATTCTATTTTCTGTATAATCTAGTCTGCTTTTAATACTTTCAAGGGAGATTTTTACTGGCTTTTTTTTTTTTTTTCTTTCAGTAATAGCTCTCCTTCTCCACAAGTTTCCTCCTAGTAATTTAACTTGGAAAAATCAAGATGTTTTTCCTGTAGCTCTCCCAGGAAGCTCTTCATAGGTGTGGATGATTGTATCCCTGTGGTGATGATTACCATGTACTTCTGTCCCATCTATTATCTATGTATTGACAGCTCTAGATCTAGAAGCTTGGTCAGATTAGGATTTTGGGGAGGATGGTAAGATGACTTCATGGGTGGTATTGTGTTACTTACATCAGGAGGTAAGTATGTTCTAGTGTTTCTCTTTTTAGCATATTTGCAGTCATTGATGATTATGTCTTGATTTATTAACATTAGGGTTTACAAATGGTGCTACCCCTCTTAATTTATTACACAGAAGACTTCTATATGGAGAAACATTCTCTTTTTTAAAAGTTTGTTTGTTTGGGGACCAGCAGTTGGTGTAATGGCTATGTTGCTGGACTCCCATGTAGTCGACCATGGTTTGAGTCCCAGACCTGGTGGCTTAAACTAATGCTGTTTGCGTGCCCAAGATCCCAAGAGGAGAATGGAGGAGAAGGGATTGCGGCATAGCCATCCCTCCTGGGGGATGATTTCTTGCCTTCTGTCTCTCTCCGTCTTTCTGGCAAGTGCATGCACCTTATAGCAAAAAAACAAAACAAAACAAAAACAAAAACAAACAAACAAAAAACCCCCAAAACCTCTCAAAAAATGGTGTTTGTTTGTTTGTTTTTTTTATTGCATGAGTGAGTCAGAGAGAGAGAGAGAGGGCATCCCCAACAGTGCATAGAAGCTGTGATCTACCCCCAACCTCAGCCACCCTGAATTATGAGCATGTGCATGCCTGGCATATTTAGGTAGGTTTCTGGACTCAAATCTGGAACCTTCCCAGTAGGCTCAGCCTCACAGAATGTTGTATTTAGCTGAGACTTTTTTTATTAGCTGTTTGGCTATCCCGAGTTATAGTTAATTTAAGGAAGGCAGAATTAATGCTTGATTTCTTCCTTTCACCAGTTTTTAGAAAATGTGTTTTAATCCGTGAATGGATTAAAACACATTTTCTTTTCTCCACCACTTTTATCTTAAATGAAATATTTCAAATCTGTAGAAAAGTTGAGAGTATGTCCTTACCTAGATGCACCAGTTGTTAAAATTTTGTCACATGTGTTTTATTTCTCTCCGTATGTGTATAGCCTCCTAAAAGCAAGTTGTAGACATCATGACAGCTCATTCTAAATACTTTAGCATATATTTCCTAAGAACAAGGACAGTTTTCCACATGACCACAATACTATTATCACAAGAAAGAAATTTAGCATAAATAAAATAATAGATTAAATAATTAATCCATATTCAAATTGCATCTTGTCCCAGTAATGTCTTTTAAAATTGTTTTTTAACAATTCAATGAAGGCTTATGCATAATATTTCACTATCATGTCTCTTTTTTTCCCTCTTCTGGTTATTTTCCCTTGCTGGAATGGAAACTAAGATTTGCCTAACCCAGAGCCCATTATTCTACATTGTGCTCCTGGGAGAATGTGCATGTATATTCCATAGATAATGCAGTTTACTTCCCATTATGTCATATCAGGAATCATATCTTGTCAGTTTAGCCTGACATGGGTGATATGAAGCTTGATAGGAAGCTTGGTTGAGTCTGCTAGATTTCACAATAGCAAAGGAAACTCTTCCCTTTTGTAATTAATAAGTAAAACATGGGATATTATTTGAGATAGTTTGAACTTATTACCTTCTAAAGGTATTAGCATCTTGCCTGAATCAATGATTACACTGGCAATTATAAAATGGTGATTTTCTAATACCAAATATTATCTGTAACTGATTTTCTTTTATGAATAAGAACTTTCTTTACTCCCCCATTTTTTATTTGCCAGAGAAAACATGTGCTTACCAGAGAGAGAGACAAAGAAACAGAGAGAGGAAGAGAGAGAGAGAGTGAGAGGGAAAGAGTATCTACTGGGGGTATAGTCACGCCACAGTCTCTTCTATTTCTCTGTCCTGTTGGGATTTGGGGCATGCATGTACATGCATCCGGCATACATTTTCAAGCCACTGGGCTCAGGTTCCAGCTGTGCTCAGCCAGATGGGATTCAGCTCTCTTAACTAGGCTACAGGGCCAGCTCTTCCTCTTTTTTTAAAAAAGTTTATTCATTTATTTCTTCCATAAGCAAGAGACAGACAGCACCCCTAAGAGGATCTTGATGCTGGGATCCATCTTCAGCTTTAGCTGGCTCTAAATCATGGGTCCATACTTGTCTGGTGTACTTAGGAAGGTCTCCGGACAAGAACTAGGAACCTTCCCATGAGGGTCAGCCTTATGGAGAATACCGTTTTGCCATTGTGGCACCATCTGGCTCCACTTGCCTATTTTCTTAATTAGCAACATGAACTCATGAATTCTCTTTTAATTCTGTGTATTGGATCCATTATCATTGCTGTTCTTTTTCATATTATATTATTCCAATGCGAATTCCTTCAAAAAAAGCTCCTATATCTTTTATTATACCTTAGTGGGTCTTTGAGCACTTCTTAGCTTTCTGGAGGGCTAGATAGTCTGACTCACTTTGAATCTTAGCCCTTGAGTCACAGCTTGAGAAGGAGAGTTGGTTACTTTTTGCAAGTAATGACATATAAAAACTATGATCTAGGTAGTAAGTGTGCTTATTGCTACTAAGGTGTTGTTAGGCCTTTCAGTGGAAAAAGCTAGGAGATATCTACTCCCCTTCTTGTTAAATCAGGAGTGCATACTCAGTACCATCCTTGCCGTCTCCCCATCTTCTGCTATATCTTCCTTCTCCCACAGTGAGAACCTCGATTCTCAACACTATTAATATTTGCTGATTGGCTCTATCCCATGATATACACAAAAGTGCCTCAGAATTATTACATTGGTATTTTGTGCAACAACATGCTTACATTAAAGTTCAAAATTTTTTAAGTTTTTAAGTTTTTTTTTTTTTTTTTTTTTTTTTGGTCCTTGCACTATCTCCCACTAAGAGAGTTTTTCAATCTGGGCACTATTGACATTTCAGACGGGATAATTCTTTGTTGTGAGGGGCTGTCCTGTTCCTCATAGAATATTTTGCAGCATCCCTGGCTTTTTTGATGCTACCTGCCACTATCTCCTCCCCCTTGTTATGGCAATCAGAATGTCTGAAAACAAAGTCAAATATTCCCCAGAGTCAAATATTCCCCAAACTCTTCCTCTATTGAGAATCCCTCCATGAAGAGGATTCATACAGCCTGACCACTGTTTTCAAAAGCTACTCGATGTAATTGATTTCATTGTGTTGTTGTAGCATCTATTTCATATATAGTTAGATTCATTTATTTATATTTGTATTCAGTATTAGAATTTCCTTTCCTTTTCTTATTTTTAAATTATAGTTTATTTTCTGAATTAAAAAAAAATCTATATGCTTCAAAAGTGAAAACATTAAAAAAAGAGGTAGACTCAGTAAAGTCTCATTCCTGTCTTTGACCCTGTTTCTTTGTTCCTACACGCCTATGGGTGACTATTTTCATCAATTTCTGGCTTATCTTTCTTACACAAAATGCAGGATATTATATATTCTGTTTGGACCTTGATTTCACCACTTAAAAATATGTCCTGGAAATCACTCCAAAACAACTTAATGAGATTTTCCTCACTTTTCAGTACCTGCTTAGTATTCCATTGTGTGGCTCTTCCATAATTTATTCCACTATCTTCTAGGGATGGACATTTAGGTTGTTTCCAGTGTTTTGCTAATACAAATAATTCCACATGAATAATCTTTTGCATATATTGTTTTGAATTTGTGAAGGTGCATCTTTGAGATAAACTCCTAGAAATGGGATTGCTGAATCAGACGGTAAATACATATGTAGTTTTGTTAGATCTTGACAAAGTCTCCTGCATGGAGTTTGTACCATTTTGCACTCCCACCAGCAAGATCTGAGATATGAGAGAATGTGTTGTCAAGCTTTGAATCTGTGCCAATCTGATAAGTGAAAAGTATCTCAGTATGGAGTCACTGTAGTTTTGACTTGCATTTCTTTTATTATGAATGAAGGGAACATCTTTACATATGTTTGTGTCCTTTCATGTCTTTTTTTTGGTCAACTGTCTGTACATGTCTTTTGCTCGTTTTCCCATTAGATTTGATTTTTTTTTTCCTGACATTTTGTAGATAATAATACATTGGGTAGATTAGATTTTATCTGTGATGTATGTTTCAAATATTTTATTTCAATTTGTCACTTGTCTTTTAATTTTACATGTCACATTTATTTTTGCCATGATATGTTATTTAAAAATTTTTAATTTAGATACGCTTGTCAATATATTCTGTCTCTCTTTTTTCAGTTGCCAGAGGCATGTGCACTCACCAGACAGAGACAGAAAAATGGAAAGGGAGAAAGAGTAGGAGAAAGCACCCCTCAGTGGGGCTTGTTCTCATAGCAGTCCCTTCTCTGTTTCTTTGTCCTGCTGGGATTTTAGGCACACACACTTACAGGCTGGCATGTTTTCAAGTTGCTGGGGTTGGGATTCAAACCATGGTCAGCCATGTGGGATCTGGCTTCCTTAGCCACTAGGCTACAGAGCCAGCCCTGAATGTATTTTTTTTTTTTTATATTTGTATAAGAATTATAGACATAAGATTTCTCTCCACATTAGATTTTAAAGATGTTTATCCACGTTTTCTTTTGCTATTTCAATGATTTCATGTTTTACATTTAAGTCTCACATATATTTGTAGTTTAATTTGGTGTAAGGATCTAGCTTTATCTTTTTCCAAGTAGGGTTACATATACCTCAACACCATTTAGCGAGTCTTTCTTTTCCCTACTGATTTGCAACATCATATATTTGGGTCTATTTTTGGTTCTATGCCATAGTCTATTTCTCTGTTTAGAGTATCCCATTTTTTTTTTTTTTTGTTGAGAAGTTTTTTTGCCATAGGGCGCGTACGCTCGCCCGACAGAGAGACAGAGAGACAGAAAGCGAGAAATCACCTCCCAGAGGGAATGGCCGCGCTGCAATCCCTTCTCCTCCGTTCTCCTCTCGGGATCTTGGGCACACATGCACATGCGCCCGGCTTGAGTTTTAAGCCACCGGGTCTGGGATGTGAACCGTGGTCAACTACGTGGGAGTACAGCGACATAGCCATTACGCTAACTGCTGGTCCCTAGAGTATCCCATTTTTAAGTTATGGAGGCTTTATAGGGTGCTTTTATAGTAGACAGAACTAGTTTTTTCCTAACTACTTTTTCAAAAAGGATTTTCCTAAATATTCTTGTATGTTTGTTTTCTATATGAATTTTAGAATCAACCTGACCAACTCCAGGAAAGATTTATTAGAATTTCTATTGGAATTGCATTCAATTTATATATTAACTTGGGAAGAAGGGACTAATATCTTTCTAATGTTGAGTCATCCTGTCAAAGATAAAGGGAAGTCTTTCCATTTTATGAAGTTTTTGGTTTTTGTCTTTCAGGAGTATTTTAAAACTTCACAATTTCCTTTACCTAAGTTTATGTGTTTCTTGTTAAGCTTACTCCTAATTGTTTTATCTTTTTTGTGACCTTTGCACAGAAATTATATTTTCTAGTTGGCTATGGTTTGGTATATTTGAAGACTCTTAATTTTTGTACGTTAATTTTGTATCCTGATATCACACTTATTATTTTGTTGTCTGTAATTTATCACTGAATGGCTAAGATTTCCCAGAGATCCCATCATCTACAAAAAAAGATAATGTAATTCCTACTTTCCAACTTTATGTCATGTCCCTCTAGAATCCCCTTCTGACCTTGTGTACTTTTCAATGCTGCTCTTTATGTTAAGGTGACCCTTAAACTGTATCTTTGTTTTTTCTTTTTTTCTGCACAATACTGAGTGAACACAAGATGAATGTACCACAGGCTTTATAACTTGAATATGGTCCTAGTGACAGCAGTACCTAAAACAAGGAATGTGCCCATAGGTCCCAGTTGAAGTTGTTACTCCAGCTCTAAACCAGACCATCCTTTTCATTTTTGGATTTTTCCTGGGTGTTAAACTTGGGCTTTAGCTCTAACTTATCTTTCTCCTTCCATATTTACATCATATCAACTGCCAATTCATGGAAATTTCACTTTGGCAAATTTTTTTCTTTTCTTTTTTTAAAAATTATTTATTTATCCACTCATTTATTTTTTAATTTGACCAGAGAGAGACACAGAGGGGGAGAGAGAGAGAGAGGGAAAGTGAGAAAGCAAGCCACCAGGTCTGGAACTCGAACCATGGTCAGCCACGTGGGAGTGTCCAGTGCCTTAACCACCACGCCACCTGCTGGTCCCAGCAAATTGTTTTCTTTTGCCCTGTATGCAAGGACTGGTCCACTTGATGGGCACAAAGGCCCAGATCTTTTGTTTTGATTGGAGACCTCTAAAGGGCCAACTCAAATTCAGAACCTTACTTGGGATTGACTCAGTTCCATGTTGAAACTGCATTTCAGTTTACCTTCTCCCTCTACCCAGTCCTAACTCCCTTACTTTCTATAAGATGTTTCTGAAAGAGCTCCTCATAAATGTCTCAGGGGCTCAGAGTATGCTTCCCAGGGAACCCATCTATGATATTTCTTTTCCAGGCCTACTGCTACCATTTGGATTTAGGCTCTCATTGCTTCTAACTTAGAATGTTGCGAAACCTTCGTAACTGGTCCCTCTGCTCATTGGCTTCTCTTTTATACTCAGTGTGTACAGCCGTAGTCAAATGATTTGTCCTAAAGTATGCCTCAAAGCATGATGTTTTTCTGCTCAATAACCTTGGTGGCTCCCTAGTCCATTTAATTTGGTAACCTTTAAGGGCCTTCCTGAATTAACCCTTGTTGTTATTTTCTCTTATCATCTATTCTAGTGTAAATATCCTATGCTCCATTTCAATTTGACTACTGTTGCCCTCCAAATCCACTGTAAAAATTTCTTTCCTACATCTGTCTTAAATTTCTTTCATCTGTTATTTTTTCTTCATAAAGTTTTAGGTTTCAATCATACTTCAAGGCCAATTTCAATATATACACACACACACATATATATCTTTACATATATATGTATATATAGATATATATGTCTATCTATCTATCTATCTATATATTAACACAGCATTATTTCTTCATTTGTCATCCCAGTGAATTTTATTCTTCTGCTTGGAATCCACTTGGTTATATTTACTGTGTGCTTATTTCCCCATTTTATTTTTCTTTCCCATCCTACCATGGGTACTGATAGGACATAATCTCAGACCAAGGTATTACCTAATCTTTTTCTGGAAGCAACAAAATCATCCTTTATACTGGAATTAAATAAATTACTAATAAATTCAGTCAAGGCCTCACCAATATGGCACAGTAGTAACTCAAGTACTCTGCAAAGCTGGAAGCCACGTGACCAACCAGCACACCAAGTATGCATGAGGGTACCGAGGATCCTGAGGTGGAAGGCAGGGGAAAGGAGACTGTGGCATTGAGACTCCATCAATGGAGTCTCTTTTTCTTTCTTTCTTTTCTCTCTCTCTTTCTCTGTTTTGTGTGCATGCACATATGTTTTCTATAATAAAATAAATAAATAAATGAATAAATCAATTCAATTGAATGTGGGCTGCCAATATGTTTATATTTGCATGAATGCTTTTTATTGTTGTAGCTTCTCAAGTCTGGGGTAGGAGAGTTTTCATATATAGGGGGTAGTATTTAACTAAGGTTTTTCAGTGAAATCATATTTATATTCTTTCCTAGTGCTATTTTCATTGGAAGAAAATCCTCGAATACGCCTTTTAAGAATTTCTAAAACTGGGACCAGTGGATGGCATAATAGTTGTGTCACTGGACTCCCAAGTAGTCGACTGTGGTTCAAGTCCTGGACCTGGCAGCTTACACTTATGCTGGGCGTGTGTGTGTGTGTGTGTGTGTGTGTGTGTACCCAAAATCCCAAGAGGAGACTGGAAGAGAAGGGATTGTGGTGTGGCTATCCCCCTGGAGGGTGATTTCTCACTTTGTCTCTCTTTCTGTCTGTCTCTCTGGTGAGCACATGCACCCTACAGCAAAAATCTCTCCCTCAAAAATTTTTTTTTCTAAAACTAAGAACGGAATGTGCCCCAATAGAGTAATAGTCATGTCCTGTGAGACAAAGACAGGAACTGTCAGGAACTCCTGAGGGTGGAGGAGAGAAGGAGGGTGGAGGGGAGAATCATGGACCATGTAATCAGGTGATGCGACATCAAACCCATGGTGCAAAGCTAATCACAGCTGTGGGACAGGAATCTGGAACCATCCTGAAGTCTCCTTTTCTCCTTTTTCTATCTTACAGTAGAGGTGATGTCAGTTTTGGCTTCTTTATTCTATATAGGGATTTACCCTAATATAGCATTTTTTTCCCCATGTACTTTAGCCTCATTTTGTTAACTAACATTTCTTTCTCAATTGAATGAGAATAGAATACTTTAGTATTTTTCTAAGTACTCTTGCTTGATATTTGATATTGCCAAAACAATCCAATTTAGAGACAGTGAAAATAGGACACTAATTAAAAATAAGCTTCTGATGTTAAAAAATAATACTTATGTTGGCAATCTGTGGAGAAAAAAATGGAATGGAATATTATATACCTTAAGATATATTTGTAATCTTATTCATTGATTTATGCCATTCTATTTCTCAGCGTACACTACAAATAGTGTAGCACTAGAAATATGACTTCTCCTTTTAACAAGCAGAGTTGTTTACATTGAATATTTCATTGAAAAAGCTTTGAGTGCTTTATAAACATTTCCTCATGAATCCTTGCAGCATCCTTCAGAGATGAATGGAATTATTGTCCCCATTTAATAAATGGAAAAATTGGAAAAGAAAGGGCTTGTGCTTTATATTCACTGGTCAACAGTTTATTTGACCATACAAATATGACCTTACTTAGACTTGATTTTTTTTAAAGATTAAAAAAATATTTATTTATTTTAATTTGATTAGAGAGGGACAGAGTGAGAGAGAAAGAGGGAAAGTGAGAAAGCAAGTCGCCAGATCTGGGACTTGAACCACATTTGGCCATGTGGGAGTCCAGTGCCCTTAACCATGATACCCCCTACCAGCTCCTGCTAGACTTGATTTTTGATGCCATAACTATGTGTACATAAACAGTTTATCCCTGTTCTGATTTGATGCTATTGCTGTTTTTTCTTTTTTGCATCAGACTATTAACAAATTATTATCACATAGAACTTCCATAAGTAATTCCCTGTTAATAAGTACTCATAATATTCTGTACCATTCTTAAAATTTCCACCAGTCATCTATGATCATAGTAATCCTACTGTAACAGGGCTCTGTTCCCCACTATTTATTTGGAGATCACATTTCAGTCTTTTTTTAAAAATTATTTTATTTAACTTTATTTATTATTTATTCATTTGTTTATTTAAATTTGACCAGAGAGGGACAGAGAGAGAGAGAGAGAGAGAGAGAGAGAGAGAGAGCAAGCCGCCAGGTCCAGGACTTGAACCACGGTCGGCCATGTGGGAATCCAGTGCCTTTAACCACCATGCTACCCGCCGGCCCCACACATTTCAGTCTTTTTAACCTCAAGGAATACAACCATAATCCCAGGTTTGAACCAATACTTATCCTATGTTGTTAATGTCTATCACAAAGCCCAGGAATTTTGCTTTGTATCATTTAGGAAGCAGTCTGCTGTGGGTAGTGAGATTATTTGAGGAATTTTGAATATTCTCAGGGGGAAACAAAGATTATTTAAATGATAACAGACTAGTTGTTAAATATTTTTTTTCCAGTTCTTTATCACAGTAGTCTGGGAGGTATTTTCTGAGATAAAGAACAAAAAGGCAATGGTAAATATGCAAGTTTAATTTGATGTCCTGATAATTGTTAGTGAGATTCAATTAGAATTCAGTTATATCTGTATATCTATAAGATACGACTAGCTCATTTTAGGGACTAATATAACAAATGGTTAAAAAAAGAAGTCCCTGAAGCAATACATCTCAGAAAGTGAAGAGCTCCTTACTCCTTCCAAAAGGGAATAAATTGTCTTTTTCCAATCAGTGAGTGAGTTATATGCAGGTCCTCTGACAATTGTCAGATGGTCTTGACATTGCTGCTAATGATCATACACCTGGTGATAGCAACAGAGGCACGGGTTACTAGTAAAGAAGGCATGGGGACCTCACTGAGGGAGTGTGACACTAGCAGAGAACATGGGAGGGGGGTTAGCCAGAGCCCAATTAACTGGCCTTGAGAAGTTTCAAAATCTAAATTCTATGGATTCGTGAAACAGAATAAAGATGGAAAGGGGTTCAATTTAGCCATTTTTTTTATGTCCATACATAAACATTCCAAGAAAACCCTGGTTGTATCCTTTCTACAACCCTACAGTGGAGTTCTTTAAAAGCACAGAATATTTTGGACCCAGTGTTCATGGGCTCATTTGTCATTGTGCCTAGTAATTTTGGCCCTTAGAGCACTTGAAAAACATGTTTTGGAGAGTCTGTGTAACATTCCGGGTGGGGTGGTTTCTAAAAGGCCCAATCTTAAACACAAAGCAGAGTTGTAAGACCAGTGATTAGTATTGATGCAGCAACCTCACAGCTATGCTGAATATGCGTAGTATCAGAAATGCTCTAAACCCATGCTGGGTTGACACATCTTTCACCATATGTTGGCAGAAGAGGGCTAAATAGTATTTGTTACAAATTTTTAATCTTTACCCAAATAACTTCAGTTTCTGCAAAAGTTATTTGACAAAAAGAACTTAAATATATTTACTTTCTAAACATTATGAAATATTAAATACCTGTGAAATAATAAAGTAAAATGATAAAAATAAAATTCATACCCCTGTGCTTACTACCTAGTTTAAGAAATAAAACTTTTGCAATACTTTTGACACCCCCTATGAATTATTTCTCACTTTCTCTCATTTCAGAGGAAGCAATGATCTTTTGTGTTTATCATTCTCATCCTTTTCCTTATCATTTCAGCTATAGATAGACTGACAGATACACACACACACACTATATTTCATATACATTTATCTGTACCAACATAATATTAGTTTGACAAGTTTTTGAATTTAATATAAAAGATATATTTTATGCCTTCTTCTGTGATTTATTAGGTTGTTGGAAAAGTCAGGATGTATTTTTCTATTTTTTTTATGCAAAACTGCATTATGACTTTCCTAATGACTTGTTTGTTCCGAATTTAATTTGTGAGATTTATTTGTGAGCATATAACTGATTAAGTTTCTCTGTTGTATGGGGCTGGCAGGTGATCTGTGGTTAAGGTGCTGGACTCCCACATGGCCAACTATAGTTCGAGTCCTGGACCTAGTAGCTTGTTATCTCACTTTCCCTTTCTCTCTCTCTCTCTCTCTCTCTCTCACACACACACACACACACACACACACACACACAGGTCAAATTAAAATATAATATGGGATCAGCAGTTAGCGTAATGGCTATGTCGCTGGACTCCCACGTAGTTGACCATGGTTCGAGTCCCGGACCCGGCGGCTTAAACTCACGCTGGGCGCGTGTGCATGCGTGCCCAAGATCCCGAAAGGAGAATGGAGGAGAAGGGATTGCGGCATGGCCATCCCCCTGGGGGGTGATTTCTTGCTTTCTGTCTCTCTGTCTCTCTCTGTCTGTCTGGCAAGCGCAGGCGCCCTATACCAAAAACCTCTCAAAAAAAAAAAAAAAATAATAGGGGCCAGCAGGTGGCATGATGGTTAAGGTGCTGGACTCCCACGTGGCTGACCATGGTTCGAGTCTCAGATCTGGGTGCTTGCTTTCTCACTTTCCCTCTCTCTCTGGTCAAATAAAATGAAATGAAATAAAATAATTTTTTTGAGGGGTTTTTGCTATAGGGCGCATGCACTCACCAGAAAGACAGAGACAGAGAGACAGAAAGTGAGAAATCACCCCCCAGGGGGATGGCCATGCTGCAATCCCTTCTCCTCCATTCCCCTATCAGGATCTTGGGCACGTATGCACACCTGCCCGGGGTGAGTTTAAGCCACTAGGTCCGGGACTTGAACTGCGGTCGACTACATGGGAGTCCAGAGACATAGCCATTACGCTAACTGCTGATCCCAAATAAAATAATTTTTAAAAATGTGATAATAAATAAAATTAAATAAGTAATAATTTTTAAAAGCTAAAAATATTTCTCTGTCATAGAGTTTTTAATTGTACCAATATACAACAAGTTACTCATTTTCTTTTTTTTACAAAATATTTATTTTGTTTATTTCTGTTCGTTATCATCATCATCATTATTATTATTATTTAACTTGACCAGAGAGAGAGAGAGAGAGAGAGAGAGAGAGAGAGAAAAAGGGAAAGTGAGAAAGCAAGCCAGCAGGTTCGGGACTTGAACTGTGGTCAGCCATATGGGAGTCCAGCACCTTAACCACCACAGCACCTGCTGGCTCCACCTATTTACTTTACTTTTGAATGGTAGGTAGGTTGTTTCCAGGTTATCAGGAACATTCTTATACAACCATATCTCATTTTATTGCACCTTGCAGAGATTATCTTTCTTACAAATTGAAGGATTGTAGTAATCCTGCATCCATTATGTCTATTAGCACCATTTTTCTGACAGTATATGCTCTTTTCATGTCTCTGTATTCTGTTTTGGTAATTCTCACATTTCAAACTTTTTCATTATTATTATCTGTTATGGTTATCTGTGATCTGTTATTTTTAATATTACTACTGTCATTTTTGGGGATGCCACAGAACATGCCCATGTAAAATGGTAGGCTTAATTGATAAATGTGTGTGTTCAGACTGCTTTCTTGATTGGCCATTTGCCTCTCTCTCTCCCTTTCCTTTGCCTCCCTATTTTCTGATACACAATATGGAAAGTAAGCCAATTAATAACCCTACCATGGCCTCTAAGGGTTCAAATGAAAGGAAGAGTTCCATGTCTCTCATTTTAAATCAAAAGCTAGAAATGGTTAAGCTTGATGAGGAAGGCATGTTGAAAGCTGAGAGAGCCCAAAAGTTAAGCCTCTTGAGCTAGTTAGCTAAGTTGTAAATGCAAAGGTAAAGTTGTTGAAGGAAATTGAAAGTGCTACTCCAGTGAAAACATGAATGATAAGAAAGCAAAAGAGTCTGATTACTGATGTGGAGAAAGTTTTAGTGGTCTGGATAGAAGATCAAGCCAGCTATAACATTTCCATAAGCCAAACCCTAATCCAGAACAAGGCCTTAACTCTCTCCAATTCTATGAAGGCTGGAGAGGTGAGAAAGCTGCTGAAGAAAAGTTTGTAGCTAGCATAGGTTGGTTTGTGAGGTTTAAGGAAAGAAGCCATCTGCATAATGCAAGGTGAAGCAGGTGCTGATGCAGATGCTGCTCCAAGTTCTCTTTCTGCGGAAGATCTAGTAAGATCATTGATCAAAGGGGCTATACTAAACAATATATTTTTCAATGTAGGTAAGAGAAACTATTAGAAGAAGAGGCTATATAGGACTTTCATAGCTACAGAGAAGTCAATGCCTGGCTTTAAAGTTTCAAAGGATGGGCTGACTTTCTTGTTAGGAGCTAAGGCAGTGACCTGAAGTTGAAACCAATGCTTATTTACCGTTCTGAAAATCCTATGATCCTTAAGAGTTATACAAAATCTTCTCTGCCTATGCTCTATAAATGAGACAACAACAAAGCCTGGATGATAACACATTTAGTTACAGTATAATTTAGTAACTATTTTGAGTCTGTTGTTAAGAACTATTGCTCAGAAAAGGATATTTATTTCAAATTTTCACTGTTCATTGACAATGAACTTGGTAACCAAGAGATCTAATGGAGATGTACAGAGAGATGATACTTGCTAACATAACATCCATTCTGTAGCCCATGGATTAAGGAGTAATTTTGACTCTCAAATCTTATTTAAGAATTACATTTGTATAGCTATAGCTAGCACAGATAGTGATTCTGCTAAGCTCTGGACCATGTAAATTGAAAACCTTCTGGAGAAAATTTATAATTCTAGTTACTATTAAGGACATTCATGATACATGGGAGAAAGTAAAAATATCAACAGTAACAGGAGTTTAGGAAAAGTTGATTCCATCTTTATGGATAATTTAAAGGGATTTGAGACTTAAGAGGAACTAACCGTAGATATCATAGAAATAGAATTAGAAGTAGAGCCTGAAGATGAGACTAGATTGCTGCAGTCTCATAATTAACCTTGAATGGATGAGAAGTTGCTTATTAAGAAAATGATTTCTTGAGATGGGATCTACATTTTCTCTCTGGCAAGCGCATGCTCTTCATGGCACAAAACAAAACAAAACAAAACAAAACAAACAAAAAAACCAAAAACCTCTCCCCAGCAAAAAATTATGACTCATCGAAGGCCAAATGATTATAAGCATTTTTTTTTGCAATAGAGTATTTTTAAATTAAGCCATGTGCATTGTTTTTCAGAAATAATGCTGTTACACACTTAATAGGCTACAATATAGTGTAAACATAACTTTTACATACATTGGAAAACAAAAAATATATTGTGATTCACTTTATTGTGGTGGTCTGGACTTGAATAGCTTAGATACATAACTGTATTTGTCTCCTGGTGTTCACAAATAAAACTTGCTCTGGAGTATAGAGGGTGAGATTTCTGGCTAATGCAATATGCACATTTTCAAATTTATTAGATAATGCTATAGTGTTTTCTAAAATCAGTGAACCAATTCACATTTCCACCAATACCAGAATTGGTCATAGTTCCCATTGCTCCACATTGTTTGCAATGTTTGGGATAATGGGCTTTCAAATTTTTGCCAATTCAGTGCAGAAAATGGTATCTCTTTATTTATTATTATTTTCCCTGGTTATTGGAAATGTTGATCTTCCAATTATATGTTGATTGGTCATTCATTTTTCTGTTTTGGTTAAATGTTTGTTTAATATGTTCATTTGTTATTGACTTGTTGACTTTTCTTGGTCTGTTTTTAGGAATTCTTTATATATTCTGGATACAAATTTTTTTTTGCTTATGTATGTTTCAAACATCTGCTTTCAGTTTGTTATTTTTTAAAATTTCTTTTGACATAGTCTATTATTTCTTTGGAATTTTTACCAAAGTAAACAAATATTCTCTGCTTAGTATTTAAAGAGGTAAAATTAGATTAATAATACTGCTCAAAATTTTTATTCAAGCATAAGAATCAGAAATGGTAGAATACATTTGTATTTATTTTAAAAGGCAAACTGGTAAAGTTATGTTTCCTGACAGACTCTCCAGGGCAATCTATTGAAACGATGATATCTAGTCTTAACCAAATGGATTCCTTTATTTATTTAACTCAATCCTGTCATCATTACAGGCTTATTCAGAAGATCTGCTAAAAAATCAAATAACAACACCTCTTTCTTCCCATCCAGTATCCGATTTCTGAAGAAGTAGCTATACCTGTCTTCCCTTTCCTTTTAAGCACTGACATCTTATCCTGGGTGATCTGGCTTCCCCACCACTCACTTAAAATTGATCTTTCAAAATTACAATGACTTGTAATTTCCAAATTGAGTGGTCTCTTATATATTTAGTCTTGCCAGTTTAGCAAATAAAAACATAGAATTTGCAGTTAAATTTAAATGTCAAATAACTTTTTAGTATAAGTATATCCCACATATCCCAATATTCATCCTAAATATTTGCCTCTCATACCCCACACCCCAAATAAAAACCCAGTTGAGTATAAAGTGCTCTCAATGTCGCAAGTATTTATATTACTAATTCCCTCGAAGTGACTGTAATGTTGAAATGAAACAAAGATGTGGAAATTTTCGTGCTTAGCTTGTGGAATACATTCATAGAACAGTGAATGTGATTACGTGACAGTCTAATCAAATGCTTTTCTACTGGCCTCCAAGCCTGAGACTTTTCTCTCCTGCTGCATGCTCCCTAGGTAGTAGGACTGGGGAAGGAGATGCTGGTAACACAAATTATGTCGGCTAAAAGAGTTAGTCTCAGAGAATGGCTCTGATCAAGAGAGTTTACCTCTGAAGGAAATGAAAAGGTCAGTTTCTTGGGGAAAAGCTTGGAACTGGACTCAAGGTTCATCATCCTCTTTGCCACATGATTCCACATTGCTTTTGGTCCTCTCTTAACTCCATCATATACTCCCACTTTCCCCCAACTCCCGGCCTATGGAAGGAAATGAAAGTGATTGATAAACATAATCCCCAGAAATGGATATTAAAGCAACATAAAATGTCTTGGAAGGGTTTCAAGCAGGTGAAGGATATAGTCTCAAGCGTTTCTAAATAAATACTCTTTTGTTTGATTTGACTAAATTATTTATTTATTTTTCATGAAAGAGTGGGAAGAGGAGTGGGGAGAGAGAAAAGTACCATCCACAGAGGCTGATCACACTGTTGTCCCCTTCCTCTGGTCCCTCGGCCCATCAGATCGTGGGCAGTCTTGCATGTATCTGGTGTGTTTTAGGCTAACTAGGCCAGCAATTCAAACTGCGGTCACTATGTGGGATCTGGCTTCTCTTGAGCAGTGGATTACTGCTACATGTGGAGTTAACCCCTGATTTGAAATTTTAATTGCAGCAATAATTTCAAGATGCAAATGATTTGATTTACAGATTTTCAATAACTTGAAATAAGGGTAGTAATTTAGGGCTGATAAATGCTGACCCACTAAGCAAGGAAAGGTCATTTAAAAATGATGGGTCTTAGGACCAGGAGATGGCATAATGATTATGTTGCTGGACTCCCACATGGCTGACTACAGTTCAAGTCCTGGACCCAGTGGCTTGAAACTCAGGCTGGGTGCATGTGTGTGCCCAAAATCCTGAGAGGACAATGGAGGAAAAGGGATTTCAGCGTGGCCATCCCCCCTTAGGGGTGATCTGTCTGTCTCTTTGGCGAGTGCACACACCCTATAGCAAAAATCTCTTTTTTTTTTTAAAAAAAAAAAAGGTTCTTTTTCTTGCTTGAAATGACAGAAGACTGCGTCCTTGCAAGGAAAGAGTTTGAGAAACTAGAAATGTGGCCTTTCCTCCAAAGACCTCATATATATATGTATTGTTATGGATCCCAGTTTAAATGTGGAAACTGACGTTAAGCAACTTGCCTAAAGGGAGTCGTTGACTAGAGCTGGGAAAAAACTCCAGCTTGTGTTGTAACATAGACTGTGTTGACAGAAGTCAGGCTCCACAGACTGTTTTGTGAGCGTAATGTTAGCATAATGTTAGCAAACAATAAAGCAACATCTGCTACAGACAGGGCCAGAAAAATCAATTTTTTAAAAGCACAGAATGACCTGGGAGAGAGGAGGTAAATTTGAGAAAAATGAGCCCTGTGGTTGCTAACATTTTTATCAAAGACTTACAGAAATTAAGTTCACCCTATAAGAGTTACTTGGGGAACATCAGAACCATCACAATTATTCTTGCACAAAATGTCCCTATTCCTTGACTCTCAATTTTTTTTTTTTTTCCTGACAAGGGTACTACTTTACTGAAATAAGGGGAGAAGAGTGAAGGAGTTGAAGGTAGGATGAAATAGACACTGAAATAAAAAATAAGCGTAGCATTAAGAGTGTAGTATAAAGTATGCCCTCCCCCATAATGTTTGTCTGAAAAAGGCAAGCATGTCATTTAGATCATTGCTAGAATATTGAGTGACTGCCACCATCTTTTTATGGTTTAGATAAAATATAGAACCAAATCCTAAAACTCATGAAAACACACATGAAAAATCCTTTTTCATTCACAGTAAATGATCTAGAAGCATTGTTATAGCCACAAGATTGAGTCCTGTGAACTTGACACAAGAGGTCCAGATGGCAAATGCTTCTTCAGTGTGCCACGGAAGAATTGGGAGGTTCTTCTTTTGCTTCACATTTCTCACATGGCTCTACTTTGAAGCTCTATGGAAGAGGTGATGTGGGGATAGGATTATAGTCATAAAGATTTCAAAGATGAGAAAGTTCCCACTATTTGACTTACATCGCCACACGTGGATTATATACTGCAGAAGGTCTCATGCAGACAGCAAACTCATTAATGCTTAGTGTCTTCATGTGTGTGTGCATTTGTGTGTGTGTTTACATACGTATCTGTTTTTGTTGCAAAAGCATACTTTTTCTTGATGACAAAATGAATAATTTGAGTTTTATCAATATTTATACATTCTGATATAAGATTATGGTTGGGTAATTTTACAAAACTACTTTCCCAGGACTAGCAGGTGGTGTAATAGTTACATTGCTGAACTCCCACATAGTTGACCACGGTTCGAGTCCCGGACCTGGCAGCTTAAACCTCATGCTGGGTGCGTGTGCGTGTGTGCCCAAAATCCCGAGAGGAGAATGGAGGAGAAGGGATTGCAATGTGGCCATTTTCCTTGGGGCGGGGGTGGGGAGATTTCTCACTTCCTCTCTATCTGTCTATGTCTGTCTGGCAAGTGCACATGCCCTATAGCAAAAATCTCTCTTAAAAAAGACACTACTTTCCCAATCTAGAATTCTTTGGGGAAAGAGAATCAGGTTTAAAATCCCAGCAGAGGGACCAGCAGTTGGCATAATGGCTATGTCACTGGACTCCCATGTAGTTGACTGTGGTTTGAGTCCTGGACCTGGAGGCTTAAACTCACTCTTGGTGTGTGTGCGTACATGCCCAGGATCCCAAGAGGAGAATGGAGGAGAAGGGATTGCGGTATGGCCATGCCCCCGGGGGGTGATTTCCCATTTTCTGTCTCTCTGTCTCTTTCTGGCAAGCGTACATGCCCTATAGCAAAAATCTTCTCAAAAAAAAAAAATCCCGGCAGAAGGGCTGGGCAGTAGCACAGTAGTAAGATGTAATGTCCTAGGAGGCTACAAATAGGAAGGTTCTGGGTTTGTGTCCAGAGACCTCCGTGAGTACACTAGACACATGTCTGTCCACAATCTGAGGCTGTCTGAAGGTGGGGGTGGATTGCAGGGTCAAAACTGTTGAGGATACTGTCTGTCTGTCTCTTTTTCTCTGTTGCTCATTGCAAACAAATAAATAAACTTAAAAATATAATCCCAGAAGAAAACAGGAGCTAAGTGTATAAAATACAGCATACCAGATTTTCTCTATCAGTAACTTGCTAGTCTTAAGAAAGTAGCCTGAAATCTTTGTTAGTTTTTTCAAGCAGCTGACACATTAGTGAACTTAACCCAAGAACTGATGGGACTTCACAAGTGCCGTGGTACAACTTGGCGGCAGTTGTTTGTGGCTGAATCGAACTCAATATGGTGTCATTGCTTGACTTTCAAAAGAATCTGACAGTTTTTTTTTCCTTTTTATTTATTTTTTTGAGAGGTTTTTGGTATAGGGTGCGTGCGCTCGCCAAAAAGACAGAGAGAGAGAGACAGAAAGTGAGAAATCACTCCCTCAGGAGACGGCCACACCGCAATCCCTTCTCCTCCATTCTCTTCTTGGGATCTTGGATGCAGACGCACATGCACCAGGCTTGAGTTTAAGCCTCCGGGCCGGAGACTCGAACTGTGGTCAACTACATGGGAGTCCAATGACATAGCCATTTATGCCAACTGCTGTTTCCAGAATCTGACAGTTTTCTTGAGGAATTAAAGTCAGTAACAGGGGAATGGGCTTGACCTGCCCATCTCTCAGTCATCTGTTAATTCTTTTGTTTTACACTTTTTTTTTTTTTTTTTTTCCTTTTTTGAGTACATTCTGAGCTGGGGAGTTTTTGTACTGCTACGGAGTATTGTATAAGTTAGATGTATGCTTTAAAGAGCCT
The DNA here is from genome assembly GCA_026018925.1 of Tupaia tana. Taxonomy (NCBI): domain Eukaryota; kingdom Metazoa; phylum Chordata; class Mammalia; order Scandentia; family Tupaiidae; genus Tupaia; species Tupaia tana. The sequence goes on from JAKSZU010000002.1 coordinate 81,681,988, forward strand.
ATATCTTAGTGAGGGAGACAGAATAGTAAATAATTACACAAATGAATAGAAGATGTTTTCCACAGGCAATGAGTGATAGCAACTTTCTGAATGGGAGTGAAATGGTGTCAGGAAAGTTTTCTGCTATTTGAGTGGAGCTCTGAATGGTGCAAATAAACAGCTTCATGGGGGTGGAGAGGATGAGGATTCCAGGTATTGGGACTGTAAGTTTCAGACTTGAGGCTAGAGCACTCCTGGAGAGTTAGTTAGGCTGAGGAGTGGTGGGCTGGTTCGAGGTCCTCCATAGATCATAGATGATGAGGAGAGAGAAGGGCAGGGACTCAGCTTTTTTTTTTTTTTTTTTTTTTTTTTTTTTAGAATTACTCTGTTTACTTATTTTTATTTGACCAGAGAGTGACCAGAGGGTGGGGGGGGTGGGGGGGGGGGAGGAATTAAGCCGCCAGGTCTGGGACTGGAACCACGGTCTGCCATGTGGGAGTCCAGTGCCCTTAACCACCACACCACCTGCCGCCCCCCCCGGGGACTCAGCTTTTTTTGTGAACCATGGTAAGGAATTTAACCTCTGTGGCAAAACGTCACTAGAGAGTTTGAAGTATGCCACTGGTTCAATTGATGTTTTCAAAGATCACTCTGATTATTGTGTGGAGAAAGCATTGTTAAAGGACAGAAATAGAGGGGCTGGCAAGTGGCGTGGTAGTTGAGGTACTGGATTCTCACATGACTGACTATGTTTCGAGTCCCACACCTGGAGGCTTCCTTTCTCACTTTCCCTTTATTCTCTCTTTGGTAAAATTTAAAAAATAAATAATAACAACAAATAAAATGAATAAATAATTTTTCTTTAAAAGACAAATAGTAACAAAGATTCTAGAGTCTACTGAGCTTATCCAAGGGTGATAGCAGGAGAGGTGGAGAGAAGAACGATGGTGGAATTGTATGGGTGTTGGAGGGGCTATCTATGGGGTGTTGGGTGAAGGGCAATAGCAGCATCTCAGGTGGCTTGTCCATCCAGGTGCCATCTGCCTATCAGGTAAGTTGCAGAAGAGGGTGATGATGGGGGAATGAGGGCCCAGAGTTCTGAGGGGTGAAGCTGTATTGGAGATAGGGCTAAAACACTCCGGATGAGGTTAGGGATCAGTGGAGAAAGCAGGACTGTCTGTTCATTAGCTGCTCAATGCACAGGGCCCTGGGGAAAGTGGGTGAGAAGAAATATCTGCACCAGAGCTTCAAAGACTGCAGCCAGGAGTCCTAAATCAACTTCCTCTCTGTATTATCTTTAAACTCCTTTCTGTTTTATTTTTTTTTCCCAAGAGGGACCCAAGAATTAAGGAGGATTTGGAAATGTTTGTAGACTGCACTATAAAAATGCAATTTCAGCACAACAACCCCACCCACCCCTTCCAGGGCACCTCTTCACCAGTCTGGTTTTCTCTAATCCACTCTGAACTACATTCCAGTAGTGACTGCAAGGCAGAGAGCTGGTTGTGCTTGTATTGCTCATTCCACTCATCCTTCCAGGAGAACAGGCTGTATGTTCATAACAAGCCAGTAGAACTTTGGGTGGGAAATGTTTTTTTCTCCTGTTATCAGAATGTAGCCAGACTTAAAGAAGACTGGTTATCTATTAGTCATTTGGTATTCTAAACACTGGGTGTGGACTCTCCACCTGCCTGTGGCTTGCCTAAATTGTAGTCAAATTTGTCCCAAATAGGTTGCCTTAATGCTGGAAAGATTATACTTTCTGGCAGTTCGACCAGAAACCTAGTACTAAGGTCAGAATATTACTAATGTTGTAAATTCATAGAGAGAGAACTGACATCTGAGAATGTATAAATGAAGTAAAACGAGTGATTTAAAAAAATGAATATAACAAATCATAAACCCAGAAATGAGCTAGATCCTTTAAAGAGTCACTAGGGAAACAATGGACACTCAAAGCATTTCATAACTCCTGTTAAAAACTCTTTTAGGAATAGTTTGGTTGCACGTGTGAACATTCTTTTTTCAATTGATCTTTCTCTTTTTTTGTGAAAATAAGTTTATCATAGTGGGAACAAACATTCTTTAGAGATTCACAGAGGTGGTCAATCCAATGTCTGCTACATTCTGGGTTTACGATCTTGAAAAGTACTTCCTGGGATTTTCATTTACTCATCTAAAACACAGAAAAATTTAACAGCCTGTAGAAATATACATGCCTTGGTTCCAGCAATTCTACTTTTAGGAAATTATCTGAAGGAAATGGTCATATAAATCCATAGAGTTATCTAGAAAGACTGTTTCTTTGCAGTATTAAAATACTGAAATTATTTGAGTAGATTATGATATATCCATTTATAGGAATACCAAATAGTGACTGAAGATTTTTGCAGAAGAAATTTAGTGACATGAAAAACTGTCCAGATTACAACAGTAAGTGAAGAATTATAAAGTTATACACATTGTGATTAATTTAGGAGAAAAATCCAATTTTATAATGATCAAGAAATAGTACATGGTGATGCTAATATCTACCTTACAGATAGGTGGTGAGAATTAAATTAGGTGAGTGGTCTTATAAAAAGTGGAGTGCCCAGTATTAATTGATGTTTTTAATTATTTTTACCTAGTTTAATCACTTCTCATGGACTTAGCTCACGATGATGTTTAACTTAAAACAAAAATTATTACCCTTTAGCAGGTGAAAATCTGTCACTATTAAGGCTATGTAAAAGCATGCATGGCAAGTGATGAAGGAATTTTCAAAGGAGATATACCCGAAATGCTTTGAGCAATGGGAGAGAATGAAATAAGCATTTAAACTTAAGGTGACTACTTTGGAGCATTTATTTGGACCTATGAGCTTTGGTTTGTTTGTTTAAAAGTCTGTCATTACTATGTAGCCGCATGGGGTACATAGATAGATGGAGCAATATCTAACTAGGAGCGAGCAATTAGTCTGTCACGATAAATGCCCCCTCTTCTTTGGGCTGATAAAATGTGCCTTGTCTGAGCCTCTTGCGTCATCCCTGACACATGGTGCGTACGCCCTGCTGCTTTCTCTCTGCAACTTTCATCTTCCAGAAGTGTAGAGGGAAGCTTTTAGAGGTATGGTTGAAGGACAGCTCAAATGATCCCTGTTTCCCTCCCCAGTGTCCTCCCCACCCCCAGGGTGCGTGTGAGACACACACACACACACACACACACACACACACATGCTCCTTTTCCTCCTACTTTCCCCTGTCCTCTTCTATCTCCTTTCCCCTGTGTGGTTAGGAGCTTTTTTTTCATCTTCTTTTTTTTCTTTTTTTCTGTAATCTCTGTTTTAGCTTTTCCCAGAGAATACTGCGAACATTTATCTCTCTCCTGCACCAGAATTCCTGGAGAGGTCTGTCACTTTTGTTTAACCTCTCAGAACTTTTATTTCTTCATCTTCAATTTTCATGGACAAATAGGAACATAAATGCTTCATTTAGAATTCTGTTGTGGGCATTCCGTTGTGTAATGGGAGTCGAGTTCCTGGCATATACTAGGCACCCAATAATGGAAGCTATTATGATGATTCATTATATTATTTATTCACTTTTGCATCCTCAGGGTCTGGCATAGTGCCTGCTGAGTAATGGGTGCAAAATAAATTTCTGGAGAATTAATGAAGTAATTTATAAATTTGTAGAGGATGGCCTCAGAATAAAAGAAGAATATTGTTTTGGAGTGGGAGACTTGGGTAACAAACTCTTATACTTGTCTCTTTACACTTTCACCCAAACAACCCGCCTGCTGCTCATCCTTGGGTCTTTTCTTGGGAAAAGCAATTGTTACTGTATACATACAGAAAGTCTATTGACTGTTAAGTCCATGTAGATAATTGTGGCTTACTAGGGCTACAAGGAATTTTCTCCCTTGATCATCAGCTCTTTAATCTACCTAGTTTATTGCCCAGAGACCAGTGTTCCTTAGCCCTGTTAACCTCTACACTCTCTCTAAATCTAACAAGCAATTTCTGGCTGTAATTACCTGATCAAGATGAAATGAACTGCCCCGCAAACTCCAGATCCCAATGTTAGTGAATACGCTAGTGCCAACGTATTCACCTCTTTCAAGTGTTCACAAAACCTGTTAGCTGATTTGTATTCCACCTCCTATCTTTTCCCTACTTCCTTTTAGGAAGATGTTTGTGAATTATTTTAAGCTGGTTGAATCACTCTGAGAGTTAAGTGCTATTTTTAAGCTTTTGAGGAACAGCTGAGAAGGAATGATTTAGGGATGTGAAGCGTTTTACAATAAAAATCCCACAGAAACTTCAGCTTACCAAGTTTGTGGTTAATTTCAGCATATTAAGACACTAGAGATAAATGGGTGACTGTTCTCAAATACCAAATTCGATGGTCCTCTGCAAAATGCCTTATTAAAACAATGGGTTTTGTGTAGGTGAGACACAAGAAGCTGCTTGAGGGAATGCCTTCCTTTCCAACATACTCTGAACATTCGACTTTTTCTCTTTGCTAGTTGTCTCTGCCTGGATGAAGCACTGTAACCTCTTTTATTAAGACTCCTGCCTCTCTGTCCTTGTCAGGCTTCTTACCTCCTACCAGCATCCTCTCTTCAAAGGCTATGGGCAGATAGAGGGTATCTGATGATCTTGCAGGGTGAGTAGACCTCCACAGCAGATCACAAGGTGAGAGCCCTCTTGATTGATTATCCTACTTGTTTTTAAGCATTTTCTAAACCCAGAGCCCTCCAACCAACATACATTTTCCTACCAAAAAATGCATACCAGTTCCAGGAAATCTTCCCAGATTGCTAAGAACACAGATGTTTTATCTTATCTCAGCCTTTGCAGACCTTTGTATTGATTGTCTCCATTTCAGTCCTGCATCTAATGTTGCCCCTGCCCTGGCTGTATTGCTCACCCTTTTATGGAAATTTCTGCCTTCCTGATCAACTGTGCTGTTTTGTTTTGCCCTCTGTGTGTTCCGGTCACACTGGTTAAGGGTGTATTTTCAGTAATAGGATGTAACTAGTTGGAATGGAAGGACCGTATTTCTTTATTTTCTTTCTCCCTTTCCTTTCCTTCTCTTTGTATTTCTTTCGTTCTTTCTCTCCCTCTCTCTCTTTTCTCCTTTAGTTCTGTTTTCTTTTAGGTAATCAGTAAAGCACAAAATACAATTTACAACTTAATGAATACTTTTTATTGTGGCTGATGATGAGATGATTTTCATAGTCATGGACTGTGCCTGCCTATAATCTAGGTATTGTTGGTCATGGGGATGTCCAAGTTGATGATAGCTGTATTTACGTCTTTCTTATTAACAAACTAAAAACTTAAAATACAGTTGTTTGTTGTTTTTGTTTCTTTTTTGTGTTTTGCTATAGAGTGTGTCTGTTTACCAGAGAGAGAGAGAGAGAGAGAGAGAAAACGAGCGAGAAATCACCCCCCCCCCCCCCCACCAAGGGGGTATAGTAACACCACAATCCCTTCTCCTCCATTCTCTTCTCTTTTTGGGACTTTCATCATACATGCACATGCGCCTGGTCTGTTTTTCAAGCTGCTGAGTCTGAGACTTGAGCTGCACAGTCAGCCATGTGGGATCCAGGCATGGTTAGATATGATCTAATTTCTTTCTTTTTTTTTTTTTAAGAATTAGTTTATTTAACTTTACTTATTTATTTAAATTTGACCAGAAAGGGGGAGGGGAGAGAGAGAGAGAGAGACAAAGTGAGAAAGTAAGCCACCATGTTCGGGATTTGAACTGCAGTCAGCCGTGTGGATGTCAAGCACCCTTAACCACTATGCAACCTGCCAGCCCTGATCTTAATTTCTTAATGTGCATCATACCAGCTACAGTTTCATCAGTGGATTATGGAGTTTGGAGAAAGAAAAAGAACTTTTAAAAATGCCAAATCTGCTACAAACTTTAGAGACATCACCACTCCATGCATAAGTAATATGCACTGATAATTTTTAGTTATGAGGGCACCAGATTTCTTTCTCTCTTTGTAAACATAAACAGACAAACAAACAAAAAAACCCAAACATATATGTACATTTTTTAAGAGATTTTTGCTATAGGATGTGTGCGCTTGCCGGAGAGATAGAGACAGAAAGCGAGAAATCACCCCCCTGGGGGGATGGCCATAATGCAATCCCTTCTCTTCCATTCTCCTCTCGGGATCTTGGGCCTGTGCACACACACACATGCTCGGCATGTTTTAAGCCACCGGGTCCGTGACTTGAACCGCAGTTAACTATAGGGAAGGCCCACGATGTAACCAATTACATCATCCGCTGATCCCTATATTTACACTTTTAATGTGTATAGAAATATATATGTGTGCATATAAATAATGTATACATATATGTGTGTGTGTGTATATATATATATTTTTTTTTTCTTATGATGTGAAATATTGAGAAAATTTAGCACTATATTCTGGAGATGCTGTTATAACCACTTATTTTACAGGGGACATGATTATAGTAGTATTTTTGTCACTTTGTTGCTATGGTTTATATTTTATGCAGGCTTACCAATAGGAATATACGGCATGGTGAGTCTTAAATTAGCAGTGATGAGGAGGCCAGCTTCATGGCACAGCCATGATACACTGCTCCAGAGAAGCTGGACCCCACATTGTGACTGGCTGGTTAATCTGAAACACACTGGACTGGTGTGCAAGTGTCCAAGACCCAATGGGCTGGAAGCTAGAATGAGGGGATTACGATGTGGTCAAGTGCTATGGAGGGTACTCCTCCCCCCACTCTCCCTCTTCCGGTCATGTGTACCTGCTCTATCATGACTAAAGGGGAAAAATATGTATTTTTAAAAAAAATGTGTGTCTGAACATGTGTGCACTTGAGAGAGAGAATAAAGTATCCCTTCTCCCATGCCCCTATCCCTTGAAAATGGTTATACCACATTCCCTTCGCCTCAATTTCTCACTTCTTTGGGATTTGGGGCATGTATGCACATGTGCTTTGTGAGTTTTTCAAGCCATGGAGTCTAGGATTCGAACGGCATGTTGGCCATGTGGAATTTAGCCACCTTACCTACCACACACAGGCTGGCCTGGGGTCAAACAAAACCAAAAACCAAAACCAAAAACAAAGAATGAAGGAGGAACCCAAGAGCAGTTTGCTTACTAAGTAAGGAAACTGATTCTGAGAAAGATAACTTATTTAAGGTTAGATGGCAAAGCGAAACTATTGAAAGCCCAGGCCATTGGATTCCTAGTCTTGTGGGCTTTCCAGTATACTGTGCCACCTCTGTGAGCTCTTGGCATTAACAATAGTGCAGGCGTGGGGGATGTTGAGAAATTGCTCCCAAGTTTTGCCCAGTTATAGAGAGGTCTTCATGTACCTCCCCAATGGCTTTACGTTCACAGAGGTGTTCTTGTGGGCATAATCAATATGAGCTTGTGTTTATGGAGCACACAAGCCTGGTATTTGAAGTAACAAGATACTGTAATGAAAACTTTTGTTCCAAATAGTGCTGAGCCATTACTAACCTGGCCTGTAGTCTCCCCACAAGTAGAGAAAATTAAATATCACATCAGCAAATTTTTGATGTTGACAAGAATGGTTGGAGATTTGGAAAAGGTGGAGGAAGGACTTCTTCAACATTCTGTGCCCCTTTTTTTAGACCACATGATTTTAGCTACTGTGCTCTGGGCCTGTTAGAGAAAGAGGTCCTTGCTTTTTTTTTTTTTTTCATCTTCTTAGTTCCATCCCCCTTTCCTTCAAGAGTTCCAGAAGCTCCTGTCTCTGGTAACACCTTTCTTCCTGAAAGGAAAATATAAATGGAAAAAAATATATAAAATGTTATGAGGGATATTTTATTGATTTTTTAAAAATATTACTTTTGATTTCTTATAGGAAATAGGCTCTGGGGACCAGCAGTTAGTGCAATGGCTATGGCTATGTCATTGTACTCCCATGTAGTCGACCGCAGTTTGAGTCCCGGACCCAGTGGCTTAAACTCATGCTGGACGCGCATGCGTGTGTGTGCGTTTGTGTATGTGTGTGTGTGTATGTCCAAGATCCTGAGAGGAGAAGGGACTGTAGCGTGGCCATCCCCTTTTGGGGGGGGGGGGGGGGGATGATTTCTCACTTTCTGTCTCTCTCTGTCTCTCTCTGTCTCTCTCTGTCTTTCTGGTGAGCGCATGTGCCCTATAGCAAAAACCTCTCCAAAAAAAAAAAAAAAAGTAAAAAGAAAAGAAATAGGCTCTGGATATGGTAGACCAGTCTATAAATAAAAATAGTACCAAAAAACCAAAAAGTAAAAGCTCTAAATCTTTTGTCATTCCTTCCTCTTTGTCCTTTCTTTTGAATAAAGCCCTCTTGGCTTTGGTCATAGAGGTTTGCGGGACTCTTATTTTGAACCATCACAGAACTGCTGAAATGAGGTTGGCCCTTATCTGTACCCTGCTCACCAGAATTATCACAAGGTCTTCTTTTGTCCCACTTCGCAGGGTAATTCATTGCTCTGAAGCACAAGTCTTCCCTTCCCAAGAGACTTTAAAGTGTATGTGTGTCTTCCAAAATTATGAGAATCTTAATTTGTAATAAAAATCACATGAATGAGTTGTGGTAAGTTTTTGGCAGGATCTAGAAAATAATGGTTTCATTTAAACATGAATCACTAAAATACTACTTCCTTAACACAATTAACTCAAAGCAGCCCTTCTTGTTAGAATTAAGAGATTTCCTCCTCAAAGCTCCCTGCCTTTCACAGCCTTCCAGTATGGAAGCCTAGGCACCATAAGCACAGAACATTGCCTTAATGAATCTTCTTCTTTTCTCTAAAATGTAGGAAAAAATGTGTTTCTTCACATTATCTTCCTGACGAAATCTCAGATTTCTAGAGAGTTAATAGACTGATTAAGACATGCTCAAGTAAATATACCAAAGGTGACATAAAGGAAAGGTGGAGGGATATCATTTACCCTGAGGGAGGTTTTTCAGTAACTGGGTGAGGAGTGTGGGAACTGTTCTTGCTAGTTCGGAGGGCACGGTGATCGGGAGCTTTGTTAAGACAAGAGCTTAGGGAGTGCGTTAACATGCTCTTGTTCTCGACAGGCTTACAGTCAGTTATATATGATCGTGGTGAGCCCAGGGATGCGTTGACAGTGTGAGGTATAATGAAATATCAGTAAGAGCTTTGCTTTGTTGTGGAATCAGTTATACAGTATTGCTTCTGAGTCACATAAAGGAAAAATGACATTATTGACAAATAATGTTCTTTTTCTTTAAACATCAGTTAACATTTTAATTTTGTTAGTTTTATTTATTTATGTACTTTATATTAGAGAGAGAGAGAAATTGGCAATCTCAATGGGGTCCCCATTGCACAATCCACCCCAGTCTCACCAGCCTGGATTACCGGTACATGTGGTATACCTGGTATGCTAAGAGAGGTCCTAAGAAATGAACACAGTACCTTTTTCATGCAGGGCTAGCTGTGTTATAACTCTGCCACTACCTGGCCCCGTATGTATTTTTAAACATAGGTGAACTTGACAACATTTAAGACATTGAAGAAAATGAAAACACTTTCACTCCAGAGAATTTAAAGTCTACAACACAACATGATTGGCAGTTTGAATAGTAAATTTAATTTTTCTCTTCCAAATAAAGGAAATTGAAAGATTTTACTTTTTCCTCTGTCCTCTAACACTGATTCTTTCTGTTTCAAGTTAGCTTGGTGGTGTGGAAAGGGTAGGAAATGTATGATCATAATTTCATTGTAGAGAAAACAGTCAGTTGATTAGGACAATAAAGCTGATTGGAAGAGGATGGGAAAGTTCATAAGTTAAGATTTGTTGTGGAATTTTTTTAAGGATATGATGGGCCAAAGATAAAATATTAGGATTACATATGTTAGTACATCCCATGTATCCTATTAAGAAAAATTGTAATAATTGTTGAGCTCGATTCCTTTGTTCAAGTTGGACCCTCTCACCTTCTAATCTTTCTCTCTGATGCCTTTCAGATTGAATGACGTCCAAGGTGCAGAATAAAGCTCTAAGTCACTATTCTCCCTAGAATAGTGGATGGATTTCACAGGCTACTTTAGAAAATCACATTTTATTTTCTATGACTAGGTTAAATATACACATGATACACAGTTCAGAAAAGTACACAATGAGAAGTCAATTTCCCTTCAATCCCCTTTCTACAACCACCTGGCTTTGTTCTTTAAAGACAACAATCCTTGTTTTATTTTGTTGTTCTAGAGAGAGTTTATAGGGGGCTTTTTTTTTTTTTTTTTTTTTTTTTAATTGGGGGAGATTTTTTGCTATAGGCTGCATGCACTTGCCAGAGTGACAGAGTGACAGAGACAGACAAAGAGAGAGAAAGCAAGAAATCACCCCCCCAGGGAGAATAGTTTTGGCACAATTCCTTCTCCTCCATTCTCCTTTCGGGATTTTGGGCATGCATGCACATGCACCTGCTCTGGTTTCAAATCACTGGGTCTGGGACTCAAACTGTGGTTGCCCATGTGGGAGTCCAGCAGCATAACCATCACACCATTTGCTGGTCCCTTAGGGCTTCTTTTACATTTTTTAAGAGTCATTTTATTTAACTTTATTTATTTATTTTGATTTGATCAGAGAGGGACAGAGCAAGAGAAAGACAAAGAGAAGAGAGGGAGAGAGAGAAAGAGTGAGAAAGCAAGCCACCAGAAGAAAAGTGAGAAAGCAAGTCCAGGACTTGAACTACAGTCAGCCATATGGGAGTCCAGCGCCCTTAACCACCACGTCATCTACTGGCCCCAAGGGGCTTCTTTTCAAAGTATATACTTTATCCTTCATAACGTCAGGTCATGAGGCTCAGCCTTTTCTTATCAGGGAAAGTTGTTTGTCCCTGTTTGGGCAGGAGGGAAGGGGATACATTTCGATTCAGTTTAGAAAATGACAATCCCTTATAATAATTCCTAAAGGAAGGAATAATCAACTCCATTTTCTGGGGGAGAAAAATTGTGATTCTAGGAAATTTTTTGATTTTTCCCCGTCTAACCTGTTGTTGTTGTTGGAGCCAGGGTACTCAGAGACTCTAGCCTCGCTCTTCATGCTGCAGTGGTGCTCTACCAACTCACGGCTCCACCACGGCTCCAACTAGTGGCTAGACTGCTCCAGTGTGGTTGTAAAACGCAGTGTGCATGCAAATTGGTTTTCCTGTTTTGAAATTATGCTCCAAGATAGCTTGTAAGGAGCAAAGCCACTCCAATATTATACTACCAATATCCAGAGTTCCAAAGAGTTTTGGGCAAATGAATAGGTCTCCACAGACCCACAACTTTTCATGGGCCCCTTATGTCACCCTGTCAACCCTGATAGCAGATTGATCAGAATGGTCGCCACAGTTCACAAATTCTGTACTCTAAGGAAGAGAGACTGGCCTTCTATCTCTTCAGCTACTGTAAGCCATGATAAGAAAAGCAATAATTCAGGCCAGCAGATGGCATAGTGGTTTAGTCTCTGGACTCCCACATGGTCAACCACAGTTCAAGTCCTGGACCAGGTGACTTGAAACTCATGCTGGGTGTGTGTGCATGCATGTCCAAGATCCCAGGAGGTGAATGGAGGAAAAGGGAATGTTGTGTGGCCATCCTCCGTGGGGGGTGATTTCTCACTTTCTCTCTTATTGTCTCTGTTTCTGTGTCTCTCTCTGTGGTGAGTGCATACGCCGTAAAGGCAAAAACCTCTACAAAAACCTCTACAGAAAAATAAAATAAGAAAGAAAGGCGATGATTCAATGCAGACTTGGTGGAGGAGAGTGGCAATTATTCATCACTGTTGTGGATTTATTTCTGAGAATTTTTTGCCACCTCTGACAGCCCCCCCCCCCCAAAGGCAGTCCATTTCACCCTTGAGACAGTGCTTCAGGAAGCAGCAGCCATGAAGTGTCTGAGCTTGTCAAGGGCTTTACCAGTTTCCAGTTGGATTTCACTTCTTTGAGTATTCTTATTTGTGTCTCTCTTGATTTGGTTATTCGTGGCCCAATTTCTTTCAGGCCCTCTGTAAATTTGGTTAATAAGAAAATATAGCATTTATTTAAAATCTCTTTTTGAATGCAAATCATAAACAGTGTTGAAGCTTTAGACAGCACATGTTGCTCCTCCTTTGTGTCACCACGTCATGCTGTCATTAATAATTAATCTGCATCATCCACATACTAGCTACCCCCCCCTCCAAGGGTAACAATTTTGGCGCATTTTTCGTCCATGTGTATGGTTCTGGAAATGACCGAAGAGAGGAGGAGTATTCTTTTAAAGGGCATTCTTTTTGTGCATAGGCTTATCATCCATCTGTGTTCACAAAGAATGAAGTGTTCTGCTGTTTACCCCTGATCTTGCAACACTGAAGCATTCCTCTCAGCTCTGTAGGCACCTAAAAATCAAAGCCCATAAATATCAATGTTTGTAGGATGTACTTTTATCCCTGGTTATATTAAAAGCACAGCAACATCTGACCCAGATTAGTATTTTCTAGGATTAGAGTGGATAGATTTTTCAGTTGCTTTGCAACTATGTAAAAGTTTATTGAAATACACTATTGAATATTTTCTTTTCTCAGTCATGTAATAAAGAATGTTCTTGAGAATAACATTCATTATTTGTGATACTAAAAGAGAAATTTTCTGTAGCACCTAAACTCCTCCCTTTTCCCCACAGTTTTTCCTGTAACACACTGCCAGCTGCTCCAAAACATGTCTGAAAGTGACAAGGAATCTTTAATAGAACCCTAGAGCTGTATTGCACTGTTAATCAAGGCCAGGTGATACTGGAGACATATCCGTATGCTTTCATGGGAGTGGAATTCTGGGGAAGGGCAAAGACCACTGTCACCATTGAAAATAGACCATAGAATGTGGCATGAAAGCTCTAGGTTCTGTGCATAGGACAAAGCATTCCTAAGCATATTCTGGTAGGATGTTCACATTTGCTGTTATGGGCAGAATGTTTGCATCTCCCCCAAATTCATAAGTTGAAGCCCTAAGTTGTAATATAATGGAATGTGGAGGTAGGGCCTTTGGGAGAAAATTACATGAGGGTTGGACGCCTATGGTATGATTAATTTCCTTATAATGAGAGGCGGAGAGACCAGAGAGTGCTCTCTTGCTCTCCACCATGTGAAGAAACAGCAGGGAGGCAGTCATTTGCAAGCCAGGACAAAGACCCTCACCAGGAACTGATTGGCGGGCAGGTCGATCTTAGACTTTCTAGCCTCAAGCACTGTGCAAAACAGATTCTTGTTTAAACCACCCAACTTACATAGTATTTTGTATGGTAGCCCAAGGTGACTAAATAAGACACCTACATATTCGTCTTCTTTTTAAAAAGTTTATGTATTTATTTTCTCCATGAGCTAGAGAAACAGAGACAAATAGTAAGAGAGCATGTCCAACAGGGTCTCATCACTGCAATCTACCTGCAACCTTCATAATTGGGCTAGCACACTTAGGGAAGTTTGGGGACTTGAACTGGGAACTTTCTCATGTAGGGTTGCCTCACACAGTGTCACACTTTATAGCCACTGCCCTACCATCTGGCCCTGACATCTGTGTCTTCTGATCCCACTCAACCACTGAAATTTTAACTTCTCATTTTAGCCTTTCATTTAGTGTTTTACTCAGCTGTTTGCTTTGATCTGGGCCATTTTTGCGTTTGACGTAGAGAGCCTATCAGATAAAAAGTCCTTTTGTTGTTTGGAGAAGATAGTTACTTCTCCATTTCTGAGTTCAAAGACTGATGGTAGATTTCTCTGAACAGAGATACTTGGTTTTTCTTATTATAGTTCCCCGATAGCACCTGATCACCAACACTGTATTAACATTATTTAATCTATTCTCCCTCATCTGTGCTTCTCCACTGGAATCTTAGCTCTATGAAGATGGGGACATATTCTCTCTTCCTGTCTACATCTTAAGTACCTGGACTGAACCCAGCCCCAGTGGGCGCTGACTGGATGTCTCAGTAAGGAACGCTTCTGGGATGTGATGAGGGTCATTAGATAAGAGCAGCTCTAATTCAGTGCTAGCTTGGTCCGAGAAAAGAAGTGCCCACATAACCCACACATGGATTTTTATAGCAGCTTTATTCATAATTGCCCAAACTTGGAGGCAACTAAGATGTCCTTTCATAGATAAATGGATAAACTGTGAAATGAAATCTGGACAATGGACTATTACTCAGAACTAAAAAGGAATGAGTTGGGGCTGACAGGTGGCATGGTGGTTAGGATTCTGGACTCCCACATGGCTGACCTGTGGTTTGAGTCCCAGACCTGGTGGCTGGCTTTCTTTCTTTCTTTCTTTCTTTCTTTCTTTCTTTCTTTCTTTCTTTCTTTTCTTTCTTTCTTTCCTTTCTTTCTTTCCTTCTCTCTGTGTGTCTATCTCACGTCAAATTTTTTTAAAAAATAAAAAATACAATGAAATAAATAAGGCTTTAAAAGCTGAGCTGTCAAGCCATGAAAAGATATGGAAGAAACTTCAATGCATATTACTAAGTGAAGGGAATATAAGACTACATACTGTGTGATTCCAACTAGATGTCATTCTGGCAAAGACAAAACAATTGAGATGATCAGTGTTTTCCAGGGCTTTGGGGGGCAGGGAGAGAGGTTTAGACAGAGCAAGCGGGCAGTGAAAATACTCTGTATGTATTATGTATGTATGCGTTGCTCTGTAAGGGTGAATATGTTATTATATATTTGTCCGAACCCACAGAATGTGTAACTCCAAGATTAACCCCTAAACTGTGGACTCTGGATGATAATGATAGGTGGATCTTCAGTCATAAGTTCATCAGTTATAACAAATGTACCACTCTGGTGGGAGATTTCGATAATGCAGGGAGGGGAGGGAAGGCTATGCAGGTGTTGGGCACAGAGGGTATGTGGGAAAAATTGTATTTTCCTTTCAATGTTACTGTAAACCTATAACTGCTCTAAAAACAATAGGCTTAAAATGAAGAAGAGCTAAGGAATTTTTTGGATGATGTTTTTCTCAGGGTGTCTTTTCAATCCCCTATTCTATTTATTATCTAGGTAATGTTGAACTTGTTTTCTTGCTCAGCTTTTAACTGGCCATTCTAAGTGGACCAGTAGCAAGAAGACTGAGATAGCAAAACAGACTCCCCAGAGCTCTGAAGGAGTTCATAAAAAAAAAATTGGGAAACTGCTTGGTTGTATCTATTATCACAAACAAATTATAGTTTATACTCAGAAGCAAAAAGAAATCTAGCACGGACTCAGATTATAATCTCTTCTGTTTAGGCAGACTGTAGAGCTGGGATCACGAAACAGATGTAGATAAAACAGAGAAAAGATTTCTCTAATAGGCAATTAAAAGCCCTGAATAATTGCCTTACTATGAAAATTTGCATGTAGATATGGAAAAACTGTGAGTGAAGTATGTATAGATTTTTGTACTATATTTGATAATTCAATTTTTCAGTGGAGTATCTCAGTAATTTTCTCACTGGGGAGGGGGAATGATTAGTCAGAGTTGGGGAATCATTTTTAAAACAGGAAATGATGGGTATTATAAATAGGCAATTTCACTGTAGAGAGATATAAAAGGAACTGTATTCAAGTCTTTGTTTTAATCAAATGATTTATAAATAATTTTAGTCTAGGATAAAATGTACATGAAACTACCCAAATTTGTGAATGGCATATATCTCTTTAGGCTGGGGAGGTGAACCAACAAAAGAGATTAAATGCAGGAAGTTCATAAATCTGTATAAGTAGGATAAAAATGGCAATCAGGACATTTGAGAAGTTTTAAGGGACAGCAACTACTAATATTTATCAAAAGCTCACCATGCACGGGCCAGTACTCCAAGTACTTGGAATCTAGTATTTTATATAGCCTTATAATCATGGAGTGAAGCTTCTACTCCTTTCATTACTGATGAAACTGAGACAGTGAGAGGTTAACTTGCCCAAGATCACACTCAAATAGTAAATGAGGGAGGTGGATTTAAACCTAGGGAGTCTGATTCAACTTATGTGCTTTAGCATTCATCTACAGGGCCTCTTCAAATACATAGAAGATGAAGGGAATTGAAACCACAGAAGAAACTAAAGCTCTGGAATATTGTTCAATGAGGAAACTCTACCGGGAAGGAAAAAAAAAATGTTGAGCACCAGGAAGGGTGTGGAAAACCCAACCAAATGTTTAATTGGTTTATAGTTAGAATGCATTTACAGTTGCACTTTTGCTGTGGGCAGTTCTGGTCAAATTAATTTTAGAAAGAAACAATAGAAGGAAAGTGGAAATAGAAATGAGAGAACAGGTGAAAATGAAAATTTGGGAGTAAGAATTATTATTATATTTAAAAATTTGCCTGAGGGTACATGCACTCAGAGAGAGATCAGAGAGAGAGAGAGAGAGAGAGAGAGAAAGCTAGAAAGCACACCCCCTCCCCCAACACTTGGGGAATGGTCACATGGCAATCCCCTCTCCTTTATTTCATCCCCCTTTGGGGATTGTGGGCAAGCATGCACACATGCCCAGGAGGTTTCTCAAGCTGCTGGGTCCCGGACTCAGATCATGCAGTCAGCCATGCAGGATCTAGCTGTTAACCACAACACCGGCTGGCCTGAAAAACTTAATTTTAAGAGTGAAAGCTGAGATTAATGTCTATGCAATTATAATTGGCAGGACTAAAATGAATATAAAAATCATTAATAAAATATCTGACAAAGTAAGTTTGGGATGTAAAAAATGCTGAACTCATTTAATAATAAGCCCATGATATTATTATTCTGGTTGAGTATCCCTTATCAAAAGTGTTTGGAACCAGAAATGTTTCAGATTTTGGATTTTTTTCCTGATTTTGGAATATTTGCATATACATAATGAGCTATCTTGGGGATGAGACCCAAGTCTAAACATGAAATTCATTTATGTCTCATATATATGGTAGACACTGCCTGAAAGTAATTTTTTTTTTTTTTTTGAGAGGTTTTTGCTATAGGGCACGTGCGCTCACCAGGAAGACAGACAGAGACAGAGAGACAGAAAGCGAGAAATCACCCCCCAGGGACGATGGCCACCCTGCAATCCCTCTCCTTTCTCCTCTCAGGATCTTGGGCATGCATGCACATGTGCCTGGCATGAGTTTAAGTCACCGGGTCTGGGACGTGAACCCCGGTCGACTACGTGGGAGTCCAGTAACACAGCCATTACGCTAACTGCTGGTCCCTGCCTGAAAGTAATTTTATACAAAAGTTTTGTGTATGTCTGCAACCCGTAACATGATGTCAGGTGTGGGATTTTCCACTTGTGGTGTCATGTAATGCTCAAAACATTTTAGATTTTGGAGCATTATGGATTTGGGATTTTGGGATTAGGGATGCTCAATCTGTATGCTGTGTTTAACAAATTATTATAAATAATTATAAACAACTTCTGAAGACAGAGATGCATCCAACCTATAAAAATTCCAGGGAGGGGTAAAAATTCCAGCAGTTAGTGTAATGGCTATGTCGCTGGATTCCCATGTAGTCAAGCACGGTTCGTGTCCCGGACCTGGTGGCTTAAAACTCATGCCGGGCACGTATGCGTCCGTCCCCAAGATCCCAAGAGGAGAACGGAGGAGAAGGGATTGCGGTGTGGCCATCCCCCCTGGGGTGTAATTTCTCGCTTTCTGTCTCTCTGTCTCTCTCTGTCAGTCTGGTGAGCGCACGTGCCCTATAGCAAAAACCTCTCCAAAAAAAAAAAAAAAATTCCAGGGAGGGTAATCATGGCCATAAGACAGCCAAATATTTCTTAAATAGAAAAAATCACATAATGAAGTATGCCTTGAATGTAACTTTGAAGTTGGATAGATCTAGGTTCAAATTCCAGCTCTACAGTTCACTGAGTAGTTAGTTAATCCTTCCGAGCCGCAGTTTCATCACCACCTGACAACTGTGGACAGTTATACTTCATTGGACAATTGGGCCTGGCGTTTAATTGGTACTCAAGAAATGTTAGTTGTTATTATAATTAAGATGACCACATGTATGTCTGTCTGGTATGCTCAAAAAATAATTTCTCTTCCGTTAGACTGAAGGATGTTGAGAGTTTCAATTTTATTTTACTCTGAACTGCAGTTCTCAGGCTCCACTCTGAATTTCTGTTCATATTTCTGTATTTAGGATAGGCAATCGTGACCTCCTAATTTTTGTTAAACACCTACTTTTGTGTCAGCTTAAATATTATTTCTTGGTTACTTTTTCTTAGTAGCTTATAGTTTTACAGTTATATCCTATATATTTCTTTTGGATTTTATTTTTTAGTTGCTTGGTTTGCTTTTGATGATTCTTTTATGCATGTAATATGATAGGAGAAAATTGTTATGTTTGCCTTCCTTCTGAGAGTTGGTTCCTTTTTGCCATTTCTAGATGGTGAACACTTGAGTTCAGGGACCAAATATATAGTAAGTAACAACAACTCCTCAACAACAACCTCCAGTAAGTCTTCTGCAATAGAAGTGACAAACTGAATAAAAGACAAAGTAGTATGTGTTTGTTATGACTCACATGTTGCCCAGAACTTCAGAGTCCCTGCCTATTTTGTTTAAATCAGACTTGTCAGGTGATCTGCCACAAGGACTGAGTGTGACACTGATGAGCATTTTGCTAAAATAAGGTCAACAGTCAGAACTGGAGAACCCTGGTAAATTCAGCTATGACAGTTGCCCAGAAAATTACACATTAGAAGATTATTATTTCCTAAACTTCAGTATTTCTCATTTCTGGAGCATTTAAAAAAACATTATTTATTTTTTTCCAATTTATTGCCATGTAAGTAGGTGACTCCCAGTGACAATAATGAGAAAAGGTACAAGATTGACCACAAGAGAAACAGGAAGAAAGACATTGTCCAGAGCTTTGAAATGATATATCTTTACATCTACTATATTTATAGTTACAAAGAAATAGAGAAATAATTTTAAAAAGGAATCACCAGCTTCCCCCCAAATTTTGTACAATGGAAAGCAAGGAGTTGATTAGAATCTATTACTTTGTTATTTTTGTAAACTGACATTGACTTTAAAGACATAGCTTTGAAAAAATGTGCAAAATTGAAAACACATTTACGATCCAGCATGCTCACTTTATCTTCCTTTTATTTTTACCTCAGCTTCGGTTTTCTGGCTACGGTCACAAAAAGGAATGAAAGGTCAGCATAGAACAACATAGAAAGTTTAATCTTTAAAACCTCATTAGGTAGTTTAGATGGCATCTAACCGGAGCCCTGGTTTCTAGGACATGGACTTCTTTGAATTGTTCCTTCAGCTCAGTCTCTGAACAGTGGCATCTGAGATGGAATCCACTCAGAAGTGTAGTCAGCATCCATGTTTGCTTTATATTATAACAAAACAAAACGTAGTTTTTCAACCAGGTAAATAAATTACAGAGAATTTCGTGTACAAATTAAAATGTATCCAGAGAGAGATAGGTGATTGGGAGTGAAATGCTTTTATTTACTTATTTTTCTAGATGGCAGGTGTGCTGACTGAAGAGAGAAAGAGAGAGAGAGAGAGGGTGGGAGAAACAGGGAAAGTGATAAAGCATACCCCAGAGGGGATGGCCACACAGCAGTCTCTTCTCTTCTAGTCTCCTCTGGGATTTTGGGCACACAATCACACATGCCCAGTGTGTTTTTCAAGTCAATGGGTCCAGGACTTGAACCACACAGCTGGCCATATGGAATCCAACTTCCTTAACTTCCACATCACTTTTTGGACCTGAAATGCTTTTATTAGTAAGTCCTGAGACTTCAAACTTTTACATGACTATACTCTAAAAAATCCAAGACATACATTTGTTTCTTTATCCTTTTTGTTTGTTTGTTTTTGCTGTAGGGTGCATGCACTCACTAGAGAGAGAGACAGAGAAAAAGAAAGTGAGAAATCACTCTCTGGGAGGCTGGCCACTCACAATTTCTTTTCCATTTTCCTCTCGGGATTTTGGGCATGCATGCCCATTTGCCTGGCATGCTTTTCAAGCTGCCAGGTCCAAGTTTTAAATCATGTAGCCATCCATGTGGGATCTATGTGGGATCCGTGCTACCTCCTGGCCGTCCGTATTCTTTTTCCTTCCTTTTTTTTTTTTTTCAAAGAGGTTTTTGCTATAGGGTGCATGCGCTCACCAGAAAGACAGAGAGACAGAGAGACAGAAAGTGAGAAATCACCCCCCAGGGGGGATGACCACCCTGCAATCCCTTCTGTGAGAAAGCATTCCCCCAAGGATGATCATGCCGCAATTCCTTCTCCTCTATTCTTCTCTCAAGATTTTGAGTATGCATGAATACATGCCCAGCATGTCTTTTATGCTGCCAGGTCCAGGACTTATACCATGCAGTCAGCCATGTGGGATCCAGCTGCCTTAAGCACCATGTCACCTGGCTAACCCTTTCCTTATCCTTTACAGTTATCAGTGAAATTGGAAGTCACCCCTTTGCACTTTCTTTGCACTTACCCTTGTCTCTTTAAGGTTTGTTTTGAAGTGTGTTTGGTATAAGAAAGAGGAGAAATATGGACAAGGAATAAAGGTTTTCCACTCACAGGTGTGGAATCTCAACTTCTGTAGATCATGTAGATACTGTGCTATGTTATGCATGTAACTTTTCTAAATTGAGGTAAAAATTCTTCAGCATTTGTCTTCAAATTTCTGCACTTTAAAAACAAATTTTTTGTTTGAGAAGATGAAGTTGTTAACGTGTACTCCAGCAGTGAAGGAAGTTTTCCAGAATGGCCTCTGGCTGCTACCCTCGGAGAAGGCACCTTCTTTGGACTGATACACTAGTCTCTGCAACTTCAGTTCAAATTCCAGTGTCCTTGCTCATCTTGAATAACACACAAGACTTGGCCATAGGGCTATTTTCTTTTCTTCTTTGTTTTCTTTTGCTTTGTTTTTAACCATCTAATTAAAGTAATCTGTTTCCAGAATTCTTTAAATTCTGGAAATAGATTAACTTCTCTCCCTCTCTATCCCCTCCCCTTTTCTGCTTTAACTTACAGAGGCTAAACACCACAGTGCTTTGATGGATTTTCTATTTTGATGGTAAAATCTTTGTTTTTCTTACCAAAAAAAAAAAAAAAATAAGTAAATAAATAAATAAAAGATGTTTCTCTGTTTCTGACCAAACTCTAATCTTGCCATCCTGACTCCTGATTCCCCATATCTTCTCCTTCCGTTTTTCGAGAAGGAATAAGTAGGCCAGCCAGCCATGTTTCTTCTGAAAATAGCAGTAAAGTGACTTCAAGAGCCCTTATGCTGAGTCATGACACGGATACATTTTCTACACCACCCAGAACATTTTGAATTAAGGCAGGAAACTAACTCTAAACCATTATTGAACTAAGCTCTGCAAAGAAAAAGTATGGAAGTGAAGAAAGTTGAAGGGAAACAATTCTATTCTGTGTAAAAAGTTCAGTGTATAGGTTAAAAGTGTGGACTCGTTAGAATGAATCTGAGGGTTAGGTGCCAATTTGCTTGTAGCAATTTCTGTGATTATACTCATGCAGGGGAAAATAAAACCTTTTTAACCCGTCCAGTGGCATGCACATAGGATTATAGGTGATGAAATTCCGTACCTTCTTGACCCACTCTCCCCACCCTCACATTCTTTAAGGTCATTGCTATCTAATTTCTTTTTTTGCAAAGAGCCTTGAAAACACATTTGCCTGTAAGCACTTGGGCAGCTGTGGGAGGCGTGCATACCATGCCTTTAGGTACACTGGGATAGGCAGTTCTCGGTGTGTCCAGGGAAAGCCGCATTCCACAGAGAGTAAAGACACACTCAGACCACACCTTCAGTCATGTGGAGCTGGAGGGAGACACAGACAAGGTACACTAAAGGGGAGAAAGAGACCCCTCTTCTCTCTCCCACTTGCATCTCCTCAGGTGGAGAATCCTGCTTCTGGCTATTTTTTTTTTTCTTTGCACGAAAAACGTGTGGCACTTGACCTGCTTCTCTTTCCTTCAAGCTCTAGTAAAGGGTTAAGAGACATTTTTTTTTCCCCTAGGAGAGTTTTCTGACACCCACCTCTGCCCCACTCTGACTTCCAGATTGCCCCAACAGGCTTTCATTCTCTTCCTCTGCGGCTGCCAACGCTCTGTTGTACCATTTTCTCATCAGTAACTCTCCAGATGGGGGTGCTCCTTCTAGATGCTAGACTCCTGGAGTCTTGGAATATCTTTGTAGTCTCATGTCTAGCACTTCGTAGATGCACGATGGTTAACTGAATGAGCAAACCAACTGTGGGAACCCACAAAGCTGTCCCGACTTCCTGACTGCCTGGTGAGCTGCGTTTGTGTTGCACCAGATAGGCTAAGCCTAGCACTTCTCGAGATAGGAGATACTTTGAAGGGGGTGGGGGGAAGAAAGCCAAGATGGAAGTGGTCTCTTGGTAAACAAAATTAAGTGCCTTTAAAAGGCTCAACACAGAAAAACAAGCTGGGAATCTGTTTTGCAGCAAATTGAGTGTAGTACCCTAAACTCAGATGCAGTGCTACCTTGCTTTATCAGTGTGGGGCCATCAGGAATCCTGCTGTGTCAGTTTCTGCACCTACAAGGAGCCTTCACACAGTTCATGGGAAAACGAAATTGAAGTGTGAGTTTATTTGATGCAAAAAATTTTTAAATCCATGCAGTTTTTTCATAGTACGCATTTTCTATGGCTTACTAAAGACCTCTTGTATATTTTTTTCTCCAGTTGTGTGGTGTAGTTGAAGCCCTCAAAATGTTGATATGATCTATTTCCAGCTGTTTTGGAAGTTTTTTTTTTTTTAAACTGTGTGTTCATTTATGTGTCTATATAATATAAAAACTTTATACATATATATATATATATTATATATATGTATATATATATATAATATATATATATGTTATATGTAATTGTAATTATGAACCAAACTCAAACTGACTCTTGTACCCTGTGTTTGGCACACCCCAATTTAGAGGCTGCTGCTGTGAGCATGACTTCTCCCACTCGTGATAATGATTTGAACAAAGTCAGGGCTTTCCTCCTTGAACTCTTGGGAGAAGGTGATAATGATGTGGCTGTGGACTGCTAGTTATGCTGCTCTCTGCCTCAGTGTACCTCTCCTGATGATATAGCCTATTTTTTCTCACAGCATGTGAAGATTCATGAATGATATACTGACCTTAAAAGTGAGTTATTCATTTGGTATATTGCATATGAATTCATTCTTATCTCTTCTGTTTTCTGGGAAAATCCCATTACTTCATTAAATCACATTTACTTTTCCATTAAATGGGGATAATATTGTCATATCCATCCTTAAATTATGGAATCTTACCAGTAAGAGGGATCTTAATGGGGGCCTCTAGTCTAGTTTTTACCCAAAGACATGAGAAAACTGAGCTAAAAAAAGAAGAGGGTAGGTTCTTTGATATGTTGGATAATCCCCATGGCCTACAAAATTGACCTCTCTTTCTTTCCTTTAATTTCATTCACCTTCTGCTGAGTGTTCATGTGCTTGAAGGGAGGTCCCTGTCTTCAGCCCAAGGAAGTGCATTTTAATTAGGTAAGGCACTTGTGGAGATGCAGTCCACCTGCTTTGCTAAGTGATTTGGTTTATGTTTAGGGATGTGACATAGACTTAATTAGTTTCTAGAATGTTCCTTTCACTTAAAAAAAAGGGATATAATTGGTATACATTCCCTTCCTACCTCTGATTTTCATTGTTTCCTTGTGACATGGACAGTACAGCAGGCCCCTGAGGGCCATGGAGGAAGCCGGTGTACAAGGACATCTGTGCACAAGGCAGGGCAGAATAGAAAGACGATCTCAGTCATGGAGCTGCCAACTTAATCATCCAGAACTTCTGGAACTCTGGGCCTCACACTATGAAAAATAATAAATGCTTTCATTGTTTAAACCATTTTTAGTTCCACTTTCTGTTATTTCTCATCAAATAAACCCCAACTGATCCACCTATTCACAGGGGTAAGGGTGGCAGAGGTGAAACAAGAATTCAGAACTTTGAAAGAGTAAGTACTACACTGTATGGTTTTTAATTTACAAATAATGGCTTAGAAAAATTAATTCATCTTGCTCAGTAAGGGCTGTTTGTTCATTTAACTTGAGGAACTTTAGTTCCTTTAAACTTAGAAGGCTCTGAAAGGATAAAATTATTTGATTATAACAATGTTCTGCTTCTCGCTTCTAAGGAGTGTTCAGGTGACATCCTGATGAGATTTTTTTCTGGGAATACATATTTACTTTTTGGATTCGTTTACTATTAAGTTTCTCATCCAGAGATGTCCAGTCACATTATAAATTCCATCTACTGGCAAATGTAATTTGCCTACAGAGACCTGGGCCAACAGTCCCTCAGTGAATTAGTGGCAACACGCCTGCATGTGGAATCAGGGTAGTTGTACATTCAAACCAAAGCTGTCAGTCCAAAGCTGCCTTCGCTGCTGCCGATTAGCTGGGACACTCAGAAATAACCCAGGAGCTTGGAAAGGTAATGAGTGGTTCCAAGTCACCCATAGACACCCATAGTAAATGGAAAGGCTTTGTCAACATCTTTAATGGTTTCAGTTGGTAAATTATTAACAGAATATACACGGAGTCCTCAGCATTTCAAATACATTTACTTTCTAAACGAGAACATTGGAGAACAGTCTTTCCTGCCAACTCCCAAACTACAGGTGCTCACTTTCCTGCCCTTCTTTCCTCCTCCCTGACTGCATTAGGAATCTCCTTCCACTCCAGGAGGGGCTTTGCCACATACAGCTGGGAGGATAAAAAGGCTCTTATGCTCTCATGCATGTTTACCCTTGTCTGGGTCCTGTCTTGTTAATGGTTTTGTTCCCTTTGACTCTTCCTCTCCCTGTGTGTGGGAAAAATAATAATTTTAAATAAATAAATAAATAAATAAATAAATAAATAAATAAAGCTGGCCCAATAAATAAAGCTGGCCCAATACCTTAGTGGTTAAGGGAACTGATCCCACATAGTTGACAGTGGTTTGAATCCTGGCCCTGGTGGCTTAAAAAACATGCCAGGACCACGCTTATGTGTATGTGTGTGTGTGTGTGTGTGTGTGTGTGTGTGTATGTATGCCCCAAATCCCAATAAAATGGAAATGGAGGAGAAGGATTGTGGTGTGACCACAATGAATTGGAGGGTGCTTTCTCCCTTGTCACCTCTCTTCCCCCTGTGAGCACGTGTGCCCTCTAAAAATAAAGAAATAAAAGTAAACAAAAACCTGACTTCTAGTAAAGGCTCTGCCATTTCCCTACTTATTAACTTTGAATAAATAACTCCACTTCTCTCTAGCTCCATCTCTGCATCTGTCAGTTGAGCACAGTCACACTTTGCGTTATCTACACCTCAGAGACGTTTTCAAAACCTGGTGACATAGCCCTTACGGATAGCTTGTGAGTCTTCGTTCTCACTGTCGGGTATTGTTTATGTTGATAGTTTTCCTTCACAGGAGGCTGACACACATTGACTCAAGTGTTCCAGTGCTGACTGACTCAGTAGTCCACATGCCAATGAGTGAATGACCCGTATGGCACATTTGCTGGAAAATATAGTGTGGTGTTGTTTTCACACCAGCAAACACTGAGAAGTGGCTCTCATTATTTTTCACAGCAACATTTCCTGGCTTAGCCCTGGCATATTGGGTAAGGTCCACAGTCAGTAGTTAAGCAAGAATGGGAAGGTGCAGAGGATAGAGGAAAACTGGTTGGGGAATGGGCTAAGATTTTTTTTTTTTTTCTAAAGAGCACTAGCTATGACATTGTCAAGAATATATCTGTGGTCCCTGAGACACCATCCTGAATCAGAAGGCAATCAAGTATGTAAGCTATTACTGTTACTATCTTGATGATTCTGGACAAAATGTCATGTGTCTACCATTTTCCTCCTCTAAAATAGATATGGAAGTGGTACCTACCTCATAGGGTTGCTATTGCCTGTTAAGTGAGATAACACTCACAATAACTAGCACATGATGATGATGCTATGTGTGTGTCCTTGTGTCTGTGCTTTCTTATTACCCAGCTTCCGGTTCACTGAGGAAACACACATTCCACAGATCACTCATCGATCACCTGTGTAAAGTACAATACTATGCTGCAAGACAATGAACTCTCAAGGGGCTTAGATAGTTGACAAGGCATAGAAAACAAGGGAGAGTACAGATGGAGAGTAAATAAATTACGATGTTGTGATGCTAAATACTGACTATAATCAAATATGACTGAGGTAAATATGAGTTCCTTGAGTTCTGAAAAATTCACAGAAGTTTTGTTTTATATGCAGTGTCTTGGAGAAAAACTTTTTTTTTTTTTTTCAGAGAGAGAGACATTTTTGCTATAGGGTACATGTTCTTGCCAGAAAGACAGAAAACAAGAAATCACCCCCCCCCCACACACACACACACCTAGAGGGAGTGTCTGTGGTTCAATCTCTTCCTCTCCTGGGATTTTGGGCATGCATGCATACACGCCGAGTGAGTTTCAAGCTACCAAGTCTAGTACTTGAACTGCGGTTGGCCATATTGGAATCCAGCATCTTAACTACTACACCACCTGCTGGCCCCAGAATGACTATGTTTTGAATTAAGGAAGAAATTTCAGATATAGAAACACTACAAGCACAGGGGTACTGAAGAAGGAGAAAGAACGCAGAATGGAATGGCCAGCCAATGGGAACTAACTGGCTAGTAAGGTAGGGTCAGGCACCCTTTCGATCATTGCTGCCAATAGCCATAACACTGGTAGGGTCTACTCAGTCACTGCTCAGGAATTTTACTTCTTGAAGAGGCAGCTGCCATGAGCAATACCTAGGGACATCCCATTAACTTGTGATAGACAGTGTGCCCTTCATTTAATTTTTTGTAAGAATTACTTATTGATCACCAATATCTACTGGGTGATTTTGCCTTGCTAAGCATCAAGGAAGTTTATGAAGAAAGTAGAGACCAAACAAGATACCTGATCAGAAGAAGATCATTCTAATTATGGACATAGGCCAAAATACACATATAAGAGAATAAATTTTTATGGACTAGGGAAGCTGCATATTTTTAAAAATAACATTAAAAAAAACAGTCTAATGTAAATAAAAATGGGTGGCATGCACCATTGTTGACAAAGGTGGGGTTGTGAGGTTGGTGTGTGTGTGCAGAGCACGGTTTGGAAAACCTGAAATCATGATTTGACATTGCTTGCCTGATACATCAGAGGCCCACTCAGCCCAGGGGGAACAGGCGGCATGCCACAGTATTTCCTGTTTGCTTGTCAGGTTGCCCATCATATTTTGATCTTCCTCCATCAAAGCAGTGATGATATGTTCAGTGATTTTTTTTTTCTTTTCTTTTTTTAAGTCATGTTGTTCATTTACTGTTTGTCCCATGGATCACATGTCTACAGATCACTTGTTCTTCCTCAGCCTGATCCTTGGTGTCAGTTGAACAAGTTTCCTCTTCATTTGCTGACAATTCCTTCTCATCCTGCAAAACTTTTAGAATGTTCTAAAGGAGGACCCCTAGATGCTTCCTGCTTTTTGCTAAGTGTTGGGGCAAACAAAACCCTGCCGGGTGAGTTAGCTGCATCTGCAATTCAGAACTAGAATGTGAGAAAGTATAAAGGTGTATACCCAAATTTAAAAAAAAAAAAAGTGATAAATAAAAGTCTTGGGAAACGAGATGAAATCATAGCTATCCAAGATGTTTATGTGCTCATAAACAAAGCTGATAGAAACAAAAAGAGTCAACTACTTCCACTCAGACACCTGCCAAGTCTTTAGGCTAGGGTGGGAGCTCACCAGCTTGGGCTCTTGGGGAACCAGGACTGACTGGCATTCCTCTGAGCTAGAATATTGCTGGACATGTTGTGAATGTTCACTCAGAGCTTGGTGCGCATGAATAAATGAGCCAGCACCAACAAGGTCTCATGGGTAAGAAGTAGTTTCAAGCACAGCCAAAGTCTTTGTGGCTTAACTTCCAGGTTTAGCAGAGAATCATTTTGGCTCTGTATTGTCCCTGGATTGATGACAAGTTTTGGTAATTTGGTGTTTCCTTTGGAATAAAATCACTATTTGTAATTTGGTGTTTCCCTTGGAATAAAACCCACTGTTTGAGTTCTGAGATCAGAAAGTACTTGTGAAGCTTTTCCTGAAGAAAAACTGTTACCCAACCAAAGTAGGTATGGACCAGGAGTAGTCACTTGCCACCAGAAGAGCCAAATTCTGACCCATGAGGTTTGTCAAGAAGGAAGGCTTTATTACAAGTGACTTCATCTGAGGGACAGGTTCTTTCAAAAGGCTGTTTTCCTGTGTTTGGGGATGGGCTTTACTAGGGAAGTAATTCCCACTGTAGTCTTCAATTAAGTTCATGTATGCAAATGAAAGATTAAAACCTCTGCAGTTCTGATTGATCAGTTGAAACAGCAGTCTCATTGGTTCATTATTGAACTTGGTACTGTTCTGATTGGTCACTTTGTTGCGGCCAACATCCCCACTTCCTCCCTGCAGTGGGGGGTGGACTTTAGGTCACTCAGCATTCCTGGGACTTGGATAATTTTCTGGCTTGTTAACAATACCCTCTGTAGGTACACAGTCATTTTGTTTCCAGAGTTTTCTTTTCTCAGGCTCCTTGCCATTAATATTAGACTTAATTTTAAAATACTTTTAGAATGTCAGTATTGGGAACCAGCAGTTAGTGTAATGGCTATGTCGCTGGACTCCCACGTAGTCGACCGCGGTTCGCGTCCCAGACCCGGTGGCTTAAAATTCATGCTGGGTGCGTGTGCGTGCGTGCCCAAGATCCTGAGAGGAGAACGGAGGAGAAGGGATTGCGGCGTGACAATCCCCCCTGGGGGGTGATTTCTTGCTTTCTGTCTCTCTGTCTCTCTCTGCCTGTCTGGTGAGCACACACGCCCTATAGCAAAAACCTCTCCCAAAAAAAAGAATGTCAGTATTTAAATTTTATATATAAATTATAGCATTTAGCATGTGAATATTCAAAATCCCTGTCTATTCATTTTATAAATAAACTATGCATAATTTCTCACAGGACTAAATAGAAAAAAAAATTACATAGATGAAAACCTGCACTGCAATTTTGTTATAATAATTTCCTTTGATCATTATTTTTAAGAAAAAAGGGAAGGTTTATTTGTCTCAGAGCCTAAGTAAGAAGGGGTGGAGGATACAGGCACCTTCTTAGATAATAAAGGAATCATATATTATGTTGTTCAATTGTTT
Organism: Tupaia tana; assembly: GCA_026018925.1. Classification (NCBI taxonomy): domain Eukaryota; kingdom Metazoa; phylum Chordata; class Mammalia; order Scandentia; family Tupaiidae; genus Tupaia; species Tupaia tana. The sequence goes on from JAKSZU010000002.1 coordinate 81,711,225, forward strand.
TTCTCTCTGTCCTCTTCCTACCAACCAAAGAACAGAACAAAACAAAAACTCAAAAAAGCAACCATTAAAATAATACTGGCAACAACAAAATAATAAAAAAGAGAATTTCGGTAGAATGGTACAAAAATTAGATCAGCTAATGTGATTTTGGAATTTCTTGCTGCATATATAATTCTAGGAAAGAGATGTTTTATGGGTTGTTTCTTAAGGAAAATGGGATTTAGAAGAAGAAAAGGAAAAGAAAAAAGAACAGGGAAGAGAAAGTTCTGTTTTTATGGTCAGTGTTTGTCAATAGCACACCATTAGCATTTGGGGTGAGGTCGTTCACTTTTATAAATAAGATGAAGAATTTTGATAGGGACTTAAAACATGGATTGGACTACTGATTAATTGTACAGTTTATTTCCACTTCCACAATTCCTAATGTTTTAAACTTTTTCGAAAGAGGATTTCTTCCTTCTACAGTTTATAAATGTCTCAAAGTGTGGGTGTATGGCAAACCATTCCAAATTTACCCTCAGAGAAGTGTTCTTTACTTTTGACTGTTCTGGTTCTCCATTTGACTTTTGTATGAGAATCCTCAGCTCAGCTCACTCTGCTTTTCTGTCTTTAAAATCATTCTCTTGGGTAAACTACTTCTCATGGCTTCAGTTGCTGTTGATGGCCTAGTTTTTATACCCATCACTGACATTTCAACTGCTCCTCAGTCTATTGTCTTAATGCACGGGTAGAAAAATCTGCATTTAGAACTATTTTTCTCATCTAAGAAAAGTATGATAAAAATTGAACTCATGTAGTTCTCTATTAATGACACCATTGTTTATTGAGTTTCTTAATTTCATAAATACTTGAATGACTATTTTATGACTGTTATGCCAAGTTCTAGTGGTACAGTGGTGACTAGATTGACAGAATTCCTGATATCCTGGAACTTTCTAGTTTAGAGGTGAAAAGGTATTATTAAAATAATGACACAAATAGATAAGGACTGCTAGAGATGAGGGCCCTGGATAAAACCACAGATTCCTACAAGTGTGTGATATTAAAATGTCAGTCTGATCAGTCAAAAAACGACTTTCTAGATTGCATTTCCTTTCACTATCCGATCCACTCACTCACTAATATTATGGCTAAACCCTCCTTGTACAGCATTGGGAGCCCTCCATTTCTGGTGTGTGGATTACTCCAGTTGGGTTCTCATTGGCCTCAGATGGTCTAATGCAATCCATCACATGGCTGCCCCGTTAATATTCTTTTTTTATTTTATTTTATTTTTTTCTTTTTTTTGGAGAGGTTTTAGCCATAGGGCGTGTGCGCTCACCAAACAGACAGAGACAGACAGAAAGCAAGAAATCATCCCTCAGGGGGGATGGCCATGCCTCAATACCTTCTCCTCCATTCTCCTCTCGGGATCTTGGGCACGCACGCACACACACCCGGCATGAGTTTAAGCCTCCGGGTCCAAGACTTGAACCGTGGTCAACTACGTGGGAGTCCAGTGACATAGCCATTACGCTAACTGCTGGTCCCTCCTGTTAATACTCTTAATGTTCATTTCTATAACATTACTCCCCAACCTAAGACTATTCAGTGGTCTCCAATGGTCCATTGAATCAACTTTACCCAGATTACTTTGCTAAATGCTTTCCTTGTGCTAATCAAAAATGTAAACAACACCTCCTTTTTCAAATTCAGACTGTTCTCTATATCCAAACTGACTTCCTTTTTTTCTGTACCCCACACTGTCTATATTTTCATGATTTTCAAATGGTAAACACTTGGAAGTTGGAGGACAACAAAGGAAGAGTAAGGGATAGACGTGAGTGGTGCACTCAGCTCTTGCTACTCTCTGCATGAATTTCTGTGTCAGATTTTAGTGGGGAACAGGAGTTCAAGGCAAAACAAAACAACAGCAAACGAAATAAAACACACACAAAAAAGCCACAAACCAAAAACACAACAAAACCCCCAAACGGAAACAAAAGCAAACAAAACACTTGAAAATCTATGTGTCTTTAAGTTTCTACTTAAGATTTATCTTCCCTCATTACCATATCCCCTCTGCATTAACTTGTTTTTTAAGAATGATTTTATTCAACGTTATTTATTTAATTTGACCAGAGAGAGAGTGTAAGAGAAAGAGGGAGGGGATAGAGAGAGAGAAAGAGAGGAAAGTGAGAAAGCAAGTAACCAGGCCTGGGACTCAAACCACTGTCCGCCATGTGGGAGTCCAGCATCCTTAACTACCACGCCCCCTCCAGCCCCATCCCATTGACTTTTCTCCTCTAACTTTGGTTTCTAGAGTATTAGAACTGTTTTCCTACGTAAGATGCACTTGCTTGCTATTTATTGCCTCATATTGTAGTCTTAATAAATTTGCCTCTCTCAGCCTTGTGCTTCACTTCTTACACATTCCCTAAAGTATTTTGCCTCTGCATAAATGAATGAGTAAATTGACGAACATAGGAGTACTCTGTGGTTCTTTGAAAGAGTGGAAGATTTTTGTTTGTAAAATTATGATTTTAATCTATCCTTTTTCATTTTCAACAATGAAATGAACATTATCAATCACATATCAAAAGTTGCATTGTCTTTGGGTTTCCCTGTCACATAAGGGTAGGAGTCCACATAGATGACCAAAAAATAAGGAAGACGACTGATGAGAAGTGATGACAACGTTCTCTCTGAAACTCCTTCTTCACCATACTAGACCTTGTACACCATTCATCCTCCACACCCTAAGGTTTATGTTTGCTAATCTGTGACGTGGAGGCTCAAACTTCATACCTCACACCTTCTACAGCAGAATGCAAATCTTTTTTTAGAATCAAGGTCTACTTTGTTAAGTTGGAATAATGTGAATTTAATTGGATCACAAATATTGTTAGCACTTATTATTCAGGCTTGTTCCTGAATTATAACAGGACACTGATTTATCCTAAATTCCCAACTGGGAACGAAGAACAAAGAAAACAAGTCCCTGCAGTGGTTTCTCCACTGAGCCCAAAAAACCACATCTGATAAGCTATGTAATTTGCTATAGCAATTTGTGCCAAAAATAAAGGCACACTTCTGCAGAGTCGCACATTTCTAAGAAAAACCAAACTCCGCCCCATGCTAATCCAGCTTCTTTTCTTTCTTTTTTGAACTTGATGTTTATGGATAGAAATACCAGGCTGCATATTAGGTCCCGCACCATTGCTACTCCTTCGCCAAGTGGCTGAGTCCATTGTCCTTTGGTCACCCCAAATCTCTCTGTGTTATGCTGAAACCTGAAGGGTGAGCAAAGGCAACAGCAGTGGTCTGTTTTACAGCACCCAATAACATGATGTCTTTAACAGCACAGCAGATTCTTGGCTGATGGCCCTGGTTAAAGGAAGAGAGGCGCAGAATCTTCGAAGTCATCAATTTTAATGAGCACTGCAACTATTCCAGTAAACTAGATCCCTTTATTTTTGTTTGCTTGACAAAGAAACTTGATACATCCAAGACGTTTATTCCTTTTCAGTTCAGTACCAGGACAGGAACTTGCTTTTTCACCACCAGTATTAGGCCCCCAACAGTGATAAAAATTCCTGTGCTGTCTTTTGGAGGGAAAGAATAAAAGAGTCTACAAGGGGGGCAGGGGAGGAGAAAAAACAACCAAACAAATACAAACTTTTAAAAAATTCAGGCTTTCTTTGGCTCAGAGGTTAAACATGAATTGTTAGAGTTCCTTTTCAAAGCTGGAGTTTGCCAAGGGATTTCAGAAGCTTGGATGATTTTGTGGAAGTTACAAGAGAAATATGAAATTTCATCTGCATTTTCAAAGGCAAGGAATACTCAGTGGTGTGTTAGTGTGTTTGTGAGACAGAAAGAGACAGATAAATAATGTCAGAAACAGAGGAAAATTCAACTACTTTATTTATAACAATGAATTGAAGTTTTTAGAAAGAATATTTTTGAACTTTCTGGAAAGGTCGCACTAAAGGTAGTCATTTCTAAGGTTTGTAGTCAGATAAACAAAGAGGAAAGTAGCTTGAGATGTTTGTGTGTCAGAGAAAACAGCAACCCAACCTTTGTTTCTAATCTTCTCCATCTTTGTGCAAACTCCATAAACTCGTATTTCAGATCTGAAGCAACAGGCAAGAATTCATTTTTAACTCCTTAAGTAGACTCAAGTTCTAGAATCATTGAAGTCAAAAGTTGTTGTACAATTAATTAACTACCTTCCTCATTAGTAAGGAATTCATAGCACAGGGCAAATTGTGCCACTTCTTTATGAATTTTTCAACCCAAAAAATACATTTATTTTTCTGTTAAATTTTTTTTCCCCAATGGAGACGGGGAAAAACAATTCAGAAAAAAATTATGCAAATGGCATCGTAGTGACAGGACATCTATCAAAGTGGCTCTGGAAATTCCAATTTTTAAAGTGCTATAAAAATATCATTATTAATGATGATTGACTGGATTTTCAGAGCCAAGAGATTTCAAGGCTGCTAAGTTAGAGTTGAGTGTCAAAGCAGGGGTGCTAAAATGACTTCAGGGATCCCTCACTTTGTTTCTTTATTGATTTTTAAGTAACATGTGAGCATAGTCAAATTGATGATTTTCATTTTGAATTAGTTTGGCCTCTGTCATGCAGAGCCTTCTGTCTTTTACTGACTGTCAGTATCTAATTCATCTTCATCAAGTCCCCAGCAGGAAGATTCCAATCTTAATGTTCTTTATTTTACAGTTTTACCGTTTACAAGAAATTGGGATGTAGATAAAAATAGAGAGGAATCTATTCAAGCTTTTAGTAAGACTATCCAATGGGAGAAGTCACACCTCTACTTCTACCCCTGGATGAGCACAAACTCCTGTGCTGTAAGAATCACGGTAGGTGAGACTGTTGGGATTATAACCTAATACTCTCTTGGGTTAGATCTTGCTAGTTTACTTTATTGTTGTTTTTCTTTCAGATTCCTGAAAAATACCAGTTCATGGGCTGCGTGAATCTCATACCTTTATGTCTTTATAAACTTTGACATGTTTTCCCTTTTACAGTTGGGCAAATTAAGGCTAAAGAAAAACATGCATGAAATTGGCAGTAACCTTATTAGATTTGAGGATGGTCAACTGTTGCTGTGAAAGTCTTATCTTTTCCTCTATTTTCATCACTTCCAAGACTGGGAAAAATGACAAGAATTTTTTTTTTTTTTTTTTTTTTTTTGGAGAGGTTTTTGCTATAGGGCGCGTGCGCTCGCCAGACAGACATAGAGAGACAGAGAGATAGAAAGCAGGAAATCACCCCCCAGGGGGGATGGCCACGCCGCAATCCCTTCTCCTCCATTCTCCTCTTGGGATCTTGGGCACGCACGCACACGCGCCCGGCGTGAGTTTAAGCCGCCGGGTCCGGGACTCGAACCACGGTCGACTACGTGGGAGTCCAGCGACATAGCCATTACACTAACTGCTGGTCCCGACAAGAATTTTTTTTTAAGTGTAACTGAAATGTACTTGAAAACATCATAAAAGTATTATATTGTTTAGGTGAAGTTCAAGGCCAAAGCCCAAGTTAGATGACTTCTCTAAGGACACAGGAAAAAACTATGAATGCCAACACAACCTATCATTTACTGAATAAAAATCTCCTTTCTACCCCCTGAAGTGCCTTAACTCTCAGTCCTCTGCTTTTAACAACTAGTGTGGCTACATCCTCTCTGAAGACTCACTCATTCTTGCAGTCCTATGGGAAGACACCAGTTTGTCCTTTCAACAGCATGCCAGAAATGGAGAAGGAAGAGTTTAAGCAACTGTCAACCAGGAAACTTTTTGTTTGTTTATTTTAAAAAAGAAGACTCACCGACCTAGCCAAGAAATTTTGTCTAAGTTACAGACTGTCATTCTTTATAATCGTTCCTCTTTCTTTTTCTTTCTGAATCCTGCATTTTCACTGAGGGTAGATAATCTTTGGCATTATCCTCCTTGGCTCAGCTTAGCTTTTAGTCCCCTGGGGTTCTGCTGACTCCATAAACTTTCAGCTCCTAAATCCAATGTTGGCTCACCCAGGAAAGAAAAAAGCAAATTGAACAATAAAATTCAAGCTGTAGCTTCCGTTGTGACTCAAGAACAGAAAATGTTTTTAATGACCAAGAGCACATAAGGTGCCATTAATCACCAAGAATTTATTATTTCCCATTGGGGGTCCTAAATGAACACCATTTTGTCCAACTCCGTTTCTATCCAGGACTTGAAAAGCTTTTCACAGGTAATTATCTGATCGAAGCTTCACCTAGGGTTGAACATTAATTTTTTTTTTTAATAAAAATTAAATGGGCCAAGAAGGAGAAAGTTACATGTTTTCCTCCTTTCTTTTCTTTTTCATTCCTGCCTCTTGTCTCTCTTCTTTGCCTTAGCAACTCTTCTGCTGTGTCAGCTCTTCCATGCATGATCAGTTTGCTATGATCTATGGAAAACTCCCACCTCAGGAATCTGAAGCCTTGTGTTAAAGTCCTTTTATTTTCTTGGGTTCAGACTATAGATTTTGGTTTTTAGAAAGTCTTAGGAGTTTATGTTAGAGCCCAAAACTTTTATGGTTGAAGCTTCTTGAATTAATTAGTCTATTTGGGAAGGATGTTTGCAGCCACATTGCCAGGGACACTTTATTAATGTATCCCTAAAACATTAAGCACTATTTGGGTGCTCACACAATAAGTTGATAGGATGTTTTCTATGCCCCCCCACACCAAATTTCTTAATGCAGTACGTAAGTGTTTATAACAATGTGATAAGTTCATTTGTTGGTAATTTCAGAGATTAAATGGGATAATTGATTGGGAAAACCCAAGTAAATATTTATTATAGCAAGTCCACATTTTTTTTTTAAGAGAGATTTTTGCTATAGGATGCGCATACTCTCCAAAGACAGAAAGTGAGAAACCACCTCCCCTCGCCCCCAGGGGGATGGACATGCTGCAAACCCTTCTCTTCTATTCTCCTATTGGGATTTTAGGCACATGTGCACACATAACTGGCATGAGTTTTGAGCCTCCCGGTCTGGGACTCGAACAGCAGGAGACTGTGTGGCAGTCCAGCGACGTAATCGTTATGCCATCTGCTGGTCTTGGAAGCCCACATTCTTAGTTTCATGTGGAAGTTGAGCTCCATATTTCCTTTATGTATAGAAATCACTTCAAAAGCCTGTGTTGAGCAATAATGGCTCCAAACCCACTCCCTGGACTTGGAAGACATAGATTTTTGAGTTAGTTACACTGGAGTGTAACTAGAATATTTAGGATGTACATAAGTTTTTTTGTTTTAAAATTACCCTTATTTTTCTATATTGGTATTAGCGACTTTAATAGTGCAAAACATTGTAATTTTCTATGCTCCATTCAAATAGGGAACTAATGGGAAGAGAGAACTTCATTTGTTGAAAACTGCATTTGGGCCAGGTTTCTATGTATTCTTCCCACAGCCCTGTAGCATGGGCATCAGTACACCCATTTCACAGACAAAGAAACAAAGATTTGGAGGGGTTATACCACCTAAACAATGTAAAACGTACTAATTCTATGAAGATCTATATGACTCCACTCCAAATCCATATTCCTTTCCATTATAGCCTATTACATTCAATGGGTAATATGGTTAATTTAATATCTACCATAACTGCCTACCCTGACAGGTAAGTTTCACAGAGAATTCTGTCTTTTAATTGATCTTCCAAAAAGAGGTGGAGAAAGGCATTCCCTTTGGCTAACCCAGCTCTTCAAGAATTTTGAGGATAAGCAAAATATCTTCTCTTTCTTATTGTGTTGTCCAAGGGAAATGGGCTTCTTGGAAAGGCCACTCCAGAATCTTAGCCAGTGGCAAGGTGTTTGGGGTAGAGGGGAAGATCAAACATATCCTGGCATTATCATATTCGGTGTAGTGAAATAAACAGGAACCAGTCTGAGTTTTCCTATGATCTTCAGCTTGTGATCTTTCCAAAGGGTCTCAAGAGTCAGAAAGCCTCATTTGGCAAGGTCATAACAAGATCACAGTGGTATGGAGTGGTTCTGTTCAGTATGCAGTTGTTTGTTTGTTTGTTTTGGAGAGGTTTTTGATATCGGGCATGTGTGCTTACCAGAAAGACAGAGAGATAGAGAGACAGAAAGTGAGAAATCACCCCCTAGGGGGATGGCCACATCTCAATCCCTTCTCCTCCAGTCTCCTCTCAGGATCTTGGGCACACATGCCCATGTACCCAGCGTGAGTTTAAGCCACTGGGTCCAGGACCTGAACCATGGTCAAGTACATGGGTGTCCAGCGACATAACCATTACATGAACTGCTGGTCCCGGGCAATTTTAAGACAGACTCAATTTCTGGCATACGTGCTTCTCCTTCAGACCTTTTGTTTCTGCTGTGGGAATCGCTCTTCCCTCAGGTATCTGGATCTTCACACTCTGTCCATTTCCCACAATCTGCTCTTGCTAAGCTAACCTATCACTTGGAAATGATCTGTTGATTAGTCGTCACTTATGGGAATAATTCTTATGCTGGGATTTCAGGAACCAAGGTAGGGGAGTGAGGATGAGCTCTCAGAATATCTGAGGTTTTCTGACACCCTTTCATGTATAGGATGTAGGTGGCCAATGGGTAAGCCCGATCCTTAATGGAGAGAAAAGGAGACTTATGTAGATTGCTGGAGAGTGCTTGATCAGAGTGTGCCTCTGGAAGAAAAACCCAGGAGTTTCCTTGCTCACACTTGTCATTTCCATCTCATTCTACTAGGACTCTGACATTTAGGTTGAGGCTTACAGAAGGACTGCAGGTGGGGGCATTTTCCTTCCTGTGGCTGAGTTCTCTGCCTCCTATGGGAAGGCCAAAATTATTTCTTTTAAATCCTTTTCTCTTGGTCAAAGATATTTCCTAATGAAGAAAGAGTAATTATAAAGACCAATAGCCTGCAAAATGCAGTCTAAAGATGCAGCATATTGTTTTAAAAAAGTAGTCCATTGACTGACTGTCATACCTATAGAATCTGATGAAGTTTTGTAAAATTCTTTTTGTATTTATTGTCTATGGGAAGCTTTGTTTGAAGACCAAAGTTTGCATGACTGAGTTTTGAGTTAAGAAAGTTTTCTGCAGCGCCACTTTACTTAGAGTGAACACTCACTAAGGGCAGCAGGACATTGCCAGTTGATAAGCATAATCTATGGTATAGAAAAAACATTTTCAAGGAAGTTTCTTTCATCACCAGTTCAGAAGTACGCTACTGGTTTATCTACAGTCAAGAATACAGAAAGTTCTCACGTCAGCAGCACATACACTAAAATTGGAACGCTACAGAGGAGATTAGTGTGGCCTCTGAGCAAGGTCCCTGCACAAGGATGACACACAAATCTGTGAAGCGTTCCATATTTTTTCTCTGTCTCTGTCTTTCTGTGGTCAAATTAAAAAATAATAATAACAAATGGAATTAAAAAATAAATAATTCTTTTTTTAAAAAAAAGAATACCAAAAGTTGCAATGTGGTAGAACAGGTGACATTTTCTTTTGTGCTTGTGGGGAGGCCAGTATGTACAGAAATTATAAATGACCTCTGTCATAAAGGAGCCTTAAAAAGCTTGAAGGACACCTCTATGTGTTCTATACTGTTAGGATTTTTGGAGAACTAACACAGAAAATAAGCCAGATTTTAAAATGAAGTAAAAGGAGAAGGATATCTGTGTCCCCAGTAGATGTCATGAACTAAATATGTTTTCTCTGGATAGAAATTAGTCATATTCATTTGTCTTTTGTTTTGCATGCTTCGATTAGAATGTCATTCTTTAGCTTTTTTGTAATTATCTCTATGTCTGCCTGCCCCTGCAAGATTGTGAACTGTGTGAGGCTATGCATCTTTATTTTTGTGTCCCTAGCATCAGGCATATTTCTGGGCACAGAGTAAGATGTACACATCTAAATGTCAAATAACTGAAATTATTTTCATATTACATAACTTTAATCCTAAAAGGATCACTTCCATAGATCTGAGACACCCCTAAGAATCATCTCCAAAAATTTAGGGATAGTAGAACCAACAACTTGACCTAGGAGGATTAGATTATTTATTTACTTATTTAATTATTTGCAGAGGTTTTTGCTATAGGGCACGTGCACTCGCCAGAAAGAAAGAGACAGACAGAGACAGAAAGTGATAAATCACTCCCCCCCCCCCCCCCCCCAGGAGGGATGGCCACGACACAATCCCTTCTCCTCCCTTTTCTTCTTGGGATCTTGAGCATGCACACACATGCACCTGGCATGAGTTTAAGCCACCGGGTCCAAGACTCGAACCGTGGTTGACTACATGGGAGTCCAGCGACATAGCCGTTACCCCAACTGCTGGTCCCCAAGGAGAGGGCTAGATTATTAACTGGTCAAGGACATATAAACCTTTTGTACTATAAATTAACTGATTCAGAAACATGAATATGATGAAGTTAGCATATGGGGGAATCTTGAGGAAAGAAAGATTATCCAGGGTTGAAGACAATAAGAACAGGATTTTTGAAAGACATACAAGGGAGTGCAAATCTTCGCATCACACAGACTCCCATACTTGGAGGGATGCTGTCCTGTTGCTGTCTTGAAATTCTTAATACTTTTTGAACAACAGGCCGCATGTTTTCATTTTGTACCTGGCCTGAGAATTAGTTAACTAGTCCTGGCTGCTAGTAAGATGGTGGGAGCCACAGGGGCCAACATTAGAGAACCTGCACCCAGAAGAGTGGGTGCGAAAGTAAGCACTGGCTGTAAGCAGAGCTCGTCTTGCTTGCCTGGTGAGCTGTGGGCACTGCATAGGGTAGATTTCTTAGAATGGAGAATGAAGGGATATGGGTCAGGGAAAGAGAGGTATCCTGGAGAATCGTCTTCAGGGAGCAAATAAGTAAGGCCCCTTTCTCTCTTGTCACATACATTAAAAAAAAAAAAAAAAAAAAAAAAAAAAAAGGAAGGAAGGACTTCTAGCATCAGAAGACCAAGACAGGGATAGTCTTAGGAAGAGTGAGGATATATGCAAATTCAGAGTAGTGCAGAAAAGGAATCTTTAAGGGCCTAGCCAGGTGACACAGTAATTAAGGCAGCTGGATCCCACATGGCCAAATACCTGACTTCAGGCCTGGACCCAAGGCTTGAGAAATCCACTGGGTATAAATGTATGTGTGCTCAAAATCCCTAGAAGAGAATGGAGTTGAGAAGGGATTGCAGCATGGTCAGCCCTCTATGGGGTGGTGGTGGTGGTGGTGCTTTTTCTAGCAAGCACCAGGAATAATATTTATGACCTAAGGAAACTACATATGTTGGCATAGACTAAGAGGTTACCAAATGAATCCAAAATTTTTCAACCAAGAATAAATATATTTTTATCAATAGCACCAAGACTTAATGGGATAAAACTCAGGCTAAAAATATATCATGAGAAAGATTTACTGTGCTTTATCCAGAAGTTTATCTAGTTGGAAAAAAGTAGAATAATGCTGTGTAACTAAGATACACATGGAAACCAAGGTAGAACAAATAAAGCAAAGGAGAAATGTTACACCTCTTGAGACAAGGAATTTATTCTAAATGGTCTTAAATGCAGTCACACATGTCTTTATAAAACAGACACTCAAAGAAAGACTCATAGAGAAGAGGGGGAGGTGACATAACCCTGGAAGCAGAGACTGGAGAGCTGGAGACACAAGCCAAGGGATGTCTGAGCCACCAGAAGCTGGTAAAGACCAGGAAGGGATTCTTCCCCAGAGTCTTTGGAGGCAGCATGGCCCTGCCAACACCTTGATTTTAGACATCTGGTTTCCAGATTGTGGGAGAATGAATTTCTGATATTTTAACCTACTCAGTTTGTAACCATTTGTTATCTTTTTAAGAATTATTTATTTAATTTTATGTATTCATTTATTTATTTTTGATTTGATGAGAGAGAGAGAGAGGAGAGAGGGGGAGAGGGAGAGAGAGAGAGAGAGAGAGAGAGAGAGAGAGAGAGAGACAAAGTGAGAAAGAAAGCCACCAGGTCCGGAACTTGAACTGTGTTCGGCCATGTGGGAGTGTCCAGCACCTTAACTACCATGCCACCTGCTGGGCCCTACCATTTGTTATCTTAAGGAACTAATACAGTGACCTAAAGTAACTTCTAGAAAGTGAAAAATCTGAAATTTAACCTGAGTTTGTGACTCCAGAGCTTTTTGCGATGACCCGTTACAGCAGGCTTCTAGAATTTATAATGCCGAGATCAAGGGATGAAAAATATGTTGATGTTAGGGGGCCAGCCAATGCTGTGGTGGTTAAGGCGGCTGGATCTCACATGCGCAGTTGAGTCCTAGACCCCGTGACTTGAAAAACAGGATGGGCATGTGTGCGTGCATGTCCAGAACCCTGAGATGAGAAATGGAGAAGAGATTGCAGCATGGCAAACTCTCCTGAAGGGTGCTTTCTCACTTTCCCTCTCTCTCCACTCTGTCTTTCTCTCTTCAGCATGTGGAAGTGCCCTATATCAAAATTCAAAAAAAAAAAAAAATAGTTGATGGGCTAGGGAGAGCACAGAGAAGTAAAGGGCAGATGGTGTGTCCTCACACATCAGGTGTGAATCCTGGTTACTCTGTTCACATTGCTTGTCTAAGTCTCAGTTCCTTCAACTGTAAACTAAGCATCATTGACCAAATTAACAGGGTTATTGTGAGGATTGTGTAAGACTCCACATGTGGAAAATTCTTTGCAACTTGTAGAGCACTATTCAAATGCTAAATACGAAGACTTCTCCCCTTAAGAGACAGCAGTGATGGTGTCTGCACTAACCGTGACAATCATATCCAGCTCTCTGTTGCAGCTGCGAGAAGGGGTCCCCACCTTCTCGCCACTGTAGACAGGATGAGCATCCTCCTCTCTCTGATGTATAGTCCTAATATCACATGCCTGCAGGAGCAACAAGAAGCTCCTGAACCTGTTGAGCAATTTCTGTTTGAAAGAAAACCTCGGCAGCTACCATGCCAAAACAAAATAGTTGTTTTTGGCAGCAGTTGTTCCCCCCCCCCCCCCCCCCAGTATTCAGATGGACAATACTAAATAACTCTATTCACCAGGCCAGTTCATTTTTACTTGTTTACTTATACCCTGCCTTGTTCCAGAAAGGATTTAAGGTGGATTACCTATTAATACCACAAAAGATAAAATGAAGTGAAAAATAAGTGGGTGAGGAAAGTAGGACAACAGGAAAATGAGACTCAGAAAAATAAATGAAACCCGGAGTCAGTTAGACTCATTGTGTTCCGTAAAGTCTTGAGTACTTACTAGGGCTGGCCACGACTGTGTCCCTAAGCTCGCTTGTTATTAATACAAAAAGGGTTCTAAGTCAAGGTCCCCAGTAACATTCTCTTTAGGAAGTAATTTATGTCTGCCCAGAGCACTGGCTCTGGGAGATCAAGGCCTCAATGACCTTGAAACTAAGCATGACAAGACTCATTATAGCTGGATTTTAAAAAAATCAGTACAGGATCAATGATATTTGTGTCTTTGAGAATAACTTTCTGATATATTATCTAACATATTAGCCATAAAATTTGTATTTACAGAACTGGTGATTAACTAGCTATATAGGATGATTAACTATAAATCAGATAAGCAAAGGGTTTGTCTACCAAAAAAGGATGAGTTTGGTTTCAGAATTGTTCTGTGTCCTTTAGAGCATTAATCTGGGCAAGCTTGGTTTGTAACTACTCTGCTCTTGGCAATTAACTCTGCCTACTTAGAAGAGAATGCCTATCTTTCTATTTTTTAGAACAGAGAGAAAAGAATCCAGTTTATAGAAAAGTATTATTAATTTGTTAAGATTCAAAGTAAAAGGAAAAAAGTGGCTTGAGCCCAGTCTCTGTTTTTACATTCAATATATGAAAACTAACTCACTTAGCTTTTTGGGTTTGAATTTTGCAGCTAATTCATTGTGGAGACCCATAATGATGTTATAATGCTTAAAATAAAAAAAAATTACAAGGGTTATAGTAAATTTTTTTATAGTGAAAATTGATGATGGGGAAGTAACTAAGGCCCTCAACCTCTTTAGACTTGAATGATCTCTCTCTGCTTTCTGACAAGGATTGGCAAACTTTTTCTGTAAAGAGCCAGATAGTAAATATTTTCAGTTTTGTGGGCCATATGTTCTCTGTTGTAACTATTCAAATCTGCCATTGTAATGTAATGTCAATGAATAGACAATTCATAAGCTAATGAGTGTAGCTGTGTTCCAATAAAACTTTATTTACAAAAACAGGTGGCAAGGGAATTTGGCCATGAGCTAAGGTTTGCCAATCCCTATTTTATAATGTAGAACTAAGGGGCTTTAAGTTCTTGTTTAAAGTTATCACTATGTGCCAAACTCCTTTTGTGATCATCTTTTTTTTTTTTTTTTTTTTTTTTTTTTGTGAGAGATTTTCGCTATAGGGCACGCGTGCTCGCCAGACAGACAGAGACATAGAGACAGAAAGTGAGAAATCACCCCCCAGGGGGGATGGTCACGCCGCAATCCCTTCTCCTCCATTCTCCTCTCGGGATCTTGGGCACGCACACACACGCGCCCGGCGTGAGTTTTAAGCCACCGGGTCCGGGATGCGAACCGTGGTCGACTATGTGGGAGTCCAGTGACATAGCCATTACGCTAACTGCTGGTTCCCAGAAAGCGAGAAATCACCACCCAGAGGGGATGGCCACACCGCAATCCCTTCTCCTCCATTCTCCTCTTGGGATCTTGGGCACGCACGCACATGTGCCCAGCGTGAGTTTAAGCCACCGGGTCCGGAACTCGAACCGCGGCCGACTACGTGGGAGTCCAACGACATAGCCATTATGCTAACTGCTGGTCCCTGTGATCATCTTCTTTTTCTTTCTCACTTTTTTTTTTTTTTTAATTGTCAAAGTGCATATGCATTTGCCACAGATAGACGAAGAGAGAGAGAATGCTCCTCATTCCTCATGGGGCCTGGTCATACTACAGTCTTTTTTTCTCTGCTCTTCCATCCTGTCAAGATCCTGGACTGGCACACATATATGCCTTATATTTTTCAAGCTACTGAGGATGGGATTTGAGTCATGGTGGACCATGTTGGATCTTGCCCTTTACATAGGGCTTTACCACTGTACTTCAGTGTCAGCCTAAAACTGTTTTCTAAAAGAAATTTTGGTCTAACAGCCTGCTTTCTTGAAGATGGTGGGAAGATCTTCCTTTTGGTAAGAACTTAACTTTCAGAATAGGTCACTGCCACTTACATACCAGTTCCATAAAGCATGGAGCTCTCCATGTTATCCACAATACAGAAAAGCTCATGTTCTCCACTTTCCATGTAGCTTCCAACCTCTGTGTGTGAGTAGCTTAGCCACATGTTGAAGTCTGGCTAAAACAGAAGAGGTATTTAACAGGCATGGTAATAAGTCATTACTTTAGATTTCAAAACTTTCATCCTTGTGCGTTACTAAGAATACTTACACATGGAGCTGGCAGGTGGTGTGGTGGTTAAGGGTGTTGGACTCCCACATGGCCAACTGTGGTTTGAGTCCTGGACCTGGTCCTCTCTCTCTCTTTCTCTCTGTCCCTCTCTGGTCAAATAAAAATAAATAAATAAAGTTAAATAAAATAATTATTAAAAAAAGAGAATACTTACACATATAGACGATTACTGTCCTTCCTCTGGAAGTATCCTCACAGAATTACAGATTGACTCTATTTCCTCCTCTTTCATTAAGGATTGTACATAAAAGTGAGCATTTAGATAACACACTTGCTCCTTTGTAAAATTGCTTTTGAAGAACCTTTCCAATAGATTGTTTTGTGTTGTTTATGTAAAACTCTGTGCCATCCCTCTTAGAATTCATTGGGCCATGAGAAGTGTATCTCTTGTTATGCTTCCTGTTATTAACCAGACAGTGCAATATAACTCCTCCTATGCTAAGCCCCAGTCCATTTTTTAAAGCTCTGTTTCCAAAAGGTAGAGCTCAGTGCATGTTCAATAGCACAGAATATATTCAGCCTCGGCTTTCTTACAAAACTGTTTTTTTCTTTTTTCTTTTGGACCCCTTCATCTTTTTCTGGTTTTGTTGGCTCTGATTGTACTTGTAGCTTACTGTAGAATACCGTAGGGGTATAAATAACAGATAAATAATGGAAATTGGGCTTGTTGAAAATGTGAAAGACCACAAAAAGACATTCTCATCTGTGTTTGAAACTAGAAGAACAAGGAAGTGATCTCCAAGCTGCCTGGGGCAGATGGTGTAATGATAACAGATAACAGAACTATTAAATTCATAGTTGGCTTTCAAGTTCTGCAGCAAGGAAAATGGTCTGCAGACTGTAAGGATAAGAACAAATATAGGTTGAGTTAATTTTAGGGGGTAGTTTGTTTTGTGGGTCATGTTTTTTGTCTCATGTATTTCACCCTGTGAGGTAGTCACACTTGTTTTTATCCCCCTTTACTCGGGAGGAAATTGTGACTCAGCATCAAATGACTTGTCCATGTTCACAAGGTATGTGAGAAGGGTGTAGACCACAAGTGTATGTAGATGAGTGGACAGTAGGAAAGAGCCAGGGGCTTTATTAAATTAAATTAATTCACTAATTTTTTTTTTTTTTTTTTTTTTTTTTTTTTTAGTTTTATGTATTTCTTTCCAAGGGAAAGAGAGAGGTGGGAGAAGTAGTGGTGGGTGGGGTGCTGGACCTCTAACAGGGTCCTTACACTGTAGTTCACCCATGGTCTCAGCTGGCCTGGATCATGGGCATGTGAGTGACTCCTCAGGGAGGCCCCAGGAGGTACACCTAGGGCCTTTTCCATGTGATTCCAGTTGTGTTACTCCTTTGCCAACCACCTGGCATGGAGCCTGGCCACTTTAAATGAGTTGTAGTTGCAAGTTATACCACACTGCTGAGAACACTTGAATGTTTGGCAAATAGCAGATGCTCCAAATACTTTTCTTTTGAATGACTGAGGATTACTCTTAGTAATTACTGAGAACTTCAATAGGCTAATTAACAAATGGCAATGTCCATCAATTTTTTATAAAGGGGGACAGATTCTATAATCCATAAACAGTGGTTGTATTCTCAGATAGTGAACTCCAAGAAAGTCAAGAATGTGTTTTTAAGTTAATGGTTTGTATTAACAAAAGAACGTGGTAGTTACTAGGAGTGAACATAGGTTCACAAGGAATGTCATGTTATGCTAGCTTAATTTATTAAGAAGCTTGTGAAATAGAACTACTTTATAAGATCAGAGGCTCTACTAGGAAAACTTAATTTTCACAATAATGTCATAAAAGTAATAGCCACTTGTTGAACACTTACTATATGCTAGGCCCTTATTTTATTATTTGACTTATTTTATTTACCCTCACAATAGTCCAATTAGGTAGGTACTTTGTTTTTCTCTCTTTTTAAAGATAAGAAACAGAAGATCAGTGAGTTCAAGTAATTTATGCAAAAACTCTTTGCTAGTGAATTCCAGCTCAGCTGGAATTGAAGCCAAATTTATCTGACTCAAAGCTGGTGATGGTAGCTCTACTATACCATATTGTACTGACACACAGCCAGGCTCCTAAGATCTTTGAGGTTAAGGTAAACTAAGGATATACAGGTTGGGTCACAATGCCTTTAGATAGATTCACAACAGGTTGTAAACAAACCTGAAGCACACTAATTAATACTTTGGCCATAATCTGCTTGGCATTTGAATCAGTGAGTTGGCAAAAGACATAGAAAACGTGCTTATCATCTCTGCAGTTGAAAAAATTAAAAAAAACAAAACAATCTTATCATTGCTATTAACTAACGCTTGCATAGTGTTTCCCATTTTACAGAATACTTTCACCTAGCTCGTCTTATTTGATTTTTACAACTCTACACAATAACTTACTGTTTTACTCGGCCCTCCTCCACATCCTCCCCCCCCCCCGCCCCCCAACTGCTTTTTTTACAGCAAACAGGATTGAGGTTCAGGGAAATCAAGTGACTCAGTCAGAGTCATATGGTGAATAATTTGAGGACTTCTGTTTTCTGTCACTTTGCAATAGATAAGGAATCATGATTAGAAACAATAGCAAGACATGCAAATGCAAGATCAAAACCAGTAGGATCAAATATGAAGGTGATGAATGTAAAGTCTAACATTTAAGTAAAAATTTGTTTATTTGATGTTTAATATAAATCAATATTACATTATGATGATTAATAATGCTAATTTAATCTTAGTATGTATTAATGGAAACATAAAATCTACCTCATGATAAACAATAGTACTGCTGAACACAGAGCTGTTGAAAACATTCATGATATCCAGAGTCTCTGGGTCCAGCATTTAAAATTTGGACTAGGTAGAGCAAGCACCTAGCGGTGGGTAAGTACTGCTGAAACCATGGACTACATAAGGAAGGCAATGAAGAAATGAATAGAAATTCTAATGTCTTTCACAATTTTCTTTCTAAAGGTTTTTGTATAAGGCTTGTGTGCCTACCAGAGTGAGACAGTGAGAAATCACCCTTCAAAGATGATGGCCATGGGATGGCCATGCCATAATCCCTTTTCCACCATTTCCCTGCTGGGATTTTATTTATTTATTTATTTATTTATTTATTTATTTATTTATGAGTTGTTTACTATAGGCTGTGTGCACTTTCTGGAGAGACAGAGAGAAACGGAGAGACAGAAAGTGAGAAATCACCCCCCTAGGAGGGACGGCCATGCTATAGTCCCTTCTTTTCTGCTCTCCTCTCAGGATTCTGGGCATGCATGCACATGCACCCAGCATGAACGTCAAGCTACCAGGTCCAGGACTCGAGCCTGGGTTGGCCATATAGGAGTCCAATGACATAACCACTACACCATCTGCTGGCCCCTTCTGCTGGGATTTTGTGCATGCACCCACATGCACCAGGCATGATTTTCAAGCCACCAGATCCAGAATTTAAACCTGGTCGGCTATGTGGGAATCCAGCACCTTAGCCACCACGCCACCTGCTGGCCTTGTCCTTCAAAATTTTAAGAATATTCTCATGGAAGAGGAAAGAAAACAGTTTGTTCTGTACTAATCCAGGTACAACAGTATCAGGAAGTTAGATTTTAACTGTACATAAAGCACAACTCTAACAACCAAGCAGTTCCAATGCAGTGAGCCTTGTTGTAAAGATGTAATATCTGTCATGGCAACAGTTTCCTCAGAAATTAGATGGTTTGGTTCTTTCTTAGAAGTTAAGTGAAAAAAGTGAAATTACATTGAGTTGTCATGGATTGTCCAATCTAATGTTATGTGATGATGCAAAAACTATTGCAGGAGAGAGCAAGGATTTTTCCATTTAGATTTTTCACTTAGCTCCAAGCAATGCCTGGAAAATGGTAGATGCTTAAAAAAATACTAAAATGAATCTTCAATGAATCTTCAGAAGGAAGAAGAAAGAACTAGAGGTTGATAATAATATCTACCGTGATTCATTATGGCTCACACAATTACCATTCCTCTAACTGTTTTGTAGTAAGAGAGGTCAATGGGAAGTTCTAGTCTACAGTATTTACACTCATGGTGCCCTTTTCCTAGCAACATACCTCCTCTTGGGTTTTCACCAGGCTCAACCTCTGCCTTTATTCAGTTCTGTACTAAAGGAATTTCAGCAGAGAGGCATATATCTGAAGTAGCAACCCTTCAGACTCCATCACTACACTATACCCTTACCCCTTCTAAGCATTTTTCACTAACTGGCTAACAAGTACACATGCACACACACAAAGTCCATGACATTTGAATGTAAGTTCCTTGGCAGCAGGAATTTTGTTTTGTTCCTACTTGTTATGAATTGATTGTGTCCCCCCAGAATTTATATGTTGAAGTCATAATCCTCAGTACCTTAGAATGTGACCTTATTTGGAAATAGGGTTGTTGCAGATATAACTAATTCATACATAGTCACATTGCAGTAGGGTTGGCTACTATATAACTGGTATTGTCTAATATAACTGGTGTCCATATAAAAGGGGAAATTTGGACCCACATACAAGGAGTACGCCAGCTGAAAATGAAGGCAGAGATTGGTACTATGTTTCTTCCAGACAAAAGGTACCAAAGATTGCCAGCAAACCACCAGAAGTAAAGGCAGGGACATGGAATAGGTTCCCCATCTCAACCTTCGGGATGAACCAGCCCTGCTGAAATCTTGATCTCAGGCTTGAAGCTTCCAGAAGTGAGTTAATAAATCTCTGTTGTTTAAGCCATCTGTTTGGTAGTATTAATATTTTGTTGTTATAGCAGCTCTCACAAACTAATATTCTGTTGTATTCCTGTATCTACGACTATGGTTATATTGAGTAGGCATTCAGTAAACATAATTTTTAATCCATACTGAATGAATGAATAAATGAAAGAATGAATGAATATATGTTACCTCTGGGAAATCATCTATTTATTTTCTTAGTTTTCAGTGTTGTCATTTATAAAATGACATCTGTTGCAGTTGGGAAGATTTCTCCAGTTCTTTCTATTCTACTACATTCATAAAAAATAACTCACATGACAGAAAAAATTTATCATATATTTTAAGTTATCAAGAAAGCTTATTTAGTCTGAATCTCTTATTTTAAAAATACAGATAGACGTGGGTTTTAGAGATGGTTGAAATTTTAATTTGACCTGAGGCAAATGTCTGAAACGAATCATTTCCTGAGATGGCTTTTAGAGTTTGATCCTCTGTTTTTCCTTGATGAATTTATCTATTTATAGAAACCAGGTCAGTGAGAGTGTGAATTATAGGCAGTATGATTTCATTGCACTCCAGGCACAATTGTGTATCAGAGTAGAATCTTCCTTGCTGAGGAAATGGGCCATCAACAAAGAAATGCTTACAGGAACCAAATCAGAAAAAATAATGCAAAAAATTGTCTTTGTAGTTGGGATGCTTGGGAACTTCATCACCTGAAATGATATTAGATTTACCTCTGTGCCCCAAAATAATGGGCTTTAACGAAGGATCTGGGAAGAGATAAGGAGCAGAACTGCAGAAACTGTTCTAGATGTGACTAGGTTGATTCAGAAAATGAATGGTCAGTGTGAGCTTAAGTTTTCAGTCCTTCAGAGCTATCCCAGGTGAGCTCTTTAGGGCTGATGCTCAGAGGTGGCTTTCCAGATACATAGTCTACCCTCTAGAGCTCTGGTTCCTCTTCCCCTTTTTTAGATGTTACCTTCCAGTGCAGCCATGGAGTTGTTTTTCATATCTTGCTATTTAAAGGCTTTGACTCCTCCCGTGTGGAAAGTTTTCCAGGTGTCTTATTACTGAAAACTAACACCCTCTTCTTGACTCTTCTTCTTCTCTCCCCAAACTTACATTTCCTGAGATGAATCTTTACTTCAATAAAAGAAATTGATAACTTGGTGTGCAAAACTCAAAAGAGTTACAGGGGATTGATGAGAAGGACCCAGAATTTACAGCTTTGAAGAGTAGTTAGAGTTCTCTCCAATTGACTGGCTTTTCGGCTCTATGGTGAAGATATATTGAGGTGGAATGTTGTTGCTGTTGGCTTAACAAAGTGTGGGGTTTCTATTGTCCTCCTATCGTATTGGGTTGTCAGAAAAGTCATGATGTATTTTTCTATGCAAAAATGTGCCACCTTTCCTACGACCCAATAGCTCAACTCTAAGAAGTCCTTCATAGTGCTAAAAACATGGAATAGTAATCAATGAAGAGCAGAGAATACCTCTTACTTTTCTCTGCCGTAGTAAATATCTTCAAAAGATATGGGGTCTACAAGTCAAAAGTTCTCTTTCTCAGAGCATTTTTCACACATTTTACATAATATGTATAGTAAGTAAGTTTAGTTAGATGACATTTAAGATTTCTTCTAACTGTTCACCATAATCTAATGATTTGAAATGTTAATAGTTTCTGTTCTGGGCGTTTGTTTTCTGTATCACTATGGTTGGTGTCTTCCCTAAATTCATATGTTGGAACCTAATACCTAATATATAGTATTGAGTGGTAGGGGCCTTTGGGAAGTGAGTAAATCATTAGGGTTGCACTTTCATGAATAGAACTAGTGCCCTTGTAAAAGACACTTGAGTGAACTCCGTTGCTCTCTGTCTGCCATATGAGGATGCAGCAATGAGGTAGATCTATGAAACAGAGAGCTTTCTCCAGGCACTAAAGCCCTCCTTCCATCATATGAGGACATTGCACTGAGGTACCATCTATGAAGCAGAGAGCCTTCACTAGGAACTACATCGGCTGCTGCTTTGATTTTGAACTTCTCAGCCTCCATAACTGTAAAATATAAATTTCTATTGTTTATAAATGTCCTCACCTCAGGTATTTTGTTATAGCAGACTGAGCAGACTAGGAGACTATCCTCTGTGCCAGTTTTGCAAATGGATCAGTAAAAATGGTGCGAAAGAGTATATATCAGTACAGTAAAGACTCATAAAAGACCAAATACCCAGAAACAGAAGCTATTTATAATTCAGATCTCTGGATTATAATGAGTAGTTACAAGAAATCATAAATGTCATCTAATTAAACTCAGTTGTTTTATATATTAAGATACAGAATGCTCTGAATAAGAGAGCATATGACTTGCAGACCTTACATTTTTATGGAATTCTATGTATTTATATCTTTAGATATTTATTTATTTTAATTTGCCAGAGAGTGTGTATGCACACTAAGGAGAAAGAGAGAGAAAGAGAAAGCGAGAGAGTCCCCCACCCCCACCCCTTGGGGGACAGTCGCAGCACAATCCCTTCTCTTCCCTCTCTCCCTCCTTTCAGGATTTTGGGCATGCATATACATGTGCCTGCTGTGTTTTCCAAGCCACCAAGTCCAGGGTTCAAACTGTGCAGTCCGCTAAGGTGGCTGGGATCCAGTCACCTTAACCACACTACTGACTGGCTTTTAAAAAGAAGTTTGCTCCCTCTTGAATTATCTCTGCACTATTCAGGGCAAAAATTTTATAAAACAAGAGAGTAAATTAATTAACCAAAGAAATAGGGCTAGCAGAGGAAAATAATTCAGATAAGAGACTATCCCCTGGTTCCTAATTCAGTGCATTGTAATTTAGTTGTGCATTCAGACAAATTAATTAATTAAATAACTGGGTGGAATTTTAGGTCCTGGCCTAGTCTTCATTGGCATGGGTAGTTGGGTTCTGAACCGCAGTGCTGGAAGCCACATGGGCAACCTTAGGTTTGGATCCCCACGACCTTTAACTTACTAGGCATGTGCACCATGTGCTTTTGCCCAAGATTCTGATGAGCTGGAGGGCTGGGGGGAGGAGATCACGGTGTGACAAGATGCTGTCAAGGATGTCTCTATTTTTCATTCTCCATTATTACCTTTAAAATTTTTTTAAAGAATTATTCATTTAATTTTATTAATTATTACTATTATTCAATTTGACCAGAAAAAGAGAGAGACAGAGAAAGTAAGCCAACAGGTCCAGGACTCGAACCGTGGTCGGCCAAGTCAAAGTCCAGCGCCTTAATTACTACATCACCTGCTGGTCCCTCTATCATTAATTTTAAAAGAAATAAACTTAAAAAAAGTTTTTAGCCCCTAAACTCTTAGGTAAAACAGATCTCTTGTGTTATTATCTATGGTCTAATATTCTATAAGTTTAATTATGTTAGTCTCTAAAGCTTTGATTCTGGTTTCCTTTGGAGTGTAAGGTTGAGGTCCCCATTTGAGAGTCTGAAGAGTGTCAGGATCTTCTTCCCAGAAAAATTCATGGACACTATTAGCACATAAGTTTAGGTGGTTCACATAACTCATTGAAATGAGACCAGGACACTAGGCTATGAACTAATATTCTAAATATTAATGTAAGCCACTCGGGGCAGAGTCCCGGCCACGGCACGCGGGGGCAGAACCCGGCCACGGCACGCGGGGGCAGACCCCGGCCACGGCACGCGGGGCAGAGCCCGGCTACAGCACGCGGGGCAGAGCCCGGCCACGGCACACGGGGCAGAGCCCCGGTCGGGCCGGACCTCCGGATAGGGCATGTGGTGCAGAGCCCTGGCCACGGCACACGGGGCAGAACCCCGGCCACGGCACGCGGAGCAGAACCCCGGCCACGGCACGCGGGGGCAGAACCCCGGCCACGGCACGCGGGGCAGAACCCCGGCCACGGCACGCGGGGCAGAGTCCCGGCCACGGCACGCGGGGCAGGCCCCGGCCACGGCACGCGAGGCAGAGTCCGGGCCACGGCACGCGGGGCAAACATAATTAGAATAATAATAATAATGATTGGGGGAAACTTAGGAAAGATATTGAATGTTGAAGCGGAGAGATTAATGTCTCTGTACTGACTGACATGCATGGCATTCCCTTTTGAAAAAGCAATGTAATACACTGTAAAGTTATATGTAATTCAATGTAATAAAAAAATAGATAATAAAAAAATATTAATGTAAGCCACAAGTATTCATTTATTGAGGTTTTGCTATGTTCTAGGCATTATTCTGAGGACTTTAATGTGCTACATTATTTAATTCCTACGACGACTGAGTTAGTCACTATAATCTTCATTTTATGGAGAAAACAACTATTTCTTAAATACCGAGTGATACCAGGCACGATGCTAAGTGCTGAGGATACAGAGGCACACAAAAATGTGCATAGTCCCTGCCTTCATCAAATTGAATCCAGTGAAACAAAGTGATTGCATATGTGAGGGGATTTCAGAAAGTTTGTGGAAAATGAAATTACAGTATCAGTTTGTTTGGGTGCAAAAAATTAAATTGAAATCCATGCATAGTTTTTTCATAAAATGCATTTTCTATGAACTCTTTGAAGAACCTTATATACATAGAAATGTGCCGTGAAGGAAGTAGACATGGGGTGTGTTGGGCAGCGATAACAACATTTACACACGGATAGTTGAAAGAATCTATAGAAAGAAGTCATGCCTGGGCCGCCAAGAAAAACAGGTGCAAGAGGCACTTAATGAGGGGTTGCACTGAGGTGAGTGGTGCCAGATTGTGTGTGGGAGTTCAGCCGCTTGCTAGAGGTTAACTCCAAAGGGTAGAGCCTCAATCCCAACCAGGTCTATGTGCCCTAAAGTCAGACGCTGCCCCCATTGTTGCCACGGTTCAGTTCCTCTGACTGCATTGACTCCCAGTGGGACTCACATCCTGTGCTGGGCTCCTCTGTGCCTGTGGGAAGTACACTTCCCTAGAGTGCCCAATTTGTGGTAAAAGAACAGGTTTTAAAATTTTCAGTCTGTCATGATGTGCTCTGATACTTGGGCCCTTATTTTCTGCTGGAAAGTCAACCTGTCACCTCCTACACCAAAACCTCATTCCCCAATTGGCTCTGCCTGAATGGCCTCTAGGTGAATGCACAGAGGATCTTGGGTAAGCATTGATCCATGCCTATGTGTTTCCTGCCTCACTCTTCACGTTGAGGGATTATGCATCTAAACTGATGCCTTAATTTAGTGAAACAAATATCTAATCTTGATTTCAAAAAGTTACCTAAAGGCACCTCAGCTCACACCTTTGCTCCCTCATCTGCAGACCCCTGCCCCAAACAATGGGACCTTTATTTCTTCTTTCAGAGCAGCAGCTTGTTGACATATGTTATTGTCAAGCCTGGGACTGGACCCACATGTTCAGAGTGGCAAGAGTAGGTACCCTGGCCACATATGGCTTGTCCTCTGTTGTCCAGCTGATATACTTGGTGTGCTACCACTGGCAGGTATATCACACATGACAAACAGAAACAGTGCTAATTTCAAGGTCTAGTAGAAACATGAGGCAGTAGAAATAACAGCTGAGAGACAGAAATGGTCAGAATTGACTGATTAAGAAGTCCTAAAAGCTGGAAGATGTCAACAAACTATGGGAAGTAAATATACTTTATGATAATAACATCTTGACAGTGTGCATTTGAATGAGCACAGTGAGGGATTGACGTGGACAATATGTGACCTTGATTTTTGCCCCACCCCATCCAGAATTGCTGATCAGGTCAGGCTGAGAACAAGCATCTGTGCATTCATGTAAAAGCTCTGGGTATGCAGAGTGTTCCCAATGAATACGTTAATAACTTTGAACAACCTTCACTTCTGGACATGATGTAATTAATTTTTGAATCAGGGCAGCAAGATGGTCAGTGGTCTGATATTTTCACTTGAAAGCAAGTGGGAAGACAAAAGCAAACAGGATTTTTGGCTATGAGAGAATGAATGACCTTCCAAGTAAGGAATTTAAACTGGAGCTTTTGGCTTCAGAGGGGAATGAGGCTGGGGAACTTTGTGGAGCAAAAATTTAAGGTGGAGAAATAGCTAGGGGGTTACAATGCCCTTCACTACCATCTGAACATACACACTCTTCCTCATTACACACACCACTTTCTTAGGGTTTGCTGTCCATGAGCTACTTTTTAGCAGGAAAATATTACTGCTAACAGCTAAAAAAAGAAAAAAGAAAAAAGAAAAAAAAATAAAAGACGAGCTTGGCATGCCAGCACATGCTTGAATGCTTTCACATAAACTTTATAAAGAGGCCCCCTCCCCCCCAGCCTGACTCATACTCTGTGCATCATATAACCAGAGTTTGCAAAAGGCTATGAAGAATGCACAGGACAACGGGATCTGTGTTGTCAGATTGTGGGAGGGTTAAAAGCAGGTGATGTAGCAGGAGGTGGGAATGTCAAGTGGGGTGTGTGTATGTGTAGTGTGTAAGGTAGAGAGGGGTCATGCAGGGCAGTAGGAAAGTTTGTCATACTTTGTGATGTTCCCTAAGCCATTTAAGATAGCAGAACCATTGTATTTTAGAAATGGAAGAGACCCTAGAAACCTGCATGGAAGAATCAGAGATATTGACTACCCGTGTAAAATCCTACAGTGAGGAAGAAGCTGTGGGGAGCCAGCCCCTGAGCACAGAGAACCTCTTGGACCACAAAACTCATTTGAGAATCTGATAAGGGCCACAGATATTCTCCCTTGAAAAACAAAACTACACCGTTTTCAAGGATCTATACAGTCTTTAAGTTAGTCTGTGAAACTGAGAGTCTGGTGACTTTTCTGTTAGACTTAGTATAGGTGACTGCTCAAACATATAAATAAGGTTTGGACAGACTAAGACTTAAATTCCTCCTCTTTTCTACTTACTGGTTGTTTGAGCACAAGCAAGCATATAATGTTTCTAACCCTCAATTTCCTATGCACGTAATAGGCATAATAAGAGTACCTGTTTCCAGGTATCACAAAGATTCAATGTGATAATTGGTTTAGAGAACTTAGTTTAGCACAGTGCCTGGCACATAGAAGGACCTCATGCTGGAATTTTTGTTGTCACCGCCCCTCCCTCATTGCCTTCATGGCCTCTGCAGCTGATTGTTGGTGGGTTATTTCAGACCCAAGTCTCCTGAATGTCTTCCTAGTTTTTTGGTTTTTTTTTTTTTGCTTGATTCCAGCCTACACCTATTTGCTTCCTGGCCAGTCTCCTTTCTTTAAGGGTCTCTCCATTTCACCACATGAAAGACAGCCTGTGTTAAAGAGTCTTGATAAATTTGTTGTGCAGAAATCCATTAGAAGGAAGTGCTAGAAAAATAAGACTGCTTGAGAAAAGGGTATGCCTGTGAAGTGCTTCCTCACTGTGGTGGAGATCAAACAGAACAAGTGGAAATACCGGGGCTGCAAGAATGGTTTCGAACCCCTGTTATTGTTTCATCTTCCCTTTAATAGCCAGGGAGAGAGAGCTTGTTTTCTTGACATAGTTCTTTTTTTAAAGTTAAAACTTTCACTTTGGAATACTTCTGTTTTTAATATCAAGTATTTTTGGTCTTTGTGCTCAAATGACTTGCTACTTCTAAGTAGTGTCCCTCCCTACCTCAATGTGTTGAGAAACAGAAAGGTAGATTCAAGAAGAAGAGAAAAGCTAGAAATACTAGGTAGAGAGGAAACTGCACCCACCACCCTCTTTTCTTGTTCAAGTTTTTTCATTTTGGGGAATGGTGGAAGTTCTCCTGGGGACTGGTACACAATGAATTGTATGACATTTTGGCAACAGTTTCCAAAGATGCCTTAGAGTATAAGCCTCAAAACTTCTCTTCTACCTGGCAGAGTTGGCTCAGAGGACTGACATTCTCTCTTGTTTTTTTATGCCAATTCAACTGCCACCCACTTACACTCGAAAGTAGGACTTCAAGGTACTTTACCGCAGAAACCAGAAAGCAACCTTTAAATAGTCCCAGAACAGCAAAATCTGCATTCTCATTAGGCTAACTACTAAGTTTAATTCACCCACACAAGAATTACATGAGTGGAGCCAGGAGAACAAGTTTCTGGCTTCGTGATAGTTTAACGTTACAGATAGTCATTCTCTTCTATGTTCTCCTTTCCCCATTGACCTGCTAGGAATAAAAGTGAAGGGCAAGTGTCAGTCTTAGTGCCTGTCTTCTTTATGTAGGAGGGACAGTGGTCATGTGACAGTTCCCCAAAGAGTTAGCTGCAAGCTGAAGGGGCATAAAATGAGGCTTCTTTGCATTGGGAAACAATCAGGTTTAGTGGAGGCTAATTCTGTCATTGTGCTCTCTGCTCTTAGATGGATTTGGACTTAAAGCTCTCCTTTATTGTATCCTAGCTATGGGGCATGGGATGATTACTTACTTCTAGCATTGAAACCCCTGTTTCTTTCTCTGGAACTGGAAACGTAGTCATCGATCAAACCAGCCTATATACCATTTCTGGTACATAGCATGTATTTTCTCATCTTGGGACCGGCAGTTTCATTTTGGGTAGTGATTATCTGTATTCGAGGAAGAAAATATGCTTTTTTGGAGAATGACAATGTCTAGAGTTAGTGGATATAGAAACTTTAGGAGTTGGAGAGTGTACATGTTGGTGGGCAGTGTTTATACACATCGAAGATAATCAGCTTTTACTCTAACCCTTTGAAAATATGCTAGAGGGACCAGCAGATGGTGTAGTGGTTGTGTCATTGGACTGCCACATGGCTGACTGCGGTTTGAGTCCTTGAAATGCACGCTGGGCACGTGTGCTTGCATACATAAGATCCCAGAAGGAGAATGGAGGAGAAGGGATTGTAGCAGGGAGTTGATTTCTCATATTCCCTCTTGCTATCTCTGTCTCTCTGTCTCTCTGGAAAGCATATGCACCCTAAGGCAAAACCTCTTTAAAAAAGTGTGCTAGAGTCTTTGTTCTTTTCCTCAGTGTCTCATAAGAGTTCTCTAAAGAAATTAATTAGGAAGGTGTACTGCCACCTTGGCTCTTTGTCATCCAGGTGACTAGCTGACAGAGTCTTCACAATTTGTTACTGACTTCAGCATGCTATCCTAGAAAAGAATTGAATTAAGTATCATCAGGAGAAGCATCCATTCCACAAATTCATGTTAACACCTATACTCTTCCAGCACTGGGCTACATGTGCTAGGTACAAAAATGAGGATCTCCCACATTACATTGAAGAATGAGTCCAGTATTTATTGATGAGAATCCAAGGATTTTCAGGAATTGCAAGTTTCAGAAGAACTCTAGCTTTTTTTTTTGCTTTGGTTTCAAATATGAACTTTTAATAGTTATTTTACTAGTTAAAAAGGCAAAATGTTTTTATAGTGATAACTCACACCTGAAAGATACATTCTCAGACAAAAAGCTGCGAAGTGTTAAAGAGATATATTTAAAGATTGAAGATCATATTTCTTTCTTTTCTTTTACTTTCTTTCTTTTTTTTTTTTTTTTTGAGAGACTTTTGCTATAGGGCACATGCGCTCACTGGAGAGACAGAAACAGAGAGACAGAAAATGAGAAATCATCCCCCGGGGGGATGGCCATGCCACAGTCCCTTCTCCTCCATTCTCCTCTCAGGATTCTGGGCATGCATGCACACACCCCTTGGTATGAGTTTGAAGTTGACAGGTCTAGGACTCGAACTATGGTTGACTACGTGGGAATCCAGTGATGTAACTGTTTTGCCATCTGCTGGTCCCAAGGATTATGTTTCTTAATCTGGATGTCTAGGAACATGCCTACATGTTCTCAGAATCCTCAGGAGATTTCATTTCATTCAGGGTCTACATATTATCAAAAGTTGAAAATCACTGGCATAAAGAATCTAAATTTGTGTCCTTTTCAACTTCTAACTGGGTGTGTAATCTTGGCCAAAAAATAAAAAAACCAACTAAACCCACTGGGCCTCAGAATCTTGCTGTAATATAAAGTGCCTAGACTAGGTGAGCTCTGGCTCTTTTCTACTTTCATAGTCTATGCCTCTTTAACTTTCCCTCTAAAGATACTGTAATTTCTGGTTCAGAGGAGAGAGCACTGGGCAGGCATCAGGTTTGTTCTTATTCTGTCTTTAGAAATGATTGCTGGGAGAAGCTGATGGAAATATTTTCCTTCTTTGTGTTTTGGGCTTTCCATCTTAGACATAGGAATGATCACTTAAAAAAACAACAGAAAACAAAATCCCCAAACTTGAAAACAAATGATAACATATGTTTGAAGGCTTTAGAGTGTAACAGCAATGTTATGAAGTGAGCCCTGCAGTGATACTAAGTAAAAGGACAAATTGCTATCTCCAGGTTAGTCAGGAGGATATAGGTTACTCAGTGGTAACAAATAACTCTGAAGATTCACTTGCTACCAGTCAGTTCAAATTGGCAGGGAACTTTGCTCCTCACAATCACGGAGGGATCCAGGCTGCTAGGAACTCCAGCTAACCTCATTTTCCAATATCAGTGGGATAGACAGAAGGGCATACTGAAAACTGCACTTCGTTTATTAATCATATTTCAATGCATAATGCAGGTCACATGGTTATACCTTTGTTCACAGAGAGTCTGGTAGACTGGAGAATAGCAGTTTTACCTATGACCAAAAGAAGAATATATTGAATATTCATGACATCAGGTTTTGATGAACACAATATCATTAAAATGCTCATTTAAAAATTTTAGAATGACATCTTGGTGGTAATTCCAGATAGTATAGTGATCATCATAAAATGCAAAAACAATGAACAAACTCAAATTGACTTTGAGTTTGATCATACATATTTCTTAGAAGAGAGAGCTTTCCTGGAGAGGGTGAAGGAAGAGGAGGAGATTTGGCAACTGTTGGTTGGTGAGTTGCCCATGATAGAAGAACTGGCAGGCAAGAATTCTTAGCCATGAAAATATGCAAAAGAAACAAAGCAAAATTAGGTGGGGTTAAAGTTCACAGAACATCAAAGAGCACAGGTAGCTCTCTAATCAAATGAATAAGTGGATTATGACTGACCTCTTCACTAAGGACTGAGGTAGAAATCATGTTTATATTTAATGTTGAGAATCCTCTGTAAGGAAACAGAGTGGGAATAAAAGAAAGTGTTCAGGTTGGAAAAATGAGACAAACAACAGGGAAGTCTACAAAGTAGAGTAAATATTTGAATTTCCATGTTGGGTCATACAAATTGGTTTTTCCCCTGGGATAACTCAACATTTAGTACTTGCTGAGTTTGTCACTAAGCAGTTCACTTAAACCCAGCAGAAAAAATGAAAATTTTTTTTTTTTTTTGAGAGGTTTTTTGCTATAGGGCGCGTGCGCTCGCCAGACAGACAGAGAGAGACAGAGAGACAGAAAGCGAGAAATCACCCCCCAGGGGGGATGGTCACGCCGCAATCCCTTCTCCTCCATTCTCCTCTCGGGATCTTGGGCACGCACGCACACGCGCCCGGCGTGAGTTGTAAGCCACCGGGTCCGAGATGCGAACCGCGGTCGACTACGTGGGAGTCCAGCGACATAGCCATTACGCTAACTGCTGGTTCCCAAAAAATGAAAATTTTATGAAAGAGACATTTTAATCAAAACATGTAATTAATTGATTGTCTGCTTCACAGAGATAACAACTTTGGTTTATTTTGTCCGTAGTCTGGGAGATAAGAAGTCTTGATAAAGTGGCTTTATTGTTCCTTTGAATATAATGTTCTTAGGATGACATCAGGATTTATGATAAAATATTATTAATTAATGTCTAAATTACTAAAAACATATATTCAGGTATAAATATAAAAATACCAAAATGTCAAATATAACTTTAAGATATATTGGGTTGTCAGAAAAGTCATGATGCCTTTTTGCATAGAAAAACAAAAAAATACATGATGACTTTTCTGACAACCCAGTATGTATATTAATTGTTCAATGCTGGCTGACTGGTGATGTTTGCATTCTTCTCTATTCTAGATTATTTTTTACTATTGTCCTTTATGCTGGTGTGCCTCAAGAAACCTAGCATGCATAAGGAGGTAAAAGTAGGAGAGAAAATTCTATAAGTGTGATATGAATTTTCTGACATGATTGTTCATGATTTGGGACAGCAGAATTAGAAAAATAAAAAAAAATGTTTAATATTTAAAAAAATAACAAAATGTTGCTTAAATTTCTAAGATATTGGGAATGCAGGTAGAAATGAACTCGATGTGGAGAAAGAGCACCTCAAAAGACCTGACTCACAAGTCCATTCATGCTATTTGATATCACACATCATTTTGTAATCTTTTTTATACTTGAAAAATGTGACATGTACATGTATAATATTGATGATAACAGCAACAATAGTTAAGTTTCAGCTCGTGCCTGCTCATGGGTTTCTGTTACAAAGGCTGTTACGGGATTCCATAGCAGTAAGGAAGTAGAACTGATTGGAAAGAATCTTGTCCAGTTATTTGTCTAAGATGAATATGACCTTAGATTTTAGCTCCAACTTCTCTGCATCTACAGAGCCATAGATAGTAACGAAAAACCAACCAAAAATAGAGACACTAATAGCAGTTATGATCAAGCAAAATATATTCTGGAATGGGAGAGAAACAAACTCAGGAGAAGCAGAAAGCCTGCAAATACCACTGAGATGGACACCCAGTTAATCTTTCCCTTCTGCTTGCTGCCATCAAGTTCTGATCTTTGGCACTTGTTATTTTAGGATGTTGGAATTAGTCATGACGCCTACATTCTTTATGACCTACCTCCATAGGAAATGTTCTAATGTTCAATATACTTAGTGTTTTTTGAGAAAAAAATTGGCATTTTCAAGAAAAGGGGTGGGGGAACCAGCAGTTAGCATAATGGCTATGTCGCTGGATTCCCACGTAGTCAACCGCGGTTCGCGTCCCGGACCCGGTGACTTAAAACTCACGCTGGGCGCATGTGCATGCGTGCCCTAGATCCCGAGAGGAGAATGGAGGAGAAGGGATTGCAGCGTGACCATCCCCCCTGGGGGGTGATTTCTTGCTTTCTGTCTCTATGTCTCTCTCTGTCTGGCGAGCGCACATGCCTTATATCAAAAATCTCTCCAAAAAAAAAAAAAAAAGAAAGAAAAGGGGAGGAACACCTGGGGGTACTAGGTAGTGCCGTGTGCACGCACGCACAGATGTGCTCATGGCCCCCTTATTGGCAGACTCAGCAAAGATGTGAAAGGACTCAAGAGTGACTCTACCTCATAGGACTGGAGGGGCTGGGGTGATGCCTGGGGATGGGCCTTCCTCTGGAGCCTGACAGGGCTTATGATTGTTGCCCAGCAAGTTGTGGACAAGAATTCAGGCTATTATATAATTTGTTTTCAAAACATTCTTGTATAGGGTAGGAAGGTTGCTGGTATTCATGATCCCTCTTGCCAGGAAAGTACTCTAGCACCTGTGGGTTTGATACCCACTGTGGTGGGGCAGGCTTATCAGGTTGGCCAACCCTGCAGATCTTGTTGTGTACAGAGTATTTTCTTCTCTTTCTACTTTTGTTGTTTGCTTAGCAAAAGGCACTCCACCCTCACTGCAAGTTTTGACATTCTCTGTGATATGCTGTATGGCTACTGTACCTTGACTTTCAATTACATTAAATCCTATTATAATAATTTTTGTATAACAAATCCTCTTTAACACCTGAAAAGCTCGTCTCCTATGGGTATAGTGTTATGCTGTCAACATCAAAAACAGAAAAATCCTACTAGAATTGCAGTGCTATTGCATGTGCTTGAAAATAAGATCAGTATAAGGGCCCTACCCACTTTGTATTCAATTCAGATAGTGAAAGGATGAAAAAAGTTAGTCTAAGCCATTCAAATATTCCTTGACCTATAAATGAGTGGCCTTAATTCAGTGATTTTAAATCAGTGTGATATCATGTTAAAATACTTTCTCTGGGAGAGCATTTCTTTCAGAAGTAAGGTCCAGAATTCCGAATAATGTTACCATTGTAATGATCCATGTAGAGGAGAATATTCTTCACTAATGTATAACAAGAGCCCACTATATGGAAGGGTTTTGTTTCCTTTCACCCCTTTTCTCTTTCTTTCTTTTTATTTCACTTATTGTTATTTTATTTTATTTTATTTTATTTTATTTTATTTTATTTTATTTTATTCTATTTATTTTTGTAAGGATCTTGCTCTATTGCCCAGGCTATGCTGGAGCTTGCAATCATTCTGCCTCAACCTCCTGAGTCACTTGGATCACAAATACAAGCCACCACCAACAGCCTTTAGGTTGGACTGAGAATGAAACCTGGGCCTCCCATGCGGTTCTAGCCTGTAGAGCACAGTGTCTTAGCAGCTCAGGCCATGTGACTAAGCCTGCTCTGTATCTTTTATCATTCCTCTGGTACTGACTAAACCATAAGCAAATTTCAAATTTTGGGGACCAAATAAGCCTTGATTATTTTTGGTCACCATCTATTTGGTTGTCAGAAAAGTTCTGACGAGTTTTTGCATAGAAAAACAGAAGGATACAGTTATGACTTTCCAACATCTCATAGAAGTGTAGCTTTGAAGTCTATCTCATTGTTTCACTTATTTCGGTTGTACCCAGTTTGCTGCTAATTTTGGGCCAACTCCTCATTTTAAGGAACATTCTCAGAGTCATATCAGAGGAATGGATGTTTGAGAGAAGTAGCAGATCTTATCAGTTGTGTCTTTTCAATATTACTCATGCCTGTTGGTTCTTCAGACTAACATTCTAAACCCTGTCCTGGGTATTAGTGGCCCTTTGTGGATCAGCTGCTGAGAGGGCATCTCTCCTTTAATCAAATCTCACAACAATCACTCCATTTCACAAATAACCAAAGGATTATCTCTACTTTTATTATTTTCCCATTGTACTAGAAAAATGAGTAACTAGATGACCACATAGCAATTACATATTTTTTTCTTTTTAAGTTGTTTCTTCCGATTGGTGTATTAATAAAATATTGCCCATCCAGACAACAAGAGTAGGGTGCCACATTTGATTCATTTATTTTGAGGAACAAGAGTAAGATTACTGATGGCTCTGGTTACCATATACAGTGACCAGGTATTTTGCTACAACCTGGGAGAGATAGAAGTCTGCTTTTATAATGTAGCTTTGGTTCAGGCCCATCTTTCCAGCTGAGTGTAATGTGAGCTGGAATTGGTCACAGAGGCTCTGGCAGCTGGCTTAACCTGTTTATATAAAGATGGAACACAGCCACTGATTAAGAGAGTCACCTCCTACTGGTTGGTTTTGGAGTGAAGCCCAGAATTTTCCATGGAGATAGCTTTTAAAAGTTAGGTCAGCATCTCAATGAAAGATAAGGACACACAAGAAAGCCCTTGTAGGTTTCCCTGTCTTCAGAACCCCCCACTGTTTAGCAAGGATCAGAATAGATATATCTGACCAATGAAATGCTTTGACTAGGTTTATCTCCATGAAAAGATCACTTCCTGGAGTGATCCTCTGGACCGAGGATTAACTGAGTTAGTTTGAGCCAAGCCGAGCATTTAGCAATTTATGTATGACCTTGGTTCTTTAATTCCGAAACCCTTCAGGATGATCTGGTCAGTAATAGGATTAGTTTGGTATCAAGTTATTTTATATGGGGGACAGTGTTGCAAATAATGAAGGACAACTGCTTCTATCAATAGGTTTAAATTGGGGAACAAGGTTAAGGGGAGGAAAAGAGCTGGGCGGGAAAGGAGGAGGACCTGATGGGAGAATTCCATGTCAAATCGCTGGAAAAACTAAAGGAGCTCAATGATCCTATGACTTCACTGCCCTCATCACTAACCAAACATATTCGAAGGAATAGTATTCCTGAAAACAGAACAATGATCTCAGGTCATAGTACAATTTGTTACAAAGGAATCCTTATACTGGATTGGAATTTTGACTTTATATTTTTACTTATTGAGTAAGCAAAGACAATTTCTTCATTAAGTTTTCTGCCTGCGTTCTTAGAAGTAGACACATGGTGATGACGAAACACTACTTGAATTGGGTTCTTTAGTAGCTGGAGTGTGTGCGACTAAAAATGGTGATTGGAGGATATTCCTGTGCTCTAGTCTGCAACTGCCAAAGGTTAAAAAAAAGAGAACATCCCACTTTTATAAAAGAAAAAAAAATCCTTTGCATAGATTATTATATAAATAAATCTTAACAAGCACCACAGTTCTATTTTTTTATGAAGCACAAAGAGTTATTGTGTGATTTATGTGAAAAGGTTATATAACTGTACTCTGTTACTTTAAATAGTGTTTTTTATTTAAACTGCCAACTTCTTCATCACCAGAAAGGAAAAAAAAAATGCCTATTTGCTAAGCACAAAGGTAATTTTCAAGGACTGTAATTAGCTCATGATAACTCTATCTTTTGTGATGTCTTTGCTGCTGAACTTGAAAAGAAATGGACTTTTTTTCATTGTTAAATCTAAACTGTGGCACCTGCAGTGTGTCAGTTCAGTGAGAAGGGGGTGGGGTGGGGGTGTTTGAAGTATTACATTCAGGCACAGGAAAATTACGGATGTCATAAAGTAACAGATCTTGTAATTTTCATTTGGTTTCATGGTTTATGTTTATAAGAATGATAGGACTCCATTTCCCCCTTTCCTGTGGCCCAACTGACCCTTTATTTCCAAGGTAGTAAAAGGTCTATTTAAAAACCAAACTGAATGTATGATGTAGAAGATGAAAGCAATAATGAAATGAAAATTACAAAAATGTAGGAAAAAGTCAGAGATGCAATACATCCTGTCTTAAAAATGGCCAATAGACCAAAATGCTGACAAAAGAACGAAAAGTAAATGAAAACAATTGAGGAAGGAAAAGATCATTTTATTTATTGCAGGAAACTGAATCACTAAGAAAAACTTTATTTTAAACTTTTTTCTTTTTCGATAGAAAAACGTTATTTTGAAGGAGAATAATATTTTTGGTGGCAGGCAGAGTAAGTGTTTCTATGTAGCATCACCAAAGGTATCTCTGTCACTGATTAAGGCAACATTATTTTGGGGGACAGGGTCAGAACATTTTCTCCATGGTGAGAAATATATTCAGAGAAAATGTAGGAAGATTTATTCCTAGGAAATAGGCTGTTGTAGGCAGTGGAATCCCCTGGAGGTTCTAACTGCATTCTGGGATTTGGAGATCTGTTTCCTTTTGAGAAGTAAATCCCATCATCATAGTCTGAGAGCTGGAATTTTTGAGCTTGTTTTTCACATCAGTTTTGGAATATAATCACATACACAACAGGAAAAAAAATCCATAAAGCATTTGAAGTCAAGGAATTGCAGTGTGGCAGTGTTAGTGCTGGGTGTGTTTTCTGTGGGACTGTGAGAACATTGTCACCTGTTTGGTCACCAACTTTGTTGCCCAGGTGGCAGTTTGGCAAATAACCAGCGTGAACAACAACAGCCTCTTACAAAGGGCTGTGAAATATTTGGGCAAAGTTGTTCTCAGATGTTATTGATTCTTTCCAATCCAAACATTAGGTTTCAGTTTTAATGGGAATAAAAACAACTGATATGAGACTGAAATGAATAAATACTTTTATAGTTCAAGCACTGAATACCCACTGCTAGCAAGTCTGCACAGGGAGAAGGCGATTGATTTTTAGAGTGTCTTGGAACTGGCAGAGAGAAATGAGACAATAGCTGGCTGTTTCAATATATTATGGACAACGATGTCAATCAATATGCTTTGCAGCTAGAATTCAATTGTAAGTTTGACTGTTAGATCTGTAAGTGTTTTGTGGGAATGTTGAGACTCTATCCAGTGAAATCTTCAGCACCTAGGATCTTGTTAAGTCTTGTCTGGAAGGTGTTACATACCCAGTTTAACAGATCAAATAAGGGAGGACTAAAGTTAATTTTCTAGCCAGGAAGGAGAAAGTCAGTTAAAAACATACATTTGAAGAATGATCAATTTCACTTCAGTTACCCAAAGGAAGTGTTTTGAAATGTGTGTTTAAACTAAGAAGTAGAGTATATATCAAAGGGGTAAGAAAAGTTAAACTGTGAAAAGAAAGCCCAAAGTTAGCAGCAATGGTATATACAAGAGCAGGTGTGGCTTTTCTAAATTCACAGCTACCCTCTCTGATTTGAACATGGGGAGGGAGAATCAGGAGTCAATCAGGAGATACTTTCTTGGAGACTTACAGGCTATCTTAGGCTTCTAGCAATGGTTGATGAGTAATATAAATTCCTCCGTGTGCTGAACATGAGGATCAGGCTAAAATTAACCCCACTTGTAGACAGAAGGTAGCCAAGATGACACTACTATCCATTATGTTGAAAAAGAAATGCTTCTCTTTAAACCTGGAGAAAAAAATGCAGAGACAGAAAGTCCTTCAAATAAATCGGATGCCTGGTTTTATCCAAGCTGGGTCACTTGGAAAGACATCTATTTCTGTCCTCTTGCATGGGCTACATTTAGACTTTAAACAATTAGCCCTCTTTAAGCTTTTCTTTTTGTCACCTGCTCTAGAAGTTCCAGCATTTTATATTTTTAGATGTTGGGGTCAAGACAAGTGCACAAAATGATGACTTTTTTGGCCTTACAAAAAGTACTTTTGACTTTAGCAGGACACAACAAAATGAGTACTGAAAAAGTTGTAACATTTCACTTTAACCCCTTAGGGTTGAAAGTACAAAGCATACGTACTAGCATATTCTTATTCTTAGGAAGCTAACCCCATTAGAGTAAATCTTATTTAGAAAGACATGCTCCCTGTCAGGGCACCCTTTGAGATCTTACAGACTTTAAGATTAGGCACATTAATTTTCTTGATTGGCTGTTATTTAATAATAACCATGAAAGTAAGGAAAAGATGCTACTTTTTGATTATATTTTTTTCTTGAAGATTCTGAATCAAGTGTTCTGTGAACAGTTCACTTTTCCAAAATATTTTTCTCTTTGAAGGGTAGAAAGTGTGTGTTCTATTAGAGGACAGAACCTCCTGTCTCCTCAACTATGCTAAAAAATTTAGTCCAGGACTCTTAGAGTAAATCACATATGAAAGGAGAAAAGAGAGCTGGAAAGAAAGGATAGGAAAACACACTAAATTGCATAAACATTTTAACTTTCAAATGAGTACAGGCAATTCCTCACTTGTGGTCACCCTTTATTTGTGAATGGCTAGGTGTATGCATAAACATCCATATGCAGAGAGGGTTAAGCCCTAAAACCACCCATCTAAAGCCTGAGAACCCCCTTTCCTCATTACGTTCATTCATTCATTCAGGACATATTTAGTGAATGAATATCTACTATGTGTCATACACAAGGCATTGAAAACACAGTGGTAAGGAGAAAAAGATCCAGAACTGGTTCTGGGAACTAGCAATCTAGATCCTAGAGGGAAAAATAGCCTTTAATCAAATTGTTACATGAATAGATGTCAAATCATAGCTCTGATACGTGCAATGAGGGAAAAGTAAAAGATGCTATGGATATAGATTATAAGAGAGATTGAACTTAATCCAGGAGTTCAAGGCAGACTTTCCTGAGGAAGTAATAAATGATGATATAATGAAGGTGGAATAGGAGTTAGTTCCTCCAAGTAGGAAGTGAAGACCCTTCTAGGTTAAGTAGCATACTTGAGGACCTGAACCAAGATAGGGCATAAGAAAGATGGAGGGCTGGTGTGGGTAGGGAGAGGAGGCCCAGGGCAATGTGGGGACAACTGAGGCAGAGTAAGAGCCAGACAAATGGGCTGCAAGCCAGAGCAGGCCACTTGTCTTTAGCTGAAGAGAACGGGGAAGCCATGTAAGAGTTTAATCACAGTGTGCTGGTGGCTGTGAGGAAGAGGGAGGTCCTAGCAGTTTGACAGGAAGCTTTAAAGGAGAAGAGGATGTCTCCCTCATTTCTTCTGCTGCTGCTCTTTCCCTGTCACTGTACCTTAGCATCTCCTAGAGGGCCTGTTTCTGCTTCTCACCCTCTCTTCATCCCCTCACTGCAGAGCTCCTGTCACCTTCTCACTTTGGGTCCCCGCTTTTGGCCCATCTCAATTTCTACCCTATTTGGTCTTTTGCTCTCTTGGCCTAAAGCTACACAAACCCCATCCTTAATTTGAAGTTAAGGCAGGCAGCGATCGATAGGTGAGGCTTTCACGTGAGAGGTTTCAGGCACTTTGAATGAAGATGTTGGATGTTTTTCTCCACGGAAGTAGAGGTACAGTCAGTGATGAGATTCTGTCTCACCTATGGGTGGATGAAATTGGCTTTGGAAGGCGGCTCTGGGAGCCTCACATCACAGGACATTGTTTATATGGGAACTTACAAGTGAAATGCATTTTCTTATTAGGAACTTCCTTTATTTAAATAAGTTCTTATGTGCTGGGCACCTTACTGATATTTTTTCCAGTTTCTTGCCTTTTGTTTGCATATTGAATGCAGGCAAGTGCTGAATTAATGGAGAACTGATTGGTAAAGCCTTTAACTGTGGTGCCATGATTATTGTTCCACCTCTGACTAGGAGCTGGTTAGATCAATGACTTGAATTTCTAGTTTTGATAAAGATCTATCTATCTATCTATCTATCTATCTATCTATCTATCTATCTATCTATCTAAATTTCAGCACTGAATGGAAATTTAACTCATTGTGAACTGTTAATCTCTGTTGTTACTGAATAGGCACATGCTTATATTTGTTTATAGTCCCTGCCCACAGTTCAGCTAAACTCTCACCTTGTTTTTATCCAATGAGGGATTCTTTTTAAAGTCCCACTCACTGTGTTCTCACATTGTGAATAGGGAAGGATCTTTCTAGTAGATTATTTATTCAACAAGTATTGCGGTGTGCTTACTATATGTTAATTACTCAAGACTCTGTGCAACCCTTGAGGTCCTGTGATAAGTGTAGGACAGACAGATGCAGTCTCTGTCCCCGTGGGCCATGTGGTCTACAATACTGTCCAGTAGAACTCTGGGCTATAATGGAAATGCTCCATGTCTGCACTGAATACTCCTAATGCAGCAGCTATTAGTCACATGTGGCCACTGAGCACTTAGGATATGGCCATTGAACTGAAAATCGGAATTGTTAACTGTTATTTAATTTTAATTAATTTAAATTTAAATAGAAAAATGTACCTAGTGAATTGGATAATATGGTCTAGGGAGGGCAGAGAGATGGGCCTAGCAAGATATAAACAGGTTTAGCCTGGGAAAAATAATGAACTACTTACATATTTTGGAACAAAGAAGTAACGGAGTTCCAGGTAGATGCCATTTTCACATAGGAGAAACATACATGTAATTATTAGGGAAATAAAGCTGAAGTCCATTAAAAAGATGTTTGACTACTCATTGGCCCACCTCCAAATCTATACCAGTGCATCATCTACTTACAGCTTTCCCCTTAAAAAGGTTCCTGAGGGGATTTCTGATACCAAGTACACAAGACTTTGAGCCTTTTGTAAGTAGCAGGAGACTCTTACTCTATCATTGTGCTGGAAATCATTATTTAATTGAGCTGCACAACAGGAAAGAAGTCGAGCTTTTAAGGATAAATGGGTCATGAGATGATTTAAGTCAACACTGAAAAAAATTTAGCATAAAATGTTTTGTTCTGAAAGAAAATCACCTATTTTAGAAATCAGTTCAAAGAAACTCTTTGGCTAGAACAGCTTGTATCAGCTAGAATTGTTTAAAAGTTGTATGTTGTGTTACTGGTGGCAACAAGCTTACAGGATGTTTTGTAGTTGCAAGTCATCATCCCTACTTGCAGCTGGTAATCAAAGAAGGAATTAAGTCAAGGAGGGAAAACTTTCCTTCATACTTTGAAAAGAACAATGCCAGGAGAAAACTTCCTTGGATTGGGAAGAGCTGGTAATGGGGGGTATTGGAAGGGGATTCTTATAAATAAAAGGGATGCTGGACCAGCAGATGACATGATGGTTATGTCACTGGACTCCCATGTAGTTGACCATAATTTGAGCCCTGGACCCGGCAGCTTAAACTCATGCTGGGCAGGTGTGCATACATGCCCAAGATACCGAGAGGCGAATGGAAAAAAAGGGATGGCATGGCCATCCCACCGGGGGGGGGTGATTTCTTGCTTTCTGTCTCTCTCTCTGTCTTTCCAGAGAGTACACATGCCCTATGGCAAAAATCTATTAAAAAATAAAAAGGGATGCCCTAAATGTCAATGATCGGTTTATGCTTTATCCATGTAGGGATAGATAGTTTTGAGATCGAACAGAGCCCTGGCATCTGACACACAGGAGCTGGAAAGGAAATTAAAGCTGTGTATGTACAGTTATCCCTCCATATCGCTGAGCTCTGCATCGCAGATTCAACTAACCTGGATGGAAAATGTTAGTCTGTTGCGTGACACGCACTCTCTCTTTAGGCCTACTATGGTTGCATCTGTACAGAAAATATATAGACTTTCCTTATTATTCCCTGAACAATATGGGTTAACACCTATCTACATAGTGTTTACATTGTATGAAGTACTATAAGTAATCTACAGATGATTTATAGTATATGGGAGGTTGTCCATAGGTTATAGGCAAACACAGCGCCATTTTTTTTGTAAAGGACTTGAACATCCTCAGGTTTTGGTTACCTGTGAGGGTCCTGAAACCAACCTTTCTGTGAAAACTGAGGGAGACCATAATTCCTTCTAGAAAGCTAATAAGGGTAGAGAGACCATATACAGGTAAAGACAGATACACCTAAGGTTAAGCGGAGTAGGAACCTGGCTTTAGTGCAGTGGATAGATACGCTGTGGATTAAAAAAGCAACCTAAGGGACCAGCAATTAGCATAATGGCTGTGTCGCTGGACTCCCACATAATCGACAGTGGTTGGAGTCCTGGACCCGGCGGCTTAAACTCACACTGGGCGTGTGCGTGCCCAAGATCCCAAGAGGAAAATGGAGGAGAAGGGATTGAGGCGTGGCCATCCCCCCTGGGGGGTGATTTCTCACTTTCTGTCTCTTTGTCTCTCTCCTTCTGGTGAGCGCATGCGCCCTATAGCAAAAAACCTCTCCAAAAAAAAAAGGCAACCTAAATCAAGTCTGACAAATAGATATAGATTTCAGAGAAAGATACAATAAATCAACTTTATGCCATTTAAAGGTTGTTTATAAAGTACTATAGCTGAAATAATGATAAATAATTATATATATATATATATATATATATATATATATTAAATTTCATGACTCTTGGCCTATTTGTATCCATCATAGGAATCTCGGTTTAAAAAAGAACGTATCATCTAGTTGCTTTTATTGCCTGGTGATAGTTTAATTCAGATATATTTCCTAGAGTCATTTTTGCACTATCATCTCAGTTCTCTTACACCTTAAATAAGGTCAATAATATCTGTAGCTCTCCTTGTCTGCTTCACAGAAGTGACAAACGAGATTAAAAAAAATGTAAAATTCTCGGAAGACTCTAGAACGTGCGCGAGTACAAGTGGTTCTATTTATTATTTGAATGGCAAATGAACTCTCTGAAAGTTCAATCTATGAGCTTAAACACAAAAAGTGATTACAATATGTATTGAGACAAGGTTTACGCTTCCTACTGGGTAGTTGAAAGGAAGTGGTCAATAGGGCAAGGCAGAGAAGGTGTGAGCCGGCAGTTTTGCTCAGTAGCTGGACTTCTATTTCAGGGCCTGTGAGAGGAACAGCTGGAATGAGACCATCACATAAAGCCCAAATTCTCTTCTGGCCATTATAATGGAAATTAAAAAGATGTATGTTTTAATTATGGTACAGTCTCCAATGTGCACCTCCTGTTAGTTCCAGACACATGTATAATTTCTTTCCTGTTCACAAAGCATCTGTAGTCACTGTAGAAAGGGAGCTAATGAAAATTACCCCTGCTCTCTAAGCCGTAAGATTAGAGCAAGGCTGTCCTTTAGTTATGTGACTTTGAATAATTTACTTACTTTTTCTGGGACATAGTATTCTCAGTTTAGAATAAAGTCCATCCAAGGTCTAGGATTCCAGCATCTTGAGATTAAGGATCGTAGAAAGAGCTTACTTTATTAGGACTTACTGAAATAAGCAGCTGGAGCTACTGGGCTTTTCAGACTCTTTTTCTTAGTCATTGTACGGTTCAAAAAAGAGGATGAAGCAATGGAAGGTGCTTGAAGGAAGGAAGAGGCCCTGCAGAG
Organism: Tupaia tana; assembly: GCA_026018925.1. Taxonomy (NCBI): domain Eukaryota; kingdom Metazoa; phylum Chordata; class Mammalia; order Scandentia; family Tupaiidae; genus Tupaia; species Tupaia tana. Next base: position 81,755,587 of record JAKSZU010000002.1, read on the forward strand.
CATTGGTGAACATTCTATGTACTAAAGGACTGGCTAAGAAGGTTCTGGGCCAAGGGATCTCAAAGCAAATCTGCTTTACTGGGGACGTACAAAGTAACGTGTATTAAGTTCCCACAATATGCAGGAACTCTACTAAGCACTTTATATGTTATCATTTAGTTTAATTAGCAGGGTAGGAAGAGTTGAATAATGTCCTAGTTTATGTAATTTGGCTATAAAGTAGAATTCTGCCGGGTGAATTCCAATTTCCTATTGACTTTCTTATTGCATTAGAAACCACCCCTGTGGCTATGGCTGCTCTGTTGATTTCTCTTTCCTGGAAGTTTCAGTTTTCACATGCTCAATTATCATAACAAATTTGTGTCATCTCAGTTATAATTAGACCTACTTAAAGGGATGTTGTCATTGTTGGTTTTGTTCTAAATATGTATTTTTCTTCTAGGGACGTTGGAATTAAAATATAGTCATTACTTCCAGGGCCAAATACAAGAAGGCCATGTTTGTGTTTTAAGTCTTCAGATCCGTGTTTTCTCATTTCATACATTTGATCCTTGCTGTGCAAGTTTCCATAGGGAGGGAGACTTTGCAGGGCCCAGGGAAGAAACAGGAGCCGAGCAAGCAGAGTCAGGCCGGGTCCCAGGCTTCTGAAGTCCAAAGCAACAGGCAAGCTTTTTCTTTGCAGAGTTGTCAGAATACTTCATTGTTTTTTGTTTTGTGTTGTTTTTACTATTTCAGCAACTCCTTCTATGAGGACTTGTTCTCTTTATCCACAGAAGGCCTTTTCAAGCATTACTAAGAAGACTGATAAGAAGAAAAAGCCTTGACTGATGAATTCTCAGAAAGAAAGCGTTAGATTTAAACGACAGGGCAATAGTGCTCTGATTACCACAGGCCCAGCTGAGCAAGGTTGCCAGGCAGCACTTGCTCTGCCAAGAATGGTGGTGGAATGAATAACCATGTGGTTTATATTACCATTTTCAGCTTTTTAAAGTTTAGAAAAGAGAACGTCACAACGATGATAATTCAGTTTGGAATGAATACATTTTCAATGCAGGGTTCAGCCACTGCTGATTTGTTTTAAATCCTTGAGTTCATATTCACATTTTACAATGTGGACAAGATAAAGCACAGGATATGTCAAGATTCTACTATATGCAAATAACTAAGTTTCTGGCCCCAAATCCTCCTTTTAAAAAAAGAACGAAAAATTAAAAACCTCTCCAGCATTTCTAAGCTGCTACTTACAGCCTTTATAAAGATAGCACAGGAAAAAGAAGCCAGAGCCAAAGGGGAAGCTAAATTCTGCCACCCATTTACTTACATCATCTTTAAAGTTGGAGTTGATTTTTTTGTTTGTTTGTTTAATGTTTCAGGTCATAGTTTGCCACGAACTACTCAACCTGTGTAGGCTTGTGTTAAACTATATAAAATTTAGATGTTTTATTTATCTTTTTATCTAAAATTTTTTGTTTAAAAGAAGAGAAATCTGGGATTATTCACACTTTAAATTCCTCTGAATGTTCTTGGAAATACTATTCTCAGAAAGTCTGAAACGCTAAATTGGAACAAATGATTCAATTCTTAGAGAAATTCGTGAAGTCATATGGCTTGAGCATTTGCATTGTGCTTAGTAAAATATTTTATGAATGGTGCCCCTTCCTCAGACAAGCCCATCTACAGCCCGTCAGCTGAGCACATGGTCTCTACAGCTTCGCTTTTATTCTCATACCTAAAACAAACACAGTTTTAAAAAGCCATAGTTTTCAAAGCCATTTCAGCAGAATTCAGGTGCCCTTTAGAAAGCAATTGCCTTTTTAAAGCCTTTTAAGGATTCTGGGAAATCCACTAAGAAATTGTACTCCTGGAAGCAAGGCCTTTCTGTCAGAGGTTATAAGGCAGCAGAGACCAGAAAGAATCCATAGCTGATGCAGTCATACATTTCTGCAGACCTTCAACCAAAGAAAAAATATAACTTGTCAGTCATGATGCCCTGGTCTAAACAAAATGCAGGCCTGCTTAAAGAGATGCTGTCAAACATAGTCATTTGGGCTCCAAAATTACGCCTCACAAAACACTAAATTAGTTTTGTCAAAACATAACCTTGGTTCTCCAAACATTGTCAGAACTTTTAAAGTTCAATAAAAGAAAGCAGTATTTGTGGTTTAGGTGATATTAGCCTGCGTATTAATTCTACGTTCATCAAATCTTTTGTTGCCTGTCTAGCAATTCATCCAGCCATTTCATTCAGTAATTTAACAAATATTATTGAATTCCTATTATGTACCAGGCACTGTGCTGGACCCTAGACATAAACACTAAAAAGGCACAGCCATATACTCAAGACTAGTGTCCTAGTGATGAGACAGATATGAATACATTGTTACAAGATAAAATGACCAGGAGAATGGACAGGCAGTGGGAGTATGAAGGAAACAATGGTTGTAATATTGCATTAGTCCAGGAGACTCTAGGAGTTCAGATATAATACAACATTATGGGGATTCCCAAATAAGGTGCTTAAACACTTCTTTCTCAGAGGAGAGATCTTTCCTGGAGAGCGTGAAGGAATGGAAGGAGGACGCCTGGCAGCTGCCGATTGTTGAGTTGCCCCCCCACTAGCCATAATCATAATGAAGTATTTTCTCTTCTTCCAAGGAAATACATGAGGATGCAAATGAGCTCTCGTGTACTGTGACATTATTCTATGAATGATCTAAATTTGGTAGAACTTAACTTTAAAAATATGAGTATATTATAACATTTGATAGATATTTTGAAAACTCTTATACATTGTTACACCCAATGTGCAACATATTTCAAACAGATTGTGGTGGTTGTATCGGTTCATTGCAGTTGACCATGACTTGTTGAAAAAGAAAGATGTTCTTAAGAAGTTTACATAGGGAACCAGCAGTTAGTGTAATGGCTATGTCGCTGGACTCCCACGTAGTCGACCGCGGTTCGCGTCCTGGACCCAGTGGCTTAAAACTCACGCAGGGCGTGTGTGCGTGCGTGCCCAAGATCCGGAGAGGAGAAGGGATTGTGGCGTGACCATCCCCCCGGGGGGTGATTTCTCACTTTCTGTCTCTCTGTCTCTCTCTGCCTGTCTGGCGAGCGCACGCGCCCTATAGCAAAAACCTCTCCAAAAAAAAAAAAAAAAAGAAGTTTACATAGCAGGGCTTTTTAATGCATCACTTCAAGAAAAAGTTACAAAAAATTACTTTATATAATTTTATAATGATTCTATATGTTGTCAGTCACATAAACTATAACTTTCTCAACATTAAAAGTGACAAAATACTTGGGGCCAGCAGGTAGTATGGTGGTTAAAAACGCTGGACTCTTGCATGGTCGACTTTGGTTTGAGTCCCAGACCTGGCAGCTTGCTTTCTTGCTTTTCCTTCTCTCTCTTTCACTCTCTTGTCAAATTAAATTATATATATATATACATATATATATATATATATATGTATATATTATATATTATATTATATATAATATGTATTATATATAACAATATATAATATATATAATTGTGTGTGTGTGTGTGTATAATAGTTAAAATAATTCTTTAAAAAAAAGAATGACAAAATACGGTTTTCTAACATTTATTTATGTCTGGATACTTTGTCACAGCACTTTCATAGATTCTTGAAGGGAAATTTAGAAGGCAAATCTGATGGTCTTAGCAATTCTTCTCAAGGACTCTGAGTTCCAGCAGAACATTCAGAGATGCTATAACTGAGTAGTTTATTCATTAGGCCTGGGGTGGTGGTGATTGGGTGAAGTACTGCTCATTCTGAAATCAGTAGGTCTAGGGATTATAATATTAGAGGGTATACTGGACCAGGCAATATTCCTTTTATTCTGTAGGTCGAAAGGGCCATATCTGTATGTGTAACAGAATATGTGGTTACAAAATCAACTAATAATTTAGAATTAAAACATTTTATTTTTGTACAATCCAGTAACAATTCATTGCAATAGTTTGCTAATCTTTTTCAGTTTAATCCTAGATCCAGGACCAGCAGATGGTGTAATGATTATGTCGCTGGACTCACATGTAGTCTAGTGTGGTTCGAGTCCTGAATCTAGCGGCTTAAAACTCACACCAGGTGCATGTGTGTGTGTACTTAAAATCCCAAGAAGAGAATGGAGAAGGGACTGTGGTGTGGCCATCCCCCCCAGGGGGTAATTTCTCACTTTTTGTCTCTGATTCTCTCTGTCTCTCCAGCAAATGCATATACCCTATAGCAAAAATCTCTCTTTAAAAAAAAAGTACTAGGTCTACTTGGTCACTCTTTTTAGTCATTGAAACGCCACTGATATTTCCGGTAAACATAATGTATTAAAGCCAGTAAGAGGCTTTACAATTTACTAAATCAAAGGCAGGGAATTAATTTATTGGGCATATCTTAAAAATTTGATTGTTAAATCCTCTTGCCATTTACTTTAGAATTTTCACAGAATGTTGTTTGATATTTCAGTGAATGTTGCTTGACTTCAGGTTGTCAGGGAATGCTCAGTGGCTTCGTACAAGACTATATTCAGAGCTGCTAAAATAAGATAGCTGTTTTCCTGGAAATATCATCAAGTATTTATTATTTCTACATGAGCTTATGAGCTCATGTGTATTTGTAAAGCATCCTACATTGTTCTTCCTGGTTACTTTGTTTAGAAGTCCATACTTAGTATTTATTCAATTAATTTAAATGTATTCTTTTTCATTTAAAAATGACCAGTAAACACAACCTTCTTAGTCAGTTCAATATAAATACCTCTGACCCAGTCCTAAGCCTCAGTTTACCAATGGGTGATAAATACTTGAGTGTTTATAGTTGCTTCAGTGGCACCCCAGTAGGGACACATGGGCAGGACCACCAGAGCTGCACCTGGCCACCAGGTGCTAAACACAGTTTCCGTCCTCTCCGTCAAAGTGAGGAAGCCCATGGAGATAGACGGTGCATCAGTGGGCTACAGAGCTAGGTGATACTGCCCTTTCTTCCAACATAGGAGTTTTTCTATTCCCTCCAGCTTTCTAGCATTCAGAGGGGTGCTTGGTCTCTACTAAAACTTATTTGTTGGAGCTTTATTGTTTGTTTGTTTGTTTTTTAAGTTTTTTTTTTTTTTTTTTAAGAATTATTTACCTATCTTTCTTTCCTTCCTTCCTTCCTTCCTTCCTTCCTTCCTTCCTTCCTTCCTTCCTTTCTTTGCCAAAGAGGGGCAGAGAGAGAGAGAGAAAGTGAGAAAGTGAGAAAGCAAGCCGCCAGGTCCAGGACTCAAACTGCTATCCGCCATGTGGGAGTCCAGTCCAGCGCCCTTAACCACCATGTCACCTGCCGGCCGCTTTTTTTTTTTTTTTTTTTAAATCTTGCTTTATTTTTTGAGGCCTCTTTTCACAATGCCAGACCTTACCTTTTACTCTTTATCTTCCTAGGCATAATCTAGCTCTGCAAATGACACTTCGCCCAACTGCTTGGAAGACTTGTTCAGTTCTTGATTTTTAGAACATTCCCTCTAGAGTAGGAGTGTGGCTGGATGTAGGTCTGAAATAGCCTCCTCCTCTCTCCTTTACCTTCAACCTCATGTCTTATCTTGGATTTACTCTAGAATTACCAGCTCTGACCCGGGCCTCTCTCTGTTCTGGGGTTTGGCCTAGTCACTAATTCATTTCCCCTACCTCTACTTTCTTTTACTGCCTCACAGTATGACGGGACTTATTGCTGACAAAAAACTCTTCAAGGGAATTATTTTATTTGACCCTTTGCTGATAGTGATATTGACAACCAGGAAGATAGAGAGGAGAGTTTTGGAAACTTAGAAAGTGAATCAGAGAGAAAGAAGGCTACTTTTGTAGGAGAGGTGGAAGGACAAATTAAATACAGCCAATATGAAAGTGGATATACTGGTTAATAGATATTACAGTGATGTTGGTGTAAGATCCTGGTAGAGCAAAGTAGGATGCTGATGAAGATGTGAAGGGTTAAAGATACATTTAGAAGTAAAATAGGTCTTAGAGATGAATTGGATTTAGAGTTTGAAGGAGGGGAGATATAATAGATTCCTAAATTTCTGGTTTGCATAATGAATTATATGGCACCAGTGACATAGCAAATACTAGAAGAATAGCACTTTTGGTCTATGGGAGGTTGTGAGGGTTTTATTTAAGACGTAATAAGTTGGACATGTCTTTGAAATATCCATGAGCAATTAACCAGATCTTTCTTGGTACAAAAGTCTGGAAATAAGAAGATAGTTCTGAGCTGGAGATATAAATTGGTAAATTATTCATGCATACATAAGAAGGAAATCTCTTGATTTAATTATATTTCCTAGAGAAAGAATGATATAAAAATAGAATAGGGCTTTGGGAGATTGGATTTTTGTTCAGGCAATATTCACCTTCTTCTTTCATAACTATTATTATTTCTTCTGGGAGGAGTATAATTCTCTCTCTTTGGTGCTGGGCTTGGCCATGTGATTTGTTTGGCCAATGAAATGCTAACAGGTGAGACAGGAGCAGGTTTTTGAAATGTACAGTGAAGTTTTCCATTTCATTCTCTTTCTTTAGCTTTGAAAATAAGATGTGTTAGACAGCCACTGGTTCATGAAAGAAATAGCAGACTTGGATCCAGAGTTTGGGGACAAGCCCAAATGAATCTAGCCAACATCAGCCTAGCTTGCTTCATTGAAAGGTAAGCAAGAGATAAATATTTGCTTTTGTGAGTCACTAAATTGTCAAGATTTTATCGTATCTATTGTTATACAGCACATTGTGGTAACTGCTGACTAATACAAGGACCCAGATCTTGAAGAAAGGAACGTTATTCTTTAAAGTCCTACTGCACATTAAGAGCAGTATTTATATCTGGTACATGATTGTATTAGCAAAACGTAGCATAAAGATTTGGTTAAAAACAAGAAGTCTTCAAAAGTTCATGGAAAATGGGTGTGGTGAAAAATTATATATCAATTAAATTTTTTTTTTTTTTTGCACCAAAAGAAACCTGTACTTTGTTTCACAAGCCTTTTAAAGTCTCTTTGTACTTGAGGGATGCATGTATGGACAGTCTAATTTATTCATAACTGTTTACCATGAAGGTCTGTAAATCACACACATGTATTCTTTTTTTAAGAATTATTTGTTCAATTCCATTTGTTGTTATTTTTTTAATTTGGCCAGAGAGAGACAGAGAGAGAGAAAGGGAAAGTGAGAAAACAAGCCTCCAGGTCCGGAACCAAACGACAGTTGACCATGTGAGAATCCAGCGCCCTTAACCACCATGCCACATGCTGGTCCTGACAAACATATTTTCTTACAATAGCTCTTCCAATCAGTGTGTCTTCAAGTAATAGGAGGTTCAAACAAAGCCCCAAGATCACTTCTGTATCTTTTCCCTTTTCTCATTTGTAAAGAAATGCTCAAGAAAATGTATGCTCTATCTAAATACTATGTGAATATTTTAGACCATATTTTATTGTTGTTAAAGCAAATTTCAAGCGAACAAATTTTAAAATTAAAAAAAGAAAGTTATTAGTGGCAATAAACATGCCTGTAAATAGCATATCAATGGAATGAAGGCAATCAAAGGGGCTCTTTTGGCTACTGAAGTTTTCATAAAAGCCTTGATTAGTTATGAGGTAATTGTGAAAGATGGTGAGATGAAATCCAAGAAAGAAACATAGTTTCTCTAGCTTTACAGCTGTGGAATCTTTTGGTAATTGCTGGAATATTTCTTTTCTGTCAACTTAAAACTTGCTTTTGTTACGTCACAGTTGAAATGCTTGATTTGAAAAATATATTTTAACTTTATCTTATTTGCAACTTTCTTTTTCAGTGTAATTCTAAATTATAGTTGAGAAGGTGAGAAAGATAACACCTGGATTTACATGTTATCTCCATTAAATAGACAGGAAAACTCTAGAGGAAAAGCAGAAAATAAGCTCCATTTAAAATATTTGACTGTTGCTTTTTGGTTATTATTAAAGCGATTTTGTTTTTTAAAGGTATTCGTCTTAAAATGTGTGTGCCTAATGTGCACGCAAGCAAATGTAGTTGTCCAGCGTTTAGAGGGGACACATTAAATTATGCTTTGCCTAGTTTGACCACAGTGTGAAATTTTAAAGTATAAACATGATCAAAAAGAAGAGTGGCTTCAAAAACGGAGAAACAACAACATTCCTTTCTCCTGGAGCCTTTTCAGCCTCTCAGTCAGGCAGCTGCCCCCCCTCCTCCCAGCAGTCACTAGAAACAACATCCCATTCCCCACACCATCCCCCGCCTGAAAGTAAAGGGCACCATCAATTCTGAGAAAGAAAATTGCCAAAATAACAAAACTTATTGGAGTGGATAATTTCTCACAGAAACTGCCAATCAGCTACAGACGCAAATCTGCCCTCCTTACCCCTCACCCTACCCCTTAGCTAGGGAAAACAACCTAAACCCTCAGGAGAAACTTTTAGCCAAAGAATAATACAAACGAAACTGCCATCTTGGGGTATTTTGCCTGCATTTCCATTCAGCCTTCTTATTATACAGCTCTGTGCATGTTTGTGTGTGTCTGTGTGTCTTTGTGCCTTTCCATTTTGCTCAGGGTTTTAAAAAGTTACTATTTTACCTGAAAATATCAACATGAACATGGTTTAAAAAAGCAAACAGTACAGAAACTAAATGTCTTTCTCTCCTCACCATCCCCTCCCCCTTTTCCCAATTCTCTTAGACTTCCTAACAGGGGAACTGTTGCAAAGGGAGGAGGGAGGGAGGGAGTGTGTGTGTGTGTGTGTGTGTGTGTGTGTGAGAGAGAGAGAGAGAGAGAGAGAGAGAGAGAGAAAGAGAGAGAGAGAGAGAGAGAATCTTGGTATCTTATATATTTCATTTAAGAAAGAATATGTATGACATGCATATACTCTCCCCCCTACCTCCTCACCACCCTTTTTCACCATGCCCAAGAAAACAAAGCAAATTCTGCCATTTACACTTAGAAGTCTGAGAGAATGGCTGGTTAAAAGTCTTTCAGATTAAGTTCATTCCAAAGACATTTCCAGTATAACCAAACAATGAGAAACACTGGTATCCAGCCAGCAGCAGCCCCTGCCATCTCTGATTTAATGCAATTTGATGGTGATTAACTCAAAGACAGAAAGGAGATGGGTTCATGTAATAGGAAGAAAAACAAACAAACAAAAATCCCCTCCATTTATTTCTATTTAAAACATTCTCTTTATCGATGATTTCAGATGATAAATTCATATACATTTAGGATGATTCTGTTGTTAAGGAAAAGTCTCTTGGGCCTTGCATTTTCTTCTTAGTTATAAAGGTTTGTGGAATATTTTGCTGAGAACAGAAACCCTTCCTCAAGGAGTTATTTTTCCTAGAATATTAGGAGGGTCTCTCCTAGGTAAACAATGATGTCAGCACGAATGTTTGAGTACTAGCCTCTTCATCCAAATTGGCATAGGATTTTTTAGTTCTATTACTTGACTGTTTTTAAAACAAACTGAAAAACTTGCTCACCAAGAGAAACAATGATGAACAAAATTTGTAAATTCCATTTCTTTTGCTGATCAATACCTCAAAAGAACATCTAAATCCATGATGAATGGCTCAGGAGTGAACTACTTGCTGAGAAGAACTTCTTTCAAATAAGATGTTGTTTTAACAGTCTTTAGGTTTTTTGTTTCCTTTTTCCATGTCATTCTATATTTTTAAAAACTTACACACTCTATTAATAATAAGGAAGTGTATTCCCAGGACCTGTTTTCTTTTAAACTACACACTTGAATGGTGAGAGGTTTTTTTTTGAGGATTTGTTCCTGGATTTACCATGAGGGACAGGATAGAAAGTAGGTTTTGGAAATAGCCTGTCCTTGTTCAAAAAACCTCACTAGCTATATAGCTTAGATTAACTTTCCTAATCTCTATACCTCAGTTTTCTCAACTATAAAATGGAGGTAAAACTAATAATGATAGTATGAATTTGATAAGGTTGTTGTAAAGAGTAGATGAGGAAATGTGAACAAAGTTCTTAATATAGTTCTACCATATAATAAGCCTCAAGGAAAGGTAACTTAAAAAATAAGATGGACAGTGGCCAACAGGTGGCATAGTGGTTAAGGCACTGGTATCTCACATGACTGACTGTGGCTTGAGTCCTAAGCCCAGAGGCTTGAAACTCACGCCAGGTGAATGTGTGTGCATGCCCAAAATCCCCATAAGAGAATGGAGGAGAAGGGGTTGCAGTGTGGCCATCTCCCTTGGGTGGGTGATTTTTCACTTTCTCTCTCTGCCTCTCAGATGAGCACATATGCCTTATAGCATAAATCTCTCTTAAAAAAAAAAAAGATGGACAAAAGCACACATTTTAAACTTTTAAAAGTCCCTGAACAAAATAAAACAAAACAAAAGCCAAACTACGTAATCTTGGATAATGAAGTTTAAATTATTTCTCTGGATTACCCTATGTCTCAAATCCTATGATACTGGTAAGAAAGTGTGCATTACAATTTATCTGTCCATGACAGTTGGGGGATATGCATGACAGCAGTGGTTCTGTGAATGTCATTTCTGGGGCACAGACTGTAGAAGTAAAAGGTCAGGAGAAATTATGAAGAGCACAGATCAGGCCTATGGAACAATTTATATTCATTATTGTATAACTGATTGGAGGGCACCAAAAATATGACTAGTATTTCCACATTGGAGCATATACATTGTTGCATGCACAGAGTTTACGAGCAAAGAGATTACTAACCATGGGCTTTACTGACCTAAAAAATGGTATGTTCCAGTGACAAACGAATATATAACAATTAGAACATATATCCACATAATTTCCTTTTCATTTGCATTTTATCTAGCCTCGAGAAATTCATTCATTCCATAAAGAGTGAATATCTATCACCTTACAGTAGACCCAGGCTGGTAGTCCTACTCTCCAAGCTTTGAGGTAAACTGATAATTCCAATAGAATTATGTGAGCCTTTGAAGGGCATCTACTATTCATGGGCGGATGGGAGAGGGGATGGTGTCAACACTAGGAAATGAGTGGAGGAATAAGACTCAGCAGGATTAAGAGAAGAAAGGAGAGGAGAGGAGGAAAGAGGTAGAGAGGATAGGGCAGGAATACAGAAATGATAAACTGGTTGCTAGCTGGGAATAGATCCACACTCAAAGGAGGATTTGTAGTGAATGTGAATAATATGGGACTGTTTGGAGATTGAAGGGGGAAAGGAGAGAAAGATTGAAGGTACAGAAAGAGAAGGGCAGGTTCTCAGAGGAGGTGGTGTTGGCCTTTAACTGAAGAAATAAAACCACACATTCCTGGGCTAAAGGTGATAAGATTAGAAGTGGGGAAAACTCTGATAATTGTCATTGATTTCACTTTTATTAGAAAATGATTTTTTCCTTTAAACATCAGGTAAAAAAAACTGTTTGCTTAGCCCTCCCCTGCATGCAAAAGAAGTAGGGAGAGAGGAAAATAGGGAAATTAATTTCGTAGTTAAATATCTGTTATACTCTATTTTGAGGATACTAAGTTCAAATTCGTTTTTCTGTTTCATCCATCTTGCAGAAAGAAGTGTTTTGTGTGGGTGTCAGTTGGCTGAAATAATTTTACTTTTTCTTGGTACAAAATTCTGAGTGCTTTAGAACTTGTGTATACACAAGGCAGGGGCGTTCTTTATATTATCAAATATTTGATTTCCTGTGAGGTTAACATTTTTCATATTTTTATTTCCCTCTTTTATGAATTGTCAGTTTTGCCATCTGAAAGAAGGCTTTTTTATGAAGTACCTTCAAGCTAAAAAGAAAAAAATATGGCTAGGATCAAGAGAATTCAAGATGTCTGATCTGGGGTAGATGAATGAGGGAAGCAGAGGAAAAATAACCAAGGCAGAAAAAGATGCATGGAAATAAAGACTCTCTTGTATGAAAGAGACTTCAGAGGCTTCTGGTCCAGTCAGTATCAAATGAGTCAATCTGATGTGTACTTTCCCTCTGGAGTACTCATCTAGTATCAGTTTGATCACTTCTACAGATAAGAAACTTGCTTCTTCTTGGGGCTGCCATTCCATTTTTCATCCCCCCAAATGTCTATGTGAGAAGAAGTCAAAATTATTAATATATGTATGAATAACTGGTACTTACAGAAAGCTGTCTCTGCTAAGATGTAGTTCTATGTTCCTCACAGGAATTAAATCATTTAATACTCTTAAAGAATTATTTTAGGAAGTTATTATTTTTATTTATTTTACAGAGGAAGGAAATGAAGCTCAGAGAGGTGAGATAAATTTATTAATATCACAATTATATTTATAGGCAGTAAAAGAGCAAGACAGATCCCCAAATTCTAATTCCTGTGTCCATGATTTTATCACCTCAAGTTCCTCCTTTCACTACATGAATGTTGCAAGGTTGCTGTCTGCTCCCTGGCTAGTTGAGAAGATTCTAATGGGCTCCACTCAGTTTTTTCCTCCGTTGAAGCCCAGAGGAAGATCTCCTCTGGCCAGACTATTTGTTTAGACCTTTGTGATACAAAATCAGGAATGGTAAGGGGAAATGAAGACTGGATGGGCAAGGGGAAGACATAAAATGTGGTGGCACAGAACCTATGTAGTATGAGAAAGTGTTGGAGGAAAAAGGGAAATTTTAAGAAGGATCACTGGAGACTGTTTACTTGGTGGCATTCAAGAAATGCAAGGCAAGAAAACAAATTGCTCTGTTCTGTAACGTTGCTGTTACTTTGTGTTGCTGAACTCTGTCCCTTGATCGCTGCACAGTGTAATGCTGGACCACATATATGATGGATATAGCAGGGTTACATCTGTTTTCATAGAACACAAATCTTTCTTACTGTAAATTTCTTTTAGAACAATCTAGTCCAGAGAAGCTTGAAGTATGAAGATGCTATCCTACTCCTCTTAATTCTTCTCTTTTCTTGGGTAGACATTTCTATCAGCTATTTTATTTTCCCTTTCAAAAAAAGCTTATAAAGTCTATTAAAAAGTTACTAGGCTTTTCAGTGCACATCATTTATAACAAATAAAAATCTTGACTGATATGTGAAAACTTTGAATATTTAAAAATTCTAGGTTCACTTATATACAAACAAAATAACTAGATATAGCAAAGTGTAAAAAATATATATACCCACAAAATTATCACCACCGTCAAGATAATGGAAATATCTATCATCTACAAGAATTTTCTTGTGACCATTGGACCTTTGGTTATTTCTTATGACCGTCCCCTTTCCTTCCACTTTTTTCCAGTTCCCAGAGACCATGGATCCATTTTCTATTACTACAGATCAGTTTTTCTTTTTCTAGAGTTCCACATAAAAGAGAATAAGATAGTATATACTATATTGGGGGGGGGGTACAGTGCTGGCTTTTTTACTCAGAATAATTATTTTGAGAGCTATGCATATTATTGTGCACACAGTAGTTTATTTCTTTGTATTGCTAAATAGCATTCCCTTATATGGATATACCTTAATACGTTCATTCATTTATCTGTTGATGGATATTTGGGCTTTTAAAATTTTGGGGATACTACAAATAAAGCTGTCACACTTTCTCCACTTCTTTAGCTCTTTAGGATCTTGGACTGTGGAGAGTTCACAGCATGTTTAAAGGTCAGCCCAGAGAGTCAAACCTGTGGTTGGCCATATGGCTTCCAGCCTTGTAGGGTGCTTGAGTGAGTGCTGCGCCACAGTGGCCAGCCTTGTTTCTTTACTGTATTCTGTTTCTTGGATTTGTTTGTCTATTTTTACACATCATCTTCACTATATGGCTCTATAGTAAGTCTTGAAATCAGGTACTATTAGTCCTTTCATTTTGTCCATGTGATCTTACATACTTTAGCTCCTTTGCATTTTCATATAAACTTTGGAATCAGTTTGTTAATTTCTACAATAATAGCCTACTGAGATTTTGATTGGGATTTTATTGAACCTTATAGATCAATTTGGGGAGAATGGACTTTTTCTTTTTTTTTTAAGAGAGGTTTTTTTGCTATGGGGTGTGTGTGCTTACCAGAGAGACAGAGAGACAAAAAGTGAGAAATCACTCCCCAGGAGGGATGACCATGCCACAATCTCTTCTCCTCCAATCTCCTCTTGGAATTTTGGGCACATGAACCTGATGTGATTTTTAAGCTGCTGGGTCTGGGACTGGAACTGCATTGACTACATAGGAGTCCTGTGACATAATAGTTACACCATCAGCTGGTTCCAAGAATTGACATCTTAATGACAGATTGCTATCTCTTCATTTACTTATGTATTCTTTAATTTTTTTTAACAATGTTTTATAGATATTTACATATTAGTCTTGTACACTTATTGTCATATCTACTCCTAAGCAATTTGTACTTTTATATTATTATTGTTATTTTTTAAAGAATTATTTATTCAATTTTATTTATTGTCATTATTTATTTATTTATTTTTAATTTGACCAGAGAGAGAGAGGTAAAGTGAGAAAGGAAGCCTCCAGATCTGGGACTTGAACCATGGTTCGCCATGTGGGAGTCCAGCACCTAAACTGTCATGCCACCTGCCAGCCCCATTATTTTTATTATTAACTTTCCAGAAGGTACATGTACTCAGCAGACAGAGATAGAGAGAGAGGGAGGGAATAAAATATCCCCCAATGGGGCATGCCACAGTCGTTCTCCTTCATTTTCCCATCCTGTAGGGATTTGGGCATGCATGCACATGTGCTTTGCATGGTTTGCAAACTGTCAGGACTGGGATTCAAATTGTGTGGTTGGCCATGTGGAATCTGGCTCCATTAACCACCATAGGGCCAGCCCATATATTATTATCATTTTAAAGTTCTTTTTTTTTTTAACGAGAAAGAGACACACATACAGAGGAAGGTGCCAACAGGGTCTTGCTATGCTGTAATTTTCCCCTAGCCTTTCACCAGCTGGGATCATAGGTGTTCTCATGGGTGCATGTAGCATGTTCGGTCAACTCAGTGTGTTAACAGGATAAATTAACTTGATTGATAGTCAGATCTGGACCCTGGGCCTTCCAATATGGCTCCAGTATCATGTATCAGTGCACTACCACTTGCAAAGCTGTAACTGTGCAAACCTTATATTATCATGTTTTTAAAAATTTTAGGGACCAGCAGATGGCACAATGGTTGGAAAGTTGCTGGACTCCCACACGGCTGACTGTGGCTTGAGTTCCAGACCCAGCAGCTTGAAACTCACACCACTTGTGTGTGTGCATGCCCCAAATCCCGAGAGAAGAATGGAGGAGATGGGATTTCGGCATGACCATCCCTGCTGGTAGTGATTTCTTGCTTTGTGTCTCTCTGGCAAGCGCACACACCTATAGCAAAAATCTCTCTCTCTCTCTCTAAAAATAAATAATAACTTCCATTTTTTTTATCAGTATATAGAAACACAAATGACTTCTAATTTTATTTTCTGCTATCTTGATACTGTGGCCTGAATGTTTGTGTCATGCCAGCAAACATATATTGAAATCCTAACCATTAAGGTGATGCTATTAGCAGATGAGACCTTGGGAGGTGATTTCGTCATGACTTCATAGATAGAATTAGAGCCTATATACAAGAAATTCCAGGAGTTCGATTGCCCCTTTCAATATGTGAGGGAAACAGCAAGATGGCACCATCTATGAATGAGAAAGCCTGCCCTCGATAGACACACCATCTGCTGGTTTCTTGATCTTGGACTTTCCAGCCTCCGGATCTGTGAGAAATAAAGTTTTGTTGTTTATAAGCCACCTAGTTTATGGTATTTTGTTGCAGCAGCCTGAATGGACTAAGACATGATAAATTTGTCATTAGGTCTAGCAGTGTTAGGTTTCATGAGTCTTTTATCTTTTCACAATTATGTTGTTGACAATAGACTTTTACTTTTTCCTGTTCAGTCTCGATATCTTTTATTTATTTTTTTCATTTTATTTCACCAGCTAGACCCTTCAGTACAATCTTAAATGGATATGATAAGTTCCGATAGCCTCGTATTTTTCCTGAGGTTTAGAGGGAAGCATTTAGTCTCTCATCATTAAGTATGATGTCTACTGTAGGTTTGTATAAGTGCCTTTTACCAAGTTAAGAAAGCTCTCTTCTACTCCTGTTTTGCTGAGAGTCTTAGCAGAAATGTATGTTGGATTTTGTCAAATGCTTTTCCTGCTACTATTGAAATGATAATATGTCTTCTCCTTTCCAGGATATTAGTAAGATAAATTAAGTTGATTGACAGTCAAATACTAAACCAAAATTACTTAACAACATTGATTTTTTTCTGGCATAAACCATAATTTTATGGTGTATTATCCTTTTTACATATTATTTTATTTATTTATTTATTTATTTATTTATTTATTTATTTATTTATTTTTGGAGAGGTTTTTGCTCTAGGGTGCGTGTGCTCACCAGAAAGAGAGAGAGACAGAGAGACAGAAAGCGAGAAATCACCCCCCCCCACCCCCCCACCCCCGCCCAGGGAGGATGGCTACGCTGCAATCCCTTCTCCTCCATTCTCCTCTTGGGATCTTGGGCACGAATGCACATGCGCCCAATGTGAGTTGAAGCCGCCGGGTCCAGGACACGAACCATGGTCGACTACGTGGGAGTCCAGCAACATAGCCATTACACTAACTGCTGGTCCCTGATTTTATTTGTTAAAATAAAAAGAAAATTTGAGGGCATCAAGCATGGGGGAAAAAAGGCAAAACATACAGGAAACAAGAAATGGGAAATTATTTGTTGACAATAACATGTATGTTGATATGCTTGATTGAGACAATATACAGTGCACTCTGGATGGAAAATCTCATTTTGTATGCTGCAATGATGCACAGTGAATGAATGTAAATAAAAAAATAAAATAAAGAAGTAACTAAAAAAAAAAAAAGAAAATTTGTTGTACATTTTTGTTCATGAGAGATATTGGTGTAGAGTTTTCTTAACATCTTCATCTAGTTTTAGTATCAGGGTAATGCTGACTTTATAGATTAAGATGTGAAGAATCCCTCTGGAATTTTCTGTAAGAGTGTCTATAGAATTGTAATTTCTTAAATTTTGTGAGAATTCTCTAGTGAAGCAATGTGGGCAGGAATTTTCTTTGTGAGAAAGTTTTTAGTTATGAATTCATTTTTAAAAATAAGTACAAGAGTATTCTGAGTACCAGCTTCTTCCAAGAGTTTTGGTAATTTGCATCTTTCAAGAAATATGTAGGCCAACCCCATAGTCTGTTGGTAAAGGGAGCTGGATTCCACGTGGCCAGCTGTGGTTTGCATCCTGGCCCTGACAACTTAAATACACATGGAGCACATATGCATGTGTTTCTATTGTGTCATTTGAAAAGTCATGATGCATTTTTGCATAGAAAAACATTGAAAAAAATGTGTCATGACTTTTCTGATGACCTAATAGATTCATAAATGTTTAGTACTACTGTATTTTCTGGATGATTTAACCCCTATCGCATTATGTGGTGAACATCTTCATCCTTATAAATATTTTTGAGCTGATATCTATTTTGCCCAATAATAGTAATATAGCCGCTTTTTAAAAAAATTAGAATGACCATAATTGCCGTATTATACTTTGGAGAAATAGAGAAGGGATTGCAGTGTGACCACACTCCAATAGAGGGTACTTTTTTCTCTCTCTTTCCATTTCTCTCTCTCTCTCTGATAAGTGCATGCACCCTCTGGCAATAAAAAAAAAAAAAAAAAAAAAAAAAAAAAAAAGAAATTTGCCCATCCATTTAATCTGAGTTATTTAATTTATTAGCATAAAGTTTATACTATTTTCTTTTATTATCTATAGAATCTGTAGTGATGTCATTTCTGTAATTTCTCATATTGAGAATTAGTATTTTTATGATCAGACTAAAGATTAATTACTTTTACAGATTTTATCAAAGAACTATAGCTTTTCATTATTCATTTTGTTTCCAAATTTCACAGAATTTTGTTGTGATATTTTTCTTCTCTGTTAGGCTTCATGTTCTCTTTTTTCTTTTCTTTTGTTCTTTTGAGAGGTTTCTGCTATAGGACATGTGTGCTTGCCAGAAAGACAGAGAGAGGCAGAGAGACAGAAAGTGAGAAATCACCCCCTGGGGGGATGGCCACACTGCAATCCCTTCTCCTCCTTTCTCCTCTTGGGATCTTGGGCATGCACGCACATGCACCTGGCATGACTTTAAGCCACTGGGTCAGGGACTCGAACCACAGTTGACTACATGGGAGTCCAGCAACGTAGCCATTATGCCAACTGCTGGTCCCAATGTTCTCTTTTTTTCTAGTTCAGGTATAAGCAAAGTCCTTTTTATGCAAAGGACTACATGGCATTTTTTTAGGCTTTGTGATTCATACAGGCTCTGTTCAACCACTCAACTCTTTCATTGTAGTATTAGTACATATGCTGCCATAGGATGTAAAGCAGTGAGCATGGCAGTATTTTATTAAAACTTTATCTACAAAAGCAAGCATTGGACTTGATTTGGCTTAAGGGTCAGTTTGCTAAACCTTGTTCTGGTTTCTTATGATTGAAGCAGAGTTCTTCTGACTTGGAACTTTATTTTCTAAAATTAGGCATTTAGGGCTATAAATTTACTTATTTAAAACTGTTTTTGTGGCAAGGCAGGCAGTGGCATGGTGATTAAAGTGACTAGATCCCACATGGTCAAACGCATGGTTTGAGTCTTGGACCCAGCAGCTTGTAAAACATGCCAGGTACGTGTGCATATGTGTCCCAAATTCTGAAAGGAGTGAGAAATGGAGAAGAAGGGATTTAGGCATGACCGTAAAAGGTGTTTTCTCTTTCTATCTTTGTCTCTATAGAGTGCATGTGCCCTCTGGCAAAAGAAATTTTTTTTAGACAGAGATTTTTGCTATAGGGTGGGTGTGCTTGCTGGAGAGACAGAGAGAGACAGAGCGACAGAAAGCAAGAAATCAGCCCCAAGGAAGATGGACAAACCACAATCCCTTTTTCTCCATTCTCCTCTCAGGATTTTGGGCATGCATGCATACGTGCCTGCTGTGAGTTTCAAGCTGCCAGGTCCAGGACTAGAATTACAGTCAACTATATGTGAGTCTGGCAACATAAACATTATGCCATTTGCTATTTCTGCCTCTGGAAAAAAAAAATTTTTTTTTTGAAGAGATTTTCGCTATAGGGCGCGTGCACTCGCCAGCCAGATAGAGAGAGACATAGAGACAGAAAGTGAGAAATCACCCCCCCCCCCCCGGGGGGGATGGTCACGCCGCAATCCCTTCTCCTCCATTCTCCTCCCGGGATCTTGGGCGGGCACGCACGCACACGCGCCCGGCGTGAGTTTTAAGCCACCGGGTCCGGGACGTGAACCGCGGTTGACTACGTGGGAGTCCAGTGACATAGCCATTACACTAACTGCTGGTTCCCTGGAAAAATTTTTAAGGAAAAGCAAAACTGTTTTTGTGGCATCCTACAAATTTTGATATATTGTCTTTTCCTTTTTATTCACTTTTAAGTATTTTCCAGTTTGCCTTTTGAATTCTTTTTTAACCTTTGGGTTATGTGGAAATGTGTTATTTAGTTTCTAGAGATCTCACCGTCACTGATTTCTAACTTTATTTCTCCCTTATAGTGAACATACTTTATATGACCTAAATTCTATTTATTTATTTATTTTGACTATAGGGCACGTGTGCTCGCTAGAGAGAGAGAGAGAGAAACAGAAAGACAGAAAGCAAGAAATCACCCTCTCTGCTCCAGAGGTGAGAGGCTACGCTGCAATCCCTTCTCCTTCACTCTCCTCTCTATGTTACAATTCCTTCTCTTCCATTCTCCTCTTGGGATCTTGGGCATGTACGCACACATGCCCGATATAAGTTTTAAGTCACCAGTTCCAGGACTTAAACCATGGTCGACAACGTGGGAGTCTAGTGATGTAATCATTACATCAATTACTGGTTTTCATTCTTTCAATTTTTTGAGACTGCTTTTATGGTCCCAAATATGGTCTATTTTCATAATGTTTCATATACACTTAAAAAGAATATGATTTCCACTTTTGTTGGGTGGCTTCTCTATGGGTTGTTCATTATGTTGGTTTAATTTATAGTATTCAAGTATTTTACATTCTAGATAATTTCCTGTCTTCTTATTCTATCAAATAGTGAGAATGATGAATTTAAATCTCCAAATATAGTTGTGGATTTGTTTATTTCTTTTTAGCGTTCTGTTAGATTTTACTTCCTGTATTGTGAAACTTGTTATTACATGCATAAATGTTTAGTGTTGCTATATCTTCTGGATGAACTGATCCCTGTATCATTATGTGTTGAACATTTTCATTCTTAGAAATATTGTCTGTTCTAATATAAACTTGTCCTATATTACTATAGCTACTTTACTTTTCTTTTTTATTAGAGTTAGCATATTATTTTTCAATCCTTGTATTTATAATTTATTTGCACCTTAATATTTAAAGAACATTTCATGAAGGTAGTATATGATTACATAATTATTATTTACAGTATGACAATCTCTACCTTTAAATTGGAGTATTTATGTCATTTATACTTAATATAATTATTGAAGTTATTGAGTTTAATGTTATCTTTATATATATTTCCTATTTTATCATGTGTTGTTTGTTTACCTTTATCTTTTTAAAATCTCTCTTGTATTTAGTATTTTTTATCATTCTGTTTTGTTTTCTTTTTGGTCTATTAATTATAATCATTTTGTTATTTAAGTAGTTCCTTCAGAGTCTATAGTAGACAATTTAACTTGGTGCAGTGTACCTTTAAGTGATTTTTATATTATTTAGTAAAATAGTATAAAGATCTTAAAATAGTTTGCTTTTGGGACCAGCAGTTGGTGTAATGGCTATGTCGCTGGACTCCCATGGTTCGAGTCCTGGATTCGATGGCTTAAATTCACGATGGATGCATGTGCATGCATGCCCAAGATCCCGAGAGGAGAATGGAGGTGAAGAGAATGGTGGCCATCTCCCATGGGGGTTGATTTCTCGTTTTCTGTCTCTCTCTTTCTGGTGAGTGCATACATCCTGTAGCAAAAACCTCTCCAAGAAAAAGAAAAAATAGTTTGCTTTCATTTTTCTCCTAACCTTTGGGTTATTGTCCAACATTTTATTTTTACATTTTTTTTAAGTTTTTTAACTTATTTCTTCCATGGGTAAAAGAGGTAAAGAGATCAAGATGTGTGTGTGTGTGTGTGTGTGTGTGTGTGTATGAATATATAAGAGTGTGTATGGAGAGAGAGAAAGAGAAAGAGAGAGAGAGACATGAAACTTGTCCAACCTGGAACCTTCTCATGTGGGCCAGTTTTCCAGAACATCGCATTTTGCTTTTGTGCCATCATCTGGCCCCACTTTTACATGTCTTATTAACCCTATAATACTTTATTATTTTGTTTAAACAATAATCTTTTCAAGAAATTTAAATGATTTTAAAAAGCTTGTATATTGATCCATGCATTTGCCATTTCTAGTGTTTTCATTCCTTTGATTGGTCCGTATTTTCATACACCATCATTTTCTTTCTCCCTAAATAACTCCTTTTAACATTTTGTTGTTGTTGTAGTGTGGGTTTGCTGATGATGAATGCTTTCATCTTTTGTATGTCTGAAACAGTATTTTACTATTTTTGTAAAATTTGGGAGGTAACAAGGTAGATGTAGAATTCAAGATTAATTTTTCCTCTAGTACTTTAAAATATTACTCTATTGTTTTCTTGCTTATATTGTTCCTGATGAGAAATCTCTGAATTTCACGTTTGTCCTTTTATATGTGATATGCTTGAGCTGCTTTTAAGATGTTCTCTTTATTACTGGTTTTGAGTAATGAGATTTTTATATGACTTAGTATTATTTTATCCATATTTCATTTGCTTGGGGTTTGTTGATACTTTAGACCTGTATGTTTATTGTTTTTATCAAGTTTGAAAAATTTTCAGTTTTTATTTCTTCAAATATTTTCAGCTACCTGCTTTGGGGACTTTAATTACATGTAAACTAGTCCATCTAAAATTGGCACACAGCTCACTGATGTTCTTTTTGTTTTTTAAAATCTTTTTACTCTCCATGCTTCATTTTAGAAAATTTCTATTACTTCTACATGTTTGCCAGTATTTTCTTCTGCAATATCTAATCTGTCATATTAATATCATCTGTGTTCTTAATCTGAGATATTATAGTTTTTATTTTTCAATGTCTAAAAATATAGTGAATTCAGTTATGACTTTTAAAATTATTATTACTTTTTAGGTTTTGCCATACAGTGCATGTGCTTATTGGAGTGAGACAGAGAAAGATAGAGAGAGGAGAATTGAGAAATCACCCACCTTCTCTGACCCTGGTGGAGTGGCAATACCACAATCACTTCTCAGGATTTTTGGGAAACACTCATATATACACCTGGTGTGATTTTTCTTTCTTTTTCCCTAAAGAGTGATTTATTTATTCAATTTTAATTTGTTATGATTATTTTTAATTTCACCAGACAGAGACAGAGAAATAGAAAGGGGAAGTTGAGAACACAAGCTGCCAGGTCTGGGACTTGAACTGCAGTTGACTACATGGGAGTCCAGCAACGTAGCCATTATGCCAACTGCTGGTCCCAATGTTCTCTTTTTTTCTAGTTCAGGTATAAGCAAAGTCCTTTTTATGCAAAGGACTACATGGCATTTTTTTAGGCTTTGTGATTCATACAGGCTCTGTTCAACCACTCAACTCTTTCATTGTAGTATTAGTACATATGCTGCCATAGGATGTAAAGCAGTGAGCATGGCAGTATTTTATTAAAACTTTATCTACAAAAGCAAGCATTGGACTTGATTTGGCTTAAGGGTCAGTTTGCTAAACCTTGTTCTGGTTTCTTATGATTGAAGCAGAGTTCTTCTGACTTGGAACTTTATTTTCTAAAATTAGGCATTTAGGGCTATAAATTTACTTATTTAAAACTGTTTTTGTGGCAAGGCAGGCAGTGGCATGGTGATTAAAGTGACTAGATCCCACATGGTCAAACGCATGGTTTGAGTCTTGGACCCAGCAGCTTGTAAAACATGCCAGGTACGTGTGCATATGTGTCCCAAATTCTGAAAGGAGTGAGAAATGGAGAAGAAGGGATTTAGGCATGACCGTAAAAGGTGTTTTCTCTTTCTATCTTTGTCTCTATAGAGTGCATGTGCCCTCTGGCAAAAGAAATTTTTTTTAGACAGAGATTTTTGCTATAGGGTGGGTGTGGAAGTCTAGCACCTTGACCACTATGCCACTGCTGGCCCCTAAAATTAATTTTTTAACACAAAGTTTACTTATTTATTTCTTTCATGACCAAGGAAGATATATATATATATATATATATATATATATATATATATATAAAGAGAGAGAGAGAGAGAGAGAGAGAGAGAGAGAGAGACCTCAACAGGGTCCTCACAATGTAATACACCACCAGCCTCAGCTAGCTAGGACCATGAGAATATGGGTATGTGCAGCCAGTATGTACACGGAAGCTTTGGGATGTGAACTCAGGTCCTTCCCATATTGGTCCAGCATTGCACTCTGTGTCTGACTCTATGTTGATTGTTTTATGTCCTTATTTAGTAATTCTAAGATCTCTATAGATTCTGAATCTGTTTCAATGGACTTTTCTCCATCATTTTGTGCTATATTTTTCTTCTTTGAATGCCTATTAATCTTTGATAACCTTTGTTTACATCTTACATTGTGAATTTACTTGCTAGGTGCTGAAGAGTTTTGTATTCCTAAAATATTCTTGAGTTTTCTTCTGGGATGCCACTAAGTTGAAAATCATTTGCATCTTTTTGGTCTTTCTTTTAAGATTTTATTCATAACTAGAGCAACATTTATGCTGGGACTATTTATTCCCAAGTCCTGTGTCAAGATTCTGAATTTCTACATGTCCCATGAACCACAAAGTTTTCTAGTCTCACGTTTGGGAATAGACGCTAATCCAAGCCCAGAGTGAGCACTACATATTATTTGTTTTAATCCTTTCAGATGGTTCTTTCCCCAACAAGTAGTGATTTCTTCACATGTGTATTATAATCGCTACTTAGCTGAGTACTTGAGAGAAATTCTTTGCAGAACTCTAGGGTGTTCTGTTTATTACTCTCCCCTCAGTACTCTGTTGGGTGAAGTTTAGCTGCCTTGGTCTCCTTGGATTCTCAGCTCTCTAATCTCAACTCAAGGAGCCCCCTAAATTCCATCTGGCTTCCTTCTCCTTTTATTTTTCTCAAGACAGTACTATGGAATAATCATAGAATTCACCTTTATTAGTTTCTCATATTTTAGGAATCATTCATTCATTCCCTGATGTCCTGTGTCTTGAAAATTACTGTTTCATATATTTTACCTAAGTTTTTGATTACTTGTTTATTTTTAGGTGGGAATGGGAAATATGTTCCTTATTCTATCCTGGTCAGAGCAGAAGTTTGACAGTTCTTTCTTACTCATTACTTCTCTACTATGGGAATTTTCTAGTGTGTGTTACAAATGTGTTTTCTACACCAGAAAACAATATTACAGGTAAATCATGAAAGATATAGAGAAAAAACAGAACATTCTCCGTCATGATCTATTCTTGATCCTCTTAAATGTACAGCCTAAGAACACATTTCTTTTTATCAATCTCATTATACTATGGCCTGTCAATGTGAATGCAAACAATTAAAATACCCAAGTATTCCTTGCTTGAGTAACTATAAACTATTTCCCCTACCTTTTATTTTTTGCAATTACTTCTATTTTTTTCTTCCTAGTTGAGGAATTTAATTTTTCAAAACCAAATTTTATTTGCTTAGATTTTAACCAGGTCTTGCTAATTCAGTGTGAGAAACGTTTTAGGAAATACTTAAAATCAAGGGCTGGATGAAGGAGTAGAGAGAAAATAAGATTCTTAGGAACAAGGCTCAGGAAAGATCAATCAAGTTGATGATATAGAGAGAACATATAGTGGTTGTAATCAGGGAAAAAAAAAGAAGTGAAATAAAAGCCTCTAAATGGAATGTGCTTGTCTGCAGGATCTGGAAGAAGAACTTCTAGAGTCTGTGGGTTAAAAGTAAGGCAATGAAAAAGAATTGCTAGAAAGAATCATTGATGTGTTGAACCTCTGTCAGAATGACTGCATCAGTGTAAAGACCATTGTTGAGATTTCTGTATTTTGCCTATGATAGTTATCTTAGTTTTCTTCAACTGAACTAAAATCTATTTGTATATTTGAAACTACTCTTTGTAATGGTTGGAAGGAGACAAAATTAGAGATATGTGTTCCACTGATTAAAGAGGGAGTGCAAAATGGAAAAGGCCCAGGTATGCTCTCCTAATGCAAGCAGTACCATTCTTTTTATTTATCTACACAATAGCCATGTAAAGTTGGTCATGAAGAAGCTGTATAAAGTAGGGCCATATCTAAGTGTTTAATGATACTTTTTATAAAGAATTATTTTATTTAACTTTATTTATTATTATTCTTATTATTTTCCAGTTTGATGAGAAGGGGAAAGTGAGAAAGCAAGTCATTAAGTCTGGGACTTGAACTGTAGTCAGCCATGTGGGAGTTCAGCACCTTTAACCATCACACCACCTGCTGGCCCCAATGATGAAATTTTTTTTTTTTTAAGTTTAATCGTTATGTGAGTGAGAGAGAGAGAGAGACAGCAAGTGAGCAGAGTCGCCTTCCAAATGAGGTCTTGTCTCATAGAATTTCACGTTTTACTGCTATGCCTCCATTCCGACCCAAGTACGGGTCTTTATTGAGACAACATACTCATTTGCAGGTAAGCATTCTACTTCTTTGTGGGAAGGGTATCAGTTTTTATTATAGCTGCTGCATAGACAGGCAGGTTTAGGGAATAAAGGTGGATGGAGTACTGCAGGTTGTGGCAGAAACTGGAAGTATTATACTAAAGGAAAAAAGTTTTTATTTTTCCCCTTGCCTTAGATATGTACTATTCTTCTTTCTTTTTGCTTTTTACCATATCTCGTAATTTTTGATTATTTCTTTTGCCAATGTTTTTAATGCTTTATGTCTCTTTTCTCCTTTGTTTTATTTTTAAATAATTGCCAGAGCATGTGTGTGTGTGCTTACCAGAGAGAGGTGGAGATGGGGATATAGAAAGGGTCCCTCAATGGGTGTGGTCATGCTGCAATATATTTTCTTCCATTACTTCATTCTTTTGGGATTTGGGGCAGTCATCCTGGCATGGTTTTCAAGCTGCTGAGGTTGGAATTTGAAATACAGCTGGCCACGTGGGATCTGGCTCCCTTAATGACTATGCTATGAACTGGTCTTTTAGGTTTTTTTTGGAGAGGTTTTTTACTACAGGACGCATGCGCCCAGCAGAAAGACAGAGAGAGACAGAGAGACAGAGATTGAGAAATCACACCCCCACAGGGGGGATGGCCACACCGCAATCCCTTCTCCTCCATTCTCCTCTCAGGGTCTTGGGCATGCACACACATGCGCCCGGTGTAGCTTATTAAGCCACCGGTTCCGGGACTTGAACCGTAGTCAACTACATGGGAGTCCAACAACATAGCCATTATGCTAACTGCTGGTCTCTTTCTTTTAGTTTTTAAGAATATTTTATTACTTGTGCTATCTGTCTTTTTCTATCACACTCTACTTGCCTCCCTGTGCAGACAATGCCTTTATGGGATCAAAGAGGATTTTGTACAGGGAAAAAGAGAAGAGAAAATGGGTCATGAATTAATCACTTTTCCTCATAGCAACTGATGTGACACTACATGAAACGGAGAGACATTTCCATCATGGTCAGTTAGGCCTAGACATGGCAGGGCCCTTGAAAAGAACAATAAACAGGAGGTAGAAGATCAAAGGCTGTTCCTGTTGCAGAGTCAGCTCCCCTTCTTACTCACGCCACAAAAATAGGTGACCACAGTGACAACCAGGCGACCTTACCCTTTGAGTCATGGTCTCCCCCACTTTTGGGAATATTCTTTCTCACATGCCCACAGCATACTCTTCCCACTCTTCTCTGTGGGCTGGCAAAGACACAAGTTGGAAACATATGATATTCTTACCCAAATGCAGAATCTAAGAGGATTTTAGTTCAATTCAGTTCAGTGAACATCCGTTGAGCACCTACTATCCACACAGTACTGTAAGGAATGACTGAATTCTAAAGTGCACAAGCTATGAGCCTTTATTTTTAATAGGTGTAATCCAGAGAAGTGCATAAAAAAGTATACATCTGCATCTAGTAAATAGTAAGTGCTCAATAATGTTATGTATTATTAGTAAGGCAGCAGTAGGAAAGACAATAAAGGATGGATTTGAAAGTTATTCTACTATGTAATTATGTCATTATTTATTATGGAGTTATTTCCACTATTTGCCTATAAAGCATAATTCTGACATTTAGTAAGCAAAGCAAGAAATCAAGTTGTTACCATAGCACTTATTACATTTCACTTATTTCTTATGACTGATTATTTTTCTAGAATATGTCTCAGACTTTGAGGTAATTTATTAGGCTGCCCAAACATATATTGACTATAAAAAAAAGCTTAAAAATGTAATAGGGCCATTTGAGCTATGTGGTCAGAGTTATTCATAATTAAATTTTATCTATCTGCCTAGCAAATTTTAAAGTATATATTTTTTATCCACAGTTGGTTGAATTTGCAGATGTGGATCTGGAAAGCCGAGTATATGTATGTCTTTTGTTTGTTGTTTCTACTTCCTTACAAAGCACCTAACCTATGAGAAGTCAAAGATCCTTTACAGGTATAACCATGTAACCTCCATAACCCTTGGGAGTCAGGAAAAGCTATTTTAACTGAAATTCAGATAGTCCCACCAATCATGATACTGATGCTCTTTTTGACCTTGCCCCACCCTCCCTACTTAAGTCTTCATGTGAGCAGAGGAGACTTCCTTCCAGAGCTTGGCCTAGAAGGTGTGAGGGGGTAGGGGCCTCCTCCAGTTGCCTTGAGTGTTCCTTTAGCTTCCTTCCCCAGGGGCCTTGGGAAAAAGCAGAAGGCAGAAAGAGGTAGAATAAGAGAAGACAAAGAGGCAGTTCTCTTTGTTAGGAACAAGGCAAAGAGGAAAATAGAGGGAGATAAGCAATTCTCTTTTACTGTTTCCTGTGCAGTCTGAATTTGAAATGGATTTATCTATGGTCTAGACCACAATGAAAATGTGAAGGTCATGATAACAGAGACATCTGCGGCCATGATCTAACTGTAAAATACTTATCTCTATTTTTTATTTTTTTATTTTTTAGATTTTAATAGTAATCTAGGACCTAAGAAAGAAACTATTGGTCAGTGTCAAAGGGTGGCCAAGGCTATCTGTGAATCACCAAAGCACCTCCCAGGGGAGAAAGAGAATGTGGGCTGTTCCTATAGCTCATGGTTCCTCAGCTCTCTCTCTCTCTCTCTCTCTCTCTTTCTTTCTCTCTCTCTGATCATCTTCAACCTTCCTGTTTTGGAGGCTTCTACTCAGTAGCAGACTCTAGGTGGTCTTCTTTTCTCACCTCTCTGACAGAGTGTGATATTGAAAATGCAGAGACATGCCTTAGTTTTCACTCTCTATACACTCTTGACTCAGGTGACCAAATGGCAGAGGCAAAAGCAGTTATGGTATTTGAGATATGCCTTTGCTGCTACCTACTCCACCCTGCTGAGGAGGGGTTATCCTGCATCAGGAAAAGATGAACTTGTGTGGAGCCTTTAAAAATAAACATAGATTGCTTATCTATTGGCCAGCAAATTTGCACATAAATTGCCCTTAAGTCTGAAAAGTATGTAGCAAATACTACATATAAGATGATCTCTTTTTGTGAGCCAAATTAAAATAACTATTATACACACGTGACACATGTGCTTATAGGGAGGTTTAAGCAAGTTGAACCATGGCCACCTCTGGTGGGGAGGGAATGTAAGGTCTGCAGTATGTGTGTGTCTGTGTGCATATGCACATATGCATAATTACCTTTTTTTCTACCAATAGAAGTCTTTTTTTAAAAAAGAATAATTGGTTCAATTTAATTAATTAATTAATATCATTTAATTTGCTATAGGGCATGCGTGTTC
Organism: Tupaia tana; assembly: GCA_026018925.1. Classification (NCBI taxonomy): domain Eukaryota; kingdom Metazoa; phylum Chordata; class Mammalia; order Scandentia; family Tupaiidae; genus Tupaia; species Tupaia tana. The sequence goes on from JAKSZU010000002.1 coordinate 81,784,672, forward strand.
TCCAGAGAGAGAGTGAGAAAACAAGCCACCAGGTTTGGTACTCAAACTGTGGTTGACCATGTGGGAGTCCAGCACCTTAACCACCATGCCACTTGCTGGTCTCTGGAAGTCATTTTTTTTAAAATTATTTTTTAGGAAGAGAGAGAGCCACCACCAATAGGATCTTCATGTTGCACTTCATCCCTGGCCTTAGTCAACCAGGGTCGGAAGCATACATGTGCCTTGCATGTACAAGGGAGATGTCAGATGCCAACCTAGGACCTTCCCATGTGGGTCCTGCAGGGCACAGCATGTTAGTGCTCATCCACAGTGGCTAGCCTGAAAGTCATTTTTCATCTTCATACTGAAAAAGACATGGACCCATGATAAGAGCTACGTGATGGAGTGTCCATAGAGATTGCTGAGAAACAATGCAGTCCTGTTTCTCTTTTGCTCTATTATTGTAGTCTCTTCTGTTTTTGCACAGAAAGTGTAGAGCAGCAGCTTTTTCCTTCCCTAACAAGGATGGAGTAGGGGTGACTGATCCAATGCAGAAAAGGAGAGGTTGAGAAGGTCTCCTCCCCTCGGGGCCATGTGCCCACAGCTTCCTGTACAAATCACTCATTCCCCACAGCTTCCTGTAATATCCAGTTAGCAGAAAGAAAAAAAATGGGCTGAATTCCTCTAAACACTTGGAGGTATGTTCCCGTACAAGTTGCCCTACCCTCCCATCTTTCAGTGGATGTGTTGGTGGTAGAGGGTGCTGGAAGAATCTGTCTTTACTATATATCATGTTCTATCCTGGGCACTTTTACTCAGTTCTGTCACAGGGCTGGGTCAGTTTCCAGGCTTTCCCCTTCCTAGGCTTTCTATGGCCAGCGACCTGTGTACTTGCTCTGCAAACTTAACTCTGCAAAGCAGACTTCTAAACCGACAATAAGAGCAGCAGTTACACTTACACAAGAGAAGATGAGGAAACCTCAGGCTGGTTAGTTAGCCTGTTTGTTCATCAACTGACATTATTTGGGCACTTTCTGAAGAAGAAGGAGAAGAAAAAAAAATAAAACAGCAGGACCATTTGAACAACAGCCACAAGGCACTGGTCAAAGCAAAATCCTAACTGGGGTGGAATGAAGTGTGGGAAACTCTAGAATTTCACTGATTAACCATTGATAAAATAACAGAAGTCTATTTTCCCCCTCTCAGGGCCCCTTTTATTCACAATCTGAATGTGAAAAGTAAGAAATCCAACTTACCTAAACTTTACACTGTGCTAATTGTGTGTGAGCGGCTGTCATTTGAGAGTGTAGCCTCAAATCTCTTTTCTGAAGGACTTGGGGCAGAGCAAGTGCCCAGTCACTTTTCCTCTTTTGAGGAGTGGTGATGAGTGCAACAGTTGGTTCTTTCATTCTTACTGTTTGGTTTTCAGAGGTATGTGGCATTTGTTTTTTTGTCTCATCATCCTCAACTCTTGTACCAACAGGGTTCTGCCCTTCTCTATTATCTTCAGGAGGTACATTTCCATGTCAAAGACCTCTCTAAAGTGAAAGACTTTTTTCTTCCACCCTCATTCTTGATTGTGCCAGACTCACCTTCACTCCATCCTTCCCACCCACTCCACAATAGCACTAGCAAGGAGCAGAACTTGACTTAAAAATTGAAACCACAGGAAAAGGCTAGCTTCTTAAGAATAGTTAAATTGACCTAGGAGGTACCAACTTGTTGTGAGAGGTGATTATAGTCTCTTGCAGTAAACATAAGAATAATTCTTTGATGAAATCATAGATTTTTTTTCTTAGGAAAAATGGAAATGCTAAGACCATTGCTTACAGCTAGGTAAATTTGTGATAGGCTAATGGAAGAATTTCTGTGAGGAGAGTGGACATCTGTAGACTCTCTCCTGACCTTACCCATCCAGCAAAACTAATTGGAAATTCAGTTGGACACAGAGAAAGCTCTTTTATCCCATGCTCTTTTTCTTCTAGGGTTGGGGACTCTTGAAATCCATATTAGCATTGGACTTCTTGGTAACCCAAATCCATTTCAGTTCTATAAATTGCCAGCGTTAGAAGGCAATTGAGGTTTCGTTGGGAGTAGTTCTCTGGAGTTTTAATCAGTGCTGTTAAGACCCAAGTAAAACATTTTCCTAAAGTCATCAAAAGCCCAAGAAAGCTTCTACACTATATGAGTAACTCTCTGATCCTTATCTGTACCAGAGTAGACCACTGGACTTTGGATGACAGGAAGGTCCTCCAGGTTAGGGCTGGTGTAGGTAAAGGGATTTCACACATCTAGGTATTATGAGCCATTCTTGGGAGATTGACATACAGCCCAGTCATGAACCATAGTAGGCAGCTTGGTAAGAAAGTCGAGAAGTAGAGACAAGGAGTAGACATGAATTTTTAGTGATCCAGTGTTTTATGCGTTTGCCGAGATGCCTGACAGAACATCACATGGGTTGCCAAGTTCCTATTCAATATAGTACTCCTTTTTTAAAGAGCTGATGTTCTTCCTTAAGTAGTGCTCTGATAATCTGGCAGTGACTGAGACAGACCTATCCTGACTGGAGTTCACTTTTTTTGGCTATGTTGACAGTACCTTCCAGAGTCTAATCAGAGGCTGAATTGTGGTCATTGAAACTGCTGCTCTGGAGTAACCTAAGACAGACAACAGAGGTATTTCCTGGTTAGGTAATTGCTTTCATTTGATGCAATTTTAGAGCTTTATGGACAGATTTTTGTATAGAGCTGTTCCCATTCCTGTTTCACAAATGGAAATATGGTGAGGTATTCTGAAGAAAACTGACTTACCCAAGGTCTTAGTAAATCAGTTGAAGCACAGGAAAGTTCATGCAATATCCCCAAAATGTTTTTAAGTTTCTAAAGTGGAGATAATGAAGCTATGTAGATACTCAAAATTAATGACTACATTTACAGTATGTTTTTATTGCTCTCAAAATTCTATAGTCCATAATTTTACCTTTACTCCATGCAGAAAATCTGGATATTTTTAAAAGCAACTTAAACAAAAAAAAAAAATTTTTTAATTGCCAGACGAGCTTGAACTCACCAGTGAGAGAGAAAACACGTCAATGGGGCATGATCATGCCTCAATCCTTTTTCTTCCCCCCTCCACCCTGTTAGGATTGGGCTTTCACACACATACACCCACCACATTTTTTAAGTCACCAAGGCTGAGACTCAAACCCCAGTAGGTCGTGTAGGATCTGGCTTTCTTCACCACTGTGTAATGGAATTGGCCCTATAAAACAACTTAATTGTCAAAAATTCAGATAAAGTCTGACTGACCAAGGATGTGTATTTGGAGATTTTAGATGTAAACATTTTTTATTTAATTACTAAATACAGAATTGAATTCTTTACCTGAAGTGACAATCTAATTATTTCAATGTTGTATAAGAAGCATTATGAACTTCCTCTGTAGTTCTCAGAAAAGAATACTCTAGACATTGTTACTTTTGGGCCCAGCTTCTGTGATATAGTCAGTGGTGTGCTGGACACCACATGCTGACCCCAGTTAGAGTCCCTGGCCCGAGTCCTTATCCTGGTTGGTCTACAGGCATGCCTGGTGTGTGTGCATGCCTGGTGTATGCACATGCCTGGTGTATGCACATGCCTGGTGTATGCACATGCCTGGTGTATGCACTGAGGATTCTGGCAGGCTAGGTGACTGGAAGAGGGGAATCATGGCATGACCAAGCCCTGTGTAGGGTGCTTCTTTCTATGATGTGTTCCCAAACACCCTATCATGATTCAAAAAAAAAAAAAAAGGTAAAAATCTTACAGGAAAAATAAAAGCTACTATTATTTCCTATATGAAATCCTGTTCTGAACACCCTGAGTAGCTTTAGAAACTCTGGGTCATTGCTTTTCACACTCTTAAGAGAAGTCAAAGAGGCACCTTCATAGAGAAGGATGATTTTCGTACCTGAAGGAAATGTAAGTATAGGCCTAGTAAAATTTCAGCTTACTACGGTTGAAGAGTCAACAAAGTTATACTTACAGTGTAGAAGTAAGGGACGAGTGCACAGAAGGAGCTGGGCTCCTTCTATGGCTATGTTTGGTAACACGGAGTTTTGGAGCATTTTTCGCATTCTAATGTTGGTGCTAATTTCCACTGGAATATCACTTATGTAGATTCTTGGAGAGGTTTGGGTATGCCAAATTCTAACACATGCAAATATACTAGGCATAGCATTCTAAAAACGAACCACCAGTGACATGAATGTTGGGTGTTTGTGAGGTAAGCTCCTAAACAGTGAGTTTGCATGTTTTTATTAGTAACAAATTACTATTAAGCTAGACCATTTGGAGTATTTTCTGACATTAAGTAGGAAAGCATAGAGCATTTTAAAATGGTGAGTTTTAAATTAGGAAACAACAGCCAAGTATCGAGAGGGACAGAATTCACCAAAGGAAACCCACAAACCACAAGCTAAGACATTGTTACTATGTGGACTGACCATGACAAAATACTGCACTCCCTCTCCCTTCACAAAGGCTGCTTTTAGCTCAATACTAAATATTATTGACATAAAAAACTCAGGGCACTAAAAATGTGTCTACTCTGTTTTTCTAGTTTTTGTTTTTCTTCCTTGTCTACTGCAATTCTGTGTGAGAAATGAGAACTAAATGTGACCCCCATTATTGGAAACCAGACGCTAGAATCTGGATAAAGACTATCTATAAAGGATGGCACCAAAACCTGGTGTCTTTTCCTTCTTTTTGGCGTTATTATAAGGAGCTAGAGTTAATGAAAAAAAAATCTAATCATGCAAGTCTCTCCTTGTTCAGAAAATTAAATGCATACATGACAAAATCAATGGTCAATATCACCACTTTCGTAGAAGCATGGGAACTAGGCTGGCATTATGCCAGGCTTTTAAAGGCATTGGTAGGGGAGGGAGGTGATTAACAGCAGGAAAACAGCCAAAGTATATGTGGTTCCTTTTTATGTTCTCAGTCATCTATCACATATATAATTATTGGGTGAATAAGGTGAGAAAATTGTCTGTATTGACAGTTACAGGTTTAAGGGATGGTTTCTAGAATCGACAAGTATCTAAAATTCAGGCTGTACCTCCATAATATTCCAGAGAATATCTACAATGCAAATGTCGCCTGCAGAAATCTTTGTGAGGCTCTCAAAAGTGAGTGATGTGCAACATGATCGATGTATGACTTGCAGCAGATGGACCCTTTGTGCCGAATGCTGTTCTCCAAGATTTACATATAGCTACTTCCTTCCTGTTAGTTAGGTTTCAGTTTATACATCGTCACCTCAGAGAAGACTTTTCTGACCACCCTACCCAATCACTCTATAAGACATGTTTTATTTTTATCAGAGCACTTGCCACTGCCTGCTATTTTCTTTTCTTTGTGGTCTGTTTCTTCACCTCTTACTTGAATTCAAGGTCTGTGGAAGCACAGACTGTCTGATTCATTACTGTTTCCCTGTGTCTAGAACACATCAAGTCAATAGTAGGTATTGAATGGATGGTAGTAGAATGAAAGATTGAGTAAAGAATAGACAATATAATATAGGTATAATCTAATAGTTTAAAGTCCTTGTTTCCCAGGGAAAGTTATTCGGTCTTTATAGTCTGCCTCTCATACTCTTTGTTCACTAATATTGTGAAATATTGTGAAATATTGTGTATACTGTTGCCAGTGTATTGGGGTTTTCCATGAAGTTGTTCTAAGGGCTTGGAAAAACCTTTCTCTAAGAGGGAAATATTATCAGATAATTTACCTTTAAGATAAACAAAAGGGGCTGGCCCCATGGCACAATGGTGAAGTACAGAACATCGGGAGCTGAATCCCACATGGCTGACTACAGGTTGAATTCTAGTCCCTTGGCTTAGAAAACACACTGGGTAAATGTGTGTGCTTGCCTCAAATCCTGACAGGTTGGAAAGTGGCAGAGAGAAGATTGCAGCATGACCATGCCCCATTTAGGGGTGCTTTCTCTCTCTCTCTTTTGTGAGGACAAGCTCCTTCTGGCAATTGAAGGGGGGGGGGGAGATAAACAAATGATAAATAAAAGCTGAGAAAGAAAATGAGCTTAAAAATACAGTGGCTATGAGATTTGATTGAACCAGATAAAATATATCATACTTAAGGGGGGAAAAGACAACTGAAAGAATTGAGAAGCCATGGAAACCTAATAAAATTGTGGGTGCAATCTTTGCATTGCCTGCTCATACATCCAAATATGTGTGTCCTAAGAGAGGGAATCTCAGTCAATAGGCCGCTCTTTTGTGAGATGGTTGTATCTGGTCCTCTCAACATGATGCAATCAACTTTTTGCTGCTGTATCTCTCTTTGTTCTGATATTCAGGCTGCCAAATATGCGTTGACACACATGAAGGTATGCCCATTACTAGAAGTCTACTAGTAGAAACTTGAAGTCCTTTAGACCTGTGGTGGTTGTTGCTCACCACTCATAATAAATTGGCATTGGGGGCTAGGTAAATGGCAGTTGTTCCTGAAAAAGATGTGCTGACAATTCATGTATCTGAGTGAGCTGGCTAGGTTCCCAGCAATGTGCAGGATCCTGAGAAATTCACCAGGATGATGGATACAGACCTTGTGAGGCACTCACAAGGGCTGAGCTAACAATCTTATTTGAATTTTTGAATTACTGTCTGCAATCAATTAAATTGGTTGGCCGCTTAACTGAGGGCAATGTTTTGAATCTTTCTAACCTAAAGGAATGGGTGTGTATGAAGCCCCAATCACCATCCTTATCTCTTTGTACAAGAGAGAGGAAAAGAATTTGGGGACTAGTATTTAGAAATTTAAATCCCAGGCTACGTAGTCCTTTTAGAGGTTCCCTGTGGACAGATCTTAACATGGTAAACACACACACACACACACACACACACACACACACAAAATCAAAAAACCAAACAACTGTCTGAAAGTGGAGCTGGAGTTCGCACTGCCTACTTCAGTGTGTTTTGTAATTTGCTCTAGGGCGCATATGGTCACCAGAGAGAGACAGAGAGAGAGAAAATGAGAAAGCACCTCCCACCCCCATGAGAGATGGCCATATCACAATCCTTTCTCCATACTCCTCTTGGGATTTGGGCATGCATGCACATGCACCCACTCCTGGCATGTTTTTCATGCTTCTAGAACCGTGTAGTTGGCCATGTGGGTTTCCGCTACCTTAACCACCATGCCACTGGCTGACTCTCAATGATTTTTTTTTTTTTTTAAATTTACCAGAGGGCATCTGTACTTGCCACAGACAGACAGAGGAGAAAGTACACCCTAATGGGGCATGCCACACTGCAATCCCTTCTCCTCCATCTCTTCCTCCTGTAAGGATTTTGGGCATGCATATGGACCAAGATGTTTCAAGTCACTGGACCAAGATTCGAACAGCGTGGTTGTATATATTGGGATCTGGCTCTCTTTATCAGCGTGGTTGTATATGTTGGGATCTGGCTCTCTTTATCACTAGGCCCTGGGTAGGTCCACCCTACCTCAATGTTTATAGTCAATTCCTCCACAGGAGCTCTGCCCCAGGGCCCAATCCTGGGAACCCACTTGGAGCATGAAGAACTCATAGATGGCCCCTGTTTGTCTGCATAAGGCAAGACTTGGCAAAGATGCAGTGACCCATCTTTGGCATCACCAGTCTGCCTTCTGATTCCTTTCAACAAGACGTAGTATCTCTCCTGACTACAATGACCTTTTCCCATCACTTATATTTGGATCAAATCTTGTTTACCTTAATGCCTTACTTCTCAACTCCTTTTATTTAAATATATATATATATATATGTATATATATATATATATGGTTTATTATAAGAACTAATTATCTTCCACCAATGCAGTAAAATGAAGCAGTTAAGAATATTCAGCTTGATGGGGACTAGCAGTTGGCATAATGGGTATGTCACTGGACTCAAATGTAGTTGACTGCGGCTTGAGTCCTGGACCTGGTGGCTTAAACTCACACCGGGCGTGTGTGTATGCGTGCCCAAGATCAAGAGAGGAGAATGGAGGAGAAGAGATTTTGGCGTGACCATCCCCCCAGGGGGTGATTTCTCACTTTCTGTCTCTCTGTCTCTCTCTGTCTTTCTGGCAAGTGTACACACCCTATAGCAAAAACCTCACCAGAAAAAAAAAAAAAAAAGAAAATAATTTTAGCTTGAATCTGGGAAGACTCAGCTTCACAGCCTTATTTTGTTACTCACTTGTTTTAGTCTGCGTGTGTGTGTGTGTGTGTTTCAAACTTACTTCTCTCATTCACTAAATAGCAGTAATAGCACTTCATTGTGTGGTTATGAAAATAAACAAAATAATGAATTTAGGGTTTAGAATGGTCCTGTTCACAGTGGGCTCCTATTATGTGCTATTGGGTTATCGGAAAAGTCATGTTGCATTTTTGCAAAGAAAAACACATCATGACTTTTCCAACGACCCAGTAATTTTTTTTTTTTTTTTTTTAATTATCTCTGCTTTCACCCTTAGATTCTTTTCAGTTCTATTCAGAAGGAAGAACCTTCCTAACCTTTTCCAAGCAAGGACAGCTTCCAGGGCCGGAGAGACTGGCCGAAGTCCATGTCTACAAACTGATCTCTCCTGTCCCATTCCTGCTCTTTGCTATTCTCCTAGCCCTGCCTTGTCTACCCTGTGCTTTCCACCTCCAAGGATATGGATCCCCTTTCACCATATCTCATTTCTCTCTCTCTTTCTCTGATTTTAATTTGTGAGAGGGCCTGTACACTTACTGAAGAGAAACACAGAAAAAGAGAGAGAGAAAACGAGAAACCATTTCCATGAGCTCTGGTAACACCACAATCCTTTCTCCTCCATCTTTTTTCTCCTTTCAGGATTTTGGGAATGCGCACACACACACATTCATACACACACATACACACACACACACACACACACACACACACACACACACATACACCTAGAGTATTTCTCTGTCTCTTTTTTTTTTTTTTCCCTAGAGTGTTTCTCAAGCTGCTGGGACCAGAATTCAACCATACAGTCAGCATGTGGGAATCCAGCCATACCCTTATATCTTTTTTGACTGCAGTCCATCCTGAGAACACCACAATAACAATCCTGCTGATGTTCACTTTACTTAGCAGATAAGCCATGGATATATGGATGTGTTTCTATAGACTTGAGATCTTAGGCTAAAATTTGTGGACCAAAACAAGGAGGTACAATTCAGGGACTTCTGATAAGGGCAAAATTTGATAGTGAGAAAGCTGGGGAGGCAAAAGGGTGGGAGTGGAACCCAAGAGTCATCAGTCCCAGGTGCTGGGACTACAAGTAGACTTAGAGAACTAGGGTGCTTAATGACAGACCATGCTGCTCTTTTCCTATATCTAAAGCACTTGCACAGTGCTTGCCATAAAGGAGGGCTTCAAATGTAGTCTGAAAATGATTACTGGAGAGTGAAATCTAGGAACTTTGTTGTTTAAATAGTGTGTGATTGAGGGACTGTTGATTTTTCTGGATACTGATTATAGCTTCTCTAAAAGGAGCTTGAGAATATGTGTTTACATTGCTTATGTAAAAACTAAGTATTAAACGGCATTTATGTGCGCTGCTTATGGTTTATTAACACATCGCAACGTACTACCCATTATGCTTGTCATTGCATTTGTATCAGATTACCTTTGTTGTAAATTTTGATTGCAATATTAAACTCTACATATGCTTAAAATACATTTACAGAGTATGAGGTCTAATCAACACATCAGTAACAACAGAAGCCTCTCAGTGCTTTAAGCTTATGCCTCATGAGCAGATTTCATAAGAAGTCCCATATTCCTCCCCATTTCTTCATTTACAGTTATAAGGAAAAATTGGCTGGCCCCATGGCTTAGAAGATAAGGGAGCCCAATCTCACATGGCCAATCACAATTTGAATTCCAGCTCTGGCACCTTGAAAAACATACTAGGTGTGTGTATGTGCTTGCCCCAGATCTCAACAGAATTGGAAAAATGGAGGAGAAGAGATCATGGCATGACCACTCCTCATGGGGTAGTGCTTTCTCCCTCTTTCTCTCTGTGTCTCATATGGTGGGTGTGAGGGGGCACCATGAGGCCTGGCTGGGATTTGGAATCATTCTTAGCTACATGCACAAAAGTAATTACATTAAAATCCTACTAAAGAAAGTAGTTTTCCCTGGTAATCTATTTGTGTGCCAAATTCGGACTTGAAAATCTTGAGCAATTTAATGATAAAATACTTTTTTCCCCTTCAGGGAGTCCAAGGAAGAATAAATAAAAATTAGACTTAGAAAATTAACTTCCTACTTGAATAGTATTTGTCCTTTTGATTCTCAAATACTTGTTTGGAAACATAATTTGAGTTTTATAGAATCTTTTTTTTCTTCTTTCCACATTCAACCATTAGCCAAACTCTGTACTTTTATTTTTTTTTTAGAGGTTTTTGCTATAGGGCATGTGTGCTCGCCAGACAGACAGAGAGAGACAGAGAGACAGAAAGCGAGAAATCACCCCCCAGGGGGGGATGGCCACGCTGCAATTCCTTCTCCTCCATTCTCCTCTCGGGATCCTGGGCACGCACGCATACATGCCCGGCGTGAGTTTTAAGCCACCGGGTCCGGGATGCGAACCGCGGTAGACTACATGGGAGTCCAGCGACATAGCCATTACACTAACTGCTGGTCTCTGTACTCTTTTCTTTTAGATTTTTGCCATAGGGCATGTGCACTTCTAGGAGCGAGACAGTGAGAGAGAAAGTGAGAAATCACCGCCCAGGGGCCCTGGCCATGCCACAGTACCTTCTCTTCCATTCTCCTCTTGGGATTTTGGGCACTCGCACACATGTGTCTGACATGATTTTCAAGCCACTGGGTCTGGGATTTGGATCATGGTCAGCCATGTGAGAGTCCAGTACTTTAATCACCATACCACCTGCTGGTCCTAAATTCTGTACTCTTAATTTAAAATAAATTTAATCTAGCTATCGATAGACAAAATCTTATTTATTTATTATTATTTTAAAATATACATTCAATTGCTATACATCATTTAGCTTGTAAAGAGAATTTACCCAACATGAACTACATCTCAGATCAGTCCAGCTGAGAATACTCTAAATGTTTTCATCAACAGGAAATAAACCATTTCTGTGTCCCACAAATGTCTTACCTCTACTTCTTCTCCCTAATTTCCTTCCCCTCTTTCACCCGTCTTTTACACTGTCTCCAGTGTCCATAACTATTTTCAATGCTTTTATGTCCTCTAATCTTTCAATCTCTGCCATATAGTGCAGACAGTATATATTGAGTGGAGACGTACAATGCCTTTCTTTCATAGCTTGTCATGCTTTACTCAGCAATAAATCTTCCATATTTGACCACTTTCCATCAAATGACCAGGGTCTTGCTTTTTACGATGAATAGTACGTTCAATTCATTTATCTGTTTGTGGACATTTGGGTTGGTTCTATGTCTTAGCAATTGTGAATAATACCATAATAAACATTGATGTGCAAGCGCTTTTCTGACTGTGCATTCTCCTATACATTGGGTAGATACCCAGGAGTGGAATTGCTGGATCCAATGGTAGTTCTATTTGTAGGTCTTTGAGGAACCTCTGTATTGTTTTCCACAGTGACTGGATCAATTTACATTCCCACCAACAGTGTAGGAGGGCTCCCCTTTCACTTAACGTTTTTTGTATTTTCAATCTTTGCCATTCTGACAAGGGTTAGGTGGTATCTCATTGTGGTTTTAAACTGCTTCTCCCTTACAATGAGGAATATTGAGCATTTCTTTGTATGCTTTTTCACTATTCATATATCTTCCTTAGAGAGCTTTTTATTCAGCTCATTTTCCCATATTTTAATTGGGTTAATCTTTTTTTTTTTTTTTTTTTTTTCTTTTCAGGTAAACTGCTTGAGTTTCCTGTGTATTCTGGTTATCAGAATATCTGAGGCATAGTTTATAAAAATTCCATTCATTGGAATTTCATTCCATTCCATTCCATTCCAAGTGTTGTTGATTTATACTAATTACTGTGTCCTTTGCTGTGCAGAAACTTTGAAATCTGATGTAACCTCACTTGTTTACTTTTGGGATTATTGCTTGTACTTTGGGGGTCTTATTTAAGAAGTCTTTGCCTACTCCAGTATCTCCCATAGTTTCCCCAGTGTTTTCCACCAGTAGTTTCATAGTTTGAGGTCTTAGGTCCAGATCTTGGATCCACTTTAATTTTTGTTAATGGTGAGATAGGGGTTCAGATTCATATTTTATCCCTATTTCTAACCCTCTGCCATTTATGTTTTATTGGCTAATTGTTACGAAGTTCAAGGATTTAGCTGTGGTGAGGGTGATATGTAGATAGATATGTAAGTATCTTTCCATAGGTGGATGCCCAGTTATTCTAGTGCCATTTGCTAAAAAGATTTTCCTTTTCCCACCAGATTGACTGGTACATTTTATCAAAGGTCAGTTGGCTCTATGTATTGGGGCTTAATTCTGGGGTTACTATTCTGTTCCATTGGTCCACATATCTGTTTTTGTGCCAATACTATGCTGTTTTGATTATTATAGCTTTGTAATAAATTTGGGGTCAGGAAGTGAGATGCCTCCCACTCTACTCTTCTTTTGTAGGGTTGCTCTGGCAATATGGGATCTTTTATAATTCCAGACAAATTCTGTGATTCTTTTTTCTAGATCTCTGAAGAATGTCTCTTGTAATTTTATAGGGATTGCATTAAATATGTAGATATATTTGGGTAAAATTGTCATTTTGATTATATTAATTCTCCCAATCCAGGAACATGGGATGTCCTTCCACTTTTTTGTGTCATTTTCTATTCTTTTATGAGATTTTTCTTAGTTTTCCTTGTAGAGGTCATTGACTTCCTTGGTTAGATTTATTCCTAGGTATCTTATACTTTTTGTGGCTATGATAAATGGGATTACTTTCTTCATTTCTGCCTCTGTCTGCTTGTTGTTTGTATATAGAAATGCTATAGTTTGTTTTTGAAACATTTTTAAAAATTAATTAATTCCCTGAGCATCATCACAGCATACAAAATGTGATCTTCTATCCAGAATATACTGCATCATAGTGACTTAATCATGCATGTCATCATCAATAATTTTCCATTTCTAGTTTCGTGTGTATATATATATATATATATATATGTGTGTGTGTGTGTGTATATATATATATATATATGTGTGTGTGTGTATATATATATATATATACACACATATATATGTGTGTGTGTGTGTGTGTATATATATATATATATATATATATATATATATTACCCCTATTTCTGACCCTCTGCCATTTATATTTTATTGGCTAATTGTTACAGAGTTCAAGGATTTAGCAGTGGTGAGGGTGATATGTAGATAGTAAACTTGTAGGTTGCTTTGAGCTTTTTATACCTGTGGGCAAAGCACCGTTAGAAGCCAGAGTGTCCACCTAAGCTATTCACAAATGAAGGGTCAGTGTGGGTGTTCTAGCAAAAGCACAGTTCAGGGATGATGCAGAAAACATTAGCAGAGAGCCAGGGAGTCTAGGTGGAGCAGAGTGTTTACAACCTCTTCCTGACTCAGTCTGACCTGCATTGTATGTCTTTGGCCATGCCCCTGACCTATGTCCTCTGATACACACAGGCCTCCTCTGGTTAATTCTCACTGTAGACAGTGATCTTTGTAAACTGCAAATCTGATAGTGCTAGCCCAGTGCTTAAAACCCATCAGCCTTTACCTAAAGTCCAACTCCTCAGCATGTCCTGCCTAACTTTCTTGATCTAACCCCAAACTTGAGGCTGCAGCCATACATGGGAACTGAATGTTTGTGTTTCCCCAAATATGAATCTAGAACCTAAGGTGATGGTATGAGGAGATGAACCTTTGAGAGGTGATTAAGTCACAGGAGACCACTTGAGAATGGAGTTAGTTGCCTCATAAAAGGGACCCCAAAAGCTCTCTCATACCTTTGGCAATGTGAGAACACAGCAAAAGGACAACTGGGCTATCTATGAACTAGAAATTTCATCCTTATTGGACACCAAAATTACTAACAACTTCATTTGGACTTCCCATCCTTTCAATCTGTAAAAAATAAGTATTTTTTTTTTATGGAAGTCATTCATGCTATAGCATTTTTATTATAGCAGCCTGGATAGACCAAGCCAGTGGTATCAGTTGCTGCCCTCTGACAACTGGGGTTCTGTAAAGCTGTACCTACTATTTGTAAAAACTTTTGCTCACCTTTTTGCCTTGTTTTCTGTTTCTCATCTTCAAAGATCCAGACCAATCTTTATGGCCTCTAGCTTTCTACTGTACTCTGGCTCATACCATTGTAATTGGCAACACTAATTTTCCACCAGAATGTGAACCTCTATAAAAGTCTTGTGTCCTGTTCACTTCTGCATCTCATTATTCTTGAATTCTAGTAGAGCATAAGGTGAAATGAGCAGGATTGAGAAATCTGTTTTTGTAGGGATATGGAGAATGAATGTTGTCTGCAGGCTTCAAGGACCTCATTCTTCATGTGCTAGATCAAGGTAACTAAGGAAAAAGGTTGGCCACCTACTATATGCCAGATACTGGAATTGGTATACTTTGTCACATTTATTCTTCTTCCATTGGGACTGAAGTGAATGTTATTATTCTAAGCCACAGGATGATCACATTGAAGTTTCTCAAGATCAGACGGACCATATTTTCAGCAATTTTGTTGATTTTTGATGATTCTACCTTTTAGGAAACAAAACAAAACAAAACAAAACAAAACATGCACACATGGGACCTACACTAAAAGTGGAAGATATATTTAGTCAGTTAAACTTATTATTGCAGTCCTTAGGTTTTGGACAAAGACCTAGAGTTGTGTTAAGTGTTAGGCATGCAAAGATGAACAAACTGGATTACTTTAGGTTGATTTATATCCCCTTTTCCTCAAAGTTTGTAGTAGAAGTCCTAACCCCTAGTACCTTAGAATGTGATGTTATTTGGAAAACAGGTCATTAGAATCATAATTAGTTATGATTAATTTATTTTGGAGTGGAGCTGATCCCTAATCTGACATGACTGTTGTCTTTGTGAAGAGAATGCCATGTGTGGCACCAGCAGGTGGCATAGTGGTTAAGGCGCTGGACTGCCTCATGACCGACCATGGTTTGAGTCCTGGACCCGAAGGCTTTAAACTCAGGGCGTGTATGTGTGCTTACCCAGAATCCTCAGAAGAGAATGGAGGAGAAGGGATGGCAGTGTGACCATCCCCCCGGGAGATGATTTCTCACTTTCTCTCTCTCTGTCTCTCTGGTGAGTACACATAGCCTATAGAAAAAAAAAATCTCTGAAAAAAAAAAAAGAATGCTGGGAACCAGCAGTTAGTGTAATGGCTATGTCGCTGGACTCCCACGTAGTTGACCGCGGTTCGCGTCCTGGACCCGGTGACTTAAAACTCACGCCGGGCGCGTGTGCGTGCGTGCGTGCCAAAGATCCTGAAAGGTGAATGGAGGAGAAGGGATTGTGGCGTGACCATCCCCCCTGGGGGGTGATTTCTCGCTTTCTGTCTCTCTGTCTCTCTCTGTCTGTCTGGCGAGCGCACGTGCCCTATAGTGAAAACCTCTCCAAAAAAAAAAAAAAAAATTAAAAGAATGCCATGTAAAGAGACAGGGAGAATCATAATAACACAGGGAGAATACCACATGAACATGGAGGCAGAGATGGGGTGTTGTCTCTACATGCTGAGGAACACCAAAGATGGCTGACAAACTACCAGAAGCTACAAGAGAGACATGAAACAGAAGAAACGTCCTCAGGGGAAGCCAACCCTCTGATACCTTGATCTCAGACTTGTAGTCTCCAGAACTATAAGACAGTACATTTCTGTTGTTCTAACTACACAGTTTATGGTAATTTGTTGCAGAAGCTTTAGCAAATTAATACTCTAATCTTAGTCAACCAAGAAACAGACATAAAGAGTGAGGAGACTCAGAGATACATGCAATAGACAAACGCAGCACAGAGGAAAAGAATTGGCTGTGAGTTTTGTGGAGGGCAGGTTGGCTAGAGGAATGTTGCATAACAAAGGAGTTACTTGAGCTAGGTTTTAAAAATGGAGGATGATTAAGACTGATTCTTTTTTTTTTTTTTTTTTGGAGAGGTTTTTGCTATAGGGCTATAGGGCTCCTGTGCTTGCCAGAAAGACAGAGAGAGACAGAGAGATAGAAAGCAAGAAATCACGCCCCAGAGGGGATGGCCACACCACAATCCTTTCTTCTCCATTCTCCTCTCAGGATCTTGGGCACGCATGCACACATGCCCGTTGTGAATTTAAGCCACTGGGTCTGGGACTCAAACCGCGGTCGGCTACATGGGAGTTCAGCGGCATATCCATTATGCTACCTGCTGGTCCCAAGACTGATTCTTATTGGGGCCAGCAAGTGGTATAGTGGTTAAGGCACTGGACCCTCACATGGTCAACCATGATTTGCCTCCTGGACCTGGTTGCTTAAAAATCATGCCAGGGGCATGCACATGTGTATTTTCTGTGAGTTTATCTATTATATTTCTTTGAATCTGAGAATAACATCTGCCTTTCTCCAGGCTTCAGGAACTTCTTACATTATTCAGAATTTCTTTTTCAAAAATTACTAAAAAGAATTTCTCTTCAGTGGTTTATTGGCCTTTTGTGCAAGTTCTTTCATTACTAGCATAGAATTCACTTTCATCTGAAGACATGAAATTATTTAAATCAACAAGGGGGTTCCCACACTATCGCTTTCATTGACATGTGTTTCAACTTCCTTTTAATGTTGTTTCATTTATGCTATTTAGTGTGAAGAACTTTGTTTGTGAATGTAAAAGGAAAATAGGAGCTGAAGAGTTCTGCTTTCTGCATGTCATCTGTTAACATTGCACCATCTGCCCAGGGCAACTGGCCTATTCCTTCCCTGTTTTTCTAGGTAGTAAACAGATTTACTTAAAGGAAAAAAGGGGTAGGAGAACAAAGTGTGTACCTCACTATAAGTGGGGGGGTTGAGTGAAATAATACCCATTGGTGCAAGATCTTAGACTGCTTACCACGTGCTACTATTAGGCCCCAAATCTACATGCATGTTTCCATATCTGCTAAGGCCTCTCTGTACAGCTCTCACTAGAAATTATCAAGAGAAAATACAAATAAAAGACCAGCAGATGGTGTAATGGTTATGTTGCTGGACTCCCACATAATCAACTGCAGTTTGAGTCCTGGACCCAGCGACTTAATACTTATGTCAGATGCGTGTTCCCAAAATCATAAACAGAGGTTGGAGGAGAAGGGATTGTGGCATGGCCATTCCCCCAGGATGTGATTTCTTTCTTTCTGTTTCTCTGGCAAGCACATGTGCCCTATAGCAACAACCAAAAATAAATAAATAAATAAATAAGAATATTTTGGACAATAGTTGACTTTATCTGTGAATGCTATTAGCACCATGGAGAAGAATCAAGTTTTTTTTTTTTTTTTAGGTTTCTGTTATAGGGTACATACACTCACATAAGAGAGAGAGGGAGGGAGGGAGAGAGAGAGAGAGAGAGAGAGAGAGAGCGAGAGAAAGTGAGAAATGACAATGGAGCGAGGATGACCATGCTGTAATCCCTTCTCCTCCTGGGATTTTAAGCATATTGATTCCCTGTAAATTTTATTTTATTTTATTGTACCTCTCCACACAGAAATACACAAAGAGGAATGAAGTAGAAAAGAGGAGAGAGAACATGAAGAAAGGAGAGATAGACAGTTTGAGAAACAGTCTGAGAGGGAGAGAAACCAGAGCAGAAATAATGGATGAGGGAGAAAAACAGTTTATCAGATTTATGAAAATTATCTTAAGTTTACAGAGTACACACAACATAATTTGCCTATAGTTGTGGCTCCAATAATCCTGCAAAAATTCAGAATGGGTTTTATTAAGTAAGCATGATGTGTGCTTTGATAAAATAAAAAAGATGATTGATAAGAAATCAGAGAAGTCTAATTATGAAAAAAATCATGCAAACCTTGGAGCTTTCTTCCTTCCCAACTTTCTTTGCCTTGTCTTTTTCCATTTCCAGAAGTGGAATCCACTCATATTTCATCCAAAGACACAGCACCACCCACACTAAACAGAATGTACTGTTCTCCAAGTTCTACACAATATTCCCCAGGAGCTAACTGAACCAGGAGAACAGGACTTGCTGGTCACAGAGCTAGTCTGGCAGTTCCTAAGTTGTATTTTCTACAAGTTCCTCTTCCTGAGATCTCTTTTTCTTCCTCTCCTCACAGAACCCACAAATCCTGGACTTCTGCCATACCCACTTTCCCCTTGTTCATGTTCTGGTAATCTGGCTAGGACATTTGCCTACCCGAGAACTGGTGGTTGGCTTGCTTTGGTTAGCTGACTGCTCTTAGGGTCTGTACCTCTGATAGCTGGTGGAACTAGGAAACCTCTGAGCAATCCACCCCTCTGATGTAGATTGTCTTCCAGGATTATGCTTGCACTGGATTCCAGTTCTCTTCTCATTCATTCGACTGACTCCTGCTTCTTAAATTATGTCAGTCATTTGTTCTTACTAATTGTACACCAACTTGTAGAAACACATTATTGTTCTAGGGAAGAGTATGGGCTTTGAGGAAGACTGAGATTTTCATCTCTGAAAATATAAGTCAGGTCATATCTCTCTCTTGCATTAAAACTTCCAGAAACTTTTGGGGTTGGCAGGTGGCATGGTGGTTAAGGACGCTGGACTTCCACATGGCTGATCAAGGTTTGAGTCCCATAACTGGTGGCTTGCTTTCTCACTTTGCCTCTCTCTCTGTCCCTCTCAGGCCAAATTACAATAAATAAATAAATAAATAAATAAATAAATTTTTAAACAATGATAAAAAAAAAAAAAAAAACTTCCAAAACTTTTTTTTATCACATTCAGAATCAAATCTCAACTTTTTACCATAACCTGCAAAGATGAACATAATCTGGCCACTGTTTACCTCTTATCACTGCGTAGAACTCAACTAACTTTCTCTCTCTCTCTCTCTCTCTCTCTCTCTTTCTAAGATAGTTACCTTCTTTCTGTTTTTTAACTCTACCAAGTCTGTTCCTGCCTGAAGAGCCTTTGTACTTGCTTGCTCTCTTTCCACAGAGCTTCACATTTCTGGCTCTTTCTCTTCATGCAGGTTTCAGCTGAAATTTTATTTCTTAGGAGAAGCCTCTCTGACTGCTATAAATCAACCTACTGCTTCCCCTAGTTGGTCTCTGACACATCGTGATGCCTTTTTGTCTTTGTGGTACTTAATACTCTCTAGAATTACTTGTGTATTTATTCCCCTTACTTTAATCTCCAGAATGTAAGCTTCATGAGAGCAGGGACGCTATCCCCAGCACCCAGATAGTTCCTGATGTATAATAGGTGCTCAGTAAATGCTTGAATGAATGAATGAATCCTTTTTCCAAATTTACTGACTTTGTAAGCCATGGTCTAATAGCTCCTGTGGCCTTTAGTTTCTTATCTTTACAATGTGGTCAGTAATTCCGATCTCAATGGGACATTATGAGAGTTAAATGGTTTACAGAGAAGAGGTGTCTACAGCCAAGCGGTGAATAGCAAAGGCACACAGCAACTCTAGGTTGCAATTAAGATTTGCCAAACTCTGAGAAAGAACATGGGAACCAGAGATGATTTTAACCCAGTCTTTTTCCTGAAGTGCTCAGTCATTTTGTCTGAGCAGGGATTAGAGATGTTGCAGGATTTGGATACCACGCCCCTGCCCTGCTGAACTTCTGGGAGCCAGATTCTCCCTAGGGCTGTCACACCCAGCAGCTGGGTGTGTTCTTGGGCCTGCTAATCCACATTGCCTTGTTTAATTGTGAATAAGCAGTCAAGATGCACTGACAATACCTGAGATTACAAAACTAACCTAATTCCCTTTTAAGGACACAATTTTTAGACAAGTATTTCTAGGTATGACACCAATGCTTAGTATCTCTGTATTTTAACAAAGAATGTGATAGCCATCTATAGTACCTTTTTGTGACTATTACAGATGACTATGGGATTTAGGCCTCTTTGACATTAGTATCTATTTAATTATAATTAGATAAAACAAAATAGCTCTCAATATTTTCCAAGATTCAAAAGCATTCTTAAGATTACAAATGATAATCACGATTCATGGTTAGAAGACCAAATCTCCAAATTATAATTTGATTTGTTTCTAGAGGGGATGTCTAATTCATTCAAGTCCCTACCTGGCAACCTCTGTCACATTACCCCGGAGAGGGTTATGAGCCTCTGAGCTCTAGTATTGCTTATCTTCTAATTAATTGAATCCAATAAAAGGGTAACAAAATTATGTCTGTAGCATGATATTGTTTTTTTCTTTAAGTTTATTTATTTTATTCATGACAGAGGATGGGCACATATATGAGAGAGAGAGAGGAACACTCTCAACGGGGTATCATCACACTGTTTCCTTTTTATCTGGCCCTCCAGTGGGTCAGAATCTTATGCATGTGCACATCTGCATTTTGCGTTTTCAAGCCCACCCAGGGATCAGAAGCTGCAGTAGGCCATGTGGCTTCCGGCATTGCAGTTCAGTTTGCTACCGATTGCACCACTAGGCTGGCACAATACCATTTTGACGAAAAATTTATATCCAAGCATGGAAGAAAAGTAGTAGAAGGACATATGCCAACATTTAATAGTGAAGTAAAATTTTAGAGTTTTCCGTTTATTTTTGAACTGTGTTGCATTAAGTATGCATGGCTTTTGTGGGTAGAAAACAAACTTAAACAAATCAGTTGCTTACATGATGGGGGGAAAAGCAGTCTGTGAATTTTATGTTCAGAAAGACTCAGGGGCTGAACTGGTTGTCAGTTACAGGGTGGCAGTTCTGAGATGGGGGTCCTGAATTCCAGAGCAGGAGAGAAGCGGCTCCTGCTGACACAGGGCTGTCCCACATTTTAAGAGGCTTATTTAGAAGTTAGGATGAAGTCAACTCTGGCTTAATTTTTAGAATAAGTTTCTATTATTTAAGAAGAGAAGGACAAGCCAGTGGTGTGGTGGCTAAGGTGCTGCACTCCCACATGGCCAACCACATTTCGATTCCCTGATTTGGTGGCTTGAAAATCACACTGGGTGTGTGTGCTTGTGTGCCCAAAATCCTAGGAGGAGAATGGAGGAGAAGGGGTTTTGATCTGGCCATCTCCCCTGGGGTGGGTGTGATTTCCCACTTTCCCTTTCACTGTGTCTCTCTGGGAAATACACATTCTCTATGGCAAGACAAGAAAGAAAGAAGAAAGAAAGAAAGAAAGAAAGAAAGAAAGAAAGAAAGAAAGAAAGAAAGAAAGAAAGAAAGAAAGAAAGAAAGAAAAAGAGAGGGGGGGAGGGACCATTTGGTTAGATTTTAAGCTCCATATTCTGCAAGTGGCCTTTCTTTAACAGAGATGATAAAGAGAAGATTGCTGCCCTAGGTGGGGTTTGGACAAAATGACACCTAATATTTCCTTCTAGGCTAGAGAGAGAGCGATCAAACCTGTCACCTTTACTTCTTTATTATTTACAACACCTCCATGAAATGAGTATTGTTTTTATCAATGAGAAAACTGATGCTCTGACAGGTTAACTAATTGGCCAAATAATCCCTGTCTGGTGTGTGTGTGTGCACGTGCGTGTGTGTATATATATATGTGTGTGTGTGTGTGTATATATATATATATGTATTCATATTTGATTTTATAAGGTTTTTACCATAGTGCATGTGCACTCACAGGAAAGAAAGAGACAGTAGGAGAGAAAGTGAGAAATCATCCTCCATGATAGCCATGCTGCAGTCCCTTCTCCTCTAGTCTCCTCTTGTGATTTTAAGCACACATGCACATGTGCATGGTGTGATTTTCAAGTTGTCGGATCTGGGACTTGAACTGTGGTAGGTCTTGTGGGAGTCCAATGCCTTAACTACCATGCCACCTGCTGGCCTCAAATAACCCCAATTTTGTAAGTTTTCTGAGTTAGGATTTGAGCTTAGATCTGTTTGGCCCCAAAGCCCAAAACTTTTCCACTGTGTCTACTACTTCTCAATATTGAGATTCTGCATCATTTACTCACTTTCTTTTTTCTTCCTTCTGTGTATTTCCACATTTTTTTCTTTTCTTTTCTTTCCTTTTTTATTTATTTATTTTTTTTACTTACACAATAGTGGTATTTGGTGATATATCTGGCTTTTATTTTGTTTCCGGTTTTGACATTTAAGGGCAAAGAAATAGATGACTGATTCCTGGATGGCCATGCCATTACTTATTATTATTATTATCTTCAAGTTTATTTATTCTTTCTGCCATGAATGAGGAGAGAGAGAGAGAGAGAGAGAGAGAGAGAGAAAGAGATAGCACCCCAACACAGTCTTGACACTGTGAACCACCCCTAGCCCTAGCCAGCCCCATGCCTGCTCCTGTTCATCCTGGATGTGAACTTGGCACCTTCCCATGTTGGTCAGCCTCGCAGAGTGTGGGTTACCACTGTGCCTACATATGATCTCAATATTATTATTTCTTGTCATTGTTGCAGAGGTATTAGGTAATAATTCAAAAAACTTCCAGTGATGAGTGTTTAGAAAAAAATCTTACGTGTTCTTAGATTTTTTTTTTCAATATTAAAATTTATGGAACGTGGTGTTCATTAAGAAAGTAATGGGAGGGGACCAGCAGTTAGCGTAGTGGCTATGTTGCTGGACTCCCATGCAGTCGACTGCGGTTCGCGTCCCGGACCCGGTAGCTTGAAACTCACTCCTGGCGCGTTTGCGTGCGTGCCCAAGATCCCAAGAGGAGAATGGAGGAGAAGGGATTGTGGTGTGGCCTTCCCCCCTGGGGGGGTGATTTCTCGTTTCTGTCTCTCTGTCTCTGTCTGTCTGGTGAGCACACGTGCTCTATAGCGAAAACCTCTCCAAAAAAATAAAAAAAAAAATAAAAAGTAATGGGAGACAACTGAACAACAAATTGGAACTCAAAGTGTGTGATTCAGGGCTGGTCTCATCCTGGGTTCTCTAAATTTCTTTTTCTTTGCAATGTGCACCTTCTCCTTTTTGTGTGGAATTCTCAATTCTTCTGTGTGTCTTA
Organism: Tupaia tana; assembly: GCA_026018925.1. Taxonomy (NCBI): domain Eukaryota; kingdom Metazoa; phylum Chordata; class Mammalia; order Scandentia; family Tupaiidae; genus Tupaia; species Tupaia tana. The sequence goes on from JAKSZU010000002.1 coordinate 81,807,795, forward strand.
ATCCAAAGTAATAGTTTCCCTATGCCTTATTCATCAGGCAGTAGCTCTTAATTAGGATGTCTTGATTCTCTAGTATGGCGCAACCACATAAAAGTTAAACTTAGCTCCCTAGGACTTGCACAAACAGAGTCCATCCTACATGTGCTTCAGCCCAACTGTCAAAATCTTCATAGTTAGGACTCCCCCACATTTGAATTATGTTGCCGCAGCTATGAGCTCAAGAAGGACTGCCGCATGAGACTAGAGCTAAGGAGGATGTTAAGGCTCAGGCCAACTGACCCCTTGACAGGCTAACATGGAGGCTTTTATCTTTGAGTTTAACATATTTGTCAACTTGACAGCAAGCTTGGGCTGCAGATTCCTGCCCTTGTGGGCTGCAAAGGCCCAGCAGAAAGAGCCCAGACGTGAGAGTCAGACTCATGACCATATAACTCCTGGCCCTCCAACTGAATGTATGGGATCTTATTTTCCCTGACCAAAATTTTATCATCTATACAATGGGATAATAACCATTCACAGGATTTTGAGAAGGTTGAATGATTGATGAAGCAGAAACAATGATGTGGAAATAAACAGGAAAATAGAAGCCAAACAATGGGTGAAAACTCCCAAATCAAGGTCCTACTGCACAAATTTTTATGCCTGATTTTTACCTTGGCCAAACATTTATGACCAATTTTGGAGATATAGACCAGTATCTTACTAAAATCAAAAGAGCTGTCTTTCCAATTGAACAGTCTGGTATGGCCAAAATCTGTGGGATTATGTATAAAAATTAGTACCAATGAAAATAAATAAAGCTGACTAACACATGGTAATCACTATTTAATCACAGTCTGGGAAATATTTTTACACTTTACTACCACCATCCTGTCTTTTAAGCTATTGTGTTTTATCAAAAGAACATATACTTGAAGTACTTGAGAGTGAAAAAAAAATTTTTTTGTGTATTTACCATGGCAGTGTCAGAATGGCAATGAAAGTAGTTATTAAAAATCTTAACTATGCTTTCAAGTAAGAAATAAAGTAAAACATAAATTGCTTTCATGAAATAAAGCTAGTTACAGTGATTAATGGTCAATAGTATGTATTATTTATTCTACCATGGAGCAAGGGGCAAAGATGTTTGAAAATGACTGCTTAAATATCAGTCTATTATATTTAAGAAGTGATAGTTATTTCCTACATTAAACAAAAATCAGTCTACTTATCCAGAACCCACATGTAAGTCTCAAATTCAGCTTTGGCTGAATAGTCAGAAGCCATCCTTGTTGGATGCAGCTGGGAAATTTTTGGTAAGGGTTCTGTTACTTGGTTATATAGAAGGTCGAATGGATTTGGTTAAAGCTGGATGACTTACACAGAGTCCAAAGATAAATTTAGTTGAAAATTGGTCACAGGTAGCCTTGCAGTCTCAAAGGGCATTTCTGACTAGACAAACAGCGCCTCCCAACATCCCCTGCACTGAAATAAACAGCTGAGTGTTCCCTCGCCACAGGCTGGGTAAATACTAACCAAACCGTCTGCCTGGATGCCAGTCGGAGCAACATTCTCTATTTTTTAGCAAAATATTTTTCCACTCTGGCCATCCAAGAAACTCTCCAAATCCAATACATTTCAATAGACTTTTAAAGCTTCTCTATTTTTCTCACTATTTATAGCTTTCAGATGTTGGCAGGTAGGGGAGCACTTTTTCTTCAGAATAAAGTTATAAGTGGCAGTAATGCAGTTTCATCATATGCTACACAGTATTAAGTAAGTATGAAAACAATCCTTCTTCCTTATGAATGCAAAGATTGACAAAGGCTAGAAAACAAAGTAATTCTCTTACGGACATTATATCAAGGATTGTAATTATATTGTGAAGAGTTTTCTTGGGCAAGGACACTGGAATGTGGTCCAGAGGGAAGGCCAGGCTGGTAATATGAGGGGAACCATATTTGGGAGGCTAGAGGTCCTAGGTCCAGGATGGGAGATCTGCCCGTTTTAGGAAACTAAGGCTGAGGAAGGCATAAAGGAAACTTAGGATTGCTTCGATGTGTGTTATATTGAGTAAATTACAAATTGTTTGCAAATGCAACTCTTTACTGGTCCTTATAATGACCCAAGGATATAGGCAAGGTAATTATTAACCCCATTTTATGGATGAGGAAACTGAGTTTCAGAGAAATGACTTAGCTGAGGTTTCCTGTTTAGAATGTGACAGAACTGGAACCAGAAATTCCATTTTTTGATGGCTAAGTCTATTTTTCTTCCTTAACTGCACAATGCTCCTCTAAGAATTCAGCCCATGGAGGTTTACAGTCTCATTGGGAAGCCATTTTATTCAACTGAAAAGGGCCAGTGATAGAAAAGAAAGAGACCTTAAAGGACTTTCTTAGAGAATGGAACCAGTATTCTAGTTACTAGTAAAGGATTATATTGGGCTGATTAGGAGACAGTTTGGTACAATTGAGACGTGCAAAAATTGAGTTAAAAATTCCTCATCTGTCACTGATCAGCTAGGTGACCTTTGCTGTTCTCATCTGTAGAGTTTTAACCCTGGGGATTATATGGAAATTATCAAGAATTGAGCCCCTCTGGGACTACTTGAGAGACAACCTTGAGAATTTGCCCCCAGAGCATCTGTGCCAGGATTCACTAAAGAGGCAGGACTTGAACAGAGAGACCACAGCTAGATAGAAGTAAAGGAGAAGGGACATACTGACCGAGAAATAGCCTGAGTGAAGTTACAGTGACAAGAGGAAGCGTGCTGCTTATGTGGGATAGTGAGGAGACGTGATAGATGAGTAGGCGCGAATATAAAATATGTGCAAAGTTCTGTAACATTTTTATCCAGAGTTTATCAGTCTGGATTTTATAGGTTGCTATGTCCCCCAAGTTCTTGTGTTGAAAACTTAATTGCTATTGTAACTTTATTAATAGGTGGGGCCTTGGGTCTAACTGTGGTGGTGCAGCAGTAGGGCACCATTCTGTAATGCTGGAGGCCACCCAGAAGACTGGGGTTCAGTTCTTGAGTCAACCTGTACTTACCCAGCACGTACACGTAGTGGCTGGCTATGAAGATGGGGGCGGGGATCACTGTGTGAGGTCCTGTGAAGGGTGCTTTTCTCTCTTTCCCTCTCTCTTTCACGAAAATAAATGAATAAAATTTAGGGATGAGTAGATGGCATAATGATTACATTGCTGGACTAAAACTTAGTTGACCGTGGTTTGAGTCCCAGACCTGGTGACTTAAAACTCAGGCCAGGCACATATGCATACCTGCCCAAAATTCTGAGAGGAGAATGGAGAGGAAGGGATTGTGGCATGGCCATTCCCCTGTGGGGTGATTTCTTACTTTCTGTCTCTCTGTCTCACTCTGTCTCTCTGGTGAGTGCACCTTCTCAATATCAAAGAATCCCTCTCAAAATAAATAAATAAATAAATAAATAAATAAACAAACAAACAAATAAATATTTTTAAAAAGAGGTGGCATCTTTATGAGATGATTAGGTTATAAATGGATTCATGTCATTATTGTGGGAGTGGGTTAGTTATTGCAAGAGTGGGCTCCTGATAAAAGGATGAATTTAGCCCCCTTTTTTCCATGTTTTATGTACTGACATCCAGCTTTTACCCTTCTGTCCTGGAATGACCCTGGCCAAGTGCCAGTGCTGTGCTCTTGCACCTCCCAACCTCCAGAACCATGAGCCTAATACACTTCTGTTCTTTATAAACTACCCAATCTATGGTATTGTTACAGCTACAGAAAATGAACTAAGACACAGGTCAGAAATCTACTCCTTTACTGTTAACCAATTGTCAGGATAGTTGGCCCATGTCCTCCTTTCCTTCCTTCCACCATGCCTGTTTGTAGGTATAGACTACTTTAGAGTATATTTCATGAGGGCTGGATTTGTTTGTCTAGGGCAGGGTTGTCAAATACAGGTCATGCATGTTGTCACACCCCTGCCAGGACAGACAATGCTAATCAATTCCTGCTCTCTGGGCATGGTCTCAGGATTCATTTCAACGTGCATGGGTTGGTTAGAGTTGGCTCAAGTGATGAGAACTATTTGCCAACATAAATCTAGGACACAAGTGGATCAAATATGGCTTTCCTTTTTTAAAAAAGGTAAAAGGATACTAGAAAATGCACTTCCGCTACCCTTTTAAAACATTTCTTCCCCTGCTGTTTTAATCTCAGCAAGAGCCTCAAGCAAAAATAGACAAATGTTATTTGAAGTCATAATCTAGTGAAGTGAGAGTCTAGCAAAGATTTTTTAGAAGCCTGAATATATTTCATGAATGAATGTCATCTTTTGAATATTTTGTCAAACAAATTGACTTCTGGACATTCTGATGTTTGTCTCATGTAAATTTGAATTCCCTTGGTGCTGAAATTTGGCTTCTCAGTTTTAATGCAAATATATTTTATGTGTACATATATGCAGAGGTTATAAAGTTTCCAAAGCAGGAGTTGGAACCCCAGCTCAGTCTCTTTCTAGCTAAGTGCCCGTGGGCAAGTTAACTAGATATTTTTTAGCTTCAATTTTTTCATATTGAAAAAGAAAAAAAAATTCTTTGCTATCTCACAGGGTTATGGTGAAGAGTAAATGAAATAACTCATTATAGCATTTAGCATAGTTGTCTTGCACATAGCAATACTCAATAAATGTGTAGTGTGTGTATGTCTGTGTGTGTGTGTGTGTGTGTGTGATACACAGCCAATATTATCCAGGGTAAATTAAGGATTTTGATGCTCACTGAATTGTTTGGCTAAATGCTGCATTTCTTTGCTTTTGTGGGTTTAAGTCAGAGTTTGAATGCTACTTCAATTCTGTTTTGTGGTTCCATCATGATTTTTCTTGTGTGTGTTTGAATTCCAAGAAAAATGTCCCCTTTTTTGGTAGCTGATATATTCAAACCACTAGTGCTGGAAGAAAAATAATCTGTCATTGAAGTAGATGAGAGTTGACATGACAGACTGTGCACTCTATCTTAAACATTCATAACATGCATAATATGGTCCCCATGGAATGAAATAACTCCTTCAGAGTCTTTGCAGTCCCCTGTATCATGGCTCTCTTAGAGCGGAGCCATTACAATTCTAAAACAGCTATGCCTGTTTGGGGAATAAAGCATCGAGAAAGAAAGGGATTTCACATACATAGCAACTGATGTTTTATACTTTTGTTAGATGTGTGTGCATATGTGTGCATACATAAAAGTATGTGGATGTCAAATGTATATGTCCATGTGGTACACATAGGTGTGTGGTGTTTTAAATTGTGCTGTTTGGTATAACTTATTATCTAGAAGTAAGTTCTTTAGAATTCAAAACCCTGGAATTCCAGTTCTGACTTTATTCTTTTATTGGTTGTGTGATTTTGGACAAGTCACCTGCTAAATCTTAGATAATTCTTATTTAAAATGGGGACAGGTGTACCTTCATAATATTTTATAAGAAGGATTAGTTCATGTCAGATCATGTGAAATGCATAGCAAAATGTTTGGTATGTATCAATGTCTTAATTAATAGAACTATTAATAATAATAAATAAGTAAAGCAAGTCATTAAAATAATGTCCATGTAAGGAAAACTGGTTTTTAGCTTCATTATTCAATGTCTTGCTTTGATTTTTATTTTACAGAATAATCATTTGTTAGCTTGAGTAATATATCATTCCTTAATTATAACTGTCATGTGAAAACTTTACTAATCCATGCCTCTTCTGAGAAATATAATCACTTGAGCAAATAACTAACTTTCTGACCCTGAGCTTTCTAATCTAAGAAGAAAGTCTTTCTCTGTGGCTGCATTCTGTCATGGCCATTCCTACCCAAAGGATGAAGTCAAATAATGGATTTTATAAGTATTTTGTTGTTTTATTTTTATCTTTATGCCAGAGGATGTATGTGCATGCACGAGAGAAAGGGAGAGAGAGAGAAAGCGGGAGAAATTACACACCCTCCCATGGGGCCGTGTCACGCCACAACCCTTTTTCCTCCAATTCTTCATCTGATCAGGATCTTGGTGACATATATGCATACCTGGCGTGCTTTTCAAGCTACCAAGGCCAGGACTCCAACCCTGCTTGTCCATGAGGGATCTAGCTTCTTGTGTGCAGCACTCAACTGCTGTGCCATGGAGCCAGCCTGGATTTCATGGTCTTTGCAAAGCATGTAGTGGCTTTGTGCATACTTAGGAAGTACTCATATTCATAGGTAGTGTTTCTTAGGAAAACTGAGATATTAGCACAAACAAATAATTAGCTCAATAGCAAAGTGTGATTACTAAATTTGCTAATTCTTCTCATTTGAAAGAGTTAACTTGTATTTGTTTTTAATAAGGAAGTATAGCCCATATTAAATTTCTCTTTTAAAATTCATTGATGATAATGGCATTCCCACGAAGTCTCTGGTTAATGGAGGTATTCCAAGAATGTTTAAGGGACACTAGGCTAAACTTTAATGTTCAGTAACTTTAATGTTTTATATATATCTTTATTGAGGTATAATTAAATATATATAATTTACCCACTGTAAGTACAGTTTAATTCAGTATAAGTACAATTTAATGATTTTCAGAAATTTAATAAATTGTGCAACCATTGACAACAATCCACTTCTGTCACCCCAGAAAATCACCTTGGACCTTTTTGTAGCCAATCCCAACTCTTAAACTTGATCCCAGGCAACCCATTATTTGTTTTCTGATCTATAGTTTTTCCTTTCTGTGAATTTGATACAAAATGTGTCTAAATTATAATTTTTTTGGTGTATGACTTTTGTCAATTAGCATAATATTTTTAGGTTTATTCTTATTGTAAATGTATCAGTGGTTTGTTCATCTTATTGCTGTATAATGTTTCCTTTGTAGATACATTGCATTTTGTTTAGTCACCAGTTGATAAGCATTTGATTGTTTCCAGTTTTTGGCTATTACCATTAGAGTGTCTATGAACATTCATGTACGAGTATTTGTGTGGATATATACTTTAAATTCTCTTGAGTGAGTATTAAGGAGTAGGATTGCTAGATTTTAAGTGTGTTTAACTATTTAAAAAGCTATCAAACTATTTTTTGAAGCATCTTTGCCTTTTAAATTCCCACAAGTAATGTATGAGGTTCTTGTTTTTCCATATTTTCATCAATGCCTGGTATTATCAATCTCTTGGATTATAGCCATTCCATTAGATATGTAGTTATTTCATTGTGGTTTTGATTTGCATTACTCTAATGACTTATGATGTTAAGCATATTTTTAAGAATTAATTAGCCATTTGAATGTCTTCTTTGTTCAAATATCTATTCAAATCTTTTTTCTTTTTTGGGGGGGCTGTTTCTCTCTGTACTAGTAAGTTGGAAGCATTCTTTATGTGTGTATATATATAAGTATTATATGTATGTTATATATATTTATGCATACAGAAGACTTTTATGAGTTGCAAATATTTTTTCCAAGTCTGTGGCTTGCTTTTCATTTTCTTAATGTCATCTTTTGTAAAATCATGTTTATTGTTGATGTCTCAATTTATTATGCTTTTCTTTTATGGATCATGCTTTTGTTACCATGTGTAAGAAATCTTTGCCTAGCAAAGGATCATAAATATTATCTTATGTTTTTTTTCTAGGAGATTTATAGCTTTAACTTTCACATTATGAATTAATTTTTGTGTATGGGATAAGTTAAAGGTCCAAGTTAATTTCTGACATATGGATATCCAACTGTTTCAACACCATTTGTTGAAAAGACTATCCTTAGTCATTGAATTGTCTTAGTATCTCTGTTGAAAATCAATTGGCCATAAAAATACAGGTTCATTCCTGATTGTCTATTCAGTTGTGTTGATTGATACACCTGTTCTTCGGCCAACTATCACATACCACACTGTCTTGATTATTGTATCTTTATCAAAAGTTTTAAAATCAGTTAGTATAAGTCCTCCAACTTTAAAAATTGATTTGTTTATTCTGATTCCTTTGAATTGCCATACAGTTTTTCAAATCAGCTTGTCAGTTTCTTCAGTAAACTGGCTGAGATTTTGATAGGGATCTTTGCTGCTTTTTTTCCCTCCTGTACTTTTAAGAATTCCATTATAAACATGCTGTTATGCTTGAAATTACCACCGAGACTCTGAGAATCTATTCATTTTTCCTTCAGTGTTGTTGTTGTTTTTTTCCTCTGTTCTTTAAATTGAATTATATCTATTGACCTATCTTTCAGTTCATTGACTCTTCTGTCACCTCCTATCTGCTGTTGGACCTATTTTAGACATTTTTCATTTTGATTATTACATGATCTAATCTCAGGTTTCCAATTCCCTCTTTTTTATAGTGCATATTTCTCTATTGAGATTCTGTGTTTGTTGGGTCATACTTGTGATGTTTTTTGTTAATTCATTGAACATGAAATAAACATAATACTTGTACCTATTCGATATTTAGTGTTAGTCTCTATTCACTGTTTTTTCTCCTGTGTATGGTCACATTTTCTTGAGCTGTCTCATAATCTGGGGTTGAAAATTGGACATTTACATAGTGTAGTGGATAATACATAAACTCTGAGACCTGATTTTTCTACTTTTTTCTTTGTTTTCCCCTTTTGTTTATTTATTTTTCTATGACAGAGAGAGAGAGAGAGAGAGAGAGAGAGAGAGAGAGAGAGAGAGAGAGAGACTCTCAACAGGGTCTGCACGCCACGACCCATTTCTAGTCTCAGCCAGCCCAGATCATGGAAATGTGAGCCTCCACCTGGCATGCCTAGGAAGGTCCCAAGAACCTTTCTCATGTGGCTTCAGTTGTGTTGCTGCTGTACCACCAAGTTGACCCATATTTTTTTCCTTTTAAGAAAAATTTAACTTGTCTGGGCTTAAAATGCAAAATCTCTCCTTCCGTGGCAATTTGTTGGTATCTGCTTAGTTTTTATATTCTTATTTTTACTTTTTAGTGTGGTGTATAAGAGTCACCTCTGTGTTGTCAAACTTAGGGCTCAGCCAGTGATTTGAGTAGAGATTGTACTTAAACACCTCTAGTCCGTAAGACTTTTACCTTCTAGAAATCAATGTACATGGGATTAGGGGTCCTATTCAAAATTCACCTGATTCTCAAGTCACCCTTGTTATTTTTGTTTATTTGTTTTTAGTTTTTGCTATAGGGTGTGGGTACTCACCAGAGAGAAAGAGAGAAAGTGAGAAATTACCCCCCTGGCAGGGGATGGCCACGCTTCAATCCCTTCTCCTCCACTCTCCTCTAGGGATTTTGGGCATGGACACATGTACCTGATGTGTTCTCAAGCTGCTGGGTCCAAGACTTGAATCATGAAGCTGGTCATGTGGGATCCAACACCTAATCTCTATGCCACCTGCTGGCCCCACTTTTGGTTTTTACTTCCAACTAGACTCTCTCAGGTTTCCTCTGTGCAAAGCTGTAGTGTTCCAGACAACCATGGGGAGGTAGAACTCTCATATAGCCTGGGAAAGGTGTTCTCTTTTCCTGGGTCTCCTCATAAAAGTTCTGTCTGTGAACTGCTTACCTCAAATCACACCACAACCTCAACTAGTAAAGCTGTGGATTTTTCTTATTTATTGTTTACATGTTTGGCAAAGCCATGGAGCTTTACCCCTCTCCCATAGTCAGTCTCTTCCCTCTGGTAGCAAAAGTTGCTGACTTTCTACCCAGACCCTGTTTTAGTCATGAAATTAGTGGGGGAGGAGGTGGACAGGAATAGGAATATTCCCAGACTAGAAGGTCATGTACTCCAGCTGTTTTTAGACAACACTTTAGCACTTTTTCAGAATAAATGTTTCTCAATTCATGGTTGCATGTTGGTTACTTTCCAGACACTTGGCATGGTTGTTTATGACAATTTTGTTCAATTTCATACTTGCTTTATGAAGAAAAGATTTACTGAGTTCTTCACGCCACCGTAGCTAAAGTTTCCCTTAGGTCTCAAGATATACTTTTAATTTATAAATTAAAGATTTGCCTTTTACTTTTCTTCTTCTCTTTTGCGTATGAATGTATGAATGTGAATATTCATTTATGTACATACAACTAGTCTTTTTTTTTTTTCTGGAGAGGTTTTTGCTATAGGGCGCGTGCGCTCGCCAGAAAGACAGAGAGACAGAAAGCAAGAAATCACCCCCCAGGGGGGATGGCCACGCTGCAACCCCTTCTCCTCTGTTCTCCTCTCGGGATCTTGGGCATGCACACACACGCATCCGGCGTGAGTTTAAACCACCAGGTCTCAGACTCAAACTGCTGTCGGCTACATGGGAGTCCAGCGATATAGCCATTACGCTAACTGCTGGTCCTATACAACTAGTCTTTTAAAGGTCATCTGTGGAGGAGCCAACAGGTGGCATCGTGATTAAGCACTGAATTCCCACATGGCAACTGTGGTTCAAGTCCCAGACCTGGCAGCTTGTTTCTCACTTTCTCTCTCTTTCTCTCTTGCTCTTGCTCTCTGTCTATTCTGGCCAAATTAACAATAATAATGAATAAAATTAAATAAAATAATTCTTTTAAAAAAAAGATCATCTACTTTGTGCATGGCGCAGAGTGATACAGTTCCTTGGTTTCATTACCTCACTAAGTCCCATGATTCTAGCAACACTTTGGCCAGAGAAGGGACTAGGAAGTTGATGGAAAAAGCCTTGGAGAAGGGACAGAAATATTTTTGAAGGCCACATCCCTGAGACACAGACCCACTAAAAGATTGAGACTTCTGAAGATTATGGAACTACCTCATGCCCACCTTGCAAACGGATGATATAAGCAGAGAGATGGGAACTAAGAAAGTATCGAAGGGAAATGGAAGATATAGTCAGGGAATCAATAAATAAATTTGAAGATAGGCTAATAAAACTTCCCAAAATCAAATGTAAGGAGAGGAAATAATGGGAGCAAAACAAAACCAAACAGAATCCTAAGGAACTGTGGGTTCAATACCAAAAGATGCAGTGTAAACATAACTGGGATGTCTGAAAGGGAAGAAAGAATGTCTAAAGTAAAAAGTATAGGAAAACTTTTAAAATTAATGACAGACATTAAACCACAGATAACCAAAAGAACTTTCAATAGCCAAATTCAGAATCATTTGAGCAAAATAAAGACATATTGGGTTGTTGGAAGTCATGACACATTTTTGCATGGAAAAACATAGAAAAATATATCATGACTTTTCTGACAACTCAATAGTTTAGTATTATATTAGCATTCAAAAGATAAAATAAAATGCCCATAAACCATACTGATATAAATAAATATTGAGTAAATACATAAAGGGAGAGGATAGACATGTCCTCCATGCAAATTCCAAATAATTTAGACACTTCTCTAACAACAAGGTGGTACACATAACGTCCACCTTTTCACTGCAGGCTACACAGAGTAACTTTAATCCAATAATTACAGTATGGAAAGGAGGAAAAAGAGTAACTTCACGTGGATAAAACTGACCGACATTATCTCAGCCAAATGATCAAAGTTTTCAGTCATAAGTCATACTGACAGCGTGCACTTGGATATAAGGTAATGAGAGTGGCACTTCACACTTCCGTGGTCTTCCTCCTACAACCCCACAACCCCAGATTAATCATGTCAAAGACACGAAACCAATCCAAATTGAGGGAAATTTTACAAATTACCCGATTAACACCCCTGAAAACAGTCAAGTTTATCAAAAACAAGACACACCTGAGAAAGCATCATAGTCTAGAGGAGCCTAAGAAGAATGAGACTACATGTCATGTGGTCTCCTGGGTAGGATTCTGGAACTGGAAAAGAATATTAGGCAAAGCTAAATAAATCTGAATAAAGTATGGACCTTCGCTAACAATAAATATCAATATTGGTTTATTTGTTGTGGCAGTAGTACCATACTAGTTGAAGATTTAAAAAATGGGAGAACTCATGCCATATGTAAAAGTCAATTTTAGGTGGGCCAATGTCTTAAATGTCAAAGACAAAACTAAAATATTTAGAAGGAACACATTATTTAAAGACTTTAGATAAGTAATGATTTCTTAAACAGGATGTAAAGATTGCATGTGAACCCACACATATGATAAGTCATACTTTAGAAAAACTGAAAACTGCTATTGAGAAATGTGCCATTAAATGTGAAAAAGAAAGGCCATAGTTTATTAAAAAAAAAAACAAAAAACAACAACAACAATAAAAACCAATATAGCAGTGTGGCCATTGCTCCTGGGAGTGATTTCTCATTTTCTGTCTCTCTTTCTCTCCAGCACATGCACAGACCCTATAGCAAAAATCTCTCTTAAAAAAAAAAAAAAAAAAAAAAAAAAAAGTGCACAATATACATAGAGAGGCATATCACATAGAAAGAAAACTATCTAATATATACAATACTTGTTGTGTATGGAAAGATGCCCAACTTCATTAATAACCTGGGAATTAAAAGGTAAAACACGGTGAGGGCTGGCCCATAGCACAGTGATTAAGTGTCGTGTTAAGGGAACTGGATCCTGCGTGGCTGACTATGGTTTGAATCCCTGCTCAGTGGCTTGGAAAACATACTCAGTGCATGTGCATGAGTGCCTAGGATCCTGACAGGAAGAAGAAATAAAAGAATGAGGACTCCCCCAATGTGGGACACTTTCTCTGGTGTGTACACATGTCTTTTGGCATTACACGCACAAATGCACACTCACAATGAAATGCTATGTCATACTCACAAAATGGGTAAAATTATGAATTGGATAATTATAAAACATTGACAAAAATGTGTAGTTATGGGAACTCAACTGCTGGTGTAACTGTAAAGTGGTGTAACCATTTAGTACATCAGTTTGGTATTAGCGAAGCTAAAGATCTGCATCCTATGTAATCTGACAACTTTCCTTTTAGGCACCAACTTTAGAGAACCTCTTGCATCATATATAGGTATTTATAGGTTGATATACAGGTCCTTTTATCAAACATATCCAGCATGCTTATATAAGAATGTTCACTGAAACATTGGTCGTAATAGAATCGGAAAGAATCTAAATGCACGTTGGTATTTGAATGGATATATTGTGGTCTATTTGTGAGTAGAAAAAATGAATTATATCAAAATAGATGAATCTCAAAAATAATTTTAAATGATAAAAAGCAGTCTCAGAAGATTTCATACAGTGTTATCCATTTATGTAATATTCAGAAATATACCAAAGTAAACATAAATTGTTTTTGGACACATAGCACATGATAAAATTGTTTGCATACTGGGACACTGAGGTATTCAAATGTTAAATAAACACTTCTCTGGATTCTTTTTATGGAGGACTTATAGCTAAGTTTTTTTTTTCCCCTTTTTTTGTCTCTTTTTGGCTATAGGGATGTCAGCTCTCATTTTTCATTATGTTGAGAATTCATGCTTCTAGCAGTACTCTCCATGCTTCTGTAACTTGCTGCTTTTATTTTTGGTGGCCTAAGAAATAAAATAACTAAACTTGTTAGAATCTTGCATAAGACAAGCAGTCTACAGATCTGGGCCTAGGACACTCTCCTGAGCAGATTGCATGACCTTTTGTGCATTGGCAATGCAAGATTTCATTTATTTAACAAATATTTAGCAATTCCCTGCCACATGTTAGACTCTATTCTGGGTTGTAGAGATACAGTAATGAACAGTAAGACAAATCCCTGAACTTAGGTAACTTACAGTCTAGTGATACTTTTGTGGACTCTTGATTCTATTCTGAATTGACAGTGCTACTTCATAAGGCTAGATGAATGAGGAATTTATGTACCCATGAACATATACAACACTCATATTTCAATGTGTATATATAGAAATACGAAGTATGCAGCCAAACAGGCATCAATTATATATATGACTGTAGACAATGTGTAATTGCTTTAGACCAGATGATGATGTCATGTAAAAATTCTATGCTATTATACCATTGGACACATTCTATATCTTAGTGTATATTTGCTATGGCCTAACCAAACAAACATGAGTCGGAAGTAGAACAAGAACTTAAACCATGTTTTCATGATAGCAGTTTCCTTCCAAGTTTAACTAGAGGAATATATATTACCAGTATGTAAAGTAGGTGATATTTCTAAAGTTGACTCAACACTTCAGAGCATAAACTATTCATCTAGGGGTCTTTGACGTTGTATTGGACATGATAATGTAGACTCTTTTTTTCTTTTTTTAAGTTAAATTTTTTATAGAAGGATTTTTGCTGTAGGGCATATGCGCTTGCCGGAGAGAGAGAGAGAGAGACAGAGACAGAGAGACAGAGACAGACAGACATCCTGGCAGGATGGACATGCCGCAATCTTTCTACTCATTCTCCTCTCGGGATTTTGGGCATACATGGACACATGCCCAGCATGAGTTTGAAGCTGCCAGGTCTGGGACTCAAACCACAGTCGACTATGTGGAAGTCCAGCGATGTAACCAGTATACCATCTGTTGCCCCCCACCCCTTTTTTTGAAATTGCTGCTGGGCACATGTGCTTGCTGGAGAGAGACAGCGAGAGAAAGTGAGAAAGCACTCCACATGGGGGATGACCACACCACAATCCTTTTTCCAACATTCTCCTCTCGAGATTTTGGGCATGCGCGCACACACACACACACACACCCACACACACATGCCTGGAATGCTTTTTGAGCCTCTGAGTCAGGGACTTGAACTGCACAGTTGGCCATGTGGATCTAGCCACCTTAACCACCACACCACTGACTTGGTCCCCTCTTGGTTCTTTTTATCTGAAAAATTTTATTTCATCTACCTTGTCAGGATTCAACACAATAGAAAGAAACAAAGAAATAAAGCATTCTATTTAACCAGGGCGATGTATTAGAATCCCTCTTGGTGATATGTAACTGTCTAGTAGCATTATTTAGTTACCTGGCGTTTAAATTCAAAGTGTAACTTCATGAGCTGTCATTCTGACTGTGGTGTTTCTGGTTCAGAGACATGAGCTGCTTTGAAATAGCCATTTCAGTTGTCATTAGAAAACAACTCTTTCACAATGTTCTGACACTAATAGTCAGGGAAGCATTTGAGAACAAGAGGACACTTGAATTTTCTCAGGGATGAAAGTACATGGCCTCTGGACCCATATTCTCATTTCACTGGGTACAAATAATGACTAATCAATATGAAGGGCCAGGTGGTATGATAGGTTAATTCACTAGGAGTTAGTGTCTCGACCTGGGAGTTTACATAAACATCTTGTCTGAAAGCGAGTCCAGTGAGTGGGATGTTTGTGGTGGGCTGAATTCCTGCTCTCTCCCCTGGTTTAGAACAACACATATTTTAAATAGTTTGATTCAAGTCACATGATGGTTGTTTCTCCTGAGGAAAATCCCAGCACTGGGTCAGCAGGTGGGTTACAGACTAGTGATGGCTGGGACGTGCTGACAGCTGTGCTTCAGGGTCGCCTGGAGTCTCCTCCACCTCCCTCCTCTGCCACTCGGGGCTTGTCAGTCACTCCTGGCCATTGCTGCTGTCATTTAACTAATTCACCCAAACCATAGCTTAGAAAGGCAGTAAAACAGAGTCAACATCAACGTGGTGGGTACAGATAATGCATAAGACCAGACCCATCTAGATGATGGATTTTTTTTTTTTTTTTTAAAAAAAAGGTCTTATGTTTTATAGTTCTAAGTGATTAGTTTTATACTGCTTTACAAAGTAAACTCAATGTACAGGTCATAATGAATGAATCCCTAGATGTTTACCAAACCCCCAAATTAAATTGCATTCTTAATTGTTTTGCAAATACATTGGCTTACCTAATTAAATAGGAATGACTCTATGTTGCTTCAGAGGATAGAATACTGAAGCCTTTAGGACTCATTTCAAATTAGCCATTCTGCTTGATTAACAAATTTGGCCCATTCAGGTTTTTTGGTACTGTGAAATAATGTTATACTGTATGGGATTTCTGAAGCAAATGTCTTAAATAAGTTATAAATTATTATTTTGGAGATTTTTAACTTCAAAAATATTTATTTGGAGTTTTAACTCTGGTATTTAAAAAAAATCATACTTTATATTCTTAAGCATTGTGAAGACAAAAATAAATTTAAAAATACATTTCGACATGATGATGGGGCTTTATGTAAGATGTGAAATTATTCTGAAAATAACAATAACGATAATTTTAAAAGGAAAGGATTTATGTGCATCTAAAGTACCATGGTAAAAATATTATCAGCAGAAGCATAGAAAATCGTGTTTATTTTGAAATCCCAGTAGTCTAAAATTTCAAAAATATTTGGGCACATATGTAAATATTTTAATATAAAATTATTTTCTACAAGAACATAAAGTATAAACATGTATCATTCTTTTTCTTTTTTCTTTCTTTTTTTAAGATTTTTGCCATAGGGTGAATGCACTCACTAGAGAGAGACAGAGAGAGGGAAAGTGAGAAATCCTACCCCACTCCTGAAGGGAGGACTACACTACAATCCCTTCTCTTTTATTCTCCTCTAGGGATTTTTAGGCACCCATGCACATGTGCCTGTTGTGATTTTCAAGCTACCAGGTCCAGGGCTTGAACTGTGATGCTGGCTATGTGGGAGTCCAGTGCCTTAACCATCACACCACTTACTGGCCCTAACAGGTCTTATTCTTATTTCCATAGGTAAAAATTCGTTTTTTCTTTTCACTTATAATCTAGTATTACATTTAAAAACATTTGGAAAAAGAGTTGAACAAAATAGGACCTGTGAATTTTATTTATCTAACTCATAATATTTCCATTTTTTTTTTTTTCTAACTCCTTGAAGTCTATTCTCTACTTTGGAAAACAGTAATACTGATAGCCTTGTTATTGTCTTGTGAAAGAAGATATGTCTTCTATCTTGTCCCAGAAGTGTCTTTGTTTTTAATGAAAGTTTTTATAGTTCAAAATTTCCTCATAAGAGGAATTAAAAAAATCAAAGTTCTTTTTGTAGATATTATCTATTTTATTTGTTATTCTACTCATGTTAGTCCTTAAGAGAGTGGGTTTTTAGACTGCAGTGGTTTTCAGCGTATCATTTTTTTGTAAGCTATTTTTTTCTCTCAGTTTCATCATGAACTTTCTGATGGTCTTAGTGATGTCACTATTGAGAGTTTGGTTATCCAACGGTCACCTGGTTATGAGATGAAGGCAGCTGATATTTGTGCGGCTCATGAAGAGGGAGTTTAATTTCATTGGCTAGTCATTTCATTATCATTTTATTAAGGGAAAAATGTTAAAGGAATGAGAAACAAATCTATTTCAGTATTTAATGCATTTTGTGGCTCCACTTTCAACTTTGATGGTCATTTCCTAAACTGAGGTTTCTGAGGGGAGACCACTCCTTTATTCTTATTTTAATTAGTGGCCTGACAATTTTTTCCCCCAATGGCCACCGATTCCTAGGAATTTGAAGGCCTGGAAAAAATTAGTTTTTTTTTTTTGTTGTTGTTGCTGTTTTTTTGTTTTGTTTTTAAATTCGGTCTCTGAGGAATTTTTTTATGTTTAGAATTTCTGTTCAAAACAAAAGTACTGTAGAAAACACCTTCATGACAAGCAACTTGCCTGGGGAGAAATCAACTTAGATCAGTATCGGAAAGTTTCTTTTTCCTGCTGTAATAGGATGGGAAGATTTTTCATTTCCAGAATTTCTCCAGTGGGGAATTAAGTGTGTGTTCGAAGTAGAACAAAACAAACTAACAAACCAAAAAACTCAAAGTGAAATCACCAAATACAAATACTCAAGTAACAAAAGACCTGAGCAGAGGCCAGATGACAGAGCAGTAGATATGCAACTGGATATCACGGGGCCTCCCTTTACGTACTGGACTTCCATGTGGGCATGTGCCCTTGGTCCTGGCTGGCTGAGTCCAGGGGGCAGTCACGGTGTAGGAAACCTGTTGGGGGTGACTCTGTCTTTCTCTGTCTCTCTTGCAGAAGAAATAAACTTAAAGGAAAACAATGAAAGACCTAAATGGTCTCCTAAGAAAGTGGGTAGTATTAACCAGCAGTTCCTCCGTTTTGTGGAACTTCTTGATGATGTTCGATACAGAAGTTGAAAGATAGTAGCTAGGACACAGGTATATTGGTCCGAAAAAAACGTAGATGGGTGAAAAAGGAAGAAAGCATATATGAAGAAAGGGAAAATTTGGAAGGGAAGATAAGGCAAGATGAGGTTATACATGTTACAGACAAAAGGAAAAAAATCAAAACTTCTAGTGCAGCTTGGCTGAACAGGGACTTAGAGTAGAAATTTTGGTAAGGCCTTTAAGCCGTTTGCTGAGATGAGCAAGAAGTAATGCCACCTTCTTCCTCCTCTGTGTGTTTTCAGTGAAGGCTGCACTGGTTATTAAAATTAAAGTGAATGCATTGTTTTGGGTGGAACAAAGTAGGTATTAAGTAGTACATTTAGATGGGAACTGACAAAGGAGGGGTGTACAGCTGACCGTGGGGTCACACTGGAACTTAGCCTCTTCATAGTGGCAGAGCATTTAAGGTGGAAGACTTTTTTGAAAAGTGATTATAGGGGACAGCAGGTGGTGTGGTGGTTAAGGCACTGGACTCTCACATGCCTGTGGTTTGAACCCTGGATCCAGTGGCTTAAAAATCATGCTGGGCATGTGTGCATGTATGTTCAAAATCCTGAGAGGAGAATGGAGAAGAAGGGATTGTGACATGGCCATACCCCCTCGGGTAGAGGTGGTTTTTCACTTTCACTCTGTCACTCTGCAGCTAATACCATCATCCTATGCAAAAAACAAACAAAAAAAAAAACCCAAAAAACAAAAAAACTCAAAAGAAATATGATTTTACAAATCATCTTGAAGTGTCTTTTTTTTCATGTGTAGAATTACATAGCAGAGCTAGTTTCTAAATATAGACAGGCATTAAATAACTAAGGTTCTAAATATACACAGGCATTAAATAACAAAGATGAGTGTCAATCTATATGGAATTTCAGCCCTACAACCTAGAAAGCTATTCACATCCCTGTTGGCTTTATGTTGATAAGATATGATGGTTAGGAGCCCCAGTTTTTATAAATTCACTGTTGATTTAATATATGATAGTTTTAGAGGAGTAGAATAAAAATAGAGCCAGGGCTTGCTTTGGCTATCTGATCTTATCTGAGTTCAGACCTAGTTTTATCATGTATGAAATAAGGAATGTGGGGAAATGACCTCTAAGGTCCCATCCAAGTCTAATATGATGAGTTTATCATTAGAAAAGGTTACTCCTTAAGTGGCTATAAATGTTGCTTTGATCTTTCTCAAGACCTTAATTTTCCAAATGGCTTGTACCTCCTAGAAATACCAATAAAGTGAATTCAGACACAACTCTTAGTTCCAGAATTACTCTCTAGCATCATAGTGCTTCTGAAGTTTTTGTATATTCTCTTTTAAGTGGAATTTGGTTTTCACCAAACAACTTTATAAATAATGGAAATATAAAATCTAATGAATGGAATAAATGTTACATAATACTGAGTTATGAAGGCAATGGTATTAACAGTAAATCAGTTCTGATGGTGATAATAGTTATAAACCTAATTATAGCAAATTTTTTTACTAACAGCGTTCTTCATTCATGATAAAGAGCTTTAAAACACTATGGCTAAATTGATTAAGAAATTCATTTCCGGGGACCAGCAGTTAGTGTAATGGCTATGTCGCTAGACTTCCATGTAGTCGACTGCGGTTCACATCCTGGACCCGGTGGCTTAAAACTCACGCCAGGCGTGTGTGCATGCGTGCCCAAGATCCCAAGAGGACAATGGAGAAAAAGGGATTGTGGCGTGGCCATCACCCCTGGGGGGTGATTTCTTGCTTTCTCTCTCTCTGTCTGGCTGGTGAGTGCACACGCCCTATAGCAAAAACCTCTCCAAAAAAAAGAGAAATTCATTTCTCAGGTACAGAAAAAATGTTGACCAGTGGACTGATTTGCTCATTTAACAAAAGAATACACTGGTAAAAAGTCCAAATACAATCTCCATCTTCATGAAGCTTACAGTTTAATGGGAGGGTCAAGCATTTATCAAACAAATATCCAAATGCGTAAGATTTTCACTTTGCTGTTAGAAATAGAAGAAAGTGGTACCTTAGATGTTATCTTAAGGAAGAGTAGGAGTTGATGAGTACAAGAAAGGAAGGGGAGTTGTTCCCATCAGTGACATCTGTGGCAAGAGGAAGCACCAGTGAACGAGAGAAACGAAGCAGAAGACTTTTGCTGAGCAGACCAGAGGATAACATGGTGGCATGAGATCATCCTCTGACTCCTATGCCGTGTCATGATGACTTGTTTTTATCTTAAGAGGTGCACAAAATTATTGAAGATGTACGCAATGGTGGTTGGCAGGGGAGTGGTTGTGGAGGTGCTGACATTATATTATCAGAGTTTAAATATGGAAAGATCATGTACACTACAGTTGGAAAAACAGACGAGAAGGTCAGGTTGGATGTAGGTAAATTAGATAAAAGATAATTACAGATTTCTATGAGTAAGTTCTTAAGAGCTCAGAGTAGTAAGGTGATGGTAGAAGTGAAAAGAGTTGCTAGATTTCTGGCGTGAGAGAGTGATGAGATTTTCTTTTTTTTTTTTTTTTTTGGAGAGGTTTTTCACTATAGGGCGCGTGCGCTCGCCAGACAGACAGACAGAGACATAGAGACAGAAAGCGAGAAATCACCCCCCAGGGGGGATGGCCACGCCGCAATCCCTTCTCCTCCATTCTCCTCTCGGGATCTTGGGCACGCACGCACACGCGCCCGGCGTGAGTTTTAAGCCACCGGGTCCGGGACACGAACCGCGGTCGACTACGTGGGAGTCCAGCGACATAGCCATTACGCTAACTGCTGGTTCCCAGTGATGAGATTTTCTTAGCAAATATCTGCAAAGTTTAGGTACATTTTATGAAGGCAACTGTACTGGCAACTCCTACACTACTGTGAAACCCACGAGCTTCAGATGGAATGGGGAATTGGGAAGAAGGCTCATGGTGTGACTAAGTCACATTGGGAGTTTTCTGTCTCTCTTTCTCTCTTTCTCCATCTCATGTATACTTGTTGTCTGGCATTAAAAAAGAAAAAAAAAAAAAAAGGAAAAAAAAGTAGGTTGGAAGCCTTGAATGTCAGGCTACAAGGGAAGCATGAAAAAGAGAATCAAAGTAGTATTACAGAAATTTAGGGCTTCTCTGCTGATGGCCCTACAAAAGAGGAAAGTCAAGTCAGAGTCTCAGCAACCTGGCTAGTCTCCAACCCAGTGTCGTCAGTCCCAGGGATGTTTTATCATGTACTGAGGGGAGACAAATTTTTAGGAAAGTTAATATGTGGGAAAAAATGCAGGGGGCAGCTGGTGGCATGGTGGTTAGAGTGACTGGATCTCATGTGGTGAACACGGTTCAAGTCCTGGACCTGGCAGCTCCAAAAAACACACTGGATGTGTGTGCATGTGTGCCCAAAAGCCTTGTAGGAGAATGGAGGTGAAGGGATTGTGGTGTGGCCATCCCACCTTGGGGGAGTCTTTCTTACTTTCCTTCTCTCTCTCTCTGTCTCTCCCAAGAGTGCAGACACCATATAGCAAAATTTAAAACTGCATGTGTAGATGTTCAGCTCTGGGCTGTAATTATTCCTGTTATCCCAAAACTTTCTGTGAAGTCTCTTATGGAAAGCAGCTTTGCATTAGTGGTCCTTCAAGGACAACTAGAGAGATGACACTATATCCATGCTGGGGAGAATCAGACTAGGGAGGAAAGAGCAGTGTCCAGAAGAGATGGAGGGCAGAGAACAGAGAAGTGAGTTGGGAGCAGAAATTCTGAGGGAGCAGCCATGGAAAGCCTAGGTGCACTCTTTATCTCATGCCTCAGAAACCGTAGCACACATTAGGGAAGTCTCAGGATTTCCACAGGACCAGGAATAGAAGCTTAGACACTTTTCTTGGATATTAAATATAAGATGGCTGCAGAACTCGGAGTGGCGTTAGTTATAGTTGGTTCAGAGCCAGCTGTAGGGATGGAATCAGCAAGAAGGTGCTCCCTGGGCCTCAGACTACCTTGAATCAGATAAATGTGTGGTGGCTCGTCAGGGCATTGGGTACATTGAGACCCATGGACTTGATGTATATGTGTTTGGCCAGTAAACTGGTACCTTCTCCGATCTCATACCATAAACCTTATCATTCTTCTGTTTTTGTTACTATCAGAGGTTGTGATTTTTATAACAAAGCAAAAGAATTATTTACAATTATGCTGAAGTAAACATTGAGTCCATTCTCTGCTGGGTATATACACACAGTGATTAGAAAGGTATTGTAAGAACTTTTGAGTATACTGAGTATTACCTTTATGTTACAGATGAAAAAAAAAAAAATGAAGTGTGGAGAGGTTATAACTTACCCAGTGCTACGTTGGTTGTGTATTACAGGTTCTTAACTTGAACCCATGACAGTTGACTCCAAATCCAGTGCTCTTTTTATCTTTGCCAATTTCCATGAATTTATTATAATTCAAAAGCTTTAGAAAGTGGTTTTTTTTCCTTCCCTCACTGTTATTTTTCCTGAGTATCATGCCTTGTTACAGACAGACCTGGGTAGAGAAGTATGCTAAGTGTCTGTCTTAATGACAACGCTCTTTTTTGTACTGCTTTCTTTACTGCTAGATAGTAACAAACAATGGGATACAAAAACTAAGTTGGCATTCTTTAATTGGGAACCTAATTTCATGTCCTGTTAATTTTTTCACCAGTAGGCAAATAATACATCTTTTAGAGAATTGCAAGAACATTCTCATCCTAAGTAGTACTTAGGATTTACAAGAGGTTAGGGGAATGGCTTTTCAATCTAGTAATTGTTTTTAATGTGTATTCACTTCCTCTTGCTCCGGGAACTCAGTAAAATGTTATTTGTTCCCTTGAGAAATTATTTTAGATCTCAACATTGATAACACACCAAATGTATGCAGGTTTTCACTTACTTAACTTATTAATTCCAGGGAAACAAGAACAAAGCTGTATGAGATTTCATTGCCTTGCTTTATTCCTAGCTTCATAGGCTAGTGAATGGCCCCCAAGATCACCTCCTCCAGCCCCTGCCTCTAGTGTGTTATTTATTTATTTATTTAGATTTTTTGCTAGAGGGCACATGTGCTTGCCGGACAGACAGAGAGACAGAATGCAAGAAATAACCTCTGGGAGTGATGGCCAGGCCACAATCCTTTCTCCTCCATTCTCTTGAAATCTTGGGCATGCGTGCACATGTCCCCAGTTTTAAGCTGCCGGGTCTGGGACTCGAACCATGGTTGACTACATGGGAGTCCAGTAGTGTAACCATTATGCAATCTGCTGGTTCCAAGTGTGTGATATTTAAACAATGAGAAAAAAAAAAAAGGCATTTCCATGCTTCTTAAGATGAAACAATTTACCTTCTTAGCCAAAATCTATGTTAAGGACCACATTGTTTACCCCAAGTACATTGTTCTATTCAAACTTCATTGTTTTCATCCCCACCTGGTAACTTCAGTCTGTAAATCTGTGTTCTGTTTCCAGTGGAAACAAGACCTAAATAGTCAGCTGCTTCTGTGCAGAAGTGACTGACAGATACAATACATGAATACATGAACCAAGTCAGCTCTCAACCCACCACATAGTGTCCATCTTAAAAACTGTTATTTGCTGGGTCCAGTTTTTTCACTTCTGTAGCCATCTTAAAGGATCTCTTTTAGCGTTTTGTCTCCTTTCTTCCTTGGAGTCCAAGATTATGTACGGCCATAAGTTGTTCTCAACACTGTTGGGCCAGATGGGTAATGCCTGCTGTGTTCTAATTCTGAGTCAGAAAAACAGAGCCTTGATTACTTTATTTATTTATTTTTTAAGACTTCATTTGGCAACAACCAGATCTAGGATTTTAGGTACCTGGTGGTGTGAAAAGAGAGGAAGCTGCTAACACGGTCCATAAAGTGTTTATTTTTCCTTATTTAAAAATATTTATTAAGTGCTAACTAGATACCAAGTATTGTTCCAGCCACTGGGGATGCATCCGTGAATAAAACGAGAATTTCTACCCTCGTAGAACTTATATGACAGGTGTTATGTGTCATATGTATCCTGTGCCATGTATTTATGGTTTTTCTTAGCATGTGTTTATAGTCTGTAATGTATCTGAGGCATCTACACGTCTGGGTAGTTCTCATCCTCCCGTCCTCAGAAACAGTTTCTCTTAGCCCTTCATACATACACACCTTTCATGTTCAGATATCACAGATGTGCTGTCATCTTTGTCTTCTCAGTGTGTGCTATGAAGGATCCAAAAAAGTTTATGAAGGGGCCAGGCAGTGCACAGTGATAAAACATGATACTCTGTGAGGCAGTCCCACATTTTTAGGTTCCTGGTTCAAGTCTGGAGACCTCCCAGAATTTGCTGGGAATATGCTGGTTCATGATCCAAGGTTGGCTTACCCCTGTGTTGGATTTGTGGCATCAAGACCTTAGTAGGGGTACTGTCTCCCTCTCTTTCTCACTGTCTTTGTTGCTCGTGGAAGAAAGAAACAAACTTTTTTTTTCTTTAGGTTTTTGCCAAAGGACTTACGTGCTCACTGAGAGAGAGAGAGATAGAGAATGCACATGAGAAATCACCCCCTCCCTGAGAGAATGACGATATCACAGTCCCTTCTCCTCCATTCTCCTTTCAAGATTCTGGGCATTGGCACCAGCAGTTAGTGTAATGGCTATGTTGCTGGATTCCCATGTAGTCAACCGTGGTCCAATCCCAGACCTGGCAGCTTAAACTCATGCCAGGCGTGTGTGCATGCATGCCCAAGATCCCAAGACGAGAATGGAGGAGAAGGGATTGTGGCGTGGCCTTCCCCTGGGGGGTGATTTCTCACTTTCTGTCTCTCTCTGTCTTTCTGGCGAGCACATGTGCCCTATAGCAAAAACCTCTCAAAAAAAAAAAAAAAAAAAAAAAAAAAAAAGATTCTGGGCATGAATATACACATGTTTAGTGTGTGTGGTTTTTAAGCTGCTGGGTCTGGGGTTTGAACTGCAGGTGGCCATGTGGAAATTCGGTGCCTTAACCACTACATCACTTGCTGGTCCAAATAAAAAAAACCTTTAAAAAGTTTATGGAGAGTGTGTATTATGAAAAAACTCTGTATGGATTTCAATTTTTTTCTACTTTGAATTAAATTCATACTTTAACTACATTTTTACCAAAACCGTTTTTGAATCACCTTTGTTTGTAATTTAAGATAACTTTTGATATACCATAGTCACCCAGTATCCAGGCCTTAAAAAGAAGTGATTTTTCTAGCTTTTTACTTTTTAATTCATTTAAAAGATTACATTCAGAAGAATTTTCTGATTTTGAATTGTCAGGTATTCCCTGTCTTTGCTTTTCACACTAATGGCATAATTTTGCATACAGACAAAAACAAATTAAAAATTGAAATGGATTCCGGAATATTCATAACAATGGTAGAGATTCAACAACAATTCATCTTTATAAAGTTCACAAGCGTTTGTAAAACATGCAGTAAATTTACGTGGTAACCTCACAGGCTAATTTCAGGCCTATTTCACTTTAGATCTATTCTTTCTCCTGTTTTCTTCTCCCACCCCACATGCCACCATTCCCACCTCCACTCCCCAACACGTACACATGGACACACACGCACACACACACACACGCGCGCATGCGCGCATGTACACATGCACATCACACTGGCCTCTAGTCACACCTACCTAGTCAGAGCCTCCGGGACTCACCTGACCTGTCCATGCTTTAACGCCTTTACATAGATTTTCTCTCTGCCTGGAATACAACTAACTCCACTTCTCTGTCTGCTTGCTTAGGACACCACCTCCTCTTTCTGACCAATTCAAACACAATTTTTCCATCCCTGTTGCCTACAAGGAAAATAGTTCTTTATGCTGCCTTTGGACCTCAAGTTCAGCACTTATCACCCCGAACTGTAATTAAATTTGTTTGTGATCTTCCCTTTTATGCTGTGAGTTCCCTCAGGGAAAGGCTTATGCTTTAATACCTCTTGTAAAGCTAGACTTCCGTGGCAAATATTTAGAAAATTTTCATTGACCGAATAAGTAAATGAAAAAAAAAAATAAAAGAAATAACATGGGACTTGCCTTTTCTACACCCTGAGCGACTGAATGCAGTTCATCACACTGTAGGATAAACCAAAGAGGAAAATCTAGGAGAATAGGGAGAAAAATTAGGGACTGTTTTCTTTCTAAAAATGTGTTATTTAATTTATGCACGTTAGAGAGTATGTGCATGTGAGAAAGAGAGACAGAGAGGCAGCCATGACACAAGACCTCATTGTGTCACAGTTCCATTCCTCTGCCCTTTAGATCCTCGGGGACCCGACCACATGTACCTGCCATTTGTAGACCGACTGGGGGATTCAAACCTGTGACTGGTCATATGGCTTTCATCACTGCAGTTTGGTTTGCTACTGACTGTTCCACCAGTATGGGCCCTAAAATTTGGGTTTTTTTTTTATCTTTTTTCAGGTTATTTTTCAAAAAAATTATCCAACTATGAAAACAGCTACTAAACCATGGCTGCATATTGGATTCATCTGCGGAGTCTTATAGAATGATGCCTGGTTCTTAGTCACAGACACTTTTGAGTTAATTGGTGTTCAGGTGGCCTAAGTGTTAGCTCCCCAGGTGATTCTAATGTACAGATGGACTAGGCTCAGCCTCTATGCCTTGCAGATCTTTGTAGTATTAATAGTTCTCTGAGGGACCAGCAGTTAGTGTAATGGCTATGTCGCTGAATTCTTGTAGCCCACCATAGTTCGAGTCCAGGACCCGGTGGCTTAAACTTACGCTGGGTGCGTGTGTGTGCATGCCCAAGATCCTGAGAGGAGAATGGAGGAGAAGGGATTGCGGTGTGGCTATCCCCCCTGAGGGGTGATTTCTCGCTTTCCATCTCTCTGTTTTTCTGGCGAGCACCCTATAGCAAAAACCTCTCAAAAAAATAGTTCTCTGAGAGTGAGATGTGGGCAGCAGCATCGGGGCATAGAGTATGTGTGAAAAATGATCTGATTCCTAATTCTCGATCAAGGAAGTGGGTTAGAATAGGCAGGTTAATAAATTGCTTTTGAATTTATTAATATTTTAATGTTTTAAAAGAATTACTTATTTAATCCCATTTGTTATTATTATTTTTTTAATTTAACCAGACAGAGACAGAGAGAGTGAAAGGGAAAGCAAGAAAGCAATCGACCAGGTCTGGGGCTTGAACTATGTTTGGCCATGTGGGAATCCAGCGCCTTTAACTACCATGCCGCCTGTCGGCCCCACATTCATTGATACTTTAAAATTTTGAAGTATATACCTAGAGTAAATGAGAAAAATATTTAGGTATGTATACCAAAAGCCTAGTCAAAGAGGTTATTTTAAAGTCAAATGCTCCTATAAGCAAGTCTTCAAAGTTATTTAGCTTTTGCTTGAAAGTTGATTCATTTTGAGCTTCTAATTTCAGACTACATAAACATACAGGTAAATTACCTAGATAATTGAAGCCAAACCTATTTTAGGCTCTAATTATCCCCACTACTTCAGGTGAAAGTGAGTCTTTATTTTGAATTATTTAGCTAATTGAGGACAAAACACAGCTTTTGTCTGTTTCTCTGGATAGTTTACAAGTATCATTGCAGCTTTAATGTCTCCATTTTCTGAGGAAAATGTTGACAACACAATGTTGGGATGGGAGCTTCAGCTTGTAGACAGCTAGTACTTACGTTCGTATGATCTGGAATTTTTCTGAAATATGAGAAGGGCATTTGTAGAATTACTTTTAAAAAGTTGCTTTTAAATTAAAATATTGGCTGCATAATACTATATTGCAACCCGGATCCAATTGAGTACTTGGAACCTCATCCAAGATTACCCTGATTGCCCAGAACCAATGATGGGCTCTGATTCCCTTTCCTCCCATCCGAGCCTGAAATCTCTTGGCACCAAAACTAGATTTAAACTAAATAAAAGGCTAGATACTCTGAAATGCTTGACAGGATAGAATTATTTTTATTTCTATTGTGTCAATGTAGAATGTATGAGCACATGTTTATTCTTAAATTTTTCACAAAGTAGGAAAAACCTCTTGGAGCAACAGCCTTCATTTCAAAGGGCACTAGTGTGAAGAGTAGTTTTTTTCTTTACTCATTACTCCAATCAATGAGTGCAAAGCATTAGGACTCACTTTATTACATGGATCCTTACAGCAGAAACTGAGATGGGAAGGTATAACAGCAGGGAGGGCGACTGTGGATAGTAGAGGTAGTGAGGGGGAGAGCAGGTGGGAGGGAGGAGGAGGGGAACGAGGAAAGAAATAATGCGTTTAATTGACACAAAAATGAAAAGTTATTTGCTAATGATAATGTATAAGATAATGTGTCTTGACTGACAAGCACTGTATTTATGCTGGGAATAAAGTCATGTTTTGTACATTATAAAAAATACATGGGAGTCTTCAAAAAATTCATAGAAACTATGTATTGGGAAAAAGTATGCATAGATTACAAAGTTTTGGAAAAAACTATGCTTAGATTACAAAGTTTTTTTTTCACCAAAGTAAACTTATACTTTAATTCCATTTTTCCATGAAGTTTTTGAAATCCCCTCATTTATGTTCTACTCTTCTTAGAATGCAGTAGAGTAGGCCCATCTTGGCCCTGACTATGGTGAAAACACTAGGAGATTCTTATTATTACAGTTGTGAGGTTGTGAGGACTATGGCAATATTCAGATAGCTATAAGGAAGGTTAAAAAATATAGGGCCAGTAGGTGGCATGATGGTTAAGGTGCTGTATTCCCACATAGCTGACCATGGTTCAATTCTTAGATCCAGCAGCTTGAAAATCACATGAGTGCATATGTGTGTATAGTCAAAATCCCAAAAGGATGATGGAAGAAAAGGGATTTTGGCATGGCTATTTCCCATCTTTGTCTATTTCTCTCGCTCTCTCTGGTGAGTGCATGTGCCCTATGGCAAAAATCTAAAAAAAAAAAAAAAAAAGAAAGAAATAGATATTTACAAGAATTTATTTCACAGCAACAAGTGCTGAATATGGACTTAGAACTGCTGATACTTTAGTAAAAAACTAAAACCATCTGAAATTTTATTTCAAAATATTGTTTTATTTAAATAAATTTTCATGTGGCTTTTCTAAATTCAGTCTAAAAATATGAAGTAATGTTGCTTGCTAGCTCTTGAACAGTGTTATCTTCAAAACCAACTTTTTTCATCCCCATTTACTAAAAAAATAATGACTCACCAAAAATTGCACAATTCACAGCAACATAAATTGAAATTTAGTTTTTCCTACACATCATCCCCACCTTATTGATGTCATGGGTTATAATAATAAATTCCCTAATATTTCAGCCCTTTTACTCCCTCTGGCTTGGTGCATGCATCTGTGAGAGCTCGGTTAATGTGGGTCTGCTCATTCCTGAGAAGTAGGTACAGTCTTGGTTTCTGTAATCTTCAAGCTGGTTTTTGGAGACCTTCTGGATACACTTTCATTCACCCCTCAAAGATGAGTAGCTAATCCTGCGACTGAGTACAATACTGGTGATGTGGGACCAAGAATGGTTGAATGTGGGAAATTAGAACAAAGGAATACTCCTTTCCCCTTCCTTAACAACACTCCTTGTAAACGTGATGTCAAAGCTGAAGACTCTGGGGCCATCTCATTCCATCCTCACACTGTTGGTGTCAGATGCCTTAAGTGAAAACTTCCTGTTGGTATTTTCCAGACTTATTTTCAAAGAAATAGATCTTTAAAAATAGTGATTCTAGGTAATTTTTTTGGCAGCTTTCACAAGGGTAGTAAGGAATGGATAGTGATTGTGAGAAAAGTGAATTTACTGAGTAAACTGTCATACATGTTTTCAAAGTACTTTATGTACATTAATTCTTCAAGTCCTCATAACAACCTTATGAGGCAGGTACTATAATAATCTCTAGCCTACAGAAGAGGAGAGTGAGACATTAAGTGACCAAAGTCAGTGGCAATTAAGTGGAAATGATGAATCAAATGAGAACATCACTTCCAGCACTTGGCATCATTACTACCATGCCATGCTATGCTTGCCTAGAAGATAGACTGTTTTAGGAAGGGAAATAAGAATATTTCTTTGAGGTCATATTTATGGTAAAGATGTCTGTAAGAAAACTCATGCCCAAGGAAACTCTCTTTTAGAACCTTCTCTGTGATACATGACATCAAAAATATTGTAACTGTATAGTAACATCAAAGGTTGGAGAATTGCATTGAAAAATTAGAGTATGTTCGCAACAAAAAGGTTTTTACTTTATTAGATGTAAATTCATCCCAGCTGTAGTGATGCAGAGGCAATGGTAGTGCCCTGCAGTGCTGGAAGCCATATGGTGACTGCGGTTTGGATCCTCGGTTGGCTTGAAAAACACAGGCAGGCAGGCTCCCAGGATCCTGAGGAGCTGGAAGGCAGTGGCAGGGGAACATGGTGATGAGACCCTATGGATGGTGCTTTCTCTCTCTCCCTCTCATGTCTGCACACATGCTATCACTGGGAAAAAAACTGATAAAAAAGAAATTGACTAATAAGGGATTCATAGTCATTGTTAACTGATCAAAACCTGATTTCTGACACTAAACAATAGCATACAAAACCAGTCAGAGAACAAACTTTGAGCTGAATTGCAATGCCTCATATGGTTAGCAACCTCTTTTTTAAAGAAATGGTACCTTCTCCAGGATGAAAAATTCTGTTAACTTAAGAAAATACATTTTTGAGCTTAAAAGGCTAGTCTGATTTGTTTTGCTCAAATCCAGGAGAAGTCCACTTATTCATCCATAAACTCATAAAGCAGAGAGGTCAACTGAAAATGTGGTCTCATAATAAATAATTAGATCATAAAAGAGAGAAAATATAATCTGAGAATAGGTATTTTAAAGCTTATTTTTGAATTTTAGAGTTTTGGAAAAACTTACATTTGGAGAAATGTTAGAAATGACTTCAAATCATACTTGTTAACAAATTCATAGATTTTTATAAGGGCACTTTAAAAAGTTAAGAAAAAAATGAAATTAAAATATGAGTTTATTCTGGTGCAAAATAAATGTTAAAATCCATGCACAATTTTTTTGTTTTACATATTTTCATGAACTTTTTGAAGGCCCCATGTATTATCCATATAAATTCTGTGTTTTGGCATCCATGAAAAAGAAGAGAGATGTATATATAACAGTAAAAGCACTTCAGTTTTTTAATGTTTTTAAAATTTTTGTTTTGTTCTTTGTCTTTGACATAAAATGTTTTGTTTTCTGGCCCTATTTAGAGGGAGGATAACCATTTATGTAACCAAGCTGAAAGTATGAGTTGCTATTATAGTTTGATCATGACACACAGGTGCTGGAAAATTAGACCCTTGCAATTTGGTTGATGCTAAAATCACAATGAAAACTTTTCTGTTGTTTAGTTATCTTGCTTTCTTTTGATCTGTTCTTTTTCATTGGACAGTTGCTTTGGAAATACCTGACTCAGAGAACAGCTTAAACTGATAGACATGTATAAACTGAAGTTTCTCTGCATTCCACAATTTAAAGGACTCAATTTTGAAATGTAAAATTTGTATTGCTTTTTACCTTGAAAAGATAAAGGTGCAGATTATTTTTTTCTGCTCTTATTCACTATGGTCACCCAGTGTGCAGAGGGAGGGCCCAACACGCCAACCTGGGACCTTCTCCTATGAAGGCAGTTTAGTTACCACTTTATTACTATCTGACCTGTGTTAACTAGATACTTTAAAAATTACTTTTATACTTAACCTATCATTATCAAAAATATTCACTAAATCACAGGTTTGATGTACTAGCTTTATATTTTTCTATTACTTAGTAAAATACATACTAAAGTATTAAAATGTAAAATGCTCTATCTTAGTACCACCTCATATCAGCTGTAGTACCAGTATTGGGATAAAAACTGTCCTCCTACAACAACTGGGTATTTAGAATAAAAACATTAAAACATTCCCCCCTCTCTCCTCTCTGTTTTAGGGTCTGAAAATGGTGAACTGACTTGTAAAGTTACTACTCAAGTAGTATTTCTCAGTCTCTTTTCCTCTGTATAAAAATGATGACTATCCTTCTCTTGAGCATAGATCTCTGAACCATCGTGGACTTTTGGATATTCTGGGCAGGTTTGCCATCACTCCACCACTTTCTCTCTTGCTGAGGAAAGTATGCAAGTGAGGCAACCTTGATTTTCTGTATTTTTAAGAGTAAATCATTTACAAACTCAGTCCTTTAATTATGAGTAGTAAAAAACAATTTCCTTGCAACACGCCCCTCTACTGATTGCAACACCATGCTTGAGAGCCTCTGAGCTTACAAATTAAAAGGCACTGCCAGGATTTTTGTTGCTGTTTCAAATTTGCATTTAAGAAACAGTGTATTTGGAATTATTTTCCTGAATTACAAATGATTGTTTTAATTCTGCTCTCTTTAATACCTTCTTATTTATTTTCTAAAGTATTTCTTTTAATTTCAAAATTTTTTAAAGTACAGTACTGAGAACTGTATGTAACTGATTGATTATTATGGGGATTATTCTCAGTAATTATAGGGTGAATAACTTGTCCTAGTTTGCCTGGGACTTTCCTGGTTTTAGCACCGAAGTCCTGCATCCTAGGAAATTGCTCAGCTCTAGCTAATGGGTCAGTTGATCATCCTGAAGCAGGCTGACATAAACTAGAGTGTCTCTGGATAGGATTTTAGTTGGTGTGTAATTTGGTAATTCCCATATTTAAATAGACTGAAATCTTGGACTTCAACCTAAGAGTTGCAGCTAAAATAGGCAGAGAGATCTCTGTTGCTCAACCTGCCCATTCTCTAAGTTGCTGATGTAGTGAGCTCTTGAAACACACATCTTAATCACATCACTGTGCTGCATACGTGGCTTCCTAATCATTTTAGGAATAAGCCCAAACTCTTGTGAGTAGCTCATCTGGCCTTGCTTGCTTTAGCTCAGTGGTTCTTAAACTTACTTTGGTAAAAATCACCTAGAGATTTGTTAAAAATGTAGATTCTTGTGTCCCTGGTACAAAATAATGAGTCTGAAGAATAGATAAGAGATACTTTTTTTTTCTTTTTTAATAATTATAGTGAGTGGCTCATTGTTCTTAGACCATGTCATAAGGAAAACAAATTTAGTTCCTATTTCCTTTTCTAGGTCTAATCTCTCACCCTCTCCCCTTCCACTTTATTCTCTGAGGTTTACTATGTTTAAGTTTTCTAGTGTTACAGGTCTTTGCACACAATCCAATCTCTACATAGACATCCTCTTTCCTGGGAAGCCCCTGCTAGAGTTTTCTCTCCATTTCTCTCCACTAGGACCCTGTCTCCTCCCACTAAATACACACAGCATGGCATTGCAATTGCCTTTTCCTTGTGTATGTGTCCCTTTAAACCAAGTTCAGGGCCCACAGATACCTCTCATTAATCTTATTTATGACTGCATTCCTAATTCCAGTTCATTGTGGAGCACATGTTTAGAGCTCAAGAGTACTTATTGAGGAATAAAATTACTTTATTAATGGATAGATTGCTGTAACACATGGTCCTAGCTAGACTACACCTAGACTTGGATATGTTGTGTTAGGTTACTCCCTTACTGAGCTCTATTCACTGCATCTATTGTTATTTTTTGGGAGGGGGGTTGTTCTTTGGCTAAAGGAGTCGTGATTAGCAAGTGGGAGAAATGCTGCACCATCAGGCAATGAGGCAATAGAATGAGAATCTAGAGGGTTAGAGAAATGTCACTGTGTTTCCCCACCTAACTGGATGTGGGGGCCTGGTCTGGAGCCTGGCTAGAGAAAGGGATACTGACAATTTCATCCAACTCTCAGGGGCTCAAGGGCACATAGGGTGTAGTTTGCGGGCTTGGAAACAGGGAACCACATACCTCTCCGCACCACACACACACACACAAACATACACAACATACATACCACACACATTACACATAAAACACACAGTCCACGTGTAACACAAACACAGCACACATAACACACACACACACAGACAGACACACTACACATGGTTTCCCCCTCTACATCACCGAGGACATGGCTGTGCCCCTGAGGGCTCTGGCAGCCATCATCAAGGGGTTGTGATTTCTCAGTGAGAAGCAGCCATACAATTGTCCTGAGCACACCTGGGCCCCTGATCCTTTGTAATCTCCTGAGATATCCCAAAGGGATTTGGGGTGGTATTGAAGGAAAGGTCATTAGCTGAGATCTGTGTTAATAAATGGCGCCTGAGCAGTCTTCTCATTTGGAACTCATTAGTGAAAATTGGGCATTTGAATGAGATTGAAAATAAATCAAACGGAGTATTTAGACAAAGCCTATCATAAAACTTCAGTCTCTGATTGCAAAGATAAGACGTCCTCATCAGAATGCACTGGGAGATCTCTGAATCAGGGCTAGCTTAATTTTAACATTGTATTGCTTCATGGACTTTCAATAAAGTCATTTAACATAAAAGACACTCCCATTCTTGACAACTGGTGGTGCTGTGGAGTTCTTTTCTAGTTTGAGGAGATTTGTGCCTAGTCAGTGTAGAGCAGGTCCTACTTCAAATCTGTTTGTGAATAACTAGCATTGACCTTGCTGGTTGTTATACTAGTGAAGTGCTGCTGCATTAGATTGTGTTGAGCCCGTTTTATCAGCTTGGGAAATGATGAGGTGTGAACACACAGCTGATTTCTGTCTAGAAGAGTTTCACAATTGTGTAGACAATGACTGGACAGAGACTCAATGTGAACTCTACACTTTTACCCAAAACAGTATTATCATCCCTGGGCGAATGGTCTTGTTAGGATCCTTGGCAATACGCAGATGTGCTCCTTGAGCAGTTCCTTGAGATAAGCACCTAAACTCTAGTAACAAGGAAGAGAACTTAGTATTCCTTTTTAAAAAATAATTATTTATTTTAAAATTCCATTTGTTATTATCATTTTTTTACTTTGACCAGACAGAGACAGAGAGAAAAGGAAAGCGAGAAAGCAAGCTGCCAGGTTCAGGACTTGAATCACCAGCATCCATGTGGGAATCCAGCACTTTTTACCACCATGCCACCTGCTGGCCCCCCAGGAGCTTAGTGTTTCTATAGAGGTGCCTGGAGGTATGCCATAAATCTAGGGAAGCGTGAATATAAATAAGGTAATCAGGTAATCACAATGGGCATTTCCTAATGCAGCAACACCTACCATGCAAAATCCTGTTTTCTATTATGTATGTGTGTGTATATATATATATATATATATATATATATATATATGTTAAGTCAATTTATGTAAACATCATAGAAAATTTCTGTGGCCTTAGCTTTTATATAATTGTAAGCTTTTTTTAGAAGTTATTTTCTCAAGGGGGAGATAGACAGTTAGACAGGTAGATACCCCCAATAGGGTTCTCACACCACAGTCTACCCCCAGCTTCAGCCAGCTTGGGACTTGGGTATACATGTCCTGGCATACTCAGGGCAGTCCCTGGATGTGAACCTGGGGTCTTTCTCATGTGGGTTCAGTTGCATTATCACTGAGCCACCCTCTAGCCCCTCTATTCAAAATAGAGGAGTATTTCTCAGGGGGAAAAAAATCAATGTATTTAGAAAAGTGGAGAGGCTACCTAGAGACAGAGTAATAGACACATTTATTTTAAAGATCACACATTTAAAATTTTTGAAAAGCAGAAAGAGAAAAGTGTTAAGGTAAATTCACTGAGATTTCACAATTTCAACACCAATTACAATAAATGTTTGAGATACTGGAACTCTCATAAGTATAAATAAAGCCAGGAAAAGCTGTGCTTGACTTTCAGTTGGGTAGCAGTAGGGGATGCCAGATGTGATGAATGAAAATACTAGAAAATATGGAGAATTAGATGGCTTCAAACTCTGGTTAGAAACTGGAGGGAAGACCATGATGGTTCTGCTTCCTAGGAGAGAAGGCAGCAACAAAATGAAGTTATTCCCAAGACCACAAAGAAGGTAGCTTTTAGATGGGAATAGCAAACTCACAAAATGTCACTGCATATAAGAGGTTATATGTGAGTCAGTCAGTAAAATGGTTTAGCAAAAGCTTCTGAGATGGGGCCAATTAGCCATTTATGCCTCTGGAGCTAACACGCCCAACCGTTATGTCACCCAGTCCAGTGGAAGAAAATATGTGCCTATTTCCAAGCTCATGCCCAAAAAACAGGCATGTAGGCAGGATTTGGAGGCAAAAATGATATGCCCTGTTAAAAATAGAACATAGAACAATAACTCTCAGAATTAAACCATGAACAAATTTAATAAACATTAGAAATATACAAATTTACCTTAAACTGGAATTCTTAAAACGGTGATAGTAGTGGACAACCATAATAGAATCATCTTGTTTAAAATCGCATCTACCCTAAAACCATCTGGATTCACTATTAACATTAAGTAAGGTACTGGTGGTAATATGTCATTCCTCTCAGATGTGCTGGGGTGGGAAAAGACAAACAAACAAGCAAACAAACAAAAACCAAACCAAAACCAAAAAACACCTTGTGCATTTCCCTGTCTTCAAGTGATTGTAGGCTATAGATTTCGTCTGAAATGTAAAGAAGGAAAGCAATGGAAGTTAGCTAGTCATAGAAACATTGAGTAAGTTAGGGAATAGAATAAGCTCTAGTTCATAGGTCTTTTTAAAGTTTGTTTATTAATTTATTTTGAGAGAGAGCAGTGCCCTTGAAAGGGTCTCACCACACTCAGTCTTCCTCCTCAGGATCATGGGCATGTTCATGGGCACACCTGGTGTTGTTCAGGTTGACTTAGAATCTGAACCCAGAGCTTTCCCATGTGGCTCCAATGTTGTACCCTAGCACCTGTGACACTGCAGCTGGGCCTTATAGGTATTTGGATTAAAAGGAATCCTACCTGAGGAAAATTAGTTGAAGAACTGCACCTGATGATCCTTGTCTGTACTTGGACTTCATCCAGACATTGCGATCCCAGACTTTGAACCTGAGCTGATGCTGTAATAGGATGAGAATTTTTGTGGCTTTAGCCTGGGGTGAGTGTTGTCTGCCTGTCTGTCTCTCTCTCTCATTGAGAACCAGAGAGTGCTGTGGTAGGGAGGCTCTAAGGAGGCCGCTAATGATCTTCATCTTCTGGTATTCAGTCCTTCGTACACCAAATCAGGATTGGCTTCCGTGGCCAATAAATTATGGCAGAAATGATGGTGTGTGTCGTCTGAGGCTATGCCATAAAGGCATTGCAGCTCTGTGGGAACCCAGTTGGTATTATATTAGAGCACTCCAGCAGCCCTGTAGAGAGGCTTACATGGAGAGAACTTGACTTAGCAGCACCAACTTGCCAGCCATTGAATCATATTGAAAATGGATCTCCATTTTGTTGGGTGACTGCAATCCTAGCTGACTTTTGGCTCTATCCTTATGAGAAAACTTCATCCAGAGCCAAACTGAGCTTCTCAACTCCTGATGCAGAGGAACCATGAACAATAATTAGTTAAATATTGTTTCAAGCCACTAAGTATTGGAGTGATTTGTTATATACGGGCAGTTAAGTATGGTGTGTGTGTGTGTGTGTGTAGAATATATAGATGAAGAAATGATATCTATACATTTCTTCATTTACTTAGAACAAATTCAGAATAACATGCTGGAAAAATTTGTATCACAATCTTTTTTGTTGTCCTGTAATTTTTCTGTTGAAATATTATTTTACTCATTATTATTACTATTATTTTAATTTGACCAGAGAGAGACAGAAACAAAGAAAGAGAGAGAGGGAAAGAGAGAAAACAAGTTGCCAGGTCCAGGACTTGGACCACAGTAGGCCATGTGGGAGTCCACCACATCACCTGCTGGTCCCTGTTCAGTAATTTTTAAGTTTATTTATTTCTTCCATGAGTGAGCAAACGAGTGAGAGCGAGAGAGCGAGACTTCCAGCTTTCAGCTAGCCCCGATCATGGGCACCTGCATGCCTGGGATACTTAAGGAGGT
The DNA here is from genome assembly GCA_026018925.1 of Tupaia tana. Taxonomy (NCBI): domain Eukaryota; kingdom Metazoa; phylum Chordata; class Mammalia; order Scandentia; family Tupaiidae; genus Tupaia; species Tupaia tana. Next base: position 81,845,829 of record JAKSZU010000002.1, read on the forward strand.
CTCTGCACTGGAGCAGTGAACTTTCCTTTGTATAATTGCCTTGCATTTTATCTCTGTGCTGCTGTCTAGCCTCCGTGGTTCACAATCTTATATGGTGCTAAGAAATACCAATATTCAATAGGGAAATAGAATGCCCGTTTTTACTAGTAAGCTGATTATTTGGCATTATCAAAGAATTAGGGGTTCATTCATTCATTGTAATTGTAATAGTCATCACGAAAACTAGTACTGTGACAAACAACAAGAGCTTATGGTATCAGGTGCTTTACTAAATGCATGCATTGTCTCATTTATTCTTCATAACTAAACTGTGATTCCGATATTACCTTTCCCATTTTTTTGGATGAGGAAGTTGAAATTCAAAGAGTTAAGTGTGGTAATGCAAAGGTTACACAGCTTTTGAAGGTCAGTTTCTTGACTTTCTGTTTTACCTGTTTATTAGAAAATTTTGCTTGAGGAAGCCTTGAATTAAAATGTGGGACGTGGAACTAATTCTCAGGGTCTCCACTCGGAGTGCACCAGCGATTTAAGCTAGCCATGTAAGATCTGTTTTCAGTCTATGAGCTATTCTTATTTCAAAATTGCCATTGTTAGTTTATGTAATAGGAATCACATGGATCATACTCTGGTAGTTAAACAGGAAGATAAATGAGATGAGTCCATGCTACAACTAATGACTTCTGAGCCTTGATTTCCTGCTTGCATTTCCTAACTGAAGACACTGGGATCGCAGGCTGTCACTGAAGTTAAACAAAATAAATCATGGGTTGTAAAATTAAAAACAATAACCCGATTTTATGGCTGTTTTGCTCAGACTGTAAGAGCATTGAGGAGAATGGTCACGGCTGAACCAAGCTTAGATTTTGCTAAGGCCAATTTTATGCCTTGTCATGCTTTTCATTTTCCTTTGCTTCAAGCTAATGGTAAAACAATTGGAAGATTGCTTTGAATCAAACATACCACAGCAGAAACTTTAAAGAAGAGAATATATTAGTTTAATAGCTCAATAAAGCAAGATGCAAATGTTCCTTTTGGCAAAAGTTTCACTTAATTTCAGCTCAAATTTTCCAGATATTCTTCAAAGGTAATGAATTGGCAAGTTATTTGGCATTCCTAGTTGCATATTTAAGTGAAGATAAATCTTTATGGTTTTCATATTAAAGTTATGAGTGACTATTCCTTTTATTAGAAATTAAAAATCCCTCTATCAACCACTAGCAAAAATGGTATAAATATATTCGTATGTGACTATGTTTGTCATGTGGAGAGGTAGGGAAGCGGGGGTGGGTTCTGGAAGTCAGAGGCAGTGTGGGCACAGAGCATCAAAGCACAAATTCTTGTTAGGGTGGAAGGAGCTAAGGTGTGGGAGAATAGTCACATGACTTTAAGTCAAATTAAATCTTCCAATTTGGCAGGAAATTTTATTTAGTCATTTTGGTGCTCTAGGGTCATAAGAAGATAAAAAGACATCTATAAAATTGAGGAAAGTATCATGGCTACTGCTGAGGTCTTTATCATCTGTGCCTTATTAGTCCTTACCAATGGACGACTCTGCTGTCCCAGTGCCAAGGAGGGCATGATGGGGTTTGCCTTAACTGGGAGCTCTACTTCCTAAGATCCAGACTTCTATGTTCATTAGGCAGACATTGTATTTCTTTGTAGAAATGTATTTATTTATTTACACCGAGAGAGAGATATTGATTGATTTCCAACAAGGTCTAATGCCATGACTCACTTCTAGTCTCAGCCTGCTTGGATCCTGAGCACGTGTGTGGGCACCTGGCATACTCAGGGAGGTCCCAGGACACAACCTGGGAACTTTCTCATGTAAATCCAACTATACGCCCACTGCACCACTACCTGGCTCCTAGGCAACTGTTTATCAGGACAGATTTTTTACCTTTTTTTTGGAGAGGTTTTTGCCATAGGGTGCGTGCACTTGCCAGACAGACAGAGAGACACAGAGAGACAGAAAGTGAGAAATCAACCCACTCCCCCCCCCCCCCCCGGGGGTATGGCCACACCACAATCCCTTCTCCATTCTTCTCTCAGGATCTTGGGCATGCGCACACACGCGCCCGGCGTGAGTTTTAAGACACCGGGTCCAGGACACGAACTGCTGTCGACTACATGGGAGTCCAACGACATAGCCATTACTCTAACTGCTGGTCCCTTACCTTTTGAAGTACTGCAAGAAAGCAAGGCATGTACTTTCATTACCAACAGGGCTCTCCATTTCAGCTTTCCACCACTGCTGCCTGCTATTCTCATCCAAAGCATGTACTCTTCCTTTGCCCCTCCATTAAATAGTACATATTCCTCAAGGAATTTAGACTTTTTGAATACAAAAATCCGGGAGACAGAGATGTTTTCAGAGAATACCTGAAACAAAAATCTCTGAGGTCATTAGTAGGAAGGACCTGGCTGTCTTTTTGAAATGGCGAGGGTTAGATCTGGCAAGTGGTGTAGTCGTTAAGGGCTGGACTCCCACATGGTCAACCACAGTTCAAGTCCTAGACCTGGTGGCTTGAAACTCACGCTGGCTGTGTGTGCGTGCATGCCCAAAATCCTAAGAGGAAAATGGAGGAGAAGGGATTGTGGCATGGCCATCCCTCTGAGGGGTAATTTCTCACATTCTGTCTTTCTGGAGAGTACATGTGCCCTATAGCAAAATAAATAAATAAATTAATTAAATAAATAATTTTAAAAATTAAAAAATGGTGAGGTTTGCATTGGGAAAGAACCAAAAATAATATAGGGATACACAAAAATCTCAGCTGATATTTCAATATGTTAACATACCACACTATAAGAGTAAAGACTCCTAGCGAGAGATGCCAGAATGGGTAACAGCTCACTAGCCATATTCAGATTGGCTCCAATCCAATGGAAGTTCAATTAAAGAACATGTATAAATTCTTCATAAATACTACTTGACCACACCCATTCATTACACTGGGTAATGTTCCTTTAGGGAGTATTAACCAGTGCCCTCTTTATTCTATATTGAGAGGCAGGGAATATAAGGGCTGGTGAGGTACTTCCAGAGAGTCCCCAGTGGATTTGGAGTGAGGCCCAGAGGGGCTTGTATACTCTAATCTCCTGGAAAAAGAGCTTCCTAGGTTAAATGTAAAATCTGCATTAGAACAGAGCATAGTTCTTGGGATCATCAGATGGCATAATGGTTACATCGCTAGACTCCCATATAGTGGACAGTGGTTCAAGTCCTGGACCTGGTAGCTTAAAACTCATGTACAAAATCCTGAGAGGAGAAGGGATTGCAGCATGGCTATCCCACCTGGGGGAAGATTTCATGCTTTCTGTCTCTCTGGCAAGCACACGTGCCCTATAGCGAAAATCTCTCTCTCTAAAATAAGAACAGAGCACAGTTCTTAACTCATCACTGTTTGGTCCATAGGTCTCTTGCTGGAAAATTCCTCTTTCCTAATGTTAACAAGTGAGCTGGCTAACTTCTGGAGAAAGCTGAGCAGAAAACAGATAAGAGCCCTCTTTTAAACAACATAATTTGAACTCTATCCCAAAGACCTTGAGAAAGTAGGACTGCACTTTTCTAATCTAAGAATTAACGTGGTCTTGCACAGTTGTGTAACATTTGACCTTGAAACATTGCTCTAAAAGTCCTTTCCCCCTCGCTGTCTTTGCCTTTATCTGTGCATCAGTGAATGCTTTATCATGGTAACGCTTCAGGAATGTGCAGAATGGTGGAGGAGCTTGAATGCTGCAGCAGTTTCAAGTCTGCTGGGCTCTTTTACCAGCTCGCTAATCAGTCTCTAGAAGACTGTTATACCACATATGCTACAGGAGACCAGGTCAATTTCAAGGGCAGTTCAAGGTGTTGGCTAGTTTACATTTTCCTCTTGTAGTATAATCTCTGTTGCTCCTGAGATGTGTCACAGAAAATGTCAACATTCTTCTTTTGGTTCTAGGGAAGTTATTACAAATTAAAAAAAAAAAAAAAAGCTTCACCTCTGGGGCCTACAAGTGGCAGTGGCATCATAGTTAAGGCACTGGACCGGCACATGGCTGACCGCGGTTTGAGTGCTGGATCTGGTTGCTTGAAAATCATACCAAGTACATGTGTGTACGTGCCCATGATCCCAAGAGGAAAATGGAGGACAAGAGATTGTGGCATGGCCATCACCACTGGGAGGTGATTTGTCACTTTCTCTTTGTCTCTTTCCAGCAAGTACACATGCCCTATAGCAAAATCCTTGAAAAAAAGTACTTCAACTTGACTTTTAAAAACAAGGTACTTTAGTGGTGACACAGTCCTGAAGTAGACATCATCACTTACAAGCTATGTGTACTTTGTAATTGTCTGTATCTCTCTGAGCCTCAGTTTTCTAATGTATAAAATAGGTAGAATAATATTGACTTTTTCAGACTATTTGTTATGTTAAAAGTGATAATGCATGCTATGCCACTGGTGCATTAAGATGTAGGAAGAACTCAGTAAGTCTTCTGTGGTTGTATTCACCCTGTTTGTTCTCTCTGTCCAAACAGACTACAAATTTATTGGAAGCAGTTATCATAGCACATCTTGCTTTATATTCCTCATGCCAACAATAACAACAAGGACTTAGCAGATAGTTAATGAATATTTATTAATCCCTGCCTTTTTCTTTGGGATTACCCCACGTTCATCCAAGTTATACTGATCACTTCTTTGACAACGATGAGACTAAGAACTCCCTGTGCTTTATGTTTGGCAGAAAGTCAGAATGTAAAAAGTATTAGCAAACATTTAAAAGAACTTTTGACAGTAGCAAAAAATAAAAGCAGCAAATGAATGTGGGCATAGAGTTCTCGACTGATACTCTTTGCATTTGTCTTCCTAGTTAATATGAACATACTTCTTTTTTCTTAGGCTTTAGCCACAGGGTGTGTGCACTTGCTGGTGAGACAGTGAGAGGGAAAGAGAAAAGTCATCTCCCCCTCCAGGGGGATGGCCATGCTGGAATCCCTTCTCCTCCATTTTCCTCCTGGGATTTTGGGCATGCATGTGCAAGAGGTTGGCATGATTTTCAAGCCTCCACATCTGGGACTCAAACTGTGATGGGCCATGTGGGAGTACAGGGCCTTAACCACCACGCCCCTTGCTGGCCCCAATATGAACATATTTCTAACCATGAGGAGAAATGGCAGAAATACTTCTGTGTTCTTGGGGAGCAATATGTGACATATTTTCTCTGTGGAATTACACTAAATATATGTAATAATACTATCACTGACTTTGGAGAAAATCTAACCTTTAAGAAGTGAACACTGAAATGAAAAAGAAATGGGAAAGGAGAAATGGATGGTGGCACAGTGGTGCAAAGCGACTGTTTCCCACTGAGAAAGTTCTGGAAAGCCTAGAGACTTCTCTGAGTGCACCAGATATACACAGGCCTACGATCCGGGGTTGGGGTAGGTTTTAGTGTCGAGACTGTTGGAGATGCTGTCTCTCTTGCTCATGGAAGAAATAAATAAACTTTAAAAACAAAAAAGAAAAGGAAAATCAATGGGATAAATATTACCTTATTTTTTCTTTTTAGATGTTTTATTGTAAACTACACTTAGATTTACAGGGAAGTTGTAAAGGCAATATAGAGAGTTCCCATAAACCTGTATTGAGTTTCCCCTCTTATTAATATTTTATGTTAGTATGGTATATAGGTAAAATCAATAAATGGATATTGATACATTATTATTAACTAAAGTTCATACTTTATTCAAATTTCTTCAGATTTTACCTTATGTACTTTTTTTTATTCTAGGAGCCTATCAATATTGATATTAGCATTTCAGGAACAGCAGGTGGCATGTTCGTTAAGGTGATGGATTCCCATGTGGACGGCTGAGGTTTGAGTCCTGGACCCAGTGGCTTGAAACTCATGCTGAGCATGTGCATGCATGCCCCTAATCCTGAGAGGAGAATGGAGGAAAATTGCAGCATGGCATTCCCCCATGGGGTGATTTCTTGCTTTCTTTCTCTCTGTCTGTCTGTCTGTGTCTCTCCAGTGGGTGCATGTGCCCTATAGCATAAAAACTCTCTCAAAAATAAATTTAAAAAAATTGATATTAGCATTTTTAAAGATCCAGTTTAGTACCAGATACATTCCTGTTGCTACTCTCTTTGTTGTTCATATATAGTATTTAAGTAGGTATTATTTTCTCATTTTAAGGATTGGGGGCTGGATTGTGGTATAAGGATAACCCAATGGTCTACAAGGTTGACCCACATGAAAAGGTCTGGTTTACCTCTGGAGACCTCCCAGAACATGCTAGGTAGATGTGAGTCTATGATCTGAGCCTGGCTGAAGTTGGACTAGACCCTAGAATGAAGACACTGCTGGGGGTGCCTGTTTCTCTTTCTCTCTATTGCTCATGGGAGAAAAAAAAAAAAAAAAAAAAAGAAAGAAAAGAGAAGGGATGAATCCACTGATATCAGAGAGGATGAGACAACTGATTCCAGAGAACTTTCCCAGAGTAACTAAGGAAGTAATCAGTGATACGAATGTAAACCATTTAACTCTGATTCTACCTTTTCCTTCTCATATCAAGCTATCTTTCTCACTTACCATACAATAATCAAGTTTATATTTAAGGCCAGCTGTGATGGTGCACCAGTATCACAACACTATATGATGCTGGGGCTGTATGGGAAGGTCTCCGCGTGCATTGTAGGTGAGTGGGCACCTATGATCCTAGCTGGCTGGGGGTCAGGGTACATTGTAGTGTGAAGACTCTATTAGGGTGCTTCTCTGTTTCTCTTTCTTCTCCCTTCTTCCCTCCAGTCCTCTTTCCTCCCACCACTCCCACTTTCCTGACTTATGTAATAAATAAATAAATTTAAAAAATATAATTTGGAAACATATTACGCATAGTGTTGCATATACCTTTTGGAAAGTACTTATATGTGAAAGAACTTCCTTACTTGCTCTAACACAAGTACAGTTACTTGAAAATCAGATAACTTTTCATCTGATTTTTCGAAGCCAGGGAGATTTATTTAAACCACAGAAGTCTAAATTAGTGCTGCCAAAGAATAATTGGTTGTTGAGTGATAGATGACTTATTTCTATATGTTTAATCATGCTTTCTTTCCTCATTGAAGTTCCTATAGCACAGAAGATGCATTTTAATATCTATTTTGCCCGAGGTGATATAAAAAATGTGAACCAGGTTTGGGATTGAGTCATATATTATTGGAAGTTTTCTGTTTTTTTTTTTTTTTTATTTTATTTTTTCCCCTAAATTAAAAAGGTTGCATACCAACATTTCACATCAGAAACAATACACAAGTCACTGGAATGTAGATTCATAGGGCTGTTCACAACCTTCAGTTCTTTACATCATACTTCACTGCAATTCAGTTATATGAAATCCCCATTCTAGAGTTTCAACTCTTGATACAGTGTCAGTTCTGTGATTGACAGGAAAATTGGACCTTCCAAAATTTTGAAATGCCAAAGAAAACGGCAAAAAGAAAAATTAAAGTGAGAGGATAAACAGGTTAAAATCAAAGTGATAGGATAAGTAGGTTCTTTTTCTCTTAAAACTGTATTTTACCTGCTCAACAATAGTCATTAAAAGTCTAAAATTAGTCCTATAAGAGTCAAAGGTTTCAATAACAGAACAGAATTCCTGAATGGCTGTGTCTGTGGTTAATTACAGGTCTCCTGTGTTGACTTAAAACAGTAAAGGGTGCCACTTCCAATAGATATTTTCTATTTCACATAAAACAAGGAAATATACCAAAAAACACTGACTGTTCTTGGTAAGTAGATTTTAATTTGTATCTACACTGTGTTCTTCTCACTTCATTAGGCTTAGAATTTGTGACTGAACAGCACTGTTTGGGCAGCCTGCTGCCTAGGTGGAGATGTCAGAAGCAATTACTTTCACAGATTTAAGATTTTATTATCACACATATCCTGTCTTTAGCTATCTGACTGGACAGCCCAATCAAGGACGATATGTATTTCATCATAACCTTCTTGTTGTTGTGCAATTTTAATAACAGCTCTAGTGTCATCCCACTTTGCACAGTAAGAATGTATCAGTTGGATGAACAACTAAATGGAGCCATCCGAAATTAGAATATTTACTTCTTTTTCTAACGTCAGATTCTTTCTGCAGAGTAAATGAACTCCATCAGGCTTAGTGGTAAAAACAAAACAAAATTAAAAAAAGCAAAAATTCCAAAAAGAACTACACCTCATTTTCAGTTATGTTGAAAATTCTCCAAAAAAAGTTATCCAGGGAATAGGTTGTATGATGTTACTCAGTGATAATAGAAAGTTCCTACTTTCTCACATTTTTGGAAGAGACATGAATGTACCTGATTCCTTTACATAGAAGTGAGTGTTCATGATTCCTGGAAGAAAAGATTGATACCATCTCTCGCTCTCTCTCTCTCTCATTATTATTTTAATGATGGAAACTAGAAATAACCACTGACCTAAGCTTGGCCTTTATCATTCAATTAGAGACCAAGTTTTATGGGGTTTCTTTTAAGATTCTTTTATTTTTTTAAATTGATTAATTAAGTTATTAATTTATTTGACTTTATTTATTTATTTACTTATTTTAATTTGACCAGAAAGGGACAGAGAGAGAGAGAGAGAGAGAGAGAGAGAGAGAGAGACAGAGACAAGGGTGGGGAGTGAGAAACCAAGCCGTCAGGTCCAGGACTAGAACCGTGGTCAGCCATATAGGAATCCAGCAACTTTAACCACCACACCACCTGCTGGTGCCTTAAGATTCTTTTAAACCAAGTTTTATTTTTTTATTTCTTTCATGAGTAAGAGACAGGGGGAGACAGAAAGACACACACACACACACACACACACACACACACACGGAAAGGGGGGGGGAGTATCCCTAATAGGGTTTTGATGCCCCAGTTTATCCCCCAGCCTCAACCAGCCCCAGATTTGGGCACACACGTGCTTGGCATACTGAAGGAAGTCTCTCTGGACACGAACCCAGGACCTTCCTTAGATGGGTCAGCCATGCAGACTGTTCTTGTTTTACTGCTTCGCCACCACCTAGCTCCCATGTTTTCTCCCTGACCTGTGTCATTTCACTCTCTTTTCTCTACCTTCACTCCTAATTGCATTGTTTACAGGTCTATAAGGCTCTCTAACAGTTATAACTCTTTATGTTTAATACATGCATCTGGTGTTTTTCTTTTTATACACACTGATGTTCAAGAATCAATGATGGGGAACCAGCAGTTAGCGTAATGGCTATGTCGCTGGACTCCCACGTAGTCGACCGCGGTTCATGTCCTGGACCCGGTGGCTTAAAACTCACGCTGGGCGCGTGTGCGTGCGTGCCCAAGATCCCGAGAGGAGAATGGAGGAGAAGGGATTGCGGCGTGACCATCCCCCCTGGGGGGTGATTTCTTGCTTTCTGTCTCTATGTCTCTCTCTGTCTGTCTGGCGAGCACACACGCCCTATAGTGAAAACCTCTCAAAAAAAAAAAAAAGAAGAATCAATGATGACTTCATAGATCAATAAAAGGCTGAGCTGACTTCATTGTGGCTGATTACATGCTTGGTTTAGGGAAGTGACGCTCAGACTTACTGAATATAGAATTACCTAGGTGTTGGATAATACTGAAATTCCTAGAACCTATTTTCAGAAGTCCTGACTCAAAAGTAATGAGGAAGGATTCAAAATCTGCTGTTTCCACAGGTACTTTAGGTAATTGTGACACAGGTGTATGAAAAACAAACTTTGAGAAAACCAACTCTTCCAGTTATCTCTTGTTGCACAATCAGCCATCCTTAGGGGCATAATCAAATTTAGAGGCATGAAAACAGACTTAGAGGCATGAAAAACATCTATGACACCCATGGATTCTGAAGGTCAGGAATTTGTACAAGACTCAGCAGGAATGACTTGTTTCGGCTCCGTGAGGTCTGGGGTCCTAGCAAGGAAGACTTATGTCTGGGGGTATCTTCAATGACTGATAGATGGCCTGTACAATTCTTATACTGTCTTTTATCCTTCATATGCCTGCCTTCTTGGCTGGGATGACTTAACTTCTAGATTAGCTGAGACTAGCAACATGAGCACCCTCATGGGGTTGAACCTCTCACAGCCTGGCAGCTGGGTTCTAAGAGGGCATATTCCAAGATAGTAAGCATTCCAAAAGAACTAGGCAGCAGCTCCATGGTCTTTTATAACCTAGCTTCACTTTGCTCATTATCAAATGGCCAAGGGAATCACAAGTCCACCAAGATTCAGGGTATGGGTCATAACTCCTCCCCTTCTCAATGGGAGAAGTATCAGAAACATTGGATGGAATTTTTAAACATGCCACCTAGAGTTTGAAGTTAGATTTATCTGTTAATATATGTGCTTCCAGTACTGGACCTGTATGGTATTTGAGGATAAAAAGGTATATTATTTAGTTTTGAGTTCTTGAGACCTGGTACAAGCCTTGGTACTTAATATAAACCCAGTTGATACTTGTTTCTTTTGACTTACCTGAGGGTCAACAACCATAACCCCTCAATTACTGGGTATTATGGAGTATTGATCTAGACACACATTTTCAGCAAGAAGTTCTTTGTGCAAGACAAGGAACTTGGCTCATAAATGTTGACTGAATAGTTTTTCATTGCTACTTGAATCCTTGTTCCACCACTTAATAACTTTGATCTTGGGCAAATTTCTTAAATTTTCCATACTTCTGCTTGTTCTTAATCATATCTGATTGGGAGAGAACAGTGGTACATATTTCAGAGGTTTGGTATAAAGAGCAAATTAAATAAAATTCGTTGATTATGAGAGTTAACTGAATCAAATAAAAAGCTTTCTTCTTATAAGGATATTCACTTTCTTGTAGTCACTGGTCATTAGGGTCACTCACCAACTATTAATGTGGATACCAATTAAATTATTGCCAGACAGCTTCATAATCTTTACTTGCATATGTAGGTATGTACATATATGTTGATGTACAACTATTTTTATAGAAGTATTCTTTGGGGGACATTGGTTACATTGTTGGAATCCCACATAGTTGATGGTTTGAATCCTGGACCCAGCAACTTTAACTCATTCCGGGGCGTGTGCATGTGTGCCCAAAATCCCAAGAGGAAAATGGAGAAGAAATTGCAATGTGGCCATCCCCCTGGGAGGTGATTTCTCGCTTTCTGTCTGTCTCTCTAGTGAGTGCACATGCCCTATAACAAAAATCTTTCTTAAAAAAAAAAAAAAAAAAGAATGTTTTTGAATGCTGACCCTATAGCCTAGTGGTTAAAAGAGCCAAGTCCCACATGGCCTACCATAGTTTGAATTTTATTAATTCTATTAATAGCTTGAAAAACAAACTGGGTGTTTGTGCATGTGTGTCCCGAATCCTGACAAGATGGGGAAACAAAGCAGAAGGGATTGCGGCATGACCATGCCCCACTGAGGGATGCTTTCTCTCCCTCTTCCTCTCTTTCTTTTTGTCTCTGACTTTCTATGGCAAGTGCATATGCCCTCTGGCAATAAAAAAATATTTTTAATGAAGCATAATAGATATTCAACAAATTACACAAAGCATAAGTAAGCAGCTCAATGAATTTTTATTGTGAGAATACCTATGCAAACCCCACATAGATAAAGAAAAAGATGGTCTGCAGCCCAGAAACTTCCTTGTCATTCTACCAGTTACACTTTATCAAAGATATCTACTCTTCTGACTTCTATTACAACATACTGGGTTGTTGGAAAAGTCAGTACACATTTTATGCATAGGAAAACACAGAAAATACATCCTGACTTTTCTAATGACCCAGTATTTCTTTGCTTCTTTTGAATTTTATGTACAAGAAGTCATATTGTATATACCTTTTTTTGCCTGCCAGTTTTGGTTTAATATTATGCTTGAGAAATTCATTCATGTTGCATACAATAGTATTTCATTTATTTTAATTGTTGTAATCTATTATACATTCTGCTCTTGATTGACATTTGGGTTTTTTCTAGTTTTGGTTACTATGAACAGTGCAGTTATGAACACTCTTAATATAACTTTTGGTATAAATATGCATTCAGCTACTATATACATATATGTGAGAGAGAAATTGCTAAGTTGTAGAGGCTAACAAGTTTTCTGGCTTTTCTTGCTGTTCTGTAGGAAAAAAATAAATATGTGTATATACATATGCATATATTTGAGGTCTGTCTACCTCTTTATATAGATATCTGGATAAGAATCTTTTGTTAAATATATGCATTATAAATATTTTCTCTGTTTCTGTGGTTTGCCTTTTTAATGTAACAGTAATGTTTGATGAAATAGAAGTTAATTTTAATAAAGTCTGATTTATGAATTTGTTCTCTTTATGGTTAGTGTTACTTGTGCATGTTTAAAAAATATTTGTATAGCCTCAGATTATGAAGATATTTTTATGTTTTTTCTAAAAGACTTATTAATTTGCCCAAGAAGTGAAATTTACATTTATAATCACCTAGAATTGATTTTTGACTAAAAAGTATTATAGATTGCATTACTTTTATCCTATGTGGGGTAGAAAACCCAGCTCCAATTTTTGAAAGATTATCTTTTTTCCACACTCTAAGTCAGTGCATCATTGCCATTAACCATGTCTGGTTTATGCTCTCAATTCTGATTCATGTGTGTAGTGTCTGTTTTTGTCCTAACAGCATGTTGTTTACTGTCTTAATTTTACGACTTTTATAATTATCTTGGTATTTGGTAGTTTGAATTCTCCCAATTTTTCTTCATCACAATTGCCTTGGTTATTTTTGGCTTTTGCATTTTCATAATTTTTAGAATGACCTTGTTGATTTGCACATACAACACACATACATATATTCTGTGAATTTGGTTGAATTTTTATTAAATATATAAGTAAACTTGGGGAAATTGACATTGTTGCAATATTGAATGGTATTTCAAGCATGGAGTATCCCTCCATTTATTTAAAACAATTTCTCTCAGTAATGTTTTTCTTTTTTTTTTCCTTTAATTTTGCCAGAGTGCATGTATGTTCACTGGAGAGAGACAGAGAAGGAAGGTGAGAAAGCACCTTTACCCTATAGGGAATGGTCACATTGCAATCCTTTCTTCTCCATCTCTCTCTCTCTCTTTCAGGACTTTGAGGACATATACACATGTGCCTGGTGTATTTCTCAAGCTGCCCATCCAGGACTAGAACCACACAGTGGGCCATGTAGGATCCAGTCACTCTAACTACCATGCCACATGCTGGTCATGTTTTGCTATTTATAATGTAAAGACTTTCATGTATTTTGATAGATTTTTTTTCCTAAACATTTTTTTTTTTTTTTTGGAGAATTTTTTGCTATAGGGCACATGTGCTTCCCAGAAAGATGCAGAGAGACAGAGAGACAGAAAGTGAGAAATCACCCCCCAGGGCGGATAGCCATGCTACAATCTTTTCTCCACCATGCTCCTATTGGGATCTTGGGCACGCACGTACATGCGCCTGGTGTGAGTTTAAGCAGCTGGGTCCGGGACTCCAACCACAGTTGACTTCATGAGAGCCCAACAACATAGTCATTATGCCAACTGCTGGTCCCAACATTTTTGATGCTATTATAAATAGCATTAATTAAAATTTTCATTTTTTATTATTTTTGCTTATATTTACAAATGATACATATATTTAAAACTTTTATATTTCATGAGCACATAGAATAGCGAGATACAGAGGGCCAGCACCCTCACCAGGAGCTTGATGCTACTATCTACCCCCAGTTTCAGCCAGCTCTAAATCATGGGCGCACGCATAAAAGCACACATTTGGTCTCCAAACAACTCTCCAAACTTGATACCTGTAAACTTCCCAAGTGGGATAACCTCACAGAACATAGCATTTTACTGCAGAGCCACTGTCTGGACTCCCAAATTATATATGTGTATATATACATACACACACACACACATGTACACACACATATGTACTCACGTGTGTGTGTGTATATATACGTATATATATGTATATATATATGTGTATATATATATGTGTATATATATATATATATATATAGAGAGAGAGAGAGAGAGAGAGAGATCATGTGAGAAAGAGAGAGAGAAAGAAGACATCCTCCAGTGGAGCATGGTCCTACTGCAATTCCTTCTCCTCTATTTCTCCATTCTGTTAGGATTTGGGGCATTCATATACACATGCATGATGTGTTTTTTAAGATTCCAGGGCTGGTATTTGAGCTCTGTGGGACTGCAGCTTCCTTATCCACTAGGTTATGGAACTGTGCTCATTCCATTTTTTGCATGTTGTTTAACATCCAACAACTTGCTTAATTCATAGTAATTTTAATACTTTACTGTAGTTTTTTTTTTTTGTTTTTGTTTTTTTGTTTTTCGAAATACCCAATAGTATTGGTAGGGATAGTAATATTAATACTTTTCTTTCTTTTCAATCTTCATACATTTTATTCCTTTTTTTCCCCTACTTTACTGAATTGCTAAGTAATCACAGTTACGTAAGTTATAGAAATTGGTAGAAGGTATCTTTTATTCTTGTGTATGAGTGGAAAAAAGAAAAAAGAAATCTCTCAATATTTAGCTAAGTATAATTTTTGCAGTAGGAGGTTTGAACATGTACTTTTATCAGGTTAAGAGATTTTTTTTTTTCTGTTCTTGATTTGTTATATATTTTTGTCATGAACATGTTGAATTTTACCATTTGAATTGTGTCAATTGAGATGGTCATATTTTTCCTCCTTTATTCTGTTAACATGTAAAAATGATTGAGTTTTGACTATTAAAAATTGTACTCTAGAATAAAAACATTATAGTGATTTATAATTATTTTTGTATGTAGCTAGATTTATTTTGCCAGTGTTTTAAGACTTTTCCACTTATATTTATGGTAGATATTAGCTGATTTTTTTCCTTTTTCTTCATAAAATATCCTTGACAGGTGTTGATGTCAAGGCCAGGCATGTGTTATAAAACCAGTTGGAAAATATTCTTCTTTTTTTGTTCTCTTCATGAGTTTGTGTGAGATCAGTAGTTTTGTTTTCCTTAAATGTTAGCAATAACTCAATAGTGAAGATATCTGCATCTTGAATTTTCTTTGTAGGAAAATTTTAGATGACGAATTTATTTTATCGAACGTATAAGTTAACCTGGGGAAAATTGACATTGTTATAATATTGAATGGGATTTTGAGCATGGTATATCTCTCCATTTATTTAACCTTCCTAATATCCCTTGGTAATGCCTGTTATTTTTAACAGAATGACTTTTACATATGTTGATAGATTAATATCTAAGTAACTAATTATAGTAATAAGTTTTCACAATATTTTTCTTATTTTTAATGTCTTTTGGGTATGTGGTGATATTTTCCTTTGCATTTCTGCAGTTTGGTAATTTGTACTGTCTCTGTTTTTTCTTCTTCCATCCTGCTAGTTTATCTTCAAAAAAGTAACTGGATTTTATTGATTTTCTCTATTATATATTTGTTTTCTATTTTATTAATTTGTGACCTTTATTATTTCTTCACTCATACTGTAAATTTAATTTGCTGTTATTTTTCTGCGTTTTTCAAAAGAACACATTGATTATTTTATTTTTGGCCTTTCTTCTTTTCCAAGAAATTCATTTATTGTTGTAAATCTCCCTCTAATGACTACTTTAGCTGCATTTAACAGGTTTCTATATGTTGCTTTTTGGGTAATTATTTAATTGAAATATTTTTCAATTTATTTAGATTATTTTAAAGAGGTATGGGTAAATTTTCAAATATTTGAGAATTTTTTTAATTAAAAAATAATATCTGGCTTAATTTTACTCTAGTCAATAAATATACTCTGTATAATTTATATCCTCCAAAATGTTTGGAGAATATTTTTATTTCTAAGATATGGCTCACTTTGGCAGATGTTCCATATATATTTGAAAGAAAAATGTATTCTAGAATCCTTGGGAATGATATCTTTTGGTCAGTTAGGCCAAATTTGTTATTCAGATCTAGCTTCTTCTTTCTGTGTGTTTTGCTCTTTCATATACTAAAATAAACATAGTAAATTGTCCAGATATTTTGTGGATATTTTCATTATTTTCTTCAATACTATTAATATTTGCCTTATATATTTTTATATGCATTGCATTTTTAGAATTATGTATCTTGTTGGTGAGTTTAACATTTTATTTTTGTGAAATGTCTCTATTTAGCTCTAACAATTTTTTCTTAAAATGTATTTTAGTTGATACTAGTGAAATTATGCCAATTTATTTGGTCAATATTTATTTATTTACCCATTTGTATTTGTTGTTTTTCATCTCATTTTTCTTGTCTTTCTTTGCTTTAGTCAAAGAATTTTCTGATCATATTTTCCTCTCTATTTGTTAATTACATATAGTTTAGTTATGCTTTTTAAGCAATCATTTTAGTGATTACTTAGAGAGTACAGCAGGTTTCCTTTATTGTAGTCCACTTTAAATTAGTACCTTTGCCATTTCTAGGAAAATATAAGTTCCTTATATAATTTTTTTATGTCACTTACTTCCTCTTACCTTTATGGGTATTTTTTTTCAAGTATGCAACTCTATATATTATATTTGAAACTCTACAAGACGTTAGTATTGTCTTATACATCAATTTCTTTTATATTTACTCACTTGTTTACATTTTCAATTGGTCTATATTTTTGCCTGCATTTTTCTATTTCTTTCTTTCTTTTTTTTTTTTAGAGAGAGAATTTTGCTATAGGGTACATGTGCTCCCAGAGAGACAGAGAGACAGAAAGCGAGAAATCACCAGCCAGTGGGGATGATCATGCCATAGTCTCTTCTCTTCCATTCTCCTCTTGGAATTTTGGGCATGCACATACATGTGCTGAGAATGATATTAAGCCACTGGGTCCAGGATTCAAACCGCGGTTGACTACATGAAAGTCCAGCAATGTAACTATTATGCCATCTGCTGGCCTCAAATTTCCCTATTTCTGATTGAGGTGTTTTTGTTTGTTCATTTGTTTGCTTCCTTCCTTCTTCCCTTTTTTTGTTTTTTTTTCTTTTTTAGAGTGTTTTGGTTATAGAGCACGTGTGCTCACCAGAGAGACAGAGAGACAGAAAGCAAAAAATCACCCCCTAGGGGTGATGGCCACACTACAATCCCTTCTTCTCCATTTTCCTCTCAGGATTTGGACACATACACACGTGTCTGGCATGAGTTTCAAGCCACCTGGTCTGAGACTCAAAGCATGATCCACCATGTGGGAGTCTAGCACCTTAACCACTATGCTACCTGCTTGCCCCCATTTATTTGCTTTCTAACAGAAGCAGTTCTACTCAAATGAATCTGCTGAAGATCAGTTTTCATCTGGAGGGATCTGAAAATATGGGCTTCATTTTTGCTGGTCTAAAATTGTAGGTTGGTAGTTTTATCTTCTTTCTTTTTTTTCAAGAGAAAAAGGAAAGTTTATTGAGAGAAAGATCACCCAGGGATCTGAAGCCGGAGGTGCTTCAGCCCACCCTACTACGAAGACATGATGTATTTACCTGGGAAGGATGGAGGGGTAGGGTCACAGGAATGGTTGGTACTTTGATTAGCTTACTTGCCACTTGACCTTATCAACCCATCTATGGGTGTTGGCTGCCTGTAAAGGAGGGCTTTGGCTGGAGGATTCTGGCCAAAGGTCCCTACAACCATCTCCTCATTTTCTGACAGGAAATTACCTGAAGGCCATTCAGGGGCTGATCTAACATGTCTAGCCTTTATCTTTTATAAGGTGGAACAAGGGATTATGGGTGTTGGTCAGTCTTCTGGAGCTGCTTCAAGCAGCGAAGTGGTGATGTCTTTTAGGGTGATGGGGAGGGGTGCAGATCCTCTGGAGGCAGGCATGAATAGTGTACCCCCCTGGAGCAGTTATCTTCTTTCACATTTATTTATTTATTTTACATTTTTAAAATTCCTTTTCTTTTAGACATTCAATCACATTATTTAGCTTACAAAGTGAATATTTCAACAGGTGAACATTTCTCCCTAGTCCAGTTGAAAAAACTATAAAATATCTTTAACAGATAATACCACATTTCTTTGTCCCATTAATGTTTTGTCTCCCTATTTTTTTTTCCTCTAAGAAACTAAGTAGATCATTTAGTTTCTGTTGAAAATTCAGCTGTCTTTTTTGTCTTTATTTTTTGGAGAAGTTTTTGTTATAGGGTGCGTGCCCTTGCTAGAAAGAGAGAGACAGGTAGAGATAGAAAGCAAGAAATCACCCCCCAGGGGGGATGGACATGCTGCAATCCCTTCTCCTCCATTCTCCTCTCAGGATCTTGGGCACATACGCACACGTACCCGGCGTGAGTTTAAGTCACCGGATCTGGGACTCGAATTGCGGCCAGCTACATGGGGGTTCAGCGACATAGCCATTATGCTAACTGCTGGTCCCCAGTTGTCATTTTTATTGTTGCTTCTTTCAACTTCTGTGTCTCTTACTGGTTGCTTTCTAAGATATTCTTTGTCCTTAGTGTTAAATAATTTGACTATTATGTGATTAATTGTGGATTTTCTTTGCCTGTGTCCTAATTGGGGCTTTATGAATCTGTGACTTGACAATATACTATGTAATTTTGCCGAATTTTTCTTCAAATGTGGTTACTGCTCTATTTTATGTAGTCTTCTGGGTTTCCAATGACAGAAATGTGTGACTTTCTCATCATGTCTTATATGCTTTTTTTACGTGTATTCTTGCAGCATATATTTTACTAATCTATTTTATAGTTTACTATGCCTCATTTCTGTTGTATCTGATTATCTATGAAATACATTTACTTTTTTTGCCTTTAAAATTCTAATTTGATTAATGTTTATAAATTCCAGTTTTTTGGTGAAATCTTTTTCTTCTTTTTTTAGATATAATAACCACAATTGTTTTAAAATCAGTGTCTTATTAATTCTAGTTAGTAGTGTGATAGTTTCCACTGTCTGTGTTTTTACTTTGATTTTGACTATTTAAGCCTGTCTTTCTGGTATGCCTGGTAATTTTAGATTAAATCCCAGATATCAAGTGTTTAGAGTATTTTCTTTTCTTCCAGAGAGGATTTGCTTTATGTTTGCCATGTAGTTAAAAAAATGGAAGCTCATCTTGATCTAATCAAGGCCTGAGATATTTCCAGGTAATATTTGAATAATCTGCATTGATCTCTTTCTGTTTCCTTTAGTCCTAGATCTGTTTTCTTCTTTGGTCTCAATTGAAAATTTGGAAAAATTTCCAGGGCTGCTTCTCCTTGGTATGCACTATTCTTCTATTTTTGACTCTCTGGCAAAATGATATTGCAGAATCTCTAATGACCTTTTTCTGGATTTCTTCTGGGCTTTTCTGATTCTCACCTCATCCAGCTTAGTCTATTTGAATGTCAAGAGGGGAAATCAGTGCAATATATTGAAACATTGAACACCCTTCCCTGTGATTTCCTTTTCTCCAGAGTCTTAGCCCCCCATGATGACTAGTTTAGTAGCCTCATAATCTCATCTTATCACTACAGATTTGTGAATGTGCTGAAACCTCTGGGCTGCCATTTCTGCTTGGTTTCTCTTCCTCATGCTACTCACTTAGCATGCTAATATTTTAAAAAGAAATGTGGTAGAGAAGATCATGATCCCTTTTGTTTATTGCCTTTTTCTCTGCAGTTCTGGCCTCTTAGATTCCAGTATTTTGGTGACTCTCTGGTTCCCTCAGCTGTATGTGGGGACTTCAGAAAGTCTGTGGGAAATGGAACTAAGGTACAGGTTTATTTTGGTCTAACAAATTTTGAAATCTACTAGTTGTTGTTGTTGTTTTTTTAATAATATACATTTCCTAAGGACTTTTTAAAGACCCTGTCATATTTTTGGTTTTATCTTCTGAAACTTTTTCTTGAATGGGAGATTCCTTTCTTCTAGATAAGAGAACTGGTCTAACAAGGTGCTCTCTCACAGTTTGAAGTACAGTTTATCAGAACTACCACTTTCAAAGGTTGACTTTGACTCTGTCTGCATAATCTTAAATATGACTTTACCTCGGTTTGCTTTTTATGGGCATATCTCATTTTTGGTGCTTTGTTTATTGTTCCACGGTACTGCATTTTTCTTTTTTTACAAATTGAAAGTTTGTGGCAACCTGCGATAGGCAGGTTATCGGCACCATTTTGCAATAGTATGTGCTTGTTTTGTGTCTCTGTGTATATTTTGGTAATTCTCAGTGTTTCAAACTTTTACATCATTATTATATCTATTATGGTGATCTCCGATGTTATTATTACAATTGTTTTGGGGTGCCACGAACTGCACCCATATAAGACAGCAAATGTAACCAACAAATACTGTATGTTTTGACTATCTCACCAACTGGTGTTTCCCTACCTTTATTTCCTTGGGCTTCTCAATTCCCTGAAATGCAACAATATGAAATTAGGCCAGTTAATAACCCTATAATGTCCTTTCAATATTCAAGTGAAAGAAAGCAGTGCATGTTTTTCACTATAAATCTGAAGCTAGAAATGATCAAGCTTAGTAAGGAAGGCATGTTAAAAGTTAAGACAGGATGAAAGCTAGGCCTCTTGTACCAAACAATTAGCCAAGTTGTATACATGAAGGAAAATTTCTTCAAAGATATTAAAAAATGCTACTTCAAGGCCTGTAGGTGATGTGGCGGTTAGGGTGCTCGACTACCTCATGGCTGACCCGGTTCAAATTCCAAACCTGATGGCTTGCATCCTCACTTGCCCTCTCTCTCTGTCTCTCTCTGGTCAAATTAAAAGAATAATAGTAATGGGTGGGGCCAGCAGTTAGCATAATGGCTATGTTGCTGAACTCCCACATAGTTGACCGTGGTTGGAGTCCTGGACCCGGCGGCTTAAATGCATGCCAGGCGTGTGTGCGTGCATGCCCAAGATCCTGAGAGGAGAATGGAGGAGAAGGGATTGCAGTGGCGTGGCCATCCCCCTGGGGGATGATTTCTCACTTTCTATTTCTCTGTCTCTCTCTGCCTTTCTGGTGAGCGCATGTGCCCTGTAGCAAAAACCTCTCTCACGCACACAAAAAGAATAATAATAATAAATAAAATTAAGTAAAATAATTCTTTTAAAAATACTACTTCAGTAAATATGCAAACGGTAAGAAAGCAAGACTGCTATGGCTGATATGGAGAAAGTTTTAGTGGTCTGGATAGAAGATCAAAGCAATCACAACATTCCCTTAAGCCAAAACCTAATCCAGAGCAAGGGTCTCTGCTCTTCATTCGATGAAGGCTGAGAGAGAGGAAGTGACAGAAAGTGAGTATAAAGATAGCAGAGGTTGGTTCATGATGTTTAAGTGCACAGTAAAGCAGCAGGTGCTGATGTATTATAGAAGCTGCAGCAAGTTATCCAGAAGATCTAGCTGAGATCATTGATGAAGATGACTGCACTTAAACAATAGAGTTTCCATATAGGTAAAACCATCCCCCACTGGAAGAAGAAGCCATCTAGGACTCTTATAGCTAGAGAAGTCAATGCCTACTTCACATATTCAAAAGATAGACTGACTTTTAAATTAAGGGATAATGTAGCTGGTGAGTTGAGGTTGATGCCAATGATCATTGACCATCATAAAAACCCTAGGGTCCTTAAGAATTATGCAAAATCTATTCTGTCTGTGCTCTATAAATGGAACAACAAGGTGGATGACAAAACATCTGGATGCTACATGTTACAGGATAGTTTATTTGAATATTTTAAAGCTATTGTTGAGACCTCCTGCTCAGGGAAAAAAAAAAAATTCTTTCCACAATATTATTCCTCATTGACAATGTACATGGTCACTCAAAAGCTTCAATGGAGATGTACAAGAAAATGAACATTTTCATGTCATCCAACACAACATCCATTCTGCAGTCCATGGATCAAAAAGTAACTTTGACTTTCAACTCTTATTATCTAAGAAATACATTTTGTCAGGCAATATGTACCATAAATAGTGATTCTTCTGATTGCCCTGGGCAAAGTAAATGGAAAACCTTCTGGAAAGGCTTATCATTCTAGATGCCATTAAAATATTCATAATTCATGGGAGGAGGTTAAATTATCAACATTAACAGGAGTTTGGAAAAAGTTGAATCTAACCTGTATATATGACTTTGGAAAGTTCAAGATTTCCACAGAAGTTACTGCAAATGTGGTGGACATACCAAAAGAACTAGAATAGAAGTAAAGTCTGAAGATAAGATTGAATTACTGTAATCACATGATAAAACTTGAACAAATGAGAAGTTGCTTATCTGTAAGTAAATAGTTTCTCAAGACTAAATCTACACCTACCAAAGATGCTGTAAATGTTGAAATGACAACAAAAGATATAGAATATACCATAAACTTAATTGAAAAAGTTGTAGCAGGATTTGAGAGGATTAACTCCAATTCTGAAAGTTTTTCCTTGGGTAAATTGTTATCAAGTAGCATTGCATGTCATAGAGAAATCTTTTAAGGAAGAGGAATCGATGCAACAAGCATCATTATTGTCTTATTTTAGGAAATTGCCACAGCTACCCCAACCTTCAGCTACCAGAAGTCTGAACTGTCAGCTGCAATCAGCATCAACAGCAAGGCAAGACCACTAGCAAAAAGAATATGACTCACTGAAGTATCAGATGATTGTCAGCATTATTAGCAACAATATATTTTGTAATAAAATTTAGGTATGTACATTTGCTTAGACATGATACTATTGCACACTTAACAGGCCACAGAGTAGTGCAAAAATAACTTTCATACATGCTAGGAAACCAAAAAGATTCATGTGACTTGGTTTATCGTGATATAACTTTATTGATCTGGAACTGAACCTGCAATATTGCTCAGATATGCTTGGATTTTTTTTCTTTCCTTAGTCTCACTGATTGGCAATAATTAAACATTTTGTTATGTTGTTTGATTTTCTAAATTAAATTGAATTTATTATTATTATTATTTAATTCACTGGGATGGAGAAATGAGAAAGCAAACTGTCAGGTCTGGGACTCCAACCATGGTCGGCCATGTGGGAATCCAGTACCTTAACCACCGCTCCACGTGTGGCCCTGTTATTTGATTTTATTGATCAAATATTGGAACATTTTAGCTAAGGTTGTGGCTTATTTGAATGTAAAGTCATTTTGGAACTAGAATAAAAAATTGTTTTGAATCCTCCAAATTACCTGTGATTTTTATGGGCAGGAGTTCTTTTGAGTTTCAATGTTCTTGATACAATTTTTACAGAAATTTGTGTCCAGAAGTGGGCTGTAGATGTTTTACTCCTGGTAACATGTTTTTTTTTCTCTGCCAAGTGATTCAGAGAGCAAAATAAGTGGGAATGACTAGAAGATGAATATACTGTGAGCATGAACTGTGAAGGTAGTTAGGACTTTATGACCATACTAGCCTCTCTTCCAATCCTGGCTCCTTTTCCTAATAGTTGTGTGATCTTGGAAAACATTTTAGTTGCTCAGACTTTTATTTTCCTATTTTCAAAGTGGCCATTCCTCATAGAAATTTTGTAAGAATTAAATGAGAGACCTATTAACAAATCATCACAATGTATGACAGAGTAGGTCCTTGATAAACAGGAATTCTCCTCAACTCTTTTATTCCATGAATTTCAAGTGTGATTGTGGAGTCAGCACTGTGAATACAATAGCACTTCAGGCTATTTGATGTCTTGGCAGTTGGTCCATTTGGTTAGAATAAGATAATGATAATGAGACCAGGGTCATGAGTGAAAAATCTGCATGAACCAGATAGTCAGTCTCCCTCTCCTTTCCTCTCTCCCTCTCTGTCTGTCTCACTGGCTTCTTCATCATGATAATGAGGTCCTAGAGTAAAAATGTATGTAAGGACCATTGAATACCCATCTTTACTATAAGGAAAAGTAACTGTGCCCAGAAGGTGGGTCAGTAGAGTCACTTTTACACATGAAGTGTAATACAGAACCTACTAACAAGCTGTTCTGCACTTCTGTTAACCCTGATTCTGTCCTATGGCCTTAAGATAGAAGACAAAGCCTGTGGCACCTTTGAAAAGGAACAGAGGTGACCTTGGTGCTCCAACCCACATTAACTGTATGGTATTTTTAAAGCTTATCCTTTCAGGTGAGGGGCTGAGCAAGCTCTTGCTGAGCAGTTAATGGTTCTGCATTTGCTTCCCAAATCTGTGTACTTCTGGTGGATGACTCATTGCTTTTGGGTGCAATAACTTGAACTACATAAAACCAATTTTAATTCTAAATATAATTTTGACTCTTAGGGAAATAATATATAGCATGCATCACTTGAACTACAAAGCAGATAAAAATAGTTGGAATTAGGTTATCATCTGTACAGCAAAAAGGATGGTTTCTCAGCTGCATTCTGAATTGTGGTATATAGTGATTTTAAAAGTAAAACTGATTTAAATATGGCACACGGGCACATAGTCCTCTCCAAGGTATTCAGTTAATTGGAGAATGATACTGGTTTTGTTATGAGTTCACTATCATTCTCTTGCTCCTGGACTTTAATAAGCTTTTATACTTTATTCCTTAAGAGCAATGTATTTGCTATCCTCTGGTTATCTTATGTAATTTAAGTTGTCACTTTAAATTGGCAGCATTCACATTGTTAAGAAGAAGAGTGACTGTTGTTTGATGGATCATTAGATTTGGTTTTAGGGTTTTCCTCTCCAGTTTACATTAATCAGTTTTATGTACCTTGTGCCTCATTTCCTTTTCCCAGTTCACATAAATATTGATGTCATCTTCAATTGGAAGTTTTAGAAAAGAAATTAGAATGAGAAAGCTGGCTCCAATAGCCATCCATTGTAAAACTGATTCCAGGCATATCTATCAAAATTAGCTACTTTTCAGTACATAAAATCCATTTATGCAAAAAGAAAATCAAATAAACTCTCATTTAAAAATCTGTATTTTTTCCCATTTCCATTATTAAAAATGACTTTCTACTACTATTAGTCAAATTATAGTATTTTTTCTAATAGCTTATATGAGTAATCCATCAATTTGTAAAATAAATAATCCTTCTATGAAATTATTTAACTGTTTACTTTCCTCATTCATTTTAGAGTTCTTTTGGTTTTAGTGTAACCTAATTTAAAATAAGATATACCATACCGTTTTTTTTTTTTTTAAATTGAACTTTGATTTTAAAGAAAATTGTGTTTAATAAAGATATACTTGGTAGAGCTCTTATGTAGGGTAAATGGTCATAAGTGTCTTGAGAACTGAGTGCTGTGAAGCCCTGAAGCTCCACAGTTAGAATGGTCAGGGATCAGCAGTTAGTGTAATGGCTGTGTTGCTGGACTCCCATGTAGTCCACCGCAGTTCGAGTCCCGGACCTGGTGGCTTAAACTCACTCCGGGCACGTGTGCGTGCATGCCCAAGATCCCAAGAGGAGAATGGAGGCAAAGGGATTGTGGTGTGGCCATCCCCCTTGGGGGGGGGGGGTGATTTCTTGCTTTCTGTCTCTCTGTCTCTGTCTTCCTGGTGAGCGCATGCACCCTATAGCAAAAACCTCTCAAAAAAAAAAAAAAAAAAATCAACACATGAGCCTCTAGAAAAGCAAGATTGGAAGGTAGTCACCTTTATCTGCCTAGAATTTTCTGACTCTTCCAATTCCCAACTTGCTTTCTATCCTGTCTTGCTAGAAAGGTCTAGAACTTTGCTATCCAATGTGATATCTAATCTTTGGCTATTTAAATTTAAACTAATTAAAATTAAATGAAAACTTAAATTCTCAGCCACCTAGCCACATTTCAGGGATTTAATGTCCACATGTGGGTAGTGGATGCTATGTTGGCCAATGTAAATATAGAACATTTTCATCATCACAGAAAATTTTGGAAAATTGCCCTAATCTAGAACATTACATAACACCTTTTCTTGGCTTAGAAAGGATTGATTGCAAGAAGAAAAACAATAAATGCTATAGTCAAAGCATTGCCTTTATTCAGATGTTTCTCTTGACTTTGTGGGAGTCTAGGATCCTGCTAGCCCTCACAACCAGTAATCTGAATTCTACTGTTAATATCTTTAAAATATGGGAGTTATTCATGTTCTTTCCCATTCCTTCCCCAGGTTCTCTCCTTAAAGACTTTGCTTGTAGCCTTTGACTCATTTAAGGAGCAATGAACATTCTTTGGATTGTCTTTACCTTTGCATCTGTGATATATTATGGTTTATTAGCACACCAGGATATTCACTCAATTTTAGAGTGCTTTTCAACTACCATTTTGTTGAAATTTCTTTTCTTTTCCAAAATTGATAAAGGTGCTTTTTAGCTGAGTTGGTTGTCAATCTTCAATTCAATTTGAGATATGAATTTGAGGTAGGACTTGAAAGTAGGGACCACGATCCTTTGCAACCTTCAGCAGTATGACTCTTTTCATCCCCCTTGCATGCATTACTAGACTGGGAGTGTTTTTCGTGCTTCTGGCTTTAACTTGCAAGTCATTATCCCTCGATCTCCTCCTAAGATCACATATTTGAATCTGTAGTTGTTAGGACATACTATCTGCTGGCCTCCTTTGACACAATCATCTGCAGAACCCCCTTTGACTTCCACATTTTCTTTGAAGGTCATTTCCATATAGAAGATCTTCGATTCCTGGCCTGTCAGTTCCTTGTCTACCTTCCATCCTTCATAACTGACTCACATGGTCTTCCTCTAGTCCTTGTCCTATTAATGCTTTTATTGATACCATAATCACTATATATTTCAAACATGCCATTCTCTTATGCTTCAACAATACTATTTGGACCTACTAGGATCTGTAATCCACTCTTTTCACTTTGCATCTTTCACCATCAAGTCCCTTGCCTCTCTCTCCCTTATGTTCTTCTGGTACAACCAACCCTATTACCATCTAGCTTTTCAGTCAGCTCTGCACACAGGATTCTCTAGAGGCCTGGAAAACACTCAATTGTCTCATTTTAAATTCAAGTCAAATAACTTCAATGATCTTTCATATCTGCCAGGTAATTAGGCCACAGTTTCCCAGTGCATTCATTCTTTTTCTCCCAGATGACTGTTGTATGCATTCTCTTTTCTTTTAAGCCTACCAGATATTTTCCCTTTTCTTCACTCTCAGTTGATCATTCTACTTCCTATTTTCCTGATAAAATAGTAGCAGTCAGAAGACTATCTCCATGAGCCTGCAATTCCATCTACCCAGCTAGTGTGTTTATATTTCCCCATGTTCCTTTTCTAATGCTATGGGTGATCCATCTATGCCCCAATTAAAGGCCAGAGCTTTTCCTTCTGTATTTGATCAGTACCATCTCCTCTTGACCAGCCAGATACTGCTCTAGCATCTCCCCTCTCTCTTATTTCAAAATGTCAGTGTTAACCTACTAGATTATTCCTATCAGCGTGCAAGCATTCTATTACTTCTCTCAACCTGAAAAGAAAATTATTTCTTTTCCCTCATTTCTTCCTCTAAGCTATTACCCAATTTCTCTTCTCTCCTTTATAGCTGAATTGCTCAAAAGTGAGTGCATTCAGACTACCAAATCATCGTTTATTCTAGAGCTCAAGTCAGTCAGGCCTTGGACTCGATCATTCATTAAAATGATGAAAATCATTAAATATTGTCATGTTGCTGAATGAAGTGGTGAAGTCTCTGTCTCTGTCTCATTGGACCTGTCAGCCATGTTTGACCCAACTGATCACTTATTCTTTATTTAATGTTTTTTAAAATTATTTTAATTTATTTTATACATTCAATCACTGTACATCACTACAGCTTATAAAATGAATTTACCCAACAAAAATACACTTCATGCCTGTCCAGTTGAAGATACCATATGCGTTATCAACAGACAATCTTCCATTTCTCTGTCCCTTAAATGTCTTGCCTCTCTGTTTACTTCTTGATTCTTTTTCTCTCACTGTTCCCCATCTCTATCTTCTTCCCAAACTATCTCCAGTATTCATAGCCATTTTTCATGCTTCTATATTCTCTAATGTTTCAGTTTCTCCCATAGAGTGCAGACAGTTGGTATATATTGAGTGGAGACATACAATGTCTTTCTTTCATAGCCTGGCTTGCTTCACTCAGAAGTAAATCTTCCATATTCATCCACCTTCTAGAAATGCCACAGTTTTGTTCTTTTATGACTGAGTAGTATTCCATAGAGTATATGTGCCATATTTTTTCAGTCCATTCATCTGTTTGTGGACATTTGGATCGGTTCCATGTCTTAGCACTTGTGAATAATGCTGCAATAAATATAGATGTGCAGGCACTTTTCCAAGTGAATGTTCTCCTATTCTTTGGGTATATTCTCAGGAGTGGAATTGCTAGAT
Organism: Tupaia tana; assembly: GCA_026018925.1. NCBI lineage: Eukaryota > Metazoa > Chordata > Mammalia > Scandentia > Tupaiidae > Tupaia > Tupaia tana. The sequence continues at coordinate 81,874,152 of JAKSZU010000002.1, forward strand.
CACATGGTAGTTCTATTTTTAGATCTTTGAGGAACCTCCATATTGATCTCCACAGTGGTTGTACTAATTTACATTCCCACCAACAGTACAGGAGAGTTTCCGTTTTCTTCATAGCCTCACCCCAGCACTTATCATTTCTTTCTTTCTTTATTTTTTTTAGTCTTAGCCATTGTGACTGGGGTTAGGTGGCATCTCATTGTGGTTTTGATTTGCATCTCCCTTATAATGAGCATTCACTCTTGACAGAAAGCAGGAAATCACCCCCCAGGGGGGATGGCCACGCCGCAACCCCTTCTCCTCCATTCTCCTCTCGGGATCTTGGGCACGCACGCACACGCGCCCGGCTTGAGTTTAAGCCGCCGGGTCCGGGACTCGAACCATGGTCGACTACGTGGGAGTCCAGCGACATAGCCATTACGCTAACTGCTGGTCCCACGAGCATTCACTCTTGATGATCTGCTTTACTTGGTCGCCCGTAGACTTCACTCCTGCTTTTACTCAGTGTCAGTGGACTCTGCTTAGTCTCTTTCTCTGATTCTACCTCAATTCCTCGACATCTAAATATTGAACTTCCACAGGGTTCAGTCCTTGGATCTCTCACCTGTCCTAACTTCTGTAGTGATCCCATCCATTCTAGTACATCAAATACTATCAAGTGCTGATATTCCCCAGTTTGTATCTCTAGCACATACCATTTTTATTGAACTTCAGACTTGTACCATTTGCCTTCTCAACGACAACAATTTCACATTTATATGTGCAAAGCTCAACTCCTGATTATCTCACTCTCCTCTCCCCTCTAGTCCTCCATTTTATCTTCACTTCTTCAAGGGAACATTTCTCCATATTATGTTCATATAGCAACACATCCCCATTTCTCCTAACAGTCATCACATGTAATTCTCAATCGGTGTGACTCTGATTAATGACTGTCTCGCAAATAGACCATCATCTCTTTCATGTCTAGTACCTTCACTACTATGTCTTATCATTCCATCTCCAGTACCTAGAATAGAACATGAAGGAAATAAAAAAGAAATATATCAGGAAATAATTAGATGTAAATATTTTAAAGGACAGAGATGATGAACATATGTACAGCTAAAATTCTAAAAAAAAAGTATGCCAGCAATATTTGTCTGAAAGTAGTCTATGTCTTACTTGGAAGTGCTATCAATCACTTCAAGGTGCTGAAATATAAGACCATGTGCAAAAATAAAAGCCTGTAGCATTGTGGTTAAAAGTATGGAATTGGATCAGAATCAAACTCAGATCACTGAATCTCAGACCTTGTTTAAAATGGGGATAATGACAGTATCTGATTCATAGACTTGTGAGGATTTACTAATATCATATATATGTATAGTAGATAAGGAAGCCTTATTAATTGTTTGATACATCCTAATGATGATGATGCCCTGAATTAGTGACACACCAAACATAATACTCTGGAGCACAGGGTAATAAAAGACTAAGAAAGCATAGTGAAGTAAAAAAGAGTTTCATAAAGGAGATCACATTTCTGCTGGCCTTAAAGAATGAGCAGGAGTTCGCCATAAAGAGAATGGAAGGAAAGGTATAGAAGATTAAATAAGCATGTTGAGATAATACTCTGGAAGCAAAATGTGGTTAATAGTGGGAAGGAAAATAAACTTATAAACGATTTAAAGAAACCTTAAAAATATCTTTTTTTTTGTATGTTCTGTTTTCTATGTTAATTTTTATGTCCATATATTTGGACAGACGTATTTGTTTAAATGGCTATAGTGTCTCTATTTTTGTTATAAAAATAAATTACTACTACTTAGGGAAAAATCTAAAAGAAATGCTAAAGAGTATACACATATGTATGAATATAATTTATAAATTTTCTCCTGGAAATAATCTCTACTGTCTTTTTGATATTTTAATATTTTCTTCCAATCTTTTTCCTATATTCACATATATTTTTTACATAGGTGGTCTATAACATGAAAATGGCTGTATATTCTCTTCTTTTCCCTTTAATATTCTATTATAACTATACTTGACTATTTGCAGTATGCTAGATTTAGTACTACCTGTTATATATATTATTTCTAAGTTGCTATTTACTTATTAGTATCATTACAAATTTAAAAATTGAGATTAGCTTTAAAAGCTAAATAAAATTTTAGAATCAGAATTCAAACTCAGGTCCTTATACCTTTTAAAGCCTGCACAATAATATTTAATTGTGTGAATATAGCATAATTTACTTTAATATTCCTCTATTGGGAAATTTGACTACTTGCAACTTGTCACCCTTATGAACAATGCCAATATGAATATCTTGGTTGTATATGTCATTGCTGGTAGGCAGTTGGGCTAATATATTACTTGGGATTCCTAGAACTCATTGTTGTGTCAAAAGGTATGAATTCTTAACATGCTGACATTTTACCCATGGAATTTCTGGTATTCTGTAAACAATTTACTTTATTGAAAAGATTTCCTACCTTCCATTGATGGGTAGGATATAGTATTTTATTAAATATCTTATAATAAAACACTACCATAAATGGTCAATTCAGTGATTTCTTATTCAGCATGTAATCCATGAAAACAGTTACTTTCCATAAGAATAATGATTTAAAATATTGATCTGATTGTGGGTCTACAGAAGATTCCCGGAAAATAAAAATTCTTAGAAAAATTATCAACAAAATTACTAAAACTGTAACAATGACAACAAAAGCAAAAATCCTCTTCCCAATCCGTCTAAAAGTGTTTTGGTTCTGAACAAAGAGTATGTTATCATTTCCCAACAAAGCAAAGTTTGCCCTTGTGCATTTTATGAGGGATGAATGTTATTCAGAGGTGAGACTTTGATCACCGGTTCCATTTCTAGGACATGCTTTCACATTGGCAGTAACTGAAATTTATCCAAATAGACTTTCAAAGCTCCCAAGTGTTCTAAATTTATCTCACTCAATTTCTTTGGTTTAGAAACAAGTTTGGAAATCTCACAAGGCCAACTTGTCTTCTGTAATTTCTAGTGCTTCTTGTTTGGGCCAGGCTAGAAAAAGCTCTGAGACGCTGCTAAATTTGGTGCTTGGCAGAAACCATAACACACAAGGAGAAATACATAAAGTGTAAAACCTAAAATATCAAAACTCTCTGACATTTCAAACTAATTTCAAATGTACAGAGATTACAAAATCATAACATCTACATAAATCAGCTGTGTGGACAACCTATATTAGTGAAAACAAAAGCAAGCATTAATATTAATGGGATACTAGATTATCTCTTTACTGTAATTTACACAAGTCATTTTATAAACTTCATGTCTGCATGTGAATGAGGTCATTTAATGTAAGGAAAAAAAGTCTATATTTTTTTCCATTCATTAAAAATAATGTTAGAGGGGCCAGCAGGTGGCATGGTGGTTAGGGCACTGGACTCCCATGTGCTCCACCACAGTTTGAGTCCTGGACCTGGAGGCTCGCTTTCTCACTTTCTCTCTTCTCTCTGGTGAGCATACATGCTCTATAGCAAAATTAAAATAATAACAATAATAATAAAATAAAATAATTCTTATAAAATGGTGTTAAAATTTGCAAAGGAAAATGAACATTTAATGCATCAACTTATAAAGAAAGACTAGTATTTCGATAAGAGCTAGAAATTGTTATTGGAAGACCTGGGCTAGTATAATGGCTATGTTGCTGGACTCCCACGTAGTCGACCGCGGTTCAAGTCCCGGACCCGGTGGCTTAAGCTCACGCCGGGCACGTGTGCGTGCGTGCCCTGGATTCCGAGAGGAGAATGGAGAAGGGATTGCAGCGTGGCCATCCCCCCTGGGGGGGGTGATTTCTCGCTTTCTGTCTCTCTGTCTCTGTCTGTCTGGCGAGCGCACGCGCCCTATAGCAAAAACCTCTCAAAAAAAAAAATCCTTGTACAAATGCTTGATGTGTAACCAGAAGACCGTATATTCTAATCATCTGCAATCATCTTTATCTGTAAAATGTAATCTACCATCTTGAATACTTTTGAAGATCAAAAGGACATAATGTTTCTAAAAAACTAATGTGAAAAGTTTAAAGCCCTATAGAAATATGAGGTATTATTTTTATTTTTGTTAATTAAACTAAGACTTTCTGGGTTTCATTGAGTGGGAAGTTCTCCTGAAGTTTAAGAAAAATTTTATCATGTTAATTTTGGTAACAAGACATTGTTAATTCGATTGGGATAGTGTGTTTGATTATGTCTTAGGTGTAAAAAATTAGCTGTTAATGAGTATGATTGCCCCTTTCCCCATACTCTTTTCTCCTAGTCAATAGCAGAAGAAATGTAAAAAAATTTTATCATGGAACCAGCAGTTGGTGGAATGACCATGTCGCTGGACTCCCATGTTGTTGACCAGGGTTCGAATACCGGACCTGGTAGCTTAAACTCACACCGGGAACGTGCGTGCGAGTGCCCAAGATCCCTAGCTATGGATTTAAATTCTAAAAGGACACAGGTATAGATAATAAAAGGGCTGAATTATACAGAAATATTCAGACTTCCTGTCTTCCCCACCCATCGCCCTCAAATAAAATGATATCACTGTGAATATGAACAGTTTTGAAGAGATTGTGTAATAAAAAATGACTGTTTCAGAGTTCGGGGAAATTCCAGACAAATTGGGCATTAAGGGAAAATCCATAGAAAGGTATTTGAAGCCAGGCCCAGTGCTGGTTCTTAGGCTCTCAAGTCAAGTTCCTTGGAAAGATTAGTCAACAGTGTCCTCTGATATGCAGATGTCCTTTCAGAGGCTGCATGTGCGTGACTGAGAGGATATTTTTATCACAGTTATGCTGCATTTGGCTCTAGAGCTTGTTACTACTAGTAATAAGCTTTATTAATATATCTGTCTGTGCGTAATTGTAGTCAATGAAAATTGCTATTGAGTAATGGGGATGGATTTGGCTTACATTTTAAAGAATGAGAAAACTGCTTAGTATTTATTTTGTCAATAAAGCTACAGTTGAAAAATGTGTTAGTCATCCAGATAACTTCTAGTTGGTAAATCATTTTGCAGGATAAACTTTTTGGTTGCTTGCTTTGTTTTCTTCTGAGATTTTGATTAATCTTATTAAGGTATTTATTTCAGTATTAAATTTTTTATGCAGATATGAAGTAAATGTTACTGCCTTTCACCATGTGAACATAAGATTTTCTTTTTGTCTGTTTTACTATAGCAAAATATTTTAAGTTTTAGAAATTCCAGCCACACAAGAGCTAATGGAGTAGTTATTATGTAATGGGCATAGTGTTTCAATTTTGCGAGATGTAAAATTCTGGAGATTGGTGGCAAAACAATTTGAATGTACTTAACACTACCAACCTGCACATTTGAAAATGGCTAAAATGGCAAATTTTATGTTATTTGTAGCTTTCCACAATTAATTTTTTTTTAAGTTAAAGAATTAAAAATGAAAGCCTCACTTTTTCTCATGTCCCAATCCTCTTTTCCCTCCCAAGCCTGGTGGGTCTTTTACTATAGACATTTACAAAATTAGGCTTCTTAAAAAAGAATCCCACTAATAATGATTAGCAGCTCTGTTTTTCTGTTTTGAATGTGTAATCTCACAGATTATTGCAAAAGGAATACATTTTCATGCATCTGTTATTTTGACATTGGATTATTAATTTTTCTTAAATGGAGACATTTAAAGATCTTGTGGGAAACAGAGCCACAGATACAATCACTGAAGTTTTCCCTTTATGACAGCTCACTCATGGACTCAAACTTATTTTAGCTTGTCATTTCCTAATGCATTTTTTATTTTACATTGTGGTCTCATCCCATCTACCTGTTTGTTCCACATTATTGACAAAACACTGGCGACTTGGGTGCTCGTTTGCCTGTCTGGGTGGATCTGCCTGAATAACTGTTGCTTGTCCTGTTCCTTGTTCTCTGAGTCATGCCTTCCCAGCTGTGTGTTTTTGCCAAGACGGTGCACAAACAAGTTGTTCATTGTTTAATCTGTCAGTAGGGCCAGGACTTGAAGCTTCTACAAGTTTCAGGTATTATACAGTACTATTTTATTTTTCACCCTTTTGTTTTAAGTGTTTTTGACCTCAGAAAGAGTCTACTTTACATCATTTTCAAAAAGAAAAATTCTTTCTGTGTGTAAAGTCTCCTTAAAAAATGTATGTTGTTTCACATCTCTTCATTGGTTGCTAGAGTGAATAAATATTAGTTGGGAGCTGTGGTTCATACTTGGTTCACAGAGGTGTGCTCATTAGATGCTCGGTGTGAGTGAGAAGTGTGATGTGGCTGTGAGGGATGCCATTTTAATTGAGAGGCATATTGAAGAGCTGTGTGAGAAATGAGGAAGGGGAGAGGGGAGGACAGAAGGGGGCACGCTGTTCCACATGGCAGACAATACTTGGTGGCCTTTACTAGGCATTGCCTTAATTTCCGAATGAGAAGATTGGACTTCCAGCATCTAGAGGAGGGACTTTGAAACCCCTTTCTTCATGAATTGAAAGATATGTAATGATTCTCTCTCTGTGGGTATGATAGTAATAGAAAAAAAAATAGAAAACAGAAACAACTCTGGAAGAATTTACCTTCTGATTGGGGTGACAGGCTATGAACGATCAGACAAAACAAAACAAAAACAAGAAATGATCATGTAGTAATAAGTGATAGGAAGAAAAAGAAGGTAGGACAAGGGTCATTGAGAGGGAAGAGAGTGATCATTCTGAGGAGGTGACATTTGAGTGAGGATCTTAATGAGCTGTAGTATATGTGAGGGAGGAGCATCCCAGGTAGAAGGACTGGCCAGGGAAAAAGTCCTGGGGCAGGAACATGGAAGCAAGAAAACTCTGTGGCCAAAGTGGAGTGAGAAATTATCACTAGCAGAAAATAAGATCAGAGAGAGAACATTGTGGGGTCTGGTATGAACATTGGTTTTATTCTGAGTGTGATGGGAAACCATTGGAAAGTACTGAGCAGGGAAATAATTGATCTGTTACATGGGATCACTCTAGCTACTATGCATAGGCTGTAATGCAGGAGGACAGGACTTGGTGAAGTCATAATGTTCAACTGGTAAGGGATGGAGCACAGAGAGGGACACTGCAGTTGCATCAAATGTTTTTAGAGTGCTGGATTCTCACATGGCCGACCATGGTTCGAGTCCTGGACCTGGTGGCTTGCTTTCTCACTTTCTCTCTCTCTCTCTCTTTGCCCTTCTCTGGTCAAATTGAAATAAACAAATGAATAAATAATAAATAAAGTTAAATAAAATAATTCTAAAAAAATTTTTATGAGCAGGAAGGGTTTTTTCTCTTATATGTATCATATACAAATATGCTAAAGTTATAAAAAATTTTAGTTCAACTCAAAGAAGAATCTACACTAAATTTACTTTTTTCCCTGATTATCGAAGTAACAAATATTTCTTTTAGGAAGTCTATAAGAATAAAAGGAAAGTATAAAGAAAATATACTACTCATAATCTCATTGCTCAGAAACTTTAAGAAATGACTGTCAAACATTTTTTTTATCTATTTTATGTGCAAGCAAATATATATATATATATATATATATATATATATATATATATTTTACAGCTTGACTTTTTTACTTACTGATAATATATGACTATTCCTTAATTTCAAGAAATAGTAAATAGAGCATTATTTTAAAATTATTTCACAGCAACCTATTATGTATGTGAGCCTTCATTTAGTAAAATTATTTTGTGTAGTTGGACAACCAGATGGTTTTCATTTTTCTTTTCTTTTTTCGTTTTTTTCTTATTTATCATCGTTAGCGACACTGTAAAGAACATCCTTGTACACACGTCATAATGTATGTCTCTGGTCATTTCCTTTTGAAAGATTTTTAGGGCTACCTGCTAGAAGTCTTCCTTAAAGGTTCATAATTTATATTGTTAAGTTTATACCAGTCTACTCTTCTACCAATGAACATATCCCATTCATTTCCAATTTCTAGTTAGAGAAGTCAAATTTGGAGCAAGGTTTAAGAGGAAAGGAGAGTTTCTTATCACTGGAGGCATTTAACTAGGTGCTAGAAACTCATTTTGATGGAATATTATTGGAGTGCAACCGAAGTGAGTATTTAAAGAATCAGTGAGATTTTAGAATTCCTCTCCAATTTACCCTTGAGGGAAAGAATGATGGAGGAATGCTGAAAAATTCTGTTGCCTGTGTTTTATAAATACCAATCAGTTGTTTTTGGATATAGTAAATAAAACAATAAACAATAAAAATTAAAACTAAGGTAGAGCATTCATAGAAATTTTCTGCATCTTATTGGAGAGTAGAATTAGCAAAGACCAAGTAGGATAGCAGAGGATAGAGATATGCTTTAATTAATAAACACTCAAGGTACATTTTACATGGATGAGGAAAAGTGAACTCTAAGTTTTTCTAAGACTTTCCTACGTGCAGAACACAGAAGCACATTATTCTGTGCTTCCATCAATTTATCGAGTGGCTTATTGAATAAACTATGCATTATTAAAAATCTTATCGAACACTCACTAATTCTAAGCAGTCTGCTGCTCTCTGGGAATACAACATCAAATAGAACAAGATTTCCATTCCCACTAGACATATAGCCTACGGCTATAGGTGAGAAGAGGCTAGAGGGAGGGCAAAAAATCAACAGTTTCAGTGTGATGAATGCTGTGATAAATGTCCCATAGCATACACAACATGCAATGGCCAACAGTAGCAGGGTATCACTGTATAAAGATATGTGGAGACAAGTCATGCCTAGTTACAGAAAGAAAACTCTGGCCTGAAGATGAGAAGATCTAGGTTTACATTTTGGCGTGAATGCTGGGATACTGTCTGGCTGGATGAGGTTGAGTAAATCATTAAACCACATCTGAAGTAAATGGGAAAAATAATATTTATCTAATAAGATTTTTGTAAAAATTGAAGAGTAGTGTGTAAGAGCTACTAATACACTGAAAAACATGCACAAAAGCTGAATAAATGTCAGTTGAATCATTGAGACATACAAATGATTTGCTAGACTTTATTTTCTCAAGAGATAATTTCATGAGCAGTCCACCAGAGAAGCATAGAGCGCGACAGTATTTATTGAAAGTGGAAATTGACTCTTACTACATCCAAAGCTTTCCCCCCAAGTAGTATATTCGACATAAATCTGAGATCAAAATGATGTATTGTATATAAATTTCCATGAAGTTAGGATACAAACTAAGATGTGTCACAATTGGACAAAACCCAGAATTCAAATGACAGTTTTCTATTCATAGCACACTCTAGCAGGAGGAATTTCTCTTTGCTAATTATCCCATGTCCCGAGCAGCAGCACAGACCTGATTACTTTGTGCTTCAAGATTAGGAGGGTCAAGTTAAATTTACAGATAAAGAGAGATGAGCAGTCAATTTACCAAAATACCTCTTCAAGGAAGGGCAAATGTGCTCTTGAGCAGTGGGAAGTGTAATAGAAGCCATCACAGGGTATGCCTGTAGTGGAGGCAGAATTAAGGTCTTCTGTCTCCATGAAGATATTCCTTTGTTGTGTATAATAAACTATCTTTTCTGCATCATACCAGATATGACAAATAGAGGAAGGAGGCTCTCTTCCAGGCTTTGCAGTGTGCATCGGGGTCAAAACAGCAAAACGAAGCATGAAACAGCAAAGTGAATTCATGAAATTCTGGCCTTTATGGAACATAAAGGCCAGGAAATATATCTAATACATCTTTTAAAAAACAATGCCCAGCTGCTGTAGCACACTGATAATGCAATGGCCTGCAAGGCTGGAAGCCACATGGCCAGCTCCAGGTTCAGATCCCTGAGTTGATCTAAAAACATCTAACACTTGCACTGATACCAGGATCCTGAAGGATTGGGGAAAGGGGATCTCTCAGTGTGAAGAGACCTTGCTGAAGGTATTTCTCTCTCTCTCTTTCTCCCTCTCTCTCTCTCTCTCTCTCGAGTGTGTGTATACAGACTCTATAATAAATGACAACAACCACCAGAAACACAAAGAGATGACTCCTATGGACATGGAAGTCTAGGAGACCATGTCAGGTTCTAGTACAGCTAGGCCTAAGACCAAGAGCATCTGGCCAAGAGTTATTTTAAAACATGGTGTAAGCTTTGAGAAGTATTCTTGTAATAGATTTATAGTAAAAAATATGTTGTAGTTTTCACATGGAGCAATGATGTAGCAATTAGAGATAACCCAGAAACCTTCACAGTGTTCTATATGTAGATGGCCTGAGCTATCGATTTTGTCCTAAGGGCAAATCAACCTTGGATCTCCAAAATTAATACAACTGAATGACAAAGAAGAAAACATTCAACTTCACTAGTAATAAAATACCAATACATGCAAATTTGAACAACTTTTAAAGCTATCAAATTAACAAAGATTTAAATGATAATATTCAGTGCTGTAATGGTGAGAAAATCCTTCCCTGGCTGATAGGAGTAAAAATTGGGCTAGTTTGCTTGCAAAGCAATTTGACATTATTATTAGTCTTCAAAACTCATGACTTAGGGTCAGCCCTGATGGTTAAGGGAAGCCAGATCTCATATGGTCCACCACACAGTTTGAATCCCAGCATTGGCAATTGAAAAACAATCTGGGCAGATGTCATGAGTGTCCCAAATCCTGACAGAATGGAGAAATGTAGGAGATGGAATTGTGGCATGATCATGCCCCGTGGAGGATACTTTCTCCCTCTCTCTCCCTCTCTTTCTGTCTCTATATCTCTATGATAAGTATACACGCCCTCTGGCAACTTAAATACACACACACACACACACACACACACACACACACACTTTTTTCTCCCCAGGTTTTTTGTTTGTTTTTGCCATGGGATGCAAGTGCCAAAGAGAAAGGAAAAGTGAGAGCTTACTCCTTAGGGTTTTTGGGCATGCTACAATCCTTTCTCCTCTTGGGATTTTAGGCATGCACATCTGGCATGTTTTTGATGTGACTGGGTCTAGGACTTGAACATAGAGGTGGCCCTGTGGAATCTAGCATCCTGACCACCACACCCCCTGCAGGCCCACCACACACATCTTTTGATCCATTCATCCTAATCTTAAGATTTGACCCTAAAATGAGTCAAAAATTTAGGGACAAAAATCATTGTATACAAATAAACTCATTGTAGAATTCTTTGAAAATGCTGAAATCTTGGAAATAACCTAATTGTCCAACAACAGAATGATTGATTAAATAGTGTGGATTTTATGAAATCGTCATGGGATATGGGGGTAATAAATCTGATACTTAGTTATAATCTTTTTTTTTTTTTTTTTCTTTTTTTGGAGAGGTTTCTGCTATAGGGCGCGTGCGCTCGCCAGACAGACAGAGAGAGACAGAGAGATAGAAAGCAGGAAATCACCCCCCAGGGGGGATGGCCACGCCGCAATCCCTTCTCCTCCATTCCCCTCTCGGGATCTTGGGCACGCACGCACACGCGCCCGGCGTGAGTTTAAGCCGCCGGGTCCGGGACTCGAACCGCGGTCGACTACGTGGGAGTCCAGCGACATAGCCATTAAGCTAACTGCTGGTCCCTTTAGTTATAATCTTAATGTTTACTTTTGATTTCCAATGAAAGAAAGCAATTTTTTAAGTCATTAAGAATGTGATATCATATAGTTTAATTAGGCATTCAGCATATTGTGTCATGTGATATCTAGTACTGCAAGTTTTAGTTTTAAAATATGCACTGATTTTAAATATTTGCAACTATGTAAAAATAATAAACTGATAGTACTGTAAAATTTAAAAAAAACTGGAAGAAATGCCTCTATTTTATTAATAATGAGTGACAGTGGTAGGATGTATAGTTATTTTGTTATTTTCTTCCCTCCCCTTTTTCTTCATTTATCATATACATCAAGATAAGTTTATATATTGCTTTTAGAATGTCCTTAGAACATCAAGCCTGAGAGTTTTTTATTTTTCTTCTTCTTTTGAATAGCGGTCTTTTTTTGTGTGTTCTTGGTGAAGAGAAACTATTCAGTAGAGGGAAAGCCTAGAGCAGTGACTTAATAAATAGTCGTATAAGGGCTTAAAAGAATTCAGAGACCCATAGATTGTTAGGGTTGAAAAATTACTTATTTCAAGTCAATATCACATAGTCCAGAATAAACAGAGAATTAATTATTGAGTGCCTACTGTGTATGAATTGCCAGGTGCATCGGTTGCCCACATTCCTCCCAGTAACAAATTTCTATTCATTTTTCCATTCAAAAAAGACTTAAGAATTACTTCCTTTCCATAAACTTCCATGACTCTCATTTGTCTCCCCCCTTCCTTGTTCCTGGAAATCTGGACTTGGACTCCTGTCTGTTTCAGAAGAAATCATCTATTGCTAGTTGCTAGTTTTCTGAGGGCAGGCATTGTATCCCGAAGTCCTGGCACATGGTGAACACTAGAGCACTTAGTGAAAAAGTAAATGAATAATTTTTTTATTGTCAGAATGTATGTGCATGACAGAGAGGAAGGGAGCACCCTCCCCATGGGGCATGACCACGCTGCAGGTTTTTTCCTCTACTTCTCCATTCCCATCAGGATTTGGGGCACACATGCACGTGCAGCCAGTGTGTGTTTCAGCCCACCAGGGTTTGGACTCTGACTGCAGTGGGCCATGTGGAATCTGACTCCCATGCATAGAGCTTTACCACTACACTTCAGGGACTGTCCAGTTAATGAATAATTTCTGAGGTCAGTATTTTAGCTGCATTGGAAAGATAGAAAATAGTATGAGAAATGGTATTTACCTTTAAAGGCTTTCTGAATAGTTGTAATGCAAAAAGCTAATTAACAGTGCATATTTAAAAACTAAAAAAAGACAGCAATAAATGTCACATGGTTCAGTGTACTTGTTAAATAGAGGATAATATGTGATTAAAGCTTTAGGGGGTAGTTTTGTACACTGGAAATAAAAAATACTAGGAAAATATCAAATGGCTTAGATGTACTTTTCCTATGATTGTGTTACTTAGTTTTATTTTATAATTTTTTAATCGGCAAAACATAAATTATTTAATAATTATATCTTCTAAACATATTAGTATTAAGAAATCAAGAAACCTTCTTACTTTATTATGACTAATCTTTCAGTTGACTTATAGCTCAACAGGGGTCCAAAATTTGTCTTGCCTAAAATACATGTTTCTTTTGGGTGGGATCGTGTGGCTGTTAGTCTTTCTTACTCATTGGGCTATCTACCCCCAAAATTAACGACAGTTATAAAAAGATCAGATTAAGATAGTTTATGAATGGTAGAAAAGAACTCAGATTAGTAAGCATGAGTCTTTATTTTTATATCTGAGACTTGCACGTACTCCTGAATGGAAATAAATTGATTTTCCTTCCTCGTCTTTTGGGTGTGGAAGTTTGCATATTTCTGCAGAAAAGAGCCAAGGAAATCCTCTCACGGGATTTTCTCTTCATTGAGTGGATGGTTTGGCAAATTTTCAAGATTATGTCAATGTACCTTCCTTCCTCCTAGATCACACAGGCAGGGACACCAAAGAGATGTTTTCCCAACTTTATATTGATTTCCAATGTAAATTATGTCAACACTTTAAATTCTGTTAAAAGTTTTTAATTTACTAAATAAAATGTACTGTATTCACCCATTCCCTTTAGTTTGTAAATATAGATTGTGGTCTCTTAGAGCCCTAAGCAAATATTAGTGGAGTTCAGATACATGAATCTAGGACTTGGGCCCCTTTCTATGATGGCTAAGGGATCACTTGGGCCCAGTATATCTGCCTCTAAACAACCCTGAATAATACAAAATGTGGGCCTTTTTTACTATGTAAAGAAAGATATTTATAGTATAATCTGTCAGAAACTTAGATGCCATCTCTAAACTAAAAGGAATGTAACAATTATTTCAATGCTGCCTAGGAAATTTTGTCACATGTTTCAAGCAATTAGAAAGAGACATCAACAAAGAGAAATCACTTCTAGTAGAAAATTGTAAATAATGAATTTTATTCAAACAAGCAAGACCCTGGACTATTAGAGAGTGAGCATCAATTATACCTACAGTTTAATATCTTATCCTCACATTAACATTAGGATGGCAGTAAGCTAGGCTCCAGAAAATTAATCCCCACAGCCTGTTGGACTTTTGTGTACCTTGCCTACCCACTCAGTGGCTCTTTTTTTTGGAGAGTTTTTTTGCTATAGGGCATGTGTGCTTGCCAGAAAGTCAGAGAGAGACAGACAGAAAGTGAGAAATCACCCTCTGGGGGATGGCCATGCTGCAATCTCTTGTCTTCCATTCTCATCTCAGGATCTTGGTCATGCACGCACACGCACCCGGCCTGAGTTTAAGCCACCAGGTCTGGGACTCGAACACAGTCGACTACATGGGAGTCCAGCAACATAGCCATTACAATAACTGCTGCCCCCAGTGGCTCTTGAAAGTGAAGTCTGGTGTCTTATCCATCCTTCTGAAAATAGGGAGCTGTTGCGGTGTGTGGGAGTCCTGAAAGCTCAGGAGAACACTATGATACAAAAGGAATTCTTTTTAGCAGAAGTCAGAGAACATCTACAGTACTGAAGATATTGATGATCTTGGCTTTCCAGAGGATGAAGACCAGGCTGGTGAGGAAGTTGGACATTGGATACTTGAAGTCAAGATAGACTCAATAGAGTCCTTGGTACATGATTTCCAATCCCTGAGGAGCTGCTATGTGAAAGAAGGAGTAGATCACACAAATACAGTGTTATTCAGAAGACAGAACTTGGATTAGTGGGCAGAAAATGTATGGAGGCAGATCTTGATTTAATCTGTGTGCAACCTGTGTTTTTCCATGTTACTTCAGGAGTCAGCATGATAGAGTGGAAGAGTCAGACCTGTTTTCAAATCCTGGTTTCACATCTTATTAACCATGGATATGAAGTCTGTTCCTTAGGTCCTCTGAGACTTAGACAAAGAACCTTAATTCCAGCATTACAGTGTTGTAATTAGCATTAAGGGTAAGAGTACATAAAAGGACTTAGTATAGTGCTCACAGATGCTTATATTTCATGTGTCATTATTAGCATCCAGCCTCATAGAGAAATAGAATCATAGTGGCATTGCTGAAACGTTCTCCTACTTCAATACCCTCTTGCTCCTGTGAATGCCTAGTCTTCTCAGGTCGTTCTTAGATAGTTCTGAGCTTCCTCTGGACAAAGTCTAATGTGTGGAAGAGGCTTCTCAACTACCTGCTGGGTTCTATCATCTATTATCTACCATAGGGAGGTAATTCTATACAATGGGTAAGCAAAAGTGTGGGCTAAGTATCCATCAAAGCCCTTCTCTTTTATAATGTTTTCATGATCTCTGGGCAAATGTGCTACTATGTTAGAATCCTTGACAGAATGAGTAAGATAACAGCAAGAGTGAGACAAGGGAATTAATGTACAAATGTGCACACAGAGAGCCACGGAAGGCTAGGTAATGCCCCCTTGTCATAAACTCACTTGGTTCTCTCTTCAGTTTTCTCTTAGGGGTTACTTAACACTGTTTAAAAGATGTTTAGAAATAATTAGTACACACATTACCTTAAATATAGAAGATAATAAACAAACAAGTAAGTGAACCTAGAGGATTGTCACATATATTCATTTACTTTCTTATACTATGAAGTGTATTTGTAAGAGTTCATTTGCCTTGCCTCCCCAAATGAAGGGCTGGGCTCATGGTATACTCTGTCTTTTGGCTTTCAGAGATTCAGACTTTTTGCTCAACCATAGAGGATGCTCAGTTAATGATTAAAGTCTACTGTTTCATCCAGAACAGATTGTGTAAAATGCCTCTGCTATGATTCCTGAGAAAGGACTTTGAGTTGCGCAGGATTTGAATTTTTGTTTTCTGTGTCATGTGCTCAGAAGTAGTAAACTTGTTTAGATCAAAATAAGTTGAACAAGAAGAAAGGAGATCCTGTATTCTAGTTCTGGTTCTACTCATTTCTAGACACATGGTCTTGGACAAATTAATTAACTTCTTTTGAACCTCTGTTTCTTCATCTGTAAACACCATCTAAACTGAACTATCATGGCATTATGTACTTAGGAAAGGACAAAGAGATGTTTATGTACGATACTCAAAGGGTCAAACAGATGGGATCATTTCAGATTGAAAGCGCATGTGTGAGAGTCAGGCCTTCTGTGAGCTGCATAAATTCCCATGGGGTCTGGTAACTTGCTGTGTACCCTGCAGAAACCCACAAAGTCTTGTCATGGTGATAAATACGACACCATTGAATGAGGTCACATTTAACACAAAGGAAAACTTGGAAAAGAAAACAAAAACAGAAATCTAGACCTCATCTCTAGATACTTTGTAAGATTTGGGATAGGTCACTTTACCACATTCTACTTGCAGAATCATGAGAAGCACCACATGCTGACCACGTGAGGAAAAATATATAATCTGAACAGTAGATAGATTATTGAGCACATGAGGTAGGAAATACTATTCTCTGAAATAATGTGTGACATTCTGAAATTCTAGGATTCTGACATCTTTTTTCCTTCAAAGACAGATGTCCCATTATTACTGTTGGACAATGCTAGTCAAGATGTTTACAGCAATTGCATCAGACATGTGGAATGTTGGAACTGAGAAGTATCTTAGAGATGTTTTATGTTAACTTCTTATTTTAAATTTTTCCTAGAAAACTTTTAGTAGAAAAAGTCTCAAGGAAATGATGTAAATTTTTCAAAATTATGTAAGTTGTGAGAGAGCTATGACCAGATCTGCAGGGCTGTGAGCCATTGGGGAATTCAAGTCTGTTTAGACCTATTTTGCTGATGTTTGTATTTAAGTGACAGAAAGTAATCTTATTTCCTTAGTGTGTTAGCTTTTAAAAGGTTTTATCAATGCCCCTCATTTCTTGTATACAGAAACAAATTTTTAAAAAGTTAATTTCCTAATATTTTATATGCCTTCTAGGCACTCTCCATGGTTGGGCATTGATTATACAAACTTGCTATAAGGTACTTATTGCCCTCAAAGGGATTTCTTTTCTTATCCTTTTACATTGTTGATATTTAGCAGTCCACTTAGTGAGGAAAAGACAACATATTTTAAAGATATATATGACAGAAAAAAAATAGAAGTTTAATCTGTGACTCATTCCTCCAGTGGCCTTGATTGTAGCACAGTCCAAAGAACAATTTCTTCTATTAGACATTAACCACTGTCAATTTCTTCTCTCCTGAAATACTCAGACTCTGCCTTAGAAATAAATATTTTTTCTGCTAATGACCTTTTTGCTCCTCAGAAGCCTTCAATTTAAATCTAAGATTAAAGAATAGAAGGAGAGCCTCATAGGGGGTAGGAAATGGGAATGACATGAGCCCTACTTTCTCTCTCCACCTGTATGTGGAATGGGAAAGAATTTATGAAAAAGGCAGCATTTATAATAGCACAGTTCAGAGAACCGGGTGTCAAGCCAATGCCAAGTCAGGAGAGGTGCCCACGCTTCTTGTAATGTCTTGCATGCTCTTAATCCTTTTGCAAATACTCACTTGGTTTTAAGACAAGCCAAAGCAGAGTGAATGATGTCTTAGCTGAGAATGACTAGTGGCTGGGTGGATAAAATATAGCAAAGAGAATTGACTTTAATAATAATAATGATGATAATTTTTTATTTATATCTGGCCTAGGGAAATATGCCCTCTTGAAACTCTTTTATTATTTTTTGTTTTCAAAAAAGCCAAGTGACCTGAATAAGATTAAATGAACAAATTGATGGCTTTCTGGATTTAAAGCTATTGAGTTCCCACTGATCTCCTTTTTTACTGAAATTTTGACATAGATTCTGCCTGAGAGGAATGATTAAGTGAGTCCCATGTGACATAAGAAGATATAAGGCAAATGAAAGTGGCCCCATGGGCACACATAATCTCTCCAAACCCTGCAAATGATTTGCTTCTGCTCTGTAGTTCCACTATCCCCAAATCTGATTTCCAAAACAAATTAGTTCACCTCTGAAAAAATAATACTAACTTTCCATCTGCCAATTACCAAAGTGAGCCTGTCTATGTGCATCTGATGAGTGAGTGTCTAGCTTATGGAAACAAAGATACCCTCTTCCCACAGTAGTGTTTGTGTTGATAGGCACTATTTAGAAGATTAATCCTCGATGTCATCATTCATGAATTACAGCGAGTGAAAAACAGGAGGAAGGAAAGCAGGGAAGGATGTGCCAATGTCATGATGTTTTGGTAATATTTTCAAACCTTGAGTTTTTCTTCCAATCAAATCATGTCATTTAAATTTAAGACTGTAATAACATCAGCTTACAGAAATATTTTCACTTGTGTGACTTCACTTACCCTTGATGCCAGGGTTCAAAAGGGTGCATAAATAAGGTGGGAGGAGGGATACGTTATCAGTGACCACCAACAACAGAAGTAACTCAAAACTGTTAACAGTCTAAAGCTGAAAATAAGCTGAGGCTTTTGAAAAATACTAATTAATACAAAAATGACTTTAAAAGGAATACTCAGAGAAAGAAGAGTAATAGAGACCTGTCCTGACACAGAGTGTAATCATATAAAATGTGGCAGAGGAGATATGACAACTGATTCCAATTCTGTTTACATCTCTTTCAAGGATCTTCACATCAGACAGGTGCAAACAGGCCCAGCTATGGGGGGATAGCAGTAGCACAACACTCTGCAATGCTGGAAGCCACATAGAAGATCAGGATTTGGCCCTCAGGTCAACATATAAGTACCAGGTGTGTGCACTGGTTGTAGGGCTGGGAGAGATCATGGTGTGAGACCAAGTTAAGGATGTTATCTTTCTCTCTTTTATCTCTGTCTCATGAAAGAAATAAACTTTAAAAAAAAAGGATAAAAAAGAGGAGCCAATCAATATAACCAATATTATGGAATTGCAGTTCAGGATTAGTGACGATAAGAAAACATTCATCATTGGTACTAGCAGATGGCATAATGGTTATGTCACTGGACTCTCACGTAGTCGACTGCAGTTTGGGTCCTGGACCCGGCTTCTTGAAACTCATGCTGGGTGCATGTGGATGCATGCCCAAAGTCCCAAGAGGAGAATGGAGAAGGGATTGTGGTGTGGCCATTCCCCCTGTGAGGGGTGATTGCTCACTTTCTATCCCTCTGTCTCTTTCTCAAGTGTACATGCCCTATAGCAAAAGTCTCTCTAAAAAAGAAAACATTCATCTTTAACTCATACTAAGGAGCTAAACTCAGAAAGTTTTATTTTTATGACATAGAATTTTTGTAGATGGTATTGCAAAATTGGCCTAATATGGAAAATGAGAAATGTCTTCTCACTCTGCAAAAAAAAAAAAAAAAAAAAATATTAAGTTGCCTGGAAAGTCATGATATATTTTTCTATGCAAAATTGCATCATGGCTTTTCCAACAACCCAATAGATGTAAGGTAATATTGTGTCTTCTTTTTTTTTTTTTTTAAAGTAGTTTACTCCAGGTAGAAAAAGACTAGTGAGCTTGATATAATCTAAAAACTTTCTAAAAAATATTTATTAAGCTTCTCAGCTTAATTTCATGACTTGTCAATATTGAGCATAGAAAGTAGCGATAATTAAAAATCAGTGTTGATTTTTAATTATCTTGCCAAAATAAACTCACTGCATTTTTATAGTTTTCAGTGTAGAATTTAATGGAGAATCAGGTTATCCATGTGGAAATATGTAGAAATAAAGTCAAAGAATAGCAAGCTAAAGTGAATTCATAATTGACAAAAGAGCTGTGTCCAAGAACTACCGTAAATTGATGTATGTCCATTGAGGGGAGTCTCTGTTGGTGTGCAACAAGGCTCAATACCAGTATAGTACTGTTGGACGTCTTTTTTTTTTTTTTTTGAGAGGTTTTTGCTATAGGGCACGTGTGCTTGCCAGACAGACAGAGAGAGACAGACAGAAAGCAAGAAATCACCCCCCAGGGGTGATGGCCATGCCGCAATCCCTTCTCCTCCATTCTCCTCTCGGGATCTTGGGCATTCACGCACACGCGCCCAGCGTGAGTTTTAAGCCACCGGGTCCGGGACGCGAACCGCAGTTGACTACGTGGGAGTCCAGCGACATAGCCATTATGCTAACTGCTGGTCCCACTGTTGGACATCTTTATCAACAGTTCATGCGTGTAAAGTGCTTGACTTGTGCTAAGCACAAGGCATAGTCTGTTTCCTTCTCTGTCTTCTCCTCTGTTACCAGTAAAGTCAGAAATGGTGTGACAAAAGATGAGGCTGGAGATGAAGATAGGAATGGCAGGAGTTTGTGAGTCAACAGTATGTGGCTTAAATCCTGTCCTTGTCATGGGCTATGTAGCAGTGTGAGTATCCTTTGCCCTCAGTCGAAAAACCTGCTTTATCAGGCCAGGAGGCCAGGACTGAGAGAGAACACCAGGTCCTCAAGGTTATAGGTTGCATGGAGCAACTTGCATGGAAACTTGCAAAGGTAAACGAGCTTTATAGGTAAACCAGATTGGCACCTGGCATTCTTTGCAGTTTAGGGGTCAATGGAGTTTCTACAACTCTTATAAGCCATGTTCTGGTTCTTGACCATGCTGGGACAGTATACTTGGGCATATCTATTGTGTAGTTTCCTGTGAATGCCAGTTGTATTTGTAAGGTCATCACAGAGAATCCTTAGTTTTGTCCCTTTAAATTGATTCAGTAGAGAAAGATCTCCTTTTTACAGTGATTGGCAGCCTTCATGAAGTTCTCTGGTCATATTTAGGTAATAGAGATGCCTACTTTTAGACTATGAGGCACTGTAATGTTTGAATCATTAAAAGCGGGCAGGAAAGCCCTCCAGGTGACCCAGCATCACCCTTTCTCAGGATCTGGCAGATGGGTGAAGGAGGTCATTCTGTCATGGGTGCTTTCATGGGCCTGCATGCCCACCCCTGATTGGTGAAGGTCTCTCAGCTATATTTCCTTGCTTTGGCTGTTCCTTCCTGTCTCTTAGTCCCTGGCAGCTTCAGTTTCTGCCAGGTGTGGGTGATCCCTTGGGCACTTCTCTTAGATGGACCCGGGGCAGGCCTTTGTCCGTTCAGCCCTGTGTGAGCTTCTCATGCCTGGTCTTCTCTGGGGCCCTGATTCAGTCACATGTCACTGGTGCTGGGGACTCCAGGCCTGCTGCCCGTTCTCAGCATAGGCCACTCTCTGTGCAGCCCATCAGCAAAGCCCATCTCGTGCTCTCTAGATTCTCAGATGTGAGTCATACACCCATCCAAACTGCAGAGGAGAAATAGCAAGTTCTTGGAGCAGTCTTCTTTGAAGCTGCTTTGCTCGGGTCTGTATTGAGGGGCCTACTATCACTCACTCCAAAAAGTTCTCAGTGTAGCAGTTTGAGATTCACGTATCTCCCTCTTTCTTGAGGTGATTGTGATACAGAGCAAAGACCTCTTTAAATAAATCTTTCTAAAAATTCTTTTCTAATCTCCAACCCTAGACCCTTTTATAAACTTTTGATGTAGTTGAGACATTTAAGTCATCTAAAATAGATTTCAGCCACTTACTCTGAAACATTTTTGCCTTTTTGGAAGCAAAATGCTTTACTTTGGAAGGTGGTAGGCCAAAACTTCCATTTTCTTTCTTTCTTTTTTTTAATTAACTTTTTATTATGTTCACTAGAGAGACACAGAGAAAAAGAGATGGAAAGTGAGAAATCACTCCCCAGGGGTCATGGCATACCACAATCCATTTTCCTTCATTCTCTTCTCATGATTTTGGACATGCACACATACGTACCTGGTGTGTTATTGAAAGCAGCAGGTTTAGGACTCGAATTGTTCAGTGAGCAATGTGGGATCCAGTTGCCTTAACCACCACACCAGTGGCTGACTCAAAAAACTTGCATTTAACTATCAGATACACCCTAGATATTATACCTGAAAACAATATATTTTCCCTCCACTTCATTCAGCGTCTTCTTTCTAGAGTATGGGTATGACACATGCCTCTCCTGCTTAATGCCCCTCAGTGAGTCCTCAGGATCTTGGCCCACATAATGCTCGCAGTGTAATAAGGAAAAATGACAGCGTAAAGTACGCAAACAAACCATTGCAAAATCGGATGCCAAGAATACTGAGGTCAGGAAGAAATGGGGAAGAGGTGAGGGGAAAGGAGCTAGACTCTAGCTTCCTGGTCTTAGAGAAGCAGTGTGCTTATATGCTAAATAAAACCTTTTAGTTTAAAGGTTAAAACATGAACTGTGACCCCAGAGTGTCTGGATTCAAATTTTTAGCTCTGCCTACAAGCTATTTGACACATGAAATTACTTTTCCTCCCTGTGCCTTCGTTTCCTCATCTGTAAAGTAGAGATAATAACAGTTCTCTCTTATGGTTGTTGTGTATATTAAGGGTTGTTGTGTGCTACTATTTTTAAAGTGCTGTATAAAACTAGTAAATAAATAGAAAATGCTCTGCCTTTTCTGTGAATTTTACGCCCATGCCCTAACTGACTCAGAACTACCTTGCATCCTCAGCTTAGCCATCACCTCTTTTGAGGAACTGCAGATGAGCGTCCACATTCATTCAGGTGTTCCTCATCCATGACATCCATGCTTGAGTTCATTTTATTAACATCACAATAATCCCGGGCATTGTAATTGACCTCTCTCTCTAGACTGTTGTTGAAAGCAGGGAATAATATCTTATTGCTATTTGCATAAATCAGAGGTCTGGAACGTCTGATGCAAATGAAATGTATGGCTAATTGATAATTAAGTGAATGATAGTGAAATCCTAATCGATAAGAATAAAACTATGTTCATATATATATATATATATACATATATATATATATTTTGTTCTTTCAAGATAAGAGAAAAATTATTAACAACTGATAAGATATTTTTTCATAGGTTATACATGAAATCATAGTCTCCCAAGTCATTTATAAGGCTAGGAAGTTTGGGGCTTTATCTAAAATTCAGATTTACAGAAAGCTAAATTGAGTTTGGCTGATTTCTCTAGCTAAGTATTTATCATACTCATTCAGTATATTGAAAAAAGGGTTCAGTTCAATACTTATGTATTGAGTGCCTTTCTGGGCAAAGCACTGTGAAGGAAATAAATATAAATAAAAAAATGGCGCCTGCCGTCAAGGAACTTATACTCTAGAAGAGAAACATACCCAGAGGCATGTACAGCAAAATGGAATATAACAAAAATAAAAGATGGGCGTTTTAGGAAGGGGATTGAAAGAAATTCAGAGGCCATATAGTACACACCCTTATTATTTTTTTAATCTATGTTTGTACGTATATATCAATCAATACATACATACATATTATACATACATTATACATGTAAACAGACACACAAAATCAGGTGGTGGGATAATTTTATAGCAAAGCTAGTTATTAGAATAGCCAAAAGAAAATTCCGACAATCTGACGCCCAGTACAATTCTTTTTTCTATTATACCATACTGCTTCTAGAATAATTTTAGACTATAGGAAATGCAGTCCTGGGAAGATATTTATAACAAGTCTCTGGCTCATTTAGCATGCCGTTGTTTGGGATATCCAGCTGCACACTTTGTTCATGTCAGTAATAAATTATTTCCTGACAATTTGGTTGACAAACGGGATCCCAGCCTCAATGATTTGCACACATCTTTTAAAAAATGATCAGGTTAACTGTTCTAAATAGGCTTTTTGTCCTTCACTTATCTTCCAGCATAGAGAGAAAAGAAGATTCAAGATCGTCAATAAGAGTGTAAATCATACTCCGAGACAGAACTCGGTTTACATAACATTTAGAATGAAGGTACCTTTTTATGAGCTTTTGTAATCCAATGGAGATTCTCTGAAAGCCAAAAACTCTCTCCTGTGCCCTGAGACTAGCTAAGTTTGCTTTTTTAACTTCCCAGTGGGTTAGGATACAAAGTAAATGGACATTCAAATGTTGGAAAAACAAAACAGAATCAGGAGGTGGGGAGGGGTGAGGGGAGAGAAGAATGTAGAGGTGGTGAATAAGGATTCTTTTACAACTCATATTTCTTTATTGAAAACTGAGATTTCTGGTCGCATTAGGGCAGAATAATTGATAGCAGCTGCAGATGGGAAGGTTTAAACATGTATCTCCCCAGGCAGTATTTTCTTTGGTATTCTCTATGGTATGTCAGACATTGTAGCAGTTTAATATTAAGGCACAGATTCTTTAGTTAGCAATTCACTTATTCATTTTTCTTTACAAGCACTTACCTTGTTCTATGTTCTTCCTTAGTTTACCACCGCGTGACTGTGACTTCAGCCTGTCCTCAATGTTGGTGATACCTTCCTGTTCGTGGAAAAATGGAATGAAGGTACAAGTTAATTTCGATGCAAAAAACTTTGAAATCCCTGTGTAGCTTTTTCAAAATACCCGTTCTCCATGAACTTCTTGAAGACCCCTCATAGGCACTGAGGAACACAGAGT
The DNA here is from genome assembly GCA_026018925.1 of Tupaia tana. NCBI lineage: Eukaryota > Metazoa > Chordata > Mammalia > Scandentia > Tupaiidae > Tupaia > Tupaia tana. The sequence continues at coordinate 81,898,591 of JAKSZU010000002.1, forward strand.
AAACACAGGCTGGCACCATTTTGGGCTGTGAACTGGCCTCTTGAATTTGAGAATTCTTGACCTGATTAGGGAGGGGAAATTAGTGATACAGGAACACCTTCTGATTTAGCTCCCATCGTCAACAACAGTAGGATAATGAAAAGCAAGTTGTCTTTCGAGATGTTCCAAGGTTTTGTTTGTACAGGCAATAAAGAAGTTGTAACTTAACAGATCAGAACTATTCGAAATGGTGAAAAAGAGCCCAATGTAGTCCTAAACTAGTGAGTTAAAGGAGGAATATAGGAGTGTTTTTTTTCAGTGTGCATCTTCTTACAAGAGCAGCTTTTGATTTCTTTTATAAAGTGTTTCTTTAAGTACTTCACATCTCTTTCTTTTCATGAAGGTTCTCGATTTAAGTGCTCCTATTATGATAAATGGAATGAAAAGTGTATAAAAAGGCTATTAAAATAATTACAGAAGTTCAGGTCATAAATTATCTGTTGATTCAGACTGTCAGCAGGTAAGTCAATTGCTTCAATGTTAAGACTAATTGGCTGGACTAGAGAATTGGCTATAAATGACTTCAGACATCTGGATCCGATGTAAGTCATGAGCTTGGCCAGTGGGATTCAACCCACACTGAGTATTTCCCTCATTGGAGCAATAAACATTAGCTGTTACTGTGTTACTGATGTTTTGTGATATCGGTTTGCCACTATGCTGCAAAGTATGATAGGATTAAACATAGTCAATATGGGATAGCAGTTAGATCACTGAGTGTGGTGGTCAGCAGACTGGGTGTCTCATCTGAGAGAAACATGGCAGTCATCTAGTAGATGTTAACCATGGACTGGGTTAATCAGTTAATTAATTACTTTCAGATTGTCCTCTTCAAGAAAACTCATTTTTTATTATTTTGCATGCCTCTTAAAGTGCCTTGCATTTTTTTCAACCTTCCACTTCCCCGTCCATTGCAAAAATATAAGCTCAGGAATGGTTTATGTTTTCATTTTGGCGTGAGTGCAGTTAGGTATGCATGAATCATCTAAAAAGGATCAATAGGTTTGAGGTGGCCAGGGCATGTGGTGGTTATGGATCCCACATGGCAGATACATGATTCAAGTCTTAGACCTGGCAGCTTGGAAAATACATTGGGTATGTGCGTGTGCATGCCCAAAATCCCGAGAGGAGAATGGAGAGGAAGGGATTGAGGCGTAGCTGTCCTCCACTTGGGGGAGGGGTGATTTTTAACTTTCTCTCTCTGTCTCTCCCTCTGGAGAGTACATGCATCCTATAGCAAAAAAAAAAAAAAAAAAAAAAAAAAAAAAAAAAAAAAAAAAAGAGGTATTTTAAAATAAAGAATCTTCTTTGACCAGAAGAATTTAGGATCTAGCCAAACCAGGAAATACAGTTGATAGTGGGGCGCCTTCGTGTAACTTTACCCTTGAACCTTTGGGATTCTCTCAGCTATTGTCCTCTATAAACACCGCTATTTGGTTAAAATATAATGAAACCAGTACAGTCAACAAAACCCTGCCATATTACTTGCTTTTATATGGTGACCAGCAAAACATTTTCAATGTGACAACAGATGAAATTTCTAGTCATTTACTTGAACTCCTGATAACTTTTTACTTCAACTAAATACTCATTTTAATGTTCAACTTATGGTTATACCAAATACCTCATTTATTCTGTGGTTTTGAGAAAGTAAATTTCTGCAAAACTAAATTTCTTAAGTATCTGAAAGTTACCTTTTTTTTTTTTTTTAAAACTTCAAGCCTTTTTAAAAATAGGATTATTTTTATTGGAAACAGTTATGATTATATTTGAGACTTTCCTGCTTTCTTAATCATCTTAAAGAGCATATTAAACATTATTGTTATGGCTGGGGTATAACTATAAATGTAAAGGTACCAGTGCATGTGTCACCCCTTAAAAGTATGGAGACATTTTTGTGATCAATAAATCTCTACATTACCTCAAATTACTATATTATATTTGTCTGTTTCTAGTAGTTTTTCTTTTAGCTGTTAATCCTTATAATTCTTGAGGTGCCTGCTCTGTTATTCAGTTTTATCCTTTTTCGTTTTGTAGCTTCTAATCTGCTATGGTCTAGGAAGTACATAGCTAACATTCTTAAAATTGTGTGAAAACAGGAGAAAAATGCTTTATAAAGCAAATGTGCTTTACTGTCTGGATGTCAGCAAAACAATTTCTGTTGCCCAGAGGCCTTATTTGCTTATGTAATGAAGGGACAAAAATTATTTGCTTTCAGATGACATTGGACTCTTTTTATGGGAAAGTTCTTTGATATCCGCCTAACTGTGGCACTAATGTTCCAGGTGTTTTGATACCCTAGGGAATGCAGAATAAATATACCCATAATAATGTGGGCTCTTTTAAGCATGCAAAAATGTACATCCTAACATATATTCTCAGGTGAGAAAATGTGTTGTGAGAAAACTGTGTAGATGTCAGGAACATGAATGTGTGAGAGGTTGACACACACATATTGCAGTGTATATGTCTTGTTTTAATATTAACTTAGCTATTTTTAGTTAGAATGGGTTCAATAATAATCACCTGTTTATGTTTCTGTTTAACACTTTTATTTCTTTTTTTAATTGACAGCACACATTCATTTATCACAGAGGTAGAGAGAGGGGAGGAAGAGGGAGAGACACAGGGAGAAATCACTCACAATGGCGTGTGGTCATACCTCAGTCCCTTTTCTTCCATTTCTCTGCCCTGTCAGGATTTGTAGCATGTGTGCACACATGGCCTGCATGTTGTCGACCATGTGGGATCAGGCTCCCTTAACCACTAGTCTACAGGGCTAGCCCCTTTGCTCACACATTCTAAATAGAAGAATTAAGTTAAACTTCATTGGCAGAGAAAAAAGTAAGCTAGATGAAAATTAGAGCTGGACAACTTTTGTCATAGAGAAGGATGTAAAAAAATCTCAAAATCTTCACAGTTGTGGGAGGGTTTCATGAAATCTCTTGCAGAGTTAAAAAATCTCTAGTCACTTGAATTAAAAATTTTCCATCTTTGGGAGCAAATGAAAAATTTAAGGTGTGTTTCTGACTTATTCACACTTAATATAACATAATCTTTTCTGTGTAAGACAGTTCTTCTTCCAAAATTAGGATATTCTGATATCTAAGGCATATTGTCTTTATTTTCTTATTTCTGATCCAGAAAACTTCTTGAGTAGGTAAAAAATGAACTTTATTTAATTGCATGTGAAATAAAGAACACGTTTAAATGGATTCTAAAGTTGAAAAACTTTTAATATGAAGTACTTTGCTTCTATTTTTAAATACAAATTTTGCAAAGTCATTACTTGGAAAAGTGCCCTAGAAAAGTAGATGCGAATTTATATTTTATTAAAAAAACTATTTTGTCAAAGTGAGTCCTTTTTAATCTTTTCTCTTTTTTTAAATAATAATTTAATTTTATTTATTCATTCATTTATTTTAACTTGACGAGAGAGACAGAGAGGGAGGGAGGGAGGGAGGGAGGGAGGGAGGGAGAGAGAGAGAGAGAGAGAGAGAGAGAGAAAGTGAGAAAGTAAGCTACCAGGTCCAGGACTTGAATGGTATTTGGTTATGTGGGAGTGTCCAGTGCCTAAACCACTATGCCACATGCTGGTCCCCTTTATAAATTTTTTCTATTTTTTTTCTAAGTTTACTTATACCGATGTCATTGAAGTAGTTGTGTGGTTCTGTCTGCCTCGGGTTGTATGTATGTGTGCATGTGAATTTGCACAGGTGCGCATGTGTGTTGGTAGGTAAAGGTAGTCGAAATATGAAGGGGTGGATTGTGGTAAAGAAAATTGAGATTAGGAGGTGTATATTTTGAAAGTTGATATCAACTTTGAGAACTGACTGCTTTAGCTTGGAAGACAACAGTTATTTTTCTTTCTTGTCTTCTTTTTAAATCACTAAATAAGGTTAAGAGTTCACACGATCAAATTAAACACACTTGGTAGGATTTGTGTTCACATTGCAATGAACTGTGAGAATAGTGGATTTAGCCAGCTCTGGAGCTAAGTCCTGATCTCTGCTTTGTCTTCACACACAGTAGTTTGTTTACCTCTTTTCCATGGCTAAAAATGAGAAACAGTAAATGCAGAGACCATTTGCTCTGCCTTTTGCCATTTTCTGTGTGTTATGCAAGTTTGTCTAACCAGGCAGAAAGTTACAGAGTTTGGCCTGCAGGAGAGATGCCGGTTATATGTATCTTATTATAACGTTCAACCAGATCAACTTCACTTTAAGTATTAAAGAACTACCCCTTTATGCTCTTTCTCTAACCTCTAATGCCATGCATTTCACAGAACATGAAAAATCATTAGAACAAACTTCCTGTATTGAATCTGAGAGCTAATTCTCAATCTACCTGTAAATATTATTTGGAGTATTGGCTAAATGATACCATATGTTAGAGTAGAATTTGTGGAATCAAAATAGTATACATATCACAAAATGAAGTTTGCTACTCTGTCATCATTAGTTATTTTAACTTTATGCTTGTGATATGTTATGAAGGCTATTTCCCACTAAGGAACACGTGCTGTGTGTAAATTATTAACTCATTAATTCTTGAAATCTGTAGGCCCCAAGGACACAGCACTTTATTTTTCTCTAGCTCACTGGTTTCATAAATATGGAAACTGAAAGACATGTAGCAGGAAATCAGTACTAAGTCAAAAATAGAATTCAAGTCCTTTAGTTTAGTCCAGGATTGAAGAGCTTTCGCAGAGAAATAAATTTATGCTATTTGTGGGCATATCAGTTGAGATTAGGAAAGTTGTTTTTGACCTCCATAATTTTAATGATTATGAATTGCTTTAAAGAATAAACATGACATTTTGGTTTTGGGAAACATACTGCCCTTAAAGCACATCGCTCAGATGGAACTCATTCAATGACATAGTCATGTTCTGGGAGAAAACTAGTTTAACCAGGTCGACATGCGTGAGTTTGATTTACTGTCATGTGTATCATGAATACGATTGTTACTGACTATGTGATTCTTGGAGAATGTGAAATCAGGGGCACATTTGCCCAATGTGTTCCTCAAGCCACCAGGACTCAAACCATGTAGCTGGTCATGGGGGATCCAGCCTTTAACCTCCACACTATCAGCTGCCCCAGTACTTATGCATTTTTTAAAACACTGAGAGAGATAGTCTAAGAGTTCCTTTGTATTATTGTTACTTTTTTCTTTCCTTACTATGCTTTGAGTACCAAATTTTTATGAGAATCAATTTCATTATAATCACACTATGTAAATGTGTTGCCCGTGACATGAATTCGCAAATTAAGGAAAGAGCAAATGACCATGGATAAGACCTAAGGAGAACCCAAGGGACCAGTAGATGGCATAATTGTTGGACTCCCACACAGTCAACGGTGGTTCAAGTTCCAGACCCAGTGGCTTAAAACTTAATGCTGGGCACGTGTGCGCATCTTGCCCAAAATCCTTAGAGGAGAATGGAGGAGAAGGGATTGCAGTGTGCCCATCCCCCTGGGGGGGGGCGTGATTTCTTGCATTCTGCTATACCAGGAAAACTAAAGTCAAACACACAGAAATAAGAGTATAAAAAATAACCAAGAGAATGGCCAGCCTAATGGTAGGATCAAATTCAGCCTTGAATCTTAACTTCCAGAGTTTAAATGGAAAGATCAAACCACAGTAACTCTGTGAATTCAATACAATAGAGATTAATTACATGAGTCTGAACTAGTGAAATAGAAGTTTTTTAACTTCAGACTAAAACGTTACTGATTTTCTTTGATGCTTTGATTTCCATATTTAATAATTTTTTTTGCCTTCCTTTGAACTATTGATAGGTTCATCTACCTATTATTTGAACTGAATCCTAACCTTTCTCGTGACTTTAAGTTTAAAGCAAATTTCTCTTAACATTTTAAAAATTTTGATCTATTAAAACTAAAACTTTGGGCGAGTGTGCGTGCGTGTCCAAGATCCCGAGAGGAGAATGGAGGAGAAGGGATTGCGGCGTGACCATCCCCCCTGGGGGGTGATTTCTCACTTTCTGTCTCTATGTCTCTCTCTGTCTGGCGAGTGCACGTGCCTTATAGCGAAAATCTCTCTCTCAAAAAAAAAAAAAAAAAACACAAACTATTTTTCTGAAATTAAAAAATACATTAAAATGCCTATTAATACCTATTTAATGATTGCAGCAAGCTATATAGCCCCAGCAAGTACTACTTTATATATAGTATGTTCAATTTACTCACTGAGGTTTATGCCTAAAGTCAGACATGCATTCATAGATATGTATATATCAGCTGTGCATGCTATTGAAAGTTTTTAAATTAATTAAGATCTTTAGTGAATCAATAAAATGTGAAAAAAAAAAAAAAAGGCATGGAAAACAACTGTATATACCAGAGACAGTGTTGGGAGAAGGGAGGTTTTGACAGAGGGTATAAGGTAGGGTATCAAGGGAAGAAAAAAAGTAAAGTATATAAGAAACAAGAAATAGAAAATTATTTGTTGATGATAATATGTGTGATTGAGGACCAGCAGTTAGCGTAATGGCTATGTCACTGGACTCCCACGTAGTCGACCGCGGTTTGAGTCCTGGACCTGCTGGCTTAAACTCATGCCAGGCGCGTGTGCATGTGTGCCCAAGATCCCGAGAGGAGAATGGAGGAGAAGGGATTGCAGCGTGGCCATCCCCCCTGGGGGGTGATTTCTCGCTTTCTGTCTCTCTGTCTCTCTCTGTCTGGCGAGCGCACATGCCCTATAGCAAAAACCTCTACAAAAAAAAAGAAAAGAAAAAAAAATGTGTGATTGAGCCAACATACAGTGTATTTTGGATGGAAAATCTCATTTTGTTTACTATATTGATGTACAGTGAATGACTATAAATAAATAAATAAAAGAACAAAAAAAAAGATTTTTGCTAAAGGGCATGTGAGCTTGCCAGAGAGACAGAGCAAGACAGAGAGACAGAAGTCATTCCCCTAGCGGGGATGGCCACACCACAATCCTTTCCCTCCATTCTCATCTTGGGATTTTGGGGCATGCATGCCCACACACCTGGCTGGAGGTTTTTGTGGTTTTTTTTGGAGAGGTTTTTGCTATGGGGCGTGTGCACTTGCCAGACAGACAGAGAGAAACAGAGAGACAGAAAGCGAGAAATCACCCCCAGAGGGGATGGCCACGCTGCAATCCTTCTCCATTCTCCTCTCGGGATCTTGGGCACGCACGCACACGCGCCCGGCGTGAGTTTAAGCCACCGGGTCCGGGACTCGAACCACGGTCGACTACATGGGAGTTCAGTGACATAGCCATTACGCTAACTGCTGGTCCCCTGACATAGCCATTACGCTAACTGCTGGTCCCCTGGCTTGAGTTTTAAGGCCCCACTCTGGGACTTGAATTGGGGTCGTCTATGTGGGAATCTAGCGACGTAATCATTATGCCATCTGCTGGTCCTGTTTTTGGCATCATGAGTCTGAAAATTTATGGACATTCGTAATTATAAGAAGATGTGATATAATATGGTCATTTCTGTAACAGAGTGTGGCTGATTATTTCCTAGAGGAAGTAAGATTTAGTTATTAAAGCTCATTTGGGGGACAGTGGCAGGGGTAAGCAGAAGAGCAGTGAAGGCTATAATAAGGATTTAGTGAAGGATGCTATTGATGTCAGTGCTTTTTAATCTTGGCTGTATATGAGAATCATTTAAAGAGCTTTCCAAAAATACCCACTCTCTGGGACCAGCAGTTAGCATAATGGCTATGTTGCTGGACTCCCACGTAGTCGACTGCGGTTTGCGTCCTGGACCCAGTGGCTTAAAACTCATGCCAGGCGCGTGTGCGTGTGTGCCCAAGATCCCGAGAGGAGAATGGAGGAGAAGGGATTGTGGCGTGGCCATCCCCCCTGGGGGGTGATTTCTCGCTTTCTGTCTCTCTGTCTCTCTCTGTCTGTCTGGCGAGCGCACACGCCCTATAGCGAAAAACCTCTCCAATAAAAAATAAATACCCACTCTCTGCAAAAACCCTGCACATTCTGATTCAATTGACAATGAAAGACAAACAAAAACACAGGAGTAGATGTTCAGTTTCCAAACTGGTCTGATAACGAGTGCTGAAGACTGCTTAGAAATAGGGAAGACATAAAACCATGGAGAAAATTGTAACATAGAGGGAACCAAGACAGGAAAGAGAATGAGTTGACAGGAACAGTGGGAGAAGAGACTTGCTGTTCATAGACAAACAAGTTCATAAAATTTAATTGAGATAAATAGAAGGCAAGTGAATATTCCCAAGAGAATTATTTTTTCCTATGTGTGGATGAAAAAAGTAAATAATTGGTATTTCCGAGTTAATCTCCCCAAAGCTGACTTTTTCACACTAAATTTCCAGCAAATGCTAACAACTTCCACTATGCATTCAGCTAGAAGTCTCTCAAATTGGTACCAGACAGAGAGAGGCCTCAGGCATTCTCTGCAGGCCACAATATTCTGGATCAATTAAGTAAGAAAGGAACAAAAGGGCTAAATTGGTAAGCCAATGGCAAGACTTGAGACTATCTATGAGGTTTCTACCCTGAAACAAAATAGTTGAAGAGTTATGCAATTTGTGTGAGGTTTCTGAGGAATCTTTATTTTGCAAGATTTGTAACACTATGTTATTTTGGCTGAGTCTATAATAAAAACAAAGTCATTTAAAAAAGTACAGTGAAATTCTTCATGCTTTTTCTCTGTTCCAAGCACAGGGGACTACCCATCATTCCACAAATCTATCAGGTCAAACTACCTCTGCTCTTGTCTTTTTTCTTGGAAAGTCTTTGCCTCGCTAATACCATCTTTCACATCTCACTCCAAAAGGCACATTCTCTGTGAAACTTCCTGCAGTTGATGAAAGACAGTATCCAGGTATGCTCTCATCCAGAACACGCACATCTTTAATATCACTTTCATGTTGTTGTCTTTACTTATCCGCCTCTCTGTAGACTGAGAGGCATTCAAGGAGACTACAGCCAGCGCCTTGCAGAGTGTCTGTTTTTAATTGCACTGGAAAGCTAACACTTCTCTTGGGTAACTAGAACCCCTAATGAGAGAGAGCACAACTAATGCTCCTTGCATTCGGTTGACACCCTTCACCTACTTGGAAACTCTCCTTTTGGCCAGCCCTGTTGAAGCCACTTTAGTTATGTCAGTTGAGCCTGTCCTGTGGTGTGCTTGTCTTTGAGTGTGTTCATCAGCCTCACGGGGTGTATGAATCAACTAAAAATATATGAAAAATTTGCTTATTTATGTAGCACATGTACTTGGAGGGAGGAGAAAATGGGTCTATAATTACATTCTCAAAGGCCCAAAACAGAGGTTAAAACAAAACAGTGGAAAAACTAAAAACTTTCTCATTGAATTCTGAAATTAGACAAGAAATGACCATTATCATGACTGTATGCACATTGGAAATTAAAAGGCAGACTTGACGTTTTTATAGCATGATGATAGTCCACCTAAGAACAAAAACAAAAGAGCAACTGAGAAGTTACTAAAACTAATAAAATTTAGAAAAGTGAAATAAATTCTAACAGCAATAGATTTTATCATTAGCATAGTTACTTGAAAGTATAATAAAAAATCTAGTTCATTAGCAATAAATGTATACAATACATAGAAATTTAATAAGAAAATTTTCATGCATCTATCAGAAAAATATGATACTGTAAGACATAAAAGAAGAAGTAAATAGCCTTTTTCTACACAAAAATTTGGGGAAAAGTGGGATTAAACCATGAATTTATCTTGGTGCACAAAATTTTGAAATCCATACACTCTTTTCATAATACATGGTTTTAAATAAGTGTTTTGAAGATCTCTTGTACGAAGTTATACTGCTTCCCTGGGTGAGTTGATTCAATAAGGTTTGTAAAATTCCAAGTAAAAATTCCTAGTAAATAAGTGTAAATAACCTCAGTATAGCAAAAAAATGCAAATTCAAACAATAATGAGATTTATATTCTATCTTTCAAGTTAGTCAAACCTAAAAATATATGAGCTAGTCCATCTTCTCATACACTGTTAATAGGAGTCTAAATTGTTACAACTTTTTCCAGCATTAACTTAGAAATATGCAGCAAGATTTAAAACTTTTATGTCCACTGTTCTGTCTTTGGAAATCTATCTCCAGAGAGATTTACCCAAGTGATTGTAATGTAACATATCAGAAACATTACAATGAAAATTTGCCAAAAAGCATTGGGTTAAAAATTATTTTCTGTTTGTCTGTCTGGGGATATACTGGGCAGACACTAGAAAGGTATGGAAGTTCTAGTTCTCATCATCAAATGAAAATATTGTTCTTGATAGACTGATAAGTGTACAAAAGCAGGCTGAGGCACACGGTTTGAAATGGCTGTGCCTTCTTCTTCTTTTTTTAAAGTATGTGTGTCTGTAAAATGCATGTATAAGGCTTAGTAAGGAATAGGTCAGCCTTAACAGTGACCATCTCTGGAAGTGGAATTTCAGAAGCTTTTTGTGTGTTACTTTGTCTATTTACACAACTCTAAATTTTTACAATAATAATAGGTTATTTCTTTAATCAGAAACAAAAAGTATCTTTTTTTTTAGGCTTTTGTCTTATGATTGCTATGACTTCATCTTTAGATTCCCAGTGATTAAACTTCAGGACGCAACCTTTTCAGAGGAACTGCCTAGACAGTCCCTCAGGAGGACACAAAAACATTATTCCATAGTTGAGTAGAGTTAATGATGGAAATGACAGTGATAATGACAAGAGAGGGCCTGACACATCTCTGAGCTTTTCGTCAACTTTTACTGCCCTCTCTTCACCTCCCTTTGATCTCCTGCCCTAAGTAGGAGTTTTAGAACATATGTCGCTAAAGTTCATTTAATTAGAAGCACATATATATGAAAAAAGGAACAGTCACAAAGATACTTCTGCTTCACCAAAAGATCTCTCAGATTCTTCAGAGGGTCAAGGCTAGTCATGGTCTCTTAAATTGGAATTTGGATTTTCAGATCTAGAGATTTCTTTGATACGGGGAGAAAAACCTTTCAGGTTGACACAAAAATTAAATTAGAAACATCCAGAAGTATTTACAGAATATTATTTTTTCAAAGTAGTTACTACCTCTTCAGACCTCTAGATATTTTTTGTGTTGAAGTGTTTTTTCTTCAGAACAGTCTCATCAATGCATAACCTGTTGGACACAAAGAAAATGTTCTCATTGTTAGGAAATGCTAAAAATTGGAACAAACCCTATCATTTCTTTAATTTTTATTGCCATTTTGATTGCATGATTATTTATTTCAACATTAAAGAATATTTCTGCTTTTAAATTTTCTACCGATCAAACTCACAATGAGTTATTTTAAAACACATTCCAAATATTTTATTTCACCCAGCTTCATGTTGACAGGTACAATAGTCCCATCTTAGCTTCTGTTCACACAGAAACACATTTTGAAACTCAATTAATAAAAGGTAGAGCTACACGAGCTCTGCAGAGCCCAGCACCTGCTGAGCAAACTGTCAAATGTTTGCCACGGTACTTAGAGCTGTATTATGGCAAAATGAAAAAAAAAAAATAGGCATGGGAATGAAATTAAAAACTCACAATGAAATAGTTGATTAAGAAAATTAAGCCATTTAGCACAGGCCCCGGCCTCCGCCTCCTGGAAGAAGCCTGGAGAGGCTGCTAGGGACCGGAGTTGGGTAACACATTTGTCCTCATGGCAATGACTGCTTAATTTTACTCACAAAGGACTCCCTTGGCATTCATCTAAATTTTCAGACCCTCTTTCAAATTTATTCATAAGTTTCCTCTTTCCCAGTGACCCCAACATACTTGGTGCTGGGAAAGGGTCTGTCAACAAATGGCAGATCTACACCTAAACCAGAATGAAGCCTTAGGGGGTCCTGAGCCTGACTTCAGATAGTCCCTTAGAAGGGCTGATGCAGAGCTCTTAGTCACCCTGAGACAGACATTTTAACTGCTAGATTTTTAAATATTATATATATATATATATATATATATATATATATTTTTATATATAAATATATAAATATTATATGTATATAAATATAAAGGAGGAAAGAGTGACAGGGAAGGTTTGAAGGCAGAGTGATGACACTAAACACGGCTCAACTTGTACTTCTTCCAAAGAACCTCCTCCAACTACTCCTATCCTTATACTAACTACCCCTTTGTTCTATGTTCTCCTGGCCCCTAGGTTCATAGCTAGCCTAGAGAAATTTCGTCTATTCTGAATTTTTTTTGTTTGTTCCCCAGCTAGACTATGAACACCTCCAGAAATCTAAGAGAATGTCTTCTTATTCCCTTATGTGGTTAAAGAGTGCCTAGAATTTTACTCAGTAAGAGGGGAGCTCAATTAAGTAACTGTATTAGATTAATGAATTGAAATAGATTTTCCGTCTTGAGACCCCAAAGGCCTTCTGGAAACCAAAAAAATTACTAAAACAAATGTAACTGGTAGAACCATTCTCCTCAAAGAAGAACCTTTTTCCATTTTACTTGACCATGAACTTATTCAGGGCTGGATTTCAAAGAACTTCTAATAAGTTAATTATTAATTCAATGAGACTAAAATTTTGGTATTTACTAGGAACAATTTGGACATAGGCATTCATGACAGCTACATGTTTAGAAAGAGTCATTAGCATAGCTGTGGTACTGCTCTATAACATTTTTAAAATTTATTTACTTTTTTATTCCTATACCTTGTTCTTTAAAATACTTGGACAGATTAAGAAGATTAAATAAAACACATCAATTAAAAATTATTATGGAGGGAACCAGCAGTTAGCGTAATGGCTATGTTGCTGGACTCCCAAGTAGTCGACCACCGTTCGCGTCTCGGACCCGGTGGCTTAGAATTCATGCCGGGCGCGTGTGTGCGTGCCCAAGATCCCGAGAGGAGAATGGAGGAGAAGGGATTGCAGCATGGCCATCCCCCTGGGGGGTGATTCCTCGTTTTCTGTCTCTATCTCTCTCTCTGTCTGTCTGGCGAGTGCACGCGCCCTATAGCAAAAAAATAAAATAAAATAAAAATTATGGAAAAGGAAGTAATACATGTCTAGATTCATAAAATAGAATAAAAATGGGTTAAATTAAAAATGGATCCTGAAGAGGGCCAACAGGTGGTATGGTGTTTAAGGTGCTGGACCCTCTCATGGGTGATTGTTGTTTGAGTCTTAGACAGTGGCTTGAAAATCACACTGGGCACGTGCGTGTGCATGGCTAAAATCCTGAGAGGAAAATAGAGAAGGATTTGTGGTGTGGTCATCCCCACTGGGTGGTGAGTTCTTACTTACCCTCTGTCTATCTCTCCCTGTCTCTCTTAGGTAAGCACATGCACCCTATGACAATAAATTTGTGTCTTAGCTTCTTTGTAACCAACCTGAAATAGACTAGATTCTTGATTAGGTACACAATGTACAATGTTAAGAGATGGGAATAGTTCTGCTATAATCATTCTTAACACCAAGTTCAGACACCTGGTGAAGATGTTCATCAAGCTACAACTCTGTGGTGCTCCTCATTCATGGCAAGATGATTAAGCATGGATCAGCTTGAGGATCATGAGGCATGTGCATGACGTCCTTCAGTACAATCTTTACATCGGGTGGTGTTCAGTAAAAGTAATTCTACTGATACCTTCACAATGAGTTCCACAATATCATTTCCTCTGTCCTGGCTAAATCTGGGAATAGATTATAGAGCATATCTGCCCATGTGGAAGGACTACTCTGTTAATTAGGTCGAGTTAATTTGTGACATGATAACAAACAACTAGAACATCCCAGTGGCTTAAAATGACAATGATTATTTTTTGATCATGCAACATGTTCATCATGAGCTACAAAAGGGCTCTCTGCTCATTGTGGTTTCTCGGAACTCAGGTGAAGAGAGGCTCCACATTTTCACGATCCAGAGACTGGAGAAAGAACATGGAAAACACACTCTCAAATCTTCAGCCTAGAACACTTACCACATCTGCTGGCACTTCACTGGCTGAAACAAATCAGTCTTCTGGTCAGGCCAGTCTTTTATAGAATGAGGATGTATCATCCTCCCCAAAGGAAGTACACTGGACATTGTAAACAACAATACAGGTTATGACATGTATCTTTAACATTAAACCCTAAAGAGTGATTTTCTCAGCTGGCATTTCCCAAGGTATCAGGTGACAAAACCTTCCAAACTGTTACTCTCTATTAACTCCCTGAAATGCAGTGTTCCCTGCTGGTGGTTAAAAATGGGAACTGTCTGCTTTCTTGGGCAGGCCTGCTGGGAGTAGTAGGACTGATATTCTATCCTAGAAATGCTGCAGATTACCAAAGTCCCATGCAAGAACAACTTTACACTATAACTGAATACATTTTTTGCTTTTGACAACTTAGACTCCACTTTTTGTTCTTCTATAGTTAGAAATTTGTGATAACTAGACATATACACAAACATAGACTCATATAATGATGATGCCTTAGTCTTCTTTTGTGAATTTTCTCATCAAATACATTCTGTGGTTCCTGGTGTTATTTCTAGCCTTTTTGACACCATAACTGGATCACTTTTATAACACTCATCTTCTCCCTTGTGATTATTTTCATGTAGTAATTGATAATCAACATATTTTCTTAAGTATTTTATTTTAAAACAATAAATGAGAAGAACTTATTTTTATTTTGAAGACTATCCAAATTAATATTAGGTTGTTGGGAAAAGTCATGATGTATTTTTCTATGCAAAAATGAGTCATGATTTTCCTGACAACCTAATAAAATATTTTATACCTGAACTAAAATTAGCAATAATCAACTAAAAATATATATATGCATATTGCACTTAAGCAAAAAAAGAAAAGTCTTAAGTGATCCCATAGTGATCCCAGTTCTGTTTCTTTGACTTACAATTACAGATAAGTCTGCCTAAGTCAAGTGAAAAGGATTTCCAGTATATTCTGGAATGACTACATTCAGATGTGGGTATGTTGGAGTTCAGATGACTACATTCAGATGTGGGTATGACTGAGAGTTCACTGAATTAACTTCATGGTGAACACATGTTTCATAAAAGATAAATAATAAAATGTACTAGTTCAAACCTTACAATGTGTTATTGAAACTCAACATTAATGACAAGAGTTTTTAAAAACTAAGACCTACAGAGGATTTCTTCTTCTTGAGGGGTATTTTATCACTTCATTGTTTAGAAATGTAGAGAGGAGGTGATTAAAAGCAGAATGACTGGATTTTTAAAAAATAGTTTTGAAAGTTTATTTATTTGCTTCTCCATGAGTGAACGACAGTAAGGAAGAGAGATAGAAAGACAGAGAGTAAGCACCCTAGACAAGATCTTGATGTCATCTTCCAACCCCAGCATCAGCTAACAAAATGTATTTTTTTTTTAGAGAGAGAGATTTTTGTTATAACACGGTTGCACTTGCCAGAGAGAGACAGACAGACAGAAAGCAAGAACTCACTCCCCAGGGGATTGGCCACACTGCAGTCCCTTCCCCTACATTCTCCTCTTGAAATTTAGGGCATGCATGCACACACACCCAGTGAGAGTTTTAAGCCACCAGTTCTGGGACTCGAATTGTAGATGATTATGTGAGAGTCCAGCGACATAACCATTATGCTATTTGCTGGTCTCAACGAATGTATTTATTATAGCTATTAAATCCTCTATACTCAAGATCCTCCCTTATGGTCTATATTCATAACTTCTGCTAACACTCTCATTTTTGTCAGTCACCAGTGACTCCCCAGTGTTTAATTGAGCACAAAGTGATGACCTAAACAAAGTTCTCCACAATATGGCGTCAGCTTCCTATTAGCTTCCTCCTCCACAGTTCACACATTGAAAAGTACTTGACAATCTAGAATAATGAAAATATTCCACTCTCTGAAATGTCTACCCTTTTCTTTCTTTCCTTTTTTAAAAAAAAACGTTTTTTTTTTTTTTTTATTTTTTTACTCACATGAGGCGTATGCTTACCAGAGAGACAGAGAGAGGCAGTGAGAGGGAAAGTAAGAAATCACCCTGCATGGGGGATGGCCATGCTTCAATCTCTTCTCCTCCATTTTCCTGAGATTTTGGGTGCATACACACATGTGTCTGATGTGATTTTGCAAGCCACCATTGTCTAGGACTTGAACTACGGATGACCATTTGGGAGTACAGTGCCTTAACCACCATGTCACCTGTTCGCCCTTTTCTTAATCCTTCTGTTTTTCTATTAATATTCTCCTAGGGATCTGGCAGGTGGCATGGTGGTTGGGGGCTGGACTCCCACATGGCCAACCACAGTTTGAGTCCTGGGCTTGGCAGCTTGCTTTCTCACTTTCCCTTTTGCTCTTTCTCTGGTCAAATTAAAAAGTTATAATAAAATTAAATAATTTAAAAAAATATTTCTCCCTTTTGGATTTTCTCTGCATAGGTTTTAAATTCTATAACCTTAGGCCAATTATCAAACCTATTTGGGCCTTGTCCTCTTCTGCAGAAACAGGGATAGAGTGATAAGAGAACCTAGCTTACAGATGCTACTGGATTAGATGAGAGTATATGAAATGCATGTGAGATTGTTCTTTACGTACGTTTCATTGCATTTCATTTTATTATCCTCCATTACTAAATTTTGCTAGCTAACACTTATAGGGCTTTGTTTCTTCATGGAACCTGAACAGCTGAATTGAATTGATTGGACTTGATGCTATACAGGCTACAGAGGTCATATGGTATAGACGTGAGCTCCAGCCCTTTCTTTAATTGCCTCAGCTGTGAATCTTGAGCATTGTCATGAGAAGAAAATCTAGGATAGTTTTCATCTGGCTTCACTTCCTCTTCTTCAGCTGTCCAGACCTCTCTCATTTAGAACAAACACTGTGACAAAACAAGGAGGCCACAGAAACATAAGTGGGAATGGAACAGATCACATAGGAATCTGGATGAGGTGTCCATTTCACCTTCAGCACAGTCTTAGCATTTTGAGCAGCTCAGAGGTTAGGAATGCTGTTGTCATTGGGGTTAGAGCTGTGTCCTGAATAAATACCAAGTTAGGAGGAAGATGACTCAGAGCTGCCTAAACCTCATACTCCTCTGATATTTTAAGCAACAGAGAGTGGTAAGCAGCTGTTAGATATCTTAGCTTCTTTGTTCAGGCAAATCTTAGCCTGTTCCATTTGGAAAGAAAATGGTCATAATTTCCAGCCCATTTTAAACTCTTTCTTCTTAGAATTGTTACTGCACATGTAACCTGGGCTATACAGTTTACTTTTCTACAGTCTCATCTCATTTTCTAATTGTTTCCTGTCCTCCCAAGTGAATATTAAGTTTGTTGTAGGATGAGAACATACCTTGTATTCCACTTACATTCTTCCCCAAAGATTAGCCTTGGGCCCATAGGAGGTGGCCATGTAAACACCAGTTTCATTTGAATAATGCTTTAAAATAAACATACAGTACTTTTATGTCTATTATTTCTTTTGAATCTCATTAAAACCCCATTAAGTATTTATTATTATCTTTATTTTATATGCTAAGAAACTAGGTTCAGAGAGATTCAGTACATTGCCAATGATTAAGATCATACAACTAGTAATTAACAGAGCCTGCATTTATTTATAAATATATATGCATATATAAATACATACACACACACACACACACACACACACCCCATAAATCTCATCTTAACAAATATTTATTGACTAATGAAAGGTTAATGTAAACACTTTAAAAATATATTTAGTGTCTTTCTAATTATTGGATTCCTGTCCCCCAATTTTTTTTTCCTGGCTCTGTAAGTAGTTAGAAAACCTTTTTTCTAATTTGCAAATATGTTGCTCTAGATCCTAATTATTATACTTGGACAGCTTATCTGTGTGTTCAAAAGGGAAAAATTACACAGGAACATTCCCAAATAATAAAAAAATGCACTTATTTGCAATTTAGTTAATACAAGTAAATAGTGTATTTTCAGATAATTCACAATATTTTGGGGCATCATTATTTATCTTAAGGATAAGGAAGGGTGCATAGAGTCTATGTGTTAAAGAGTATAATGGTGTAAATAATTTAAATTGATAGGCTCATTTAATTCAGTCAACAAGTATCTATGGAGAACCTGCATTTTCTGTCATGACCGAAGAGAGGTTTTGATAGATCTTGACATTTGGGGAGGTCAGACATTCTGGCATTCAATCAAGAAAACCCAGTTTTTACATGAAGATAACTCAATTACTGGAGAACTGCCTAGGTTTTTCATTTTGGTCTCATGCTGCAAATGGACAGCAATGCAGAGATTGACACTTGCCTCAATGACTATGTTATGATTCACAGAGTCCTACTATAGAACGTAATTGAGTATTTTGGCTTCCTCTTTCAGTTATTGCTAGGCTAGAGTATACAAACATCTTATGTATACCAGCACAGTAATAATTTGAGCAAATTAAATGTTAAAACTGTTAAAATGGAAAAGGAAGTGAAATTTCAGTATGTATAAGTACAAGCACAAGTATTTAGTCTTTGAGAGTTATTGAGTATGATGTACAAACATTTTATGTTGCTTGTATAATTAATGTCCTAAGTAATTTACCACCCCTTTTACTTCATTCATTAAAATTGCGAGGGATTAACTGTAAATGGATATTTGAGGAAGTTGGCTTAATGGATCACCAAAGCAGAGGAAGAGTGGTCTAAGGAGGGGTGGGGAGGAAGAGAGTAAAGGGGATGGTTATTGTAACTTCAGAGAAATCTCTGTTTCTGTCTCCTGATTTAATCCTTCCATTCCACTCAACATGCATTAACCTGAAATAGATCACTGTGCTTTTCTGTTAAAAATAATGCACAGACGTTTAGATTGATGATTACTGCTACATTCAAGGTTCTGTAAATAATGATAACATTACTGTCTAGCACATTATATAAGATCACCTAAATTATAAGTAGAAGATGTATCATGTCATGGTCAAGTCTAATATATATAATTTACAGGCTTAATTCTCACTGCCATAAGTATCTGTTGAAGAGTGCAAGAGTAATGACCCTTCTCCAGAAAAATATGTGAAGCCTCTGTCTTTTTCTAAATCTGAAATTAAAGAAACTGTGAAGTCCAAAGGAAAATCCCTCTCATGGGAAAAATTAAATCATTGCTGTTCATCCCCCGACTAGATTCCATTAAGCATATTTTGTGAACTTAGTATGTGTCTGACACAATGATGAGTATGATGGCAGTGGTGGTAGGAGTGTCAAAAATGTTGGCCGTTTGCCTCACTTTCACTATTTCACTGAAGGAAGGAAGCATGGTGGCCAGTCTTTTTTATTTTATAATTTTTTAAAGAATACTTTTATTTAACTTCATTTATCATTACTATTACTTTTCATTTGACCAGCAAGACACACACACACACACACACACACACACACAAACACACAGAAAGAAAGTGAGAAAGCACACAAACACACACGCAGAAAGAGAGTGAGAGAGAAAGGGAGAGAGAGAGAGAAGGAAAGTGAGAAAGCAACCCACCGGGTCTGGGACTTGATCCACCATTGGCCATGTGAGAGTCTAGCTCCCTTAACCACCATGCAACTTGAAGGCCCCAACAGCCTGTCTTTTTCTGTTTAGGAAGTATCTTGAAGTGTTATTAAAAACAACTTTTTAAAAAATTTCATTTTGTCAGGGCTGGCAGGTGGTATGGTGATCAAGGCGCTGGATTTCCACATGTCCAATGGTGGTTCAAGTCCTGGACATGGTAGCTTGCTTTCTCACTTTCCCTCACTCTCTCTCTGGTCAAAATAAATAAATAAATAATAAATTAATAAATTAATAAGATAATTCTAAAAAAAAATTCATTTTGTCTTCAAAATCTTATGCTTTGATTTTTATTGTTGTTTTTCTCTCCAGGGGGTGCCTATTTTTCTATCTCTGGAGAAAAACCTTCCAATTTTTCTGTTGGGTGGAGTAGGCATGGTGACAGAGAGTAAATTAAGAGTATTTGTAGTTTTAACCTGTCTCTTTTGTTGTTGTTTGGTTTCACCTTATTCCCATATTCCCACTTTCAGAAGTACATGGTCCTGCCTTTGCTTCGGCAGCACATATAACTAAAATTGGAATGATACAGAGAAGATTAGCTTGGCCCCTGTGCAAGCACTGCATGCAAATCCATGAAGTGTTCTGTATTTTTTGTATAGTATTCTCAACTGGACTGGTCTGAGATATGTTTCATGTTAGGTAAATTCTCTTTACAAGCCAAATGACGTATAGCAATCGAATGTTTAAAAAATAATAAGATAGGACCAGCAGTTGGCATAATGGCTATGTTGCTGGACTCCCATGGAGTTGACTGCGGTTTGAATTCTAGACCTGGTGGCTTATACTCATGCCAGGCACGTGTGTGAGTGTGCCCAAGATCCCAAGAGGAGAATGGAGGAGAAGGGATTGCAGTGTGGCCATCCCCCCTAGGGGTGATTTTTGACTTTCTGTCTCTCTGGCAAGCACACACGCCCTGTAGCAAAAAAAAAAAAAAAAAAAAAAAAAAAAAGCTCTCCAAGCAAAAAAGAAGAAGAAGAATAGGGGACCAGCAAGTGGTGTGGTGGTTAAGGCTCTGGACACTCTCACGTGGCTGACCACTGTTCGAGTTCCAGACCTGGTGACTTCCTTTCTCACTTTCTCTCTCTCTCTGGCTCTCTCTGGTCAAATTAAAATATATAAATGAAATTAAATAAATAATTATTTAAAAAATAGTAAGAATAATAATTTAAAAAAAGATAAAAGAAGAAGTATATGATTCTTAACATATTTGAACTTTAGGAAAGTTTTCCCAAACAGAGTAGTTTCTCAGATTTTTGCACTGCCTGTCTAGTATTCACTTTTGTAATTGATTAAGTCCTTTCATTCTCATTCTTCTGCTTTTCATTTTCTGAAGTTTTATAACTATTCTCTCATCTTCTGTTCTCTTTGGCCTTATAAGTTTGTATTTCACCATCGTTTTATGGGATTTCTGGAGAGGGTGGGTTAAAAGGCACACATCCAGTTCCCTATTTTTAATTGGAAATCCCTGCCTGCTGTTATCTTTTATTATTTCCTTCTTGTTTCTTTGGTTTACTTGTTACTGTTTGCTGGTACTTCAGGTAATCACTTAACTACTTAAATCTTTCTTAGTTTCTGATAAATGTATTTTAAAAGAAAAATTTTCTTTGAGTACTACTTTACTTTGAGAATTTGAACTGTAGGTTTCAATGTTATTTAAGTGTAAATATTTCACAATCTTATGTTTTCATTTTAGCAAAAAATATTAGTAATATATTTTATAGTTTCCAGTAACATGAAACATGGAAATTTTAAACCAGTCACTTATTTTGATTTATGCTTTTATTAAATTATGATCAGACCACAAACTTATATGATACTGATTTTCTGTGATTTATTGAAGCTATTTTGCATGACAGACTTTTAGGATATTTCATGTGTGCTTGAAAAAGCGAGTGTCCTCTGTGTTTGTTGGGTAAAGAGATTTCTAAATAGCTTGAAGTCAAACTTATTCATCCTTAAGCCATTTTAATTTTTATTCTTAATGACTACGTGGTGCATTTCATGGATCTTATCTTTCTTCTAAAACCAAAATGTCTTTCTTTCTTGTCTCTGCCATCTGCAGAATTTGCAGAAAGAGCCAACAATTGCAGATCATGACAGCTCTCCCTTCTGTGACTTTTGTCTGATCTTTCTTTCATTTTATTAAAACAGGAGTTTACTCTTATCTGTGCTTTCCCTTCCTGAAGTTTCTTTCATCCACAGTTAACCATGGTCCAATATTGTGTATGTAAGAGAGATTACATTCACAAAACTTTTACGACAGTATCTTTTTATAATTATTATATTTCATTTTTGTTATTGTTTACATCTTACTGTGCTTATTTTATAAATTAAACTTTAACATACGTGTGTTCATACAGGAAAAAAAAATGTACTAAATATAGTATTCAGTAGCATCTACAACTTCAGGCATTCATGGGTCTCCAAACGATCTCCTGTAGATAAGGAGTACTATTTTACAGCAAAGTAATTTTGACTGTTTATATTTTTTCCAATTGGCCACTTCCTAGAGAGACAAAGGAACTTAAACAAGACTCACTTTATATATTTTCATTTTATTATTCGAAAAACCAAGGCCTAGAGAAGTTAATTGACTTAAAAAATTCTATAACTGGTTAATCTATTATAGTTCATTCATCTGGTTAGTAATCTGGTCTATTAACACTTTTCTCAACCTTAAGTTAATGATAAAAATATCTTCATAGACCTAATGATAAAATGTGACAATATTTGTGAAAATGACTATTAAACAGTGAGATATTTTACAAAAGTAAAAAATTCTTATTATAGTTCAGTATAATTTTACAGTCGTGGAATTATTCTAATACCTGATGCATGTAGCAACTATTAATTGTTATTAATATAATAGGTATCAGACACATCATTAAGGTTTCTTCTTTTAAAAAATGATTAAATATCCACGGGACCAGCAGTTAGTGTAATGGCTATGTTGCTGGACTCCCATGTAGTCGACCACAGTTTGAGTCCTGGACCTGGCGGCTTAAGCTCATGCCAGGCACATGTGCGTGCATGCCCAAGATCCCAAGAGGAGAACGGAGGAGAAGGGATTGTAGCGTGGCCATCTCCCCCACTTCCTGTCTCTCTGTCTCTGTCTTTCTGGCGAGTGCAAAAACCTCTCCAAAAAAAAAAAAAAAAAAAAAGAAGAAAAAAAATGATTAAATATCCTGGCTTTTAGACCTTCTAGTTTAGTATAGAAACCACATACATAAATGAGAAGTCCAATAGAGTGAGATAAGTGCTCTAAGCAGAGAAAGTTATAGTATAGAGATTTTTCTAGTGGAAGAAGTGTCCACTCTATCAGGTCAGTGCGAGCTTTACAGAGGACAGATCATACTCTCTGACATGTCTGAGTCAGCAGTGAATTGTTTGCTTGGAATGACCACCACTTCTTTATTCTCTGATAAACACACCCAGGAAATCGTAACACCTTCGGTATTTGTACAGAATGCTGTGTAAGTGGAGATGTGGAAAAAGATGAGTTTGTAGAGTTAGGCCATGCTTGCTTTCTGGACAGTCTCATGGATCATAGACCTTGAAGAAAATGAGAAGTCACTAGAAGGTCTTGGGCAGGAAAATGCTTATTTGTATGTAGAATTAATGCCTTTGGAATATAGAAACATCCTGGATATGTTACTTCATATACTGGGTACATTTGTTTATCGGACACTTACAGGAAAACTTTCCATTATCATTAGGCTTAGGGTTCCTATTTCTTTGTATTTGTGGTTGTTCCTCATCTATGCGCTATCATTTTCCTGATGTAGCTACTCGGTCAAGGAGAAAAATGAAGAGTTTGTGAAAATCTTGAGAGAAATTAGGGGAATCACTTTTGCTCTCCAGACTTGTGAACCTTTTATCTTTCTTCCAGAAATTTTTCTTTAAGTTTCTTTTCTTCCTTCCTTCTTTTTCTTTCTTCTTCCCTCTTTTTGGTTTTCTTCCTTCTATATTTCTTGTATCCACTCAACATAGACCTTGATTCTATATTTTTGTTCCTCTCTGGTAAATGATTTTGGATCAGGATGTTAGCAGTTCACACTATGTCCACTGAGAAGAATTCACTGATAAAGAGTAAAAGTACTAAGGTTCTTGACTCAGAGTTTTTTGTATCTTAAGACCTAAATCTATACAACGTGAAAACTTATATTCTCAAACAGTAAAACCATTTTCAACCTCAATAATTGCTTTTCTCAATCACTGTAGAAATCCCATAAGCCCTGAAATATAGAAATGCCAATGATTTTTCATGTTACTTAAAAATTGCTTTCTTTCTCATCATTATATTTATGTATACACCCAGAACTGTACCCCTTGATTTATTTTGGTACTACTCTATGCTATTCTATAGTTGTATATAAATGATAGTGATAACTTGTTTATTGGTCTACATTTATGAAACATTTTTTTGTTGTGTTTCTGTTTGTTTATTTTATATTGGATTGTTCAAAGTTTATATTAGCTCTGTATTTCTAATTTTATTTTGTCTCTTTTCTTTGAATTAAGCATATTGCATTCTAACATCAAATAAGCAGAAAATTTTATTTTCTGATGAAATGATATAAAATTATATATAGTTAAAATAATGAATAAATATATTTAATTATTTTAAATTTTCTTATGCTTATACTTTTAAGGCTATTTTTCTATTTTCTTTTTAAAATTTAGAAAGTCTAGTGGTGTGATGTGTGAGTGTGTGTGTGTGTATGTGTGTGTGCCAGGAAGGTTCTCTTAGATATAAAGAGATTAATTCAAGCTGTGAGTAGACAGAACCAGTGCTACAACTCAAACATCATGAATCCCAATCTATCAAACTTTCTTCTCAATATCCTGCCTTTAATATAATTAATATACCCAGTCAGTTGCCTTGGACTCTGAAGATGAGATGAAATAATTTCAAATTGTCAGATCCAGTCCACCATGACAGTTGCAAACACACAGATAAGGGCAGATGAATAATATTAAAATTTGTGTAGGGCTAGCCCTGTAGCCTAGTGATAAGAGAGCCAGATCCCACATGGCCAACTACGTTGTCCAAATCCTGGCCTCAGTGGCTTGAAAAACTCACTGGGTGCATTATGTGTACCCTAAGTCCCAGCAGAATAGAGAAATGCCAAAGAAGGGATTGTGAGGTGAGAAATCACCCCACTGGGAGGTGCTTTCTCCTTCTCTCTTTTTCTCTGCTTCTCTGTAGTGAGCACATATGCCCACTGACAATTTAAAACATGCGATTACAGGAAAGAAAGGGATTTGTGCCTGCTTAGGCATCAAGGTATAAGTTATAAGATTCAGCCTAACATAATTTATCCATATACATTTTTAAGGAAAATCATAAGTTATCTTATTCAGTCAAAATACTTTTTGGATAATTAATGGACTTTGTTTTTCTATCTCACTTCTCTCAGGAATTAATTATAATAATGAAACTGATCATTTTTAGATCATATAATGAAGGAGATGGAAGTAACTGAGTAGCTGAAAATGTTCATTTCCTTTTGTCTATTTATGTATTTATTTATTTATTTATTGAGAGATTTTTTGCTATAGGACACTTGCTGGAGAGACAGAGAGACAGAAATCTGGAGAGACAGAGAGACAGAAATCTAGAAATCAACACCACCACCACCACCACCACCACCCCTCCTGGGGAGGGGCTGGCCATGCCACAATCCTTCCTCCTCCATTCTCCTCTTGGGATTTTGGGCATGCATGCACACGTGCCTGGAGTGTTTTAAGCTACTGAATCTGGGACTCAAACTGTGGTCAACTACTTGGGAATTCAGCAACATAACCATTATGTCATCTGTTGGTTCTAAATGTTCATTTCTTACACCCTTAAACTATGATGGCATAAAACTTTTCCAAGTAGGTGGATACTTATCCTTTGTTAAAAAAGACTACACAAGCTTGTAAAATGGCCTTTTAATTCAATTCCAGTAGACAGATATTTGACTAAGTTCTTACAGAGTTAATAAGATATTGTCTCTGAATTTTTACCCAGTTTAAAATCCAAATAAATGATATAGTCAATACTTGTGATTATTACAGGAAAAGCTGAAACTGCTCATAAAGCACCTATTTACAAAAAAGACACCTTCTAGGAAATCAACCTGATAAAGACACATCTTAGACACACCAGAAAAGGCTTCCTGGTGGATGAATGTTGAAGGATGTGTAGGAGTTAAAAAAGGGCTTTGGGGCCGGGGCATAGGCTGGACTGGAAGCATGTATAGAAGTCTCTGGAGTGTATGACCCAATCAGGAAGTGAGCCCAGGTCACACATAAGGAAGTCCTGAGACATACATTTGCATACATGACAGAGACAGGATGGAGACCACCTTAATGCTAAAGTGAGGAATTTATAAATTATTCTGTAGGGCAATTCTGGGGCTCAATGGATATTTTTGAGGCAAAAATAACCAGATGGAGATGATACTTGAGAAGGATTAATCTGGTTGGTTGGGTATTGGACTGAAAGGGGAGGGCGCCTGGAAGCAGAGAGGATGGAGGGAATGTGACAAAGGTAATAATAGAAAGGAGATTTGAGGCAAGTGGCTGATGGCAAGAGATTTCCTGGACTTGGCAACTGATTTGATAAAAGGAGAATGAGAAATAAAGTTAAAAAAAAATCTGAAATAAACTTAAAAAAGAATCCTTCCCCTCAGTGTTTCTGTTTTATTGACGGGCAGCATGGAGACTCATAAGAACAGAGAAGCCTAAGGAGACATTTGGGTAGCCCTGAGGATTATGGATGTTAACGGAAAGATTGTATTACTTCTAAATTGAATACTGCTTCTTTATATATCAGGTGAAACCACTGGACAAATAGAAGCGTTCACACCTAAACTTTTGTTTTTCACAGAGCCTATGTTATTTTTTGTGCTGTGTTTTGCTTAGTCTGTATAAAATAATTGGGCCTATCTTGCCGTTGAAGCAATATTATGATTTCCTGAGTTGAAAAATAACAACAGTGATAGTAATAACATCGGCAACAATCACAAGCATAACAAAAAACCCAGCAAGAACAAGGATTTTGCAGCCTTCTGTTGTTCACCATTGCATGAAACTATACTCATTATCTTGCTTCCCACTCTTTGACTCCATGCCAAACTTCAGCCTGCTTAGGGTCAGAGCTAGCTGGGAGTGTGCCGCCTGCTACATTGTGTGTGCTGTACTAGGATCAAAGCATTCTTTCTCTTTCCTCATCTACCTCTTGTCCCTACTGCTTGTCTGCCTTCTCCTGCAGGGGGTCAGACTGGCCACATTTGCACGTCTCAGTGCATAGCCCTTTTATACAAAGTTTTCTTTGTTAATCAGAAGAAGTAAATGCAAATCCTCTCTATGTACAATGAACTGCTTTGAGAAGAAGGTGTGACAGTGATATAATGACTTGGTGAATTTTCAGACAAGGAGGATCAAAATATCTTGGTTTTATTTCCCAAAGATTAGTATTTGAGAGATCTGCATGGTGTGTGTGTGTGTGTGTGTGTGTGTGTGTGTGTGTGTTTCCACATTCTTCTGCTGGAAGACAATGTCACTATGCAATAGAATTCTTGAATTCTCTCCTTTTCTATGGCCATATCTGAATCATCCTTTAAATCTGGGTGTCAGTACAAGGAGATTTTTGTTGTTGGTGAAACTGTAGGATCTGGAGTCCCTGCTTTTGGCTGGTTAATGAGCTTTAATACCTAACCTTAGCGGGCCACTATCTCAGACCCTGGCTACAGTCTTGAGGGGTACACGAGGCTACCTTTCTGTCATTAGTCATGAAGCTAGAGTGAACTGAAACAAATATAAGCATGGCCCTCCATCATACTTCTTTGCATGATCCTAATAGCAGCACAGTAGCCATTCAATCCATTTTCTACTCTGATTTGTCATTATCTCTTCCTTGCTCCTATCAAGGAAGTGGTTGGTAGTCACTTAATCAAAGTGCAGGTAAGTTACTAGGTGCTCTTTTGAACAACTCAACAATCTTTGGATATGGATGACATACTAGGTAGTTTTGGTGAAAAAACCCCCCACAAAAACACACAAAAAGAGATCTGTGTTGTGTTTTACTTAATTTCTCCTTTTGTTGGCATAGTAGAATAAAAAAGATGCTTGCTTTATTTGACCTCCTCTCCATGGGAATAGTAACTATAATGGGTTTAATTAACTATGTGGTATTGATGTAATTAGTTATCCTGGTGATTAGACTTCTTTAATAAAAGCACTTCATTTGAGATGCATTGGTGTTCTGCTGTGGCTGAGCCCCCTACACCTATACTTCATAACTGTCTAGACACTGGAACCGTGTGCATATTTTACCAACAGCCCTTGAGAGAGGTTATCCTGCATGGCTTGAAGTAATTGGGAACTAATGATTTTGCCCCTGGTTTCAGACTGGCTTGAGGCAGAGAGAGCAGAGAAGCTGTGGGGGAGGGGTGGCCGCCCATTTTATGTAAACTGAAAGGGAGGGGGAAGGGCCATGTTTTGGAAACCATATGCTCTTAGGAACTGTTTCTCCTTAAGCTAGCAATCAGAGAGACAGTAACACCAGAGGGAATTGGGAGTGTTTAATCTATGGGTGGACTGCATAAATACATTTAAATAAATGTACACAGTGTATAGAGACATATGCTCCTATTAGCAAGAATCCTGACTGTACATGTCTATTAACAAACAGGCAGTACGTTTGGGTATTAAAAATAGATCACGGCTTAAATTTGGTCAGCAGGTGACTGGCAGCGTCCCTTTCACATGGCTCAGTAGACGATGAAGTCAGACTATGAAAACAAAAAAGACATCTAAAAGAAGAAATCTATAATGCAAAAATTACCATATGAAAATGTCAATAATAATATCACAAGAAACCCCAAAGAAGAAGAGAACAAAAGCAAACAGATTATCTGACTGTGCCTGGCCCTATCCACAGCAAACGTGGTGCCAGCACTCCCTCGGCTTCTTCCCTGTTCAAATTTGGGTAATGGACAGGAGGGCGAAAGGGCAGGGGTGGGAACAGAACAGTATGGATGGAAAGGGGATTCAGAAACCTAGCTGAAATAGATGCTGCTAAGAAATAGCAGGTTCTGCAGACAATCTCTTTTGCAGGTAGAAGCGCTATTTCTTTCCCGGCTTGTTTTATTCCCCTCTCCTTTATTCAGAACAGAGAGGCTCCCTCTGTCACCTCTTCCTGCAGCTCTTCACCCTGCAGTACTGAGCAGCCTCGCCTTCTAGTCTCTCACTCTCTCCCTGTCTAGAGGCACACACAGAATCACCGCAGGCATTTGCCTGCTTACGCAGCACGGAGAAGAACACTGTGGGTCATCCTCACAGCCAACCCCACAAACAAGCACCGCAGAAAAACCCCACACCAACGGGAAAGAGTGCCTTAGTGGAGGTACCTGCCAACAAGACTCATTCCTTTGCCACGAGGGATGCTCCGGCAAAAGCCTCCATCCCTCATTAAATCAATAAAATCAAGTGTCCTTTATTTTAATCCTCTGCACTGTAATCCAGTAGCAAGGAGAGGGGCCCAGGCTTTTCATCTCATTGTTTCAAAACAGATCGTTTGGTTGGAATTGACAAAAGGTTCATTCCTTTACCTTTGTGGAAATGTCAGTAAAAAGGCAGGTGCTGGGCATTCGGACTCTTTTGCTCAGAAGAAAAAAAAAAAAGGAGTGTGTGTGTGTATGTGTGTGTGTGTGTGTTGGGGGGGGGTTGGGGGGAAGGATCTGTGACAGGCTAACTGCATGTACTGAAGCTTTCTAAGACATTTTGTTTAGCTTGATATTGTGCAGTAGTGAGGAGAGAGGTGGAATCTATTGTGTGCCAGCTGCATGAATCACCGGATTGAAGTCTCACAGCCTCAGATCCTCTTTTATACAGTAGAGGGGAGATTAAAGCAGGGAGCTCATATGTCACAAAATAGAGGTACAATGCAGTTCTGGCTTGCTTAGTGCACTCAGCCAGCATTTGATCCAAATTTAGCCAAAGGGAACAAACGTGTGCTATCAGCCAGGGAGGTGACAAATGTTGGGCTGTAATATCCAAAATTCCTTTTCTGTTTCCAAAATGTCATCTCTCCTTTGTCAGCTTCATTATGATTGAGTTCTATGTATAGTCACAGACCAACTGGAAACAAACAAAAACACCCGAGCCCTAGCTAAATTATTCTCCACCTGCCTCTTCCTGGACTGTGTAATGGATACAGAGCGTAGGGAAGTTTTGTAGCTAGGGCTTACAATCTCATTTATTTAACAAGTATTTGGTGAGTGCTATAGAAAGTACATTCTAGAAGCTGAATGGAGTATACAAGGTACCTCATACATACTCTCCCACTCTCCAGAAACTTGCAGCCTCATTTAGGGATAAAATTGGCAGATGGACAGATAGACATACCCATTCACACACTCTCAGGAACAAAGGCAGTGGAGCATTTTGTTGAACGTCTAAATATGAGAGTATAAACAAAAAGAACAGTAAGAATCAGAAAAAGTGAACTTGGAGCCAAAAAAAATTTTTTTAAACAGAATAGGGAATGTTTGGAGTACTTGCAAAAATTCTACATGAGCCATATCATAAAACAGGGTTTGTATCTAGCTGTATTATTATCCATGTTCAGTAGACAAGGAAACTGGAACCCAAAGAGTTAAGTAAGTTGCCCAGAATCAAGCTGTTAACAAGAGGCAGAGCAGGAATTTAAACTCCCAAACTATTATTCTTAACCACGCCTGCAACCCACTTGGCAAAAGGTGGAAAGAGAGACTCTGAGAAGGAGCGATCAACCTGGCAACTCTTCTCTTCTCTCTTACTAAATGAATTCTCCGTCTGTCCTCACCAGAACTTCTAGGCCTTTATCTTCTCTGTCTCTGAAATGATCAGCCCCTTTTCACATAGATTTCCTTTCCTAGACACACTTGATGGTCAAACCAGCAATAAAACATCCCGTCTAGAAGAGATCTTCCTGGTGTCTGTCCTAGGTCAAATTGTTTATTAGTTGTAGATTTGTGACTCCAAGCTCTTTTGAGACCCAGCCCAGTGTCCTTTCTGAAAATTCTCCCTGACTTTCTCACCTTCGTGCTGATTGTCAACACTAACTCCAAAGACTTCCCATACTTCTGCTGCGTTCATAGTCTCATATCCCCACTCTCTGCTTTTCTTTTTGCTCTATAGAGGAACCTTTGAGAAAGATGGAGAACCCTACAGCATTGACTGTCTGCAACGTCAGGGACTCCAGTGACAAGTGGGGAGCCACATCTGCTGACTGACTGTGCCAGTCATCGGCTTTAGAAACTCCTAGGAGCCATGTTAGGCTGTTTCTTTTTCTCAAGTCCTCAAAGGTAAATGAGCTCATCTTAGTTTCTAAGGAACATTAACATCATCTGACATGCGATACCCCATTTTCCCCTCAGTAATATCTCCCAGCCTCTCCCTCTTCATGCCCTTAGTATTCTGCCAAATGCCAGAGGAGCCTCCATTCTCTGACTTTCCTACACTAAACAGAAGGATCACTGAGGGGGTTGGTTTTGAGGCTTGTGTCCTTCTTAGGCGTTCAAGATGTCCAGATTCCATCTGAGAAACCCGAAGTCCACAAGCCACCACTGCATTCCTCAGTCAAAATCAGAACTCAGGAACCAGCAGTTGGTGTAATGGCTATGTCGCTGGACTCCCACGTAGTCGATCACAGTTCGAGTCATGGACCCGGTGGCTTAAACTCATGCTGGGCAAGTGTACGTGCGTGCCCAAGATCCCAAGAGAATGGAGGAGAAGGGATTGTGGCATGGTCATCCCCCCTGGGGGGTGATTTCTCACTTTCTGTCTCTCTGTCTCTGTCTTTCTGGTGAGTGCATGTGCCCTATAGCAAAAACCTCTCAAAAAAAAAAAAAAAATTGGAACTTAGAGAAGACCTTGGTAAATAGGAAACTATAAACATCTTGAAAATGATCAATATATAATTTTTTGTCAGTATAGAAGCCTTTAATTTGTTTTAATAGGAGAAATAGTCCACATTCCAAAGGAACATATTTAAACTGTGGGCTATCTGGGACCATTGAAAATGTTTAAGTTATTGTAGGGACAAAATTCATCAAATCACGGGACCAGCAGTTAGCATAATGACTATGTCACTGAACTCCCATGTAGCTGACCGCGGTTCAAGTCCTAGACCCGGTGGCTTAAACTCACGCTGGGAACTGGATTGCGGCGTGGCCATCCCCCCGGGGGGTGATTTCTCGCTTTCTATCTCTCTGTCTCTCTCTGTCTTTCTGGTGAGTGCACACGCCGTATAGCAAAAACCTCTCAAAAAAAAAAAAAATCATCAAATCACATTACCTCATGTCATGGCTACTCCTTTGTCTCTACCTGGACAGCCTGACCTGCTTATCACCTGAGAGCTCAATCTTTCACCTGCTGAGTCTCTCATTCTTTTTAGCTCTGGACAGACCTTGTTCTCCTGGTTCGCTGGCACTTTCTATAGCTTCTTCCATGTCTTCTTCCTCATTCTACATGAATACCTTCCCTGTGTCCTCACTTCAAGGATGCACAAGTTCTCTTAACTTGATCTTTCCTCCAATTCTGGTGCACATCTAACAACCCTGTTCATCTTCTGTCTTTTACTTCCCATGCTTTCAAGTACATATTCTAAATACTTTCTCTTCCATTTCTCAATGCCTGCTAATTCCTTAAAAATTTGACTAACTGGGGAGGCAGGTGGCCCGTGGTTACAGTGCTGGGCTCCCACATGGCCAACCGCAGTGTGAGTCTTGGACCAGCAGCTTGAAAATCATGCCAGGGGACCAGCAGATAGCATAATGGTCAGGTTGCTAAACTCCCACCTAGTTTGCTGAGGTTTGAGTCTCAGACCCAAGGGCTTAAAACTCACGCCAGGTGTGTGTGCATGTAGGCCCCAAATCCCGAGTGATGAATGGAGGAGAAGGGGTTGCGGCATGGCCATCCCCCCTGGGGGGGTGATTTCTCACTTTCTCTCTCTCTCTCTTTCTCTCTCTCTGTCTGTTCGCCGAGCACATGTGACCTATATTAAAATCTCTCTTAAAAAGTAAAATCATACCAGCCGTGTGTGTGTGTGTGTGTGTGCGTGTGTGCACGCCCCAAATCCCAGAAGGAGAATGGAGGAGAAGATCGTAAAGTAGCCATCCTCCCCAGGGGGTGATTTCTCACTTTCCTTCTCACTGTCTGTCTGTTTCTCTCCAGTGAGCTCATGTGCCTATCACAAAAAAGAAAACTTTAGGAAAAAAAGTTTGACTAACTTCAAACTGATAGAACATGTCCCTATTTTTCTACTCAGGCCTTACTCTTTTTGCCATCTCTTTACATTTCAACTCTTCTAACTATTCCTTCTTCTAAAATCCTTGTTTTCAATCCTGTCACATCCTAAGTCCCTTGCAAAACAAAGACTTGTAATGCTGCCTTATCATATTGAAATGAAATGCATTGGTACTACGATTTTATTACTCACATAATTTTGATAACTCCACATAATGACTTAACCATAAGAATTAATTGATAATAAAACAATATACATCAATATATAGAATCACCATTGATATAATACATTCAAGTGCAGAATGATACAAATGTGACTTAAGTACCATAAGCAGCACTGCTATCAACAATGTGAAATTTTGAACTGATGAATAGAGTTTGGTAAAAAGTCAAACCAAGCAAAATAAAGAACTACAGAGTTTGTTGCATCTCTGAAAAAATTGGTGTATTTAAAAATATGCAGAAATATTTGTACTTTTATTCAATAAGTTATAGCCTAGATGAAAATCATTTTACACAGTGTTTTTGTACGAATATCTGGGTGTCATTCAAATGTTTCCTTGTATACAAGACACTTATTCATTATGTGGGGTCATCTCACACATTGCAAAATGTCTAGCATTCCTCCCAACTACACTATAACACACAATGTAAAAATATCCTCCAATATTGTTATCAATAACAACAACAAAATGTCCAAAATACCCTTTAGTGGGTGATATGACATCTCTTAAGAACCTCTGTTCTATATATTATCTCATCTTTAACTCAAGTGACATTTCTCTTTCGTTCCTACATTGCTCATCCATATTTTCTCCATTGGCAGGTTCTTGCTCCCTTTCTCTCAGGCACTTCTGATTGTAGACATTCCTCAAGGCATGGTCCTTGCCCATCTATTACTTTATCACTCACCTTTCTGAGGCCTTATTTATATACACTTTACCAATTTTAAATGACAGTGTATACTTCAGTGTACACAGTCATGCAATCTTCACTGCAATCCTTTTTTAAAAGTTGACTTGAGGGAACCAGCAGTTAGCGTAATGGCTATGTCGCTGGACTCCCACGTAGTTGACCGCAGTTCGTGTCCCGGACCCAGTGGCTTAAAACTCATGCCGGGCGCGTGTGCGTGCGTGCCCAAGATCCCTAGAGGAGAATGGAGGAGAAGGGATTGCGGCGTGACCATCCCCCCTGGGGGGTGATTTCTTGCTTTCTGTCTCTCTCTGTCTGTCTGGCGAGTGCACGCACCCTATAGTGAAAACCTCTCAAAAAAAAAAAAAAAAGTTGACTTGAGAGAGACTTGAGAGAATGAGAGACATACAAACAGTAGGGACCCCTGATAGGGTCTCACCATGTCATGATCCTGCCCACCCCATACCCCCAGGCCTTTCAGGCAGCCAGGACCATGGGTGTGCTTGTCGCTGCATTTGACATGTTCAGGTCAACCCAGGATCCACACCGAGAACTGTCCGATATAACTCCAGTGTCACACAGTGGCAGCCTACAGTCACCAAAGTCTTGGTATAGAGTATTTCTTGCACTGTAAAAGGTTTCCCCTGCTCTTTACATTCAATTTCTACCCCCAAAATCCTAGCCTCTTACAATATTAATCAGTTTTCTGTGTAGAATTTTACTTGTTATAGAATTTCATATAAATAGAATCATACAGAATTTAGTGTTTCAGGTCTATCATGTTTCATTTATTTTATTTTTTAAGAAATTTTATTTTATTTTATTATAATTTGACTGGGGGGGGGGACATAGTGAGAGAGAGAGAGAGAAAGTGAGAAAGCAAGCCTCCAGGTCTGGGACTGGAATCACAGTTGGCCACGTGGGAGTCCAGTGCCCTTAACCACTACGTCACCTGCTGGCCTCCAGTCTCCTTTAATTTAACATAGTATCTTAGATATTAATTTATGTCATGAACATATCAATAATTTTTTTCTGATTGATAACTTGTTGATGAGTAGTATTCCATCATACAGTATCCCACATTTGTTTATTCATTCACGTTTTCTAAAATGGATTACACTATACCTTGAAAGATCTGAATTTTAGTTATTCTGAATTCTCATCAACTTTGTTTTAAAAATATTTTATGCATTCAAGCACTATACATCATTTAGCTTGTATAGAGAATTTACCCAACGTGAAATACACCTCATACCAATCCAGTTGGGAATTCCATACATGTCATCATCAACAGGTAACTCTTGAATGAGTTGCACTCACACCAGAAATATCTGAGTTTTAGTTATTCTATGTTCTCACCAGTTCTTGAAATTGTTAGACTTTTTTGCTTTAGCTATTCTAGTGGGTTGGTAGTGGTATCTTATGGTAGCTTTAATTTTAATTTTTCTAATGGCTACTGATGTTCAGTATCAGATGTTCATGTGTTTATTTTCAATTTGTATATATTTTTTTATAAATGTCTTTTTAAACATTTGTTCATTCTTGAATTGGATTGTTTACATTCTAGTATCTCGTGTTTATTCTTCATATACATTTGATATAAGTCATTTATGAGGGACATATTTTGAAAATATTTTCTTCCAGATTATGGTTTGCCTTATTACTTTCAGTGGTGTCTTGGGAGAAGCAAATTTTTTTTCATTGATAAAGTCCTATTTATCAATTTGTTTTCTTTATGCTTCATACTTTTTTATATCTCAGACAAAATTTTTGCCTATCCCAAGATCACGAAGATTTATATATATATATATATATAAATGTGTATATATACTATATATGTACACATATAATACACTTAAGTATTTATACATATACATACATCAGCAGCACTATAATCAACAATGTGAATTTTTAAGCTGATCAACACAATTGGGTAAAGATTCAAACCAAGTAAAATAAACAACTACACAGTTGTTATAAAGTTTATATTCCATGAGAGAAGTAGGTGGGGTTGGGAGTTATCCTCAGCAGGGACTTCATGCCATAATCCTATCTCCAGTCTTAGCCATCAGGATCACAGACACACGTGTGTGCTCTCACACAAGGGGATGTAGGTACACAAATCTGGAACCTTTCCACTTGTCTCAGCATTGTGGAGCATTGCATCACCATTGTGCCACGTCACGTGCTGGGCTCCTGTACTTTACCTCCGAGTTTTGTGGTTTCAGCTCTTACATTTAGGTTTCGTCAATGTTTTTTTGGTTGTTGAGTTACTTTTTTATTTAGGGAACAGATTAAGTACTGAGGTTTGTGTGTGTGTGTGAATAGCCAACTATACATATATCTTGAACCATTTGTTAGAATCTTCTTTTCCATACTGAATTATTTTGTTAATTTTGTAAGAAATCAATTAACCATGTAAGTATGGATATATTTCTAGACTTTATTCAGTTTCACTGATTCTGTGTATCTATTAGGCTGTTACCACACTATCCTGCTTCTCATAGTTTTATATTAATATTTGCAATCAGGTAGTATGAATCCTCCAACTTTAGTTTTTTACATAAATTGTAGAATTAACTTTCCAATTTCTATAAAATTGTCTGCATTGATTCTATAGGATAGTTTGTACTCCCATCTTAACAATCTTGGTGCTTCAACCCATGAACATTTTATATATCTTCACTTGCTTAGGATTTAAAATTTTTCTCTCAGCAATTAAAAGTTTCAACATACAAATCTTACATTATTTTGGTAAGTTTATGTGTAAGTATTTATGATGTTGGATATTAACATAAATTATACTTTAAAAATTTACTTCTAATTGCTGTTGTCAGTTTATAGAAGTGCAATTCATTTTCGTATACTTACTTTGTATCACACAGTATTAATAAAGGTCTTAATTAATCCTAGGATCTTTTGAAAAGAAATAGATTCCTTAGGATTTTCTCTAGAAATAACCATGTCATTCGTGAATAAAGAGGGCTTTGCATCTGTCTTTCCAATCTGCAGGACCTCCATTTCTTACTTTGTTGCATTGGCCTAGATCTGTAACAGTGAATGTCCAAGAGACATGGTGATAACAATTATCTTTGCTTTGTTCCTAGTAATAGGAGGGAAACATCTTTTTTTTTTTTTTTTCTTTCTTTCTTTTTGCCATTGAGTATTATTTAGCTGCTGGTTTTTCATAGATACCATTTATAAGATTGAGTAGTAGTTTACAAGTTATTTTTAAATCATGAATGTTGAATGTTTTCAATTACTTTTTCTACATCTATCGAGACTATTATATAGTTTTATTAGTATATGCTCTTGGATTAAATTTGCTAAACTTTTAAAAAGAATTATTTTATTTATTATTATTATTATTATTTTCAATTTGACCAGAAAGAGAGAGAGAGGGAGAGTGAGAAAGCAAGCTGCCAGGTCTGGGACTTGAGCCATGGTTGGCCATAGGGGAGTCCAGCACCTTAATCACCACACTACCTGCCAGTCCCTCAACTGCTTAAATTTGTTAAAGACTTATTATCTCTGTTTACTGGGGAGATTGATCTGAAGTTTTCTTTATTAACATCTTATTATAATATCGATATCAGAATAATACTGGCCTCATAAAATTAAACTGTTCTCGGTTCTGTTTTTTGGAAGAGTTAGTGCAGAATTGGTATTAATTCTTTTTTAAATGTTTGGTACAATTCAACAGTTAAACCAGCCAAATATATGGGGTCATCAGAAAATCATGGTGTATTTTTCTATGCAAAAATGCGTCATGACTTTTCTGATGACCCAATAGTATTATATTTTATTTTATGCAAGATTATGAACTAGAATTTCAATTTCTTTAAAAGACATAGAGTTATTCAACTTATTGATTATGTGTGTGTGTGTGTGTGTGTGTGTGTGTGTGAGCTAAGGTAGTTTGTGTCTTTCAAGAATTTTGTCCCTTTTGTCTAAGAGTCAAATTGACTAGCTTGAAATTATTCATAATATTCCTTTATTGCCATTTTCATGTTTGTTGGATATGTACTGATGCTCTTTTTTTCTTTTTCGATAACGATAACTTATGGGTCCCAATATCATGACCCACCTCCAGCCCTAGTTAATCCTGGATCATGGGCATATATGCATGCCTGACATAATCAGGGAGGTTTCTGTATGTGAACCTGGAACCTTCCTGTATGGGTTAGCTTCACAGAGTGTCATGTTTCACAACTGTGCCACTGTTCAGCACCCCTCCCTCATTTTTATTTTTTAATTTAGAAACTGTTCAGAATTTAGAATGATAATGTTCACCTCGATCCTTGTGAATTTTTTTATTCCTTATGATTTCTCTATTGTGAAATAGTTGTTTTATATTAATTTAACCATCTCATTTTCTTCTGATGGTGTTTGTGTTGTATATTTTTTGTATATTTTTAATTTGAAATGATCTGCATATTTATATTTAAAGTAGGTTTATTATCGACTGCATATAGTTGAGCCTTGCATTTTTTAAAATAATTTTTTGTTTAATTTTATTTGTTATTATTATTTATTTATTTTTAAAAAATTAATCGGAGAGAGAAAAAGGGAAAATGAGAAAGCAAGCCACCAGCTCCTATGGCTACTCTTGATTTTCTCTTCATCACTTGTTTTCAGAAGTTTGACTATTATTTGACTATAGTTTGGTTATCTTTATATTTCTCCTTCTGAGTGTCCACTAACCTTCTTGGACCTGTGGATTTGTATAGTTTATATTAATAGTTTTCACAAAATTTAGGAAAATTTTGGCCACTAGTTCTTAAAGTATTTTTCACTCTTCTCCACTCCTGGTACTCTGTTTAGATTTGTTCAGATGCTTCATACTGTCTCATCAGATAGTAAAACTCCAGAGTTTTTTTTTTTTTTTTCTTTTATGAAATTTGTCCATTTTGATTCATGTTAAATAGTTCCTATAGCTATTATACATCTTCAAGTTATTAATCATTTATCTTACATGTTTAATATACTGTTAATCCTGTCCTGTGTCTTTTTTCCCTTTGTTACTTCTGAAAGTTTTTGCTCTAATTTTTAAAAAATCTCTTTTATTTCATACCTTATTACTTTAATGCTTTCCTCTACTTTATCTATTATATGGCATATATACATGAGTTATTTTTATTTTCTGTTATTGTAGTGCTATTATCTCTGTAAGTTTTTATTGATTTTTTTTTCTTCCTAGTCGTGGGTCTAATTTTCCTCCTTTTTTCCAGATCTGATAGTTTTTGATTGGATATAAATTATTGCAACTGTTACACTGATGAGTGTGGTTGACTTTTTGTTTCTTTGTGAGGTGTGATCTAGAGTAACGTTTAGCCTAAAACCAGTATAGTCTCACTACTAAAATAAAAGTCTCTTAAGAACTCTACTCAGTGTTTTTTATCTTTCTAATTTGGCAGGTGGGAATATGAACTATTCCCAGTTTTGTGTCAGCACTAGTTGTCACTGAGTCTACTATTTTTCAGTAGTTTTTTTTTATTGCCCCTCCCCCCCAGCCTTTGGTAACTTTTGCTCATGTATATAGAGATCACTACTTAGCCTTGAGGGATCGCTGTAGTTCTTTGGAGCATTGCATGTCCCTCCTCTCTCATATTTTGCCCAACAAATATCAGGTCCTTCCGTCTACTTTAATTGAACTGCAGGTAGTAATGTGGAAGTCATTGTAGGGTTCACTTCAATTGTTTATTTCTTTGAGGGATATAGTCTTAGAATGTGTGTGCTATTAAATATTTCAAAATTCTTCTTTTATATTTTTATTTTTTATGATAGGGAAGTAAATATTGTTCTTGGTAATTTAACATGGTCAGGAATAGAATTCTTGACTGTCTTTGAAGAACAAATCGATTTGTTCTAATATATCAATTACACTGATGTAGCTACTTTTCAAAGATGAACCCTAATCTGTGATCTCTTGTTCAGGCAGATTGCGAGATTTTTAACTTTATATTAGTCAATTTCACTTGAATTTCTTTCTTTCTTGTCAGAATTGACATTTTAAATACTAGATCTGCTTCCTAATTGAAACTTCTTTTTTTCCTTCTGGGATCCACCAAAGACACTATTATATTTTACCAGATATTCAGGCTCTCAGAAGTTATTTTTGAATTCTTACATTCTTTTTTTTAATATCCATGTATCCTCTTTTGAGTGAGAAGTCCTGAAAATTCTTTTAAAATTTCACATCTGCCTCACTCTCCTGATATCCATTGTCACCACTGCATTTAAAACTTTTCTTATGTCTGTAAGAGTGTCATGTAACTGGATTTTCACTCTAGTTTCTCTCCGCACTAATTCGCTTTCCATAAAATATTATTCAGTGCCTACATATACTTACAAAAGAAAGTACAAAATTTTTAAGTTGGAATGTTTGACATAAATAATCCCACTCTAACCAAACTTTTATAATTTACCTTTAACTCCTACCCAGTACAGTCTACAGAATACTGATACATGGTTTCTCCCCTGTCTGGTAAACAGATGTTGCTAATTGAGGCCTCCATGACTTTCCTCATGATATTCTTATCACTTTTCATTCCCATTTTTCTCTGCCTTTCTTAATATTTCCCATTACTGTAAATTCAAGTTTAATTTCCTCTTTTGATAGACAGATTCCAAATTCGATCTTTCTCTACAATGGAGACTGGTATTTTTCTTCACATTTAATCATATGATGATTTAGAATATTAATCATTGATTTGGTATGATCTTCCAGATATTTCCTAGTCATTATACTAAACAAATCACATCTATGTTGTTAGCCAGCAGCATGAACAGCAGGCACGGAGCCAAGCCCTGACCTTCCCAGCTTCTGGTCTTGAATTAACCTCCCTTTTCTTATCTCATATTATTTTTCCTTCTTAACCCTTTCATTAGGCTCCTTATTTATTATGGAGATAAGTGGATCAAATTGAGAAAGAGAAGAAAGAATGGAGGCAAAAAGGGAACTTTCATTTCTTTGTAATAAAAAGTAATGTGACTTATTATGTATACACATGCACACACATACACATACAAATATATGGTTTGTTTGTGTATATCTATCTATCTGTCTATCTCTAGATAGATAATTTATTCATATGAATAAAGTTTCAAAAAGAGTTCTAAAGCTTTCTTAGGCTAGTAATATGAATATGTTATATATACTTCATGGGGTCCATCATTCTTTTTGGAAGTCGTATACAGCCATCAAGGGCAAAAGTGTGCTCATGGGCTCACCTAGGTTCAAATCTCAGCTGTGAAGTTTATGAGGTGTGCGACTGTTGGAGTTTTGTTCTTTGGCTTCTTCATGTATAAAATGGGGATAATATTAATCCCTACTTCATAAAGTTGTTATTAGTCTTCAGTGAGATAATCCCTGTGTCAAGTGGGCTGAGGGAAGAAAAAAGTTGTGTTTTGGTAACAGTTTCAATCTGTTATTATTTGGCAAACTAAGAAAATTTTGATGGAGATGGAAAGAGTTTGGTTCTGATTATTTGGAATAGGATCCAATCTTGGCCACCATTCAAAAGTTTTTGAAAACAACAGCTGGTTAAGGCATCAGACGACCCAGTTCATTTAACTTAGTCAAGTTTTTCACTCAGCTTCATCCTACTGTTCTTTTTTCTCCCCACTCACTGTCCTCTAAATTCTCTTAGTCTGACCTTATTACTTCTCTAGAGCCACAAACCTCAGCAAATTTCAAATTCTGTATGTTATTCTTATACATAGAAGTATGTATGTATATACAAATGTTTGTAGGTGTGTGTGTGTGTGTGTGTGTGTGTGAGAGAGAGAGAGAGAGAGAGAGAGAGAGAGAGAGAGAGAGATGAGTTGTGTTGAATCTTACTCATTGACATACAGATAGTCCCTGACTTATGGGAGTTTAACTTGGGATTTTTTTAACTTTACAATGGTGTCAAAGTGACACAAATACAGTAGAAAATGTATTTCAAATTTTGATTTTGATTTTTTTTCTGGCTAGAGGTATGTGGTAAAATACTCTTTTGGGATGCGGGGCAATAGCAGTAAGCTGCATCTTCCAGTTAGCCACGTGATCACAGAGTAAACAACAATACTGCACAATATACTGTTTGCCAGTGTTCTTCTGAACGTCATGTTTTATATTTTGCTTCCATCGTGCCCATAAAATGTCCATCTGTCTGCAGTATTCAACACTTTGTTATAAAATGGGTTTCATGTTAGATGATTTTTGCCCAAATGTAGATGAAGGTAAGTGTTCTAAGCTCATTTAAGGTAAGCTAGCTTTACTATGATACTTGGCAGGTGTGTTAAATGCATTTTCAATGTATGATATGTTTATCAGGACATAACCCCTTGTCAGTCAAGGATCATCTGTACAGACAATTGATTTGGAAAAGAAAGAAGGAAAGAAAATTAATCAAACCAGTTATTTAGCATTTAGATAATTTACTTGTAAAACTTCCTAATGGGGACCAGCAGTTGGTGTAATGGCAATGTCGCTGGACTCTAATGTAGTCGGCCGCAGTTCGAGTCCTGGACTCAGTGGCTTAAACTGACGCTGGGTGTGTGTGCGTGTGTGCCCGAGGTCCCAAGAGGAAAGTGGAGGAGAA
Organism: Tupaia tana; assembly: GCA_026018925.1. NCBI lineage: Eukaryota > Metazoa > Chordata > Mammalia > Scandentia > Tupaiidae > Tupaia > Tupaia tana. The sequence goes on from JAKSZU010000002.1 coordinate 81,940,996, forward strand.
GGGATTGAGGCATGGCCATCTCCTCGGGAGGTGATTTCTCACTTTCTGTCTCTCTGCCTCTCTCTGCCTTTCTGGTGCACGCACGTGCCCTATAGCAAAAACCTCTCAAAAGACAAAACAAAACAAAACCTTTTCCTAATGTTCTCCTTTTTATCTTAAACAACATTCAGATAAACATATTTGTGTAGACATAGTAAGCATTTATCTGCAATGACCCAGGATACTTTCAGTCTGGTTTCTGATGATCTCATGTTTATCATAATCTCCTATCATGAAAGTGAGCATTCAGCTAAGTATCTGTCCACGGATCCATTAGCAGCACCTTGACCACATAATCACTGTACTGACCAGGAGGAGTTTAGTTAGAATCTGTTTGATCAAGAATTCAAAATGTTAGAGAAGCATAATGCTTACTAGAAAAGACATCCAGGTCAGATTTCATCACCTCTAATTTTCATGTTCCTATTTTTGTTCTCACCTCGCATTGTTCCATCAAACCATCATCAAGAATACTGATTAAGTATTCCCCCTGCCTGCAGCTGTGTTAGGATTTTGATGACATAAATTAATTGGTTACAGTTCCAGATATTTGGAAATTTTCTGAAAGGTATTGCTTCTTAGCCTTTTCATATTTTAATGTTAAACCATGTTAAATATTAAAACATGTGGTGAAATTCTACTTAATCATAGTTTTATTTTTATTTATTTAGTCTTCAGATAAAACTTAAGGCCTATTTTAATAATTCCACAGCTTTTTCATCAGTAAATAACATACAGCTTGGGGACCAAACTCTGGCATGTAAAAGTAGAAGTCATACATACTTTTTAAAGTTTATTTATTTCTTGCATAAGTGAGATTGAGAGAGAGAGAGAAAGAAAGACAAGCACCCCAACAAAGTTTTCACGCTGTGATCCTCCGCAGCCTCAGTCAGCCTGAATCATGGGTATGTGCATACGTGGATTATATATTGAAGGGTCTCAGCATTTAGGTTCAGCCTCACAGAATGTTGTGTTACTTCTATACCACTGTATGGTCCTGGAAGCAATATTTTTTAAAGAAGAAAGCACCAAAGTTGTGACTGACCCAGTTAAAGAATTAATTTGATCGATTCAGTGATATATCACAAAATAATTCCCACATACTTTTCTTGGGTGGTGTGTGTGTGTCTCTGTGTGTGAAAAGAATGGTTGGAATTAAAAGCAGTGTGTTTGGAATTATGCCAGTAACAAAATAGCTATTGGTTATATTTGTGTGCCAATCACTGTATTTTATATGTGTTATTTCATTTATGGATTATGAAAACTTATGAGTTAAGTGTTGTTATTTTTTCCATACTTTAGACAGGAAAATGAAAACTCAGTGAATTTCGATAAATGGCAGAGCAAAGATTCTAAGACAGTTTTACCTAACCCTGAAACCTGGATGTGGGAGTCCACTGCATTTATGACCATCATCCCTCTCTGATTGTGCGGTAGAAATGAGGTCAAGAGTAGCTTGCTGTGGTATGGGAGGGATAACAACTTGCATCCACAATGTGCTTCATAGCTTACATTATATTCACAAATTTTATCTTCTTCAAATCTCTCATTAGTACTGTGAGATAGTGTTATTTTTATTACCTCCATTTTACAAGTGAGGAAATTGAGGTTCAGGGATGCTGAATAAATTGTTTAAATTTGCAGAGCTGATAACATAGACTGAAGATGAAACTTAAGTCTCTGACTCAAGTCCCCCTACTACTTCTACCAGGCTTCATTAGCTCCAAATGGAAGCATAGCAGTTATCAAAATCAAGCATGCATGTGCCCATTTGTGCTAAAGATAAATTTAAATTGCCATTATTTATTTCTCTTTTATAAATAAATAGGTCAAAAGACAATCCTGGTAGACTTTGAGCTGTAGGATACCTATAATGTCCTATGACAAGATAAAAGATTGTAAATTATTTATATATGCTGGGCTTGGCACAGAGAATATCAACATCTGGCTCTTGATCTGGCCTGGATGTCCTGATAGGAAAATTAAAATGGAGAAAGATATTATTTAAAGAGAAATGTCACAGCAGAACCTTTGACCTGAATCTCACAGAAGAGTTAGAAGGAAAACGAAACTGAATAGGAAACGAACAGATTTCCCCAGGCATAGGATTAAGCTGTGACAGTTTTATCCTGAGGTAGACTAGGGATTTTTTTTCTTTTATGATTTATGAGATACAAAAGCCATATTCCTTGTCCAGAATTACCTTTGCCATTTGCAGTGACTACTATCCTCACTGTTAGACTGTATTTTCATGAAGTGGCGGTATTATCTCCTTTAAACTTCATAAAAGTACCCCCTTTCCTGAACTGGTATCTATATTCTATATTAATTATTATCAGATTGTTCTTTGTTAACAACTAGCACATGATAAGAGAAGATACAACTAATATAGAGGAAGGTAGAGGAAAAAAACAGAAAGTTATGCCATTTTATTAGAATGCTAGGGTTGATTGGGGTGCTAGAAGACTTTCATACATACACTGAGTCATTCAACAAACACCCAGTGAGGGTCTGTCATGTGCAAGATGGTGTCCTGGGTGCTGAGACACAGTACCACTAGTGTGAGCCTGAATTCTGTGAGCCAGTGATAACAGCAGAGTATCAGCACACGCTAATCACTCTTCCCTTATTATTTCTTGAAAGGATGTTTTCAAGGCATGCACAACTAAAGAATTTGGGATCAAGTGTATTTTTCCTGGAAAGTGGATTAATGAGCAAAATATTCCAGAGGAGGAAAAGAAAAACATGTTTGGAAGAAGACTTTTTGTTTATTTTTCTTATTTATGGTTAAAATAGAGGCTCCAGAATGGGAAGTAACTGATAATGGAATCAACTGAAAACATTAACACAGAGAATGTGTTCAAGAAAAGCTGCAGATGTTGAGGTGACTTGAAATAGATGCTATGTGGGAAAAGAAAGATTAGTTAAAAGCCAAGGCAGGATTTGAAGGCAGAAAGGGAGTAACCTACAATGCAGAGGGCAACATACAATGCCTCAGGCAGAATGGACAAAGATATTTTTGTCCATTGTGATTTACAAATAGGGAGATTCTTTCTCTTTCTTTTTTTTTCTTCCCCTTGGCTATGATGAGGAGTAGTTATATTCATCTTGAGGTAGAGAGAGATAAGAAGAAGGTAAAATAGATAATAATTGCATACAGATTGCAGATAGATTTGTTTCCAAATATTTTATGGAAGATAAGTAAGAGAGGCATATAAAACAATCTAGCATATTATTTGTAAAGCTGGTGGAGGCTTATGTCAAGCTATGTTAAAGATGCCTCTAACTCTTGGGAGATATCTTGAGATAACTCAGTTTCTGTCATACCAATATTATTTCTGACATGGGGGTCACATGGGTTAAAAACAAGTCTTCTACTAGCAGGATTCATTACATGAGAATTTTACTCTTGAAAGGCATTTCTCCTGTTTTTATGGTATGTCTAAGAAGATAAGGAAAATATGGAGTGGGAAAATCAAGAAGGGGAGACACAGTGTCCTTGAATTTTGAGAATGGATTTTTGGGAGTCTTGCAAAGAGGTATATTATGTAATAAATGTAGCAGAAAATAAATCCTCAAAATGTGGTCTGAGGATTCTCAGAGATCTTTATAATGGCTCAAATGTTTGCCTCCTCCAAATCTCATGTTAAAGTGTGATTGCCATTGAGACTGTATTAGGACGAGGGACATTTAAGAGCTGATTGTGTATTATATGGTATGTTCACTGTAGTAGAAATTAAAGTGGAGACTGAAAAAGAAAAATTATTAATTTAAAAATAGATATGGAACACATGACCTATTAATAAATATATTTTTAAATAACTATTTTTAAAACAAAAGGACCACAATGATGGCATTATTTTACATTTCTAGAGCTATTTTAAATGTCTTGCATAATAGAAGGCAACACGATTATCCTATCTTCTTCTGTATTTAATCTGTGTGATAGCAAACATCTTGTGAAGCCGTGGGAAAATTTGCTAACCATCTGTGAAAGAATGAATGAAAAAGGTCAATAATAGCCTAGGATTACTATGAGAATAGTTCTGACATCATAGACTGCCAAAGTGGTCTTGAGCTTGTCTTAGAATGTGCTTCTATAACAGGATAGCACAGAAGGGATAATTTATAATGAGTAGAAATTTATTGGTTCACAGTTCTGGAGACAGAGAACAAGGTGTTAGCATCTGCTGAGGACCTGGCTGTGTCATTCCATGGCTGAAGGCAGGAGGCTGAGAATGAAAGAGTGAAGAAAGAGAAAGAACTCACAAAAAGGGACACAACTCACTCTTTTATAATAAACTCACTCCCATCTATAATGAATTATAGTGATAATGGCATTAGTGAATTAATGAGGGCAGAGTCCTACAGCTAGAAATGTTCTTTGGGATTGTCAATAATTTTTCAAAATGCAAAGGGAATCGTAGGCAAAAAAGAAATCATTGCCATAGGATATTAGAAAGAGTTCAGATATTCATGAGAATATGAGGAAAAATATCATCAATTATTTTCCACAAAAATTAATTAAAAAATGACAAAAAGAGTGAGAAACAAAAATGAAAGTTTGATATTCAGTGGAATTATGGGATGCTCAAAATTCTGAACTAAAACCTGTGAAGGACATGCATGTGTTTTTAATGTTCTTGTGTGTGCATCTAGGGGCAGAATTTCTAGGTTTAATGGTGACCCTACATTTAACTTTTTGAGAAATTATTAAACTGTTTTTCTTTTCTATTTTTTTTTTTTTGAGAGATTTTTTGCTATACAGTGCATGTACTTGACAGAGAGACAGAGAAAGACAGCTAGAAAACAAGAAATCACCTCCAGGTGGGATGACCATGTCTCAATCTCTTCTTCATTCTCCTCTCAGGACCTTAGGCATGCACACACATGCCTGGCATGAGTTTTAAGCTATTGGGTCCAGGGCTCAAACCGTGGTCGACACTGTGGAAGTCCAGTGATGTAACCATTAGGCTGTTTTCCGGTCCTCAAAACTGGTTTTCAAAGCAGGTATACCATTTTACATCTTCCCATAAGCAGTGTATCAGTGTGGCTTTGATTTGGTTTTTCTCTTTTCATGTATTTATTTGCTGTTTGTATATTTCATTTTAAGAATTATAATGCTTAATTTCCATATATATATATATATATATTTTTTTTTTTTTTTGGAGTGGTTTTTGCCATAGGGCGCGTGAGCTCGCCAGACAGCGAGAGACAGAGAGACAGAAAGCAAGAAATCACCCCCCAGGGGGGATGGCCATGCCGCAATCCCTTCTCCTCCATTCTCCTCTAGGGATCTTGGTCACGCACGCACACGCACCCGGTGTGAGTTTTAAGCCACTGGGTCCCGGACGCGAACTGCGGTCAACTACATGGGAATCCAGCGACATAGCCATTACGCTAACTGCTGGTCCCATATATTTTTTAATTTACCAGAATTCCATCTATAATTAATTTCTAATTGAATTTCATTTTGATTGAAAAACATACTTCACAAATTTCAATCTTTTAAATTTATTAAGACTTGTTTTGTGGCCTAACATAGTTTATCCTGGAGAATGTACCATTTACACTTGAAAAGAACATGTATTCAGCTGTTTTAGAGTAATATAGATGTTCCACAGATGATAATTAAGTCAATTAAGATTGACTTATAGTGTTGTTGAAGTCTTATTTGCTGTTTAGTTGTTCTATTTATTATGAAAGTGGGCTGTTGAAGCCTTCAGGTATTATTGTTCAATTGTCTTTTCCTTTAATTTTGTCCATTTTTACTGCATATATTTTGGAGCTCTGTTGTGAAGTGCTATATGTTTGTTTGTCATATCTTCTTGATATGTGACCCTTTTTAAAATAATTTAAAAATGTCCTTCTTGTCTCTAGCCATAATTTCTGTCTTAAAGGTATTCATGTAGCCACTCCAGATATTTTTTTGATATATCTTTTTCCAATATTTTACTTTCAACTGATTGATATTTTTAAATATAAAGTGTGGTCCTCTGAGGCTATCGTATCTTTTTTTGTTTGTTTGTTTGTTTTGGAGTGATTTTGTTATAGAGTGCGTGCACTGGCCAGAAAGACAGAGAGAGACAGAGAGAAAGCCATAACTCACCCCTCAGGGGGGATGGCCATGCCAGAATCTATTCTCCTCCATTGTCCTCTCAGGATCTTGGGCACTCATGCACATGCGCTGATGTGAGTTTAAGCCACTGGGTCCAAGACTTGAACTGTGGTCACCTCCATGGGAGTCCAGCAACATAGTCATTACACCAACTGCTGGTCCTGAGGCTATCATATCTTTAGTCCACCCTACTAATCTTTACCTTTTGATTGGGCTATTTAATCCATTTATATATAATGTAATTATTGATAAGGTATTATGTATATTTGCCATTTTACTATTTATTATATATCATCTCTTGTGTATTCTTTTTTTCTTTGATTTATATCTTCCTCTATGTTAAATAGGTATTTTCTAATGTACCATTTTAATTTTCTTGCACATATATATATATATATATATATATATATATATATATAATTAATTTTCCAGGTTGTCCTGAATATTATAATTGATATTTAACTTATAACAATTCTGTTCTTTTAGAAAGACAGTTTTTACAAAACTCAGCATAATCTCATCCCCACCTTCACCTCTCCTTTTTGCTACTATTGTCACACAATTTACATTGTATACCCATCAACGTAAACTTATAATTATCATTTTATTTAGTTGTCTTTTAAATCAAATAAGAGATAAAATAGTTATAAACAAAAATATAGTGTTTTATAGTTTCTGTGTACTTTCCCTTTTTTCCTCATGTGATATGAGTTACTGTTTAGTGTCCTTTTATTTTAGTCTCACAAACTCCCTTTAGTATTTCTTACAGAACAGATTTGCTAGGAACACATCTTACCTTTTCTTTATTTAAAAATGTTTTAATTCTCCTTTTTTGAAGGATAGCTTTATCAGATGTAGAATTCTTTGTATAGTTTTCTTTCTTTTTTTAAAAACTCTTTAACCACTTTAGATATATCATTCCCAAATACATTATCCGTTGTAGGTGATGATTTTGGTTGTTGCCTTTGAGATTCTTTTTCTTTTAACAGTTTGAACATGATGTGTTTTTGCGTAAATCTCTCAACATTTATCCTACCTGGAATTTTTGGTTTCTTGGATGTGTAGATTAATGCTTTTTAACACTTGGGGAGCTTTTGGTGATTATTTGTTTACATAGTCTGTCTGCCCCTTTCTCTATTTCTGCTCTTTCTAAATCTTCCATTGTGTTGTATGCTTAATCATTTCCACAAAGCTTTGAGGGTTCATGCATTTTTCTTCTTTTTTTATGGTCTAGTCTTTTCTTAGCTCTTCCTTCTTCTCCTCCTCCTCGTCTCTCTCTCCCTCTTTCTGTTTTTCAGAATGGATAATCTCAACTGACCTATCTTCAACTTAACTGATACTTTCCTTTGCAAACTCAAATTTACTGTTATGGCCCTCTAATGAATTTTTAAGTTTTTATTTATTGTGGGGATCAGCACGTGGAGTGGTGGTTAAGTCGCTGGACACTCCCACATAGCTGATTGCGGTTTGAGTCTCGAACCTGGTGGCTTCCTTTCTCATTTACTCTCTCTCTCTTTCTCTCTCTCTATGTGTCTCTGGTCAAATTAAAATAAATGAATAAATAAATAAAATTAAGTAAATAATTCTTTAAAAATAAATGTTCATTTATTGTACTTTTAACTTCAGATTTTCTATTTGATTTTTTTATAATTTTTATACAGATATTACTATTCTCTATTTGGTGAAACATTCTTCTGATATTTTACTGTAGTTCTTTTTGTTTGTTTGTTTTGTTTTTTTGTGGAGAGGTTTTTGCTATAGGGCGCGTGTGCTCGCCAGACAGAGACAGAAAGCGAGAAATCACCCCCCAGGGGGGATGGCCACACCGCAATCCCTTCTCCTCTATTCTCCTCTCGGGATCTTGGGCACGCACGCACACGTGCCCGACGTGAGTTTTAAGCCACCGGGTCCAGGACGCGAATCGCGGTCCACTACATGGGAGTCCAGCGACATAGCCATTACGCTAACTGCTGGTCCCTTTCTTTAGTTCTTTAGATTTGTTTTCCCTTAGTTTTTGAATAGATTTAACACACTTGATTTTTTTTTTTTTCTTTTTTCTTTTTGGAGAGGTTTTTTGCTATAGGGCGCGTGCGCTCGCCAGACAGACAGAGAGAGACAGAGAGACAGAAAGCGAGAAATCACCCCCCAGGGGGGATGGTCACGCCGCAATCCCTTCTCCTCCATTCTCCTCTCGGGATCTTGGGCACGCACGCACACGCGCCCGGCGTGAGTTGTAAGCCACCGGGTCCGAGACGCGAACCGCGGTCGACTACGTGGGAGTCCAGCGACATAGCCATTACGCTAACTGCTGGTTCCCAACACACTTGATTTTAAGTCTTATTCTAGTAGGTCCAATATTTGGCCTTTTTCAGGGACAGTTCCTTTTACCTGTATTTCCCCCTCCTATTTATGAGCCATATTCACTCTTTTTTTTTTTTTTTTTTTTTTTTTTTTTTTTTTTTTTTTTTTTTTTGCTTGCTTCTCTCAGAACTTTTTTAACTGGGTATTTGAAATTATATTACTTTCAACTATGAAAATAAGATTCTGACCCCTTTTAAGGGATATGTTTTCTGAATGGCTTTCTAAAAGTAAGAATTCTTTGTTGTGTGTAACTGCTAAAGCCTCTGATGAGTTAACTTAGTGGTCACTGAGTAATCAAATAGATTTTATACCTAGTAATAAATTTGAGAAATATGTGAGATCTTTATGAAGAAAGTCTTAAGTTGGGAATCTACACATAACTGGGCCATGGGCTAGTACTGGTCCATTGCCTGTTAGAAACTGAGCCACACAGCAGAGGGTGAGCTATGGGCAAGTGAGCAGAGCTTCATCTTTATTTACAGCCTCTTCCCATCACTTGCATTACAATCTGAGCTCTGCACCCTGTCATATCTGTAGCGATATTAGATTGTCATACAAGTCCCCAGATGTGACCATATGATTTCAAGAAAACAAGCTTATGACTCCCACTGATTCTGCATTATTACTATTATTTATTATTATTATTATTGGGGGAAGATTTTTGCTATAGGGCATGTGTTTTCACCAGAGAGACAGTACATGAGAAATCACTTCGTGGAGCAGGAGGGATGGCCATGCCACAATCCCCTCTCTATTCTCCTCTCAGGATTTTGGGCATGCATACACATGCAACCAGTATAAGTTTCAAGTCACCAGTTCCAGGACTCAAACCATAGTCAGCCACATGGGAGTCCAGTGACTTAATCATTGTGTCACCTGTTAGCCCCTGATTCTGCATTAATGTGAGTTGAATAATTATTTCATTGGGTATTATAATGTAGTAATAATAGAAATAAATTGCACATTAAGTGTAATGTGCTTAAATCATCCCATAACGATCCTCTCGACCCCAGTCCATGGAAAAATTGTCTTCCATAAAACTGGTCCCTGGTGCCAAAAAGTTGGGGATCACTGCCTTAAGACATTGCTGAGTGATACAGGGGCTTGCACAAAGAAAACTTTATAATATTTTTGGATAAAAAGAGTCAAAATAATAGAGGTTCCTGCATGTTAATATAGTAACATGTTACGTATTATATAATAAGATATCAAGATGATTTTATGGGCATATAGACAACTTAAATTTTCATTTCACAAGAAAAATAAAGCAGAGAAAATTCTGAATAAGAAGAATAAAATAGGGACCATCGGATGACATAATGGTTATATCACTGGACTCCCACGTAGTCGAATGTAGTTCAAGTCCCAGATCCAGTGGTTTAAAACTCACACTAGGTGCATATGTGTGAGTGCCCAAGATCCCAAGAGGAGAATGAAAGAGGAAGGACTGCAGCATGGCCAACCCCCCTGGGGAGGTGATTTCTTGCTTTCTGTTTCTCTCTGTCCGGTGAATATATGTGTGCTATAGCAAAAATCTCTCAAAAACCAATAAAAAAGGAAAAAATATTTTATAGATACATAAATAAAACAGTTGTTAATGGCAAACAAATGGATCAATAAATCAATAGAACAGAATGAAATTCCAGAAACACTTCAATGCACATGGGTCTTATCTCAAATTATTGGGGGAAAAAAAGATCTTACTGAATAAAGTGTGTTGAACAACAGGATAGCCATATGAACAGAAATAATAATAATTTTAAATTGGCAAGGATGTTTAAGCAAGATATAAATTTCAGCAATCATAAAGAGAAAGATTATTCTGCAGAAAAATTTGCTTAGAGAAAATATTAATCAAACTAAAAGATGAATAGGAAACTTGAAGAAAAATATTTGCCATTTATAATTTCCATAATATACACAAAAAGTAAAAGGCCTGGTAAAATTGAGTTAGGGATATAGATAAAGAATTCTAAGAGAAGCAAATACAAATGGCTTACAAACGTGTGACTAAATGCTTAGCTCACTTGTAACAAAAGAAATGTTAAACAAACACAACAATAAATACCATCTTTTACCTATTGGCAAAGAGTAAATATTTCATAATACACAGTGTTATCTTGGGTGTGAGAAAACAGATATTCCTCTGGTAGGAGTGTGAATTTAGAAAGCTCTTACTGATCACAACCTGGCAATATTTAAACAATTTCTATTGTAACTACCTTTTAGTTCAGCAATTACACCTTTAAGAATTTATCTAACAAATACCCATGCACAGGTATGAATTAAAATACCTATAAAATTATTTAGTATGGCATTGTTTATAACAAAAGAATAAAAATAACTTTAATATCTGTCTATGAGCAACTGAATAAATTATTGCATAAAAGAATGCCACACAGCTGTGAAAGGAAAGGAAGACTAAAAAATAAAGAAGAGAAAAGAAGCTCTTTATATATAAATATGGAAAGAGCTCTATGATATTTTTAAAATATAAAACAATATCAAAATACCCGAAGTATTTATAAAGTATGCTATAATTTGTATAAAAAGAGATAATAAATATTTTTATTGCTTATATAACTGGCAAGATACAGAAGAACATTAGTTTTCTGAAGAAAATGGGGCCAGAATTAGACACTGTCTAAATTTTAATCACTTTTTATGTACTATCTATTTAAAAATAAATATAAAAATCACAACCAGTTACAACCACTATTTAAACAAAAATGGAAGAGAAACACAAATCACATTACAAACAAAGTATATTTTGGAAGCAGATAAAAGAGTAGACACAACTAAACAAAATCAGTTCAGCAGACATTTGATAAAAATGAGTGAAATAAGTAGGAAAAAAAGAAATTTTATAAAGAAGACTAGAGAATTAGTGAGAGAATATGAAAATCTGTTAAAATTTTGTGGAAAATGTGAAAAACTATGAAGCATCAACAAATGTAAAACTGATGTCTAGTCAAAAGGCATTTTCACCAATCTATTAGAATAGTTTCATGTAATAAAAGCAGATCTAAGGGTACTTCAAAAAGTTTTTGGGAAAAATGGAATTAAAGTACAAGGTTATTTTGGGGCAAAAATATTTTTGAAATCCATTCATAGATTTTGCATAATACAAATGTTTTGAAGTTCCCCTCTATGCTAACAGTTGAGAGCAGAACACATCTCAGGAAAAACTGATACTGATTGATTAACTGTAAGTCTTTCCTGACAATAGTCACTCAGTGTAATCATATCAGAACATTTCTATGAACCTCTAGACAAAGGAAAGAGAAAAAAGAATCTGATATTTAAAGAGTAAAACAGTTACATTTGGATCAGGTATCTTTAGAACCACATTAAATGCTAGCAAGTGTGGAGTGAGCTCTATGAAATTTTAGTAGAATAAAATATCATCATATTTTATGCCCAGTAATACTGCTATGCAGTGATAAAAACCAAGAAAAAATATTTTCAAACATACAAGAAATCAAGAAATATTGTTTCCATAAACATTCTTGTACAAACTACCAGAGGACAGACTTCAGCCAATCAAAATAAGAATTTGGAAGTAGAGATAAATGGAACTGTGGTGAGTAGTGAATCCACTGAAACATTAAGGCTCAACAGCTGTGGGAATTATGCTTATGGAACTGAACATGAAGATTTCACACCATGAAATTACAGAAATCTTGTAACTAAAGTGGACAATGTAAATATGGTGAACTTGGAGAAAAATGAACCTAGGACAGAACTTTTTCTAATATTAGCATATTGGCAAGATTTCTTCTCTCTCTGGCACATAGTTTTAAATTTTATATGTAAATCTCTAATAGTTTCTACAGTATCTGATTATAATAGAAGTCTGATAACTAGGGTTTCTGGTCTAAGGATCAAATAGAGATATATGTCATGCAAGAAGTTCAGAGTTAGGCTGTTATATTTGTTAAGTTTCCTAACTAGAATCAACTCTATTTAATTATATAAGAAGTATTGCTTATGAAGTCATTGGCAAAATTGGAGTTACAAGATACAGGTTAAAGCTCCAGAAAATACTCCTAAAACTATACCCCAATACTGGCTTAATAAGGGAGTTGCTTCAACTATCCTGACATTGAGTTTGACTTCATGCTGTGGTCCATTTAGCTACTGTTCCATAACCACGGTAAGGATGTATTTATTCCTCAGATCTTGGTACTGTTCGGATGCTGGTGAGTGTGCACCAGCACTCTTGGCAATGCCAGATGAGATGTCCAGGTGTAACTCAGACCACCTCTTCAGTATATATATATTTCTACCCTCAAAGAATAACCTTACTTTCATATCCAGCAAAATGGGTCACATCTTAGGAAACTCCCGTGAATTTATGTATTCTTCTAGCCAGACCACTCTGGTCTGTTTCATACTTCGCTGATCTCTTTCAGCATCTGTTCTTTTCACTTATTCATCCTCTTCATCGCTTTTATATGCATCACTAATTGAAGGCAGTATAGAAGATGTTTCTGAAAGTTTGACGATAATAGAGGGTAATTATAGCACAAAGTAGAAAGTAATCTTACCACTAATACAAGGATGTGGATATAGAGGATATTTTTTACTAAAGATGTTTGTGGTTAGTGAAGTTATTTGTAATTGATTTCAAACTTGACATCAGACATGATTGTAGCAGAAATGTACTGCGCCTCTCCCATCATGGGGATACTCTCTCTGGTCACGTCCCTGCACTGGTGCTGCCTCCATTATCTTGCTGCTACCCATCCCTTCCACAACCCTTTTTCACTGGTTTGGTTCATGTTTCCCTTATTCTCTTTTCTGTGCTGCCAACAGCTACTTACTTTTATAACTTGATTACCTTATTGTTTTAAGTCTGTTTCCAGGTCATGTCTTGGGAAGGGAGGTTTATTTTGTATACCAAAGTAGATTTATTGAGTTATGTTTTGAAAAGCAACAACAGAAAAACAAGAGGAAAACCTATTCTTTATACAAATTATACCTCCCTACACCCATAAATGGTAGGAAGATTTTTTTGTGTGTGTGTTGTAGTCTTCCTGCCCTCCCTGATACAGTCATACATGGAAAATTTGCTGGTGGAAATAGGAAACTCATAAAAAAGGAGAAAAGATAAAATTAAGATATTTTATTAGCAAAAAGAATGGAAGCTATTTTTTGATGTGCATATTGAGTATTGATCTAAAACTGACTGAAAATCCTTAATGGGCTTCATTGTATATTTTATTCATCGATTTTTGGAAATCAAAATAAAGTTTAGTTCTTTTGATCTTGTTTTTATGTAGGTCACCATTTTTCTTGGATCTGATATTGTAGCATCTTCAAATAATGTCCCTACTATCTTTCTTGTTATATTGGCAGGTGACTGAAATCTCTAGAATGAAATAAAAAAAAAGCCTCACCAATAGCATCACATCTCTGAGGTAAGCGTTAAGTATAGGGCACTAACTATATTGGCAACGAAATGAGACATTTTCCATAAAAGCAAAAAAGCAGCCACATAGTCCAGGATGGTAGAGATGACAGTTATTCTTCATTTTGGGGCTAGGAGACAGGATGTCGTTAGCAGTTTTTAACTTTTTTCTTTGTTTTTCTCCAACAGACATTGTAATAAACTAAAAATGATTGCCCAAATATCAGTGCATAATGGAGCCCAAATTTATTCTTTGACTTATTTATGACAGGAAGACTGGGAGGGCTCTGTAGGCTCATATCCTGCCCACTTTTGGTAATTTGGCTGAGAGTTGACTCAGCAGGTTTGAGTTCAATTTATCAAAAAATAAGATATCAGTCGTAGACTTATCAGTTATCCCTTTGTTTTTAATTTGTTTAAGAATTATTTTATTTAACTTTATTTATTTATTTAAATTTGACCAGAGAGGGGCAGAATGAGAGAGAGAGAGAGAGAGAGAGAGAGAGAGAGAGAGAATGAGAGAATGAGAGAATGAGAGAATGAGAAAGCAAGCCACCAGGTCCAGGACTTGAACCGTGGTTGGCCATGTAGGATAGTCCAGTGCTCTTAACCATCACACCATCTGACAACCCCAGCAGCTACCCCTTTAACATGATGACTTCTCCAGTCAGGGAAATTTCATTGCTACATAAATGCACTAAGGGGTGAGTTGCCCTTTCTATTAGAAGGACAGCAGTGAGATGGAAGGACCATTTATGACTTGTCTCAGCTGCAGGGACATAGGGTCCGGATGACTGCTCACACTCGGCTACTTCTCTGCTTATAATTTTCTTCTCAACTGATCCTGTCTCTGTACCATGTGACGTAAGGGCTTATGTCTGTCACCATTCTAAGTAACACTTATACCACAAATATTTATTGGGGGTCTATTGTATGTCAGGCACTGTTTCAGCTTCCTGAGATTCCTCAGTGAAGAAAAACAAATTACCCTCTGGAAGATAAGTTCTAGTTGTGGTAGTAGACTCAAAACAATAAATATGATCTATAAACTACATAATATATTAAAATGTAAAAATGGTATGGAGAACAAAAAAGCATAGTAAGGGCAATAGGGATCAGGTTTTGATGTCAGAATATGGGAAATGATGATTAACATACGGCTCTTCTGCAAATAAGTTGTAGTATATTAAATTCCTCTAAGGTAGTCTGTATTTTCTTCATCTATGTATCCTATAGCACCTAGCACAACACCCAACACTGAGTATATGACTGGAAACTGTTTATTAAATTAACTTGTCTGATACTATGTAGAGCACAAGAAGTCATTTGACAGGTTTTACACATAAGTACCAGGACCTCAGCACTTTTCTAACTCCAGGACATTCCTCTGTTTCTGCTAAAAAATACCTGGCACATACTCATTTAAAGAGACTTCATGAAAATAATGTTCTATGCCATCACCTTCAATTGAGTTAATATCTGCACTGAAGACTGGGCCACTGTGCTGTTTCTAGCATCTGGCAAAATACAGCATATAGTCTGAGAATGACGGCCACTCCACATGTGGGAATGGAGGAACCAGCAAACCAGGAGGATGTAGTGAATGTAGTTCTAGTGGACAGAAAAGGAATTAGTTCTAGTGGACAGAAAAGGAAGAAAGAAATTCTGCAAAGGATCAGGATACCTCTCATATTAGATTAGAAGACTGAGTTCTATCTGGATTTTGATAATAAGTAGGAGATACTACTCCTGCTCTGAATCTTTGCCTTTACAGAAGCTGGTGCATTTTCCATTATGGATATATTAGCAGACAGCTGGTGAGCATTTACTCAGTCCCTGCTTTAATTAGGATAAAGGTAATGTTACTGTAACATAATGGTCCACAGTTTGGTGATCTAAAGATGATTATTTAGCTTTCAAGTAGAATGTGACCAACCGAGGTCAGAGGGGCATGTCTGCCATCATCTGACACTTTCCATGTTTGCAAAGTCAAATCCAAATTGCTGTCACACCCTGAGTTCTAGGCACCGGGTAGGAGAAAGAAAGGGTTGAGAAGTCACACCAAATTTTAAAAATTCGCAGTGAGAATGAGAGACGTCACCCACCCAAGCAGTCTCTTTGCGAGGACGATTTCTCAGCCATATCTAACTGCATGGGAGGCCAGGGAACCTAATGCAGCAGTATGGCCATGGGCTACGTTTTGGATGAAGGAGAGAAAATATCTTGTCGGATGATTTGTGGTGTCTCCCATAATCAATACAGTATAAGCAGGAGTGTTTTTGCATTTGCCAATAATATGTTATGTATGTGGAAAGGCTATTATAGGATTATGCCAAGATAAAGCTCCATCTCTCATCTCCATCGCCAGTGTCCTCTGGAAGCTCAGGTAAAACAAATGAATACTTCAGTTCTAACAGCCCAAGTCAGTTTGGTAAACTCTGCTGATTCTTGAATGATTCTATATGTATGACATGAGGAGGCACTACCAGGTGACAGAAAAAAGTTTGAAAAAAATCACAGTACAGCAAAACCCTTTCTAATCTGAATACATTCATCTCATTCTGAAAGGAAACTGAACTCTTTCAAATTTTCTTGTACCATGTCTCTTAAGCAATTTTTTAGCCAATGCCTTTTTTTTTTTAACTTTACAACTTTGCAAAGGAATATGTGAAAAATTACTATTCACTTTATCCTGTGTATATTGCTACTTATATTGATATTTATAAGATGTTTTAGGGATACAAGGAAATCTTGAAAAGAATACTGCTGGAAATCCTATGGCCGAACTTACTGCCTGGTAGACAAATTAGTTCTTGATTGTAAAAGCAGTACAACTGTCTCTTTTTGCTCCATAATGCTGATCTTGACAAGGAAAGTGTGCCTTTCATTGATCCCTAGTGTGGAATACTTCAGATTACCTGGTTCAATAGCAAAAATCAAAACTGGTCAAGATTGCTTTGGCAGCCTGGGGATAGATCACTTTCAAATGTGTGGGTCAAGCGCCTGACTAGCACATAATCCCCCATCTCTTTTCAATTTTTTTCATTATAGAGTTCTTAAGATTTTAATCTGAAGTCACCAGATGGAATTATTCATTCAGAATAATTATACACAGAAAAAAGAAGCATCAACTCAGAAGAAAAATATGTACAGTATAAAAATAGAGATGGCACTAGGTCCTTTTATAAACATCTTTGGGCTTAGAATTTCTAAAGAAAGTCAAAACTCTGTATTTTTATATGCAATTCTATATCAAGCAGACAGAAAGCTCTTCAAAGGAGCAGATATTGTATTTTTAGGGCAAGAAGAATTTAGTAGAAAACCGCTATCACTGGACTTCTCCTGACTTAGGGAATCAGTGAGTCACTCATGTCTCTGGTGTCCAGTTCCCCTTTTTTTTTGTAAATTAGGGGGCAGTTATGCCTAGTTCCCACAAATATCCTGACAATGCAATGAGGTAATGCGAGTCAACATGTCCTGTAAAGTATACATGCTGCACACACATGCAGTTTGATATTATGTATTATTTGCAATGATTCTAGGGTAACTGCTTTCTTAACTTGTCATTGCTCTTCTCCAGATTGCTATTAGCTCAAATGTGATCTTCAAATATTTTCCACACTTCATCCATCTACCCCATTTTCCTCTCATCTAATCTGATAGTCCATATTACTCCCCAAACTCCTCGTTCTCATCTTTGCCCAATGCTGTTGCTGCCATCATCTCTCTGCCTTCCAGACAAAGAGCACTACTTGTGTTCCCTTGTTAATCTATTGACCTTTAAGCCCAGTTGTGTTTCATTAAGAGATCATGTACTTTGAGGCAAATATTTTCCACTGGTTTAATTTTAGCTGTGAGAGTGAGAGGGGAGGTGCATCACCAAAAGAGGTCACACACACCAAGGGGAAGAGAGAGATGCTCTAGAGCACATTCCTCTGGTATCATCTGGAGTTTAATTTCTGCAGCAAAGGGCCATGCTGTACTGATTGTAAGGCACGCACAGAAAGAGGTGAAACAACATGGCATTTTTAGCACTCCTCTTGGGAGGATATGCAGCTGGGGTATTAGGAGCACAAAATAAAATTTAGCTGCAGTAGATTGGTTTCACAGCATATTTATTATAGTGCTATTTCTTCTAGTTTTTAAATGAATAACTTTTGGCACACCAAAAGCCTTTTGGGTCAGCTGGGTCGTAGAGCGGGGTAATGTGTTGCCCAAGTAAAGTGGTAGTCATGGAAGATCAAGGGTTTGGTTACTCGATCAGCCTCTGTACACTAGGCACACCCATGATCCTGACTGGCTGGGAAGGCTGGAGGTAGGGAACACAGCATGAAACTCTGTTGGGGGTACTTATCTTTCTCTCTGTCTCTCACTTTCATGAAATAGATAAATAAACTTAAGATAAAGAAAAGCCAGGACCAGCAGATAGTGTAATGGTTACATTGCTGCACTCCCACATAGTTGACCACAGTTCGAGTCCTGGACCTGGTGGCTTAAAATTCATGCTGGGCATGTGCGAGTGTGAGCCCAAATCCCCAAGAAGAGAATGGAAGAGAAGGGATTGTTATGTGGCCATTCCCCCAGTGGAAGTGGATGACTTCTCGTTTTCTGTCTCTCTCTGTCTCTCCATTTAGCACATGCTTCCTATAGCAAAAATCTCTCTTAAAATCAAGAAAAATAAAAGTCTTCTGCCTCATTATTCCTTCTCTGTTGGTAAGGGTTAACAGTGACTTTCCCATAGGATTTTTATGAATTAAATATAGTACTCTATGAGAAAGACTGGTCTAAAGTAGGTGCTTAATAAATATTATTTCCTTATATATTTATAAATGAGTATTATTTATTTATAAGACTTTATCTCCAAGTAGATATTGGCATTGTGCCTGTACTGAGATACAGAGAACTGAAAGAAGAGGCACACTATTTATTTGCTGGAGACATGAGTTGTGGATACATAAAACCTTGAGAGTTCTAGAATCCTGACTCCCAGGAAAGTGAAATTTCTTTCTGTATCATTTATGACTGGCAGAAATTCAGCTTCTAATTAAACCCAACAAGGAATAGGATGTTAATAATCTGTCAAAGTAGTTCGTTTCTTTGTACAGTTCCAAGTATTGGAAGGAGCTTGCTTACAATCCATTGAAATCTGCCTTTCCATAAATTCTACCCATTAATAATAGATCTCCTTACTACAATGTCAAAGATGAAGCTGAATCATCATTATCCCATGAAACACCTACTAAAACATTCTTTTAACATTATGCCAGAGTTAAATCTTCTTGTTTTAGTTCTTAAATTGATTCTCTTATAATTTGCAGCTCCTTACCAACTTGCGTTACTCTAGTTTGCTATTCTTTTTTAAAAAATGTATAGAAACCGGGTTTGAACATAGTACTTTTTCTTCTTTTTTTTAATTGACTTGCTGTGCATTTATAACTGTAATATAAGGTTGCAGTTTGTATTTACCTTCATCTAGGAACCCCATATGCTTTTTGTTCAAATTATAGCACTTTTGAGAATGTAAGATATACTATTAGCAATTACACTTGCAAACCAGATATAAAATGAAAGTATTAAGGAAAATAAGGATAAGAAGTCATTCTACACCAAAAGTGTCCTTCCATCTGTTCTATTATTTTCTGTCTGTTTCTCTTTAACTTTCACTTAAAAAGATTTTTCTCTAATTTACCCTGATGGCAGATGGAATTGTGTACAACTGCCTAAGTCTTGTTCTATTGTACTATACTCTTACTATTTCTAATAGGTCTACTTTTGGTAAGTACAATATTCATTGCTGTATTTAAAATCTCATTAACACACAATATTTAGATATTGTCTTTTGTAAAAATTTTAAGCTTGCTTTACTGTAACCTTCTCTATACAGTAGAATATAATAATCTCGGAGCCAGCAGGTGGCGTGGTGGTTAAAGATGGTAGACTCCCACATGGGCTACTGTGGTTTGAGTCCCAGACCTGGAGGCTTAATTTCTCACTAACCCCTGCTCTGTGCCTCTCTTTTCAAATTAAAAAATAAATAAATAAAGTTAAATAAAGTAATTCTATTAAAAAAGAAAACTAAGAAAACTATATGTGTGTGTGTGTGTGTGTATAAAATAATCTGAGACTATTACTATTTTCTCGGTGATATTTCCTATTACTTTCCTCTCGAATGAATTCTTTCCATATTTGTCAATTTGTCATCTGCAATTTTAAAAATTATTTTCTGGGCAGGCAGCTTTCATGGTGGTAGAGGCACTGAATTCTCACATAGCCAACCATGGTTTGAGTCCTGGACCTGGTGGCTTAATTTCTCGCTTTCCCTTTCTCTCTCTCTGGTCAAATCAAAAAACAAAAGAAAAAAAAAAGAAACCTAATAATAATAAATGGAATTAAATAAATAAGTCTTTAAAAAATTATTCTCAGCTTTATCAATTTATCTGAATAATTACCCTTCTTTTTTCACATTTTAAGTTAATACTTTTAGATCAGGTTATCAAGTCTATAGATAACTATATCTGAGTCACTCCCACGTGTGCCCTTTATCTATTATTATATAGTAGATAATATAGTTCTGGGGGGAAAAAGGTGGGTATTCAACATTTTCTAAATACTTTATCTTACCTAAGCCATGAAAACAATAGAAAAAAAAAGTCCCTGAAAATAATATATGTTGTCTCCATGTTCTTCATTCTTTTCCTCATGAAATTAAAACACCAGAAATATATTCTCTCTCTCTCTCCATCTGTGTTATTTATATATACACACACATACATAATACATATAATACATATGAATGTCTATTTTTATCTTATTATTTGTCATCATTTGATTCAAGTGAATTAGTAAATCTGGTAGAGGTTGGTGGGCTTAGGAAGTATAATCAAATTTTTGGTGGGATGCTGAACATTAATGTATATTACTGTTACGTCAACTTAACAAATAAGCAACTCTGAACCCCTTTACTGAGTTACCAAGTCCTATGAGACAATGGATACTCTTCATCTCACTTCAGGGTATCCTGAACTTGTAAAGCCACTTCTTCATATTCTATAAAGCCATTAGTTAATTTTTTTAGAAGATCTTGATTCACCTTATTTGGAAAAATTCTCCATGCCCACTATGTAGATTGAATGATATAGTTTTTCTCTTTCTTTTTGTCTTGTAATTTTCTTCTCCACAGCTTTGATGTTAAGTTCACTCTCTTCCATTCATATTTTTGTCTTTATTTTTACTTTCTTTATAACAACTCTTCATAGTTTCTAGTACATCAAAAACAGAAACTTTCCCCTTATTTCTCTAGCAGATATTTTATCTCAAATACAAGTTATAATGTAACTTTTCCTTTTCCTTCTTGTGGGCTTTTAAGACTAGCTGTTCATAATGAGGACAAGTCATGAAGATAACCCAGACTTCCTTGAAGGAGACCTCTAGTCTGAATCTTTCTTTTACCTCTACTTTATAACATGCCTTGGCTGCCACTGTTCAGTTTTGGTCTTCTGGCAAGTTTGGAACCTCAGAGAAGAAATAATATCACTTTGTCTCAGGTACAGCACATCCATGATCCCCCTACATGCACCAAGATTAGTTTTGATCCACAAGAAGTAAGCAGTATGTCCCTGGACAAGGGTTCCAGTTTTCCCCCTCACTAATTACTTCATGACCTTAGACTTGTCACTTAATCGTCCTGAGCATCAGATTCTTCACCCATATAAAGTGCAAATGTTGAACCAGCTGTTCTCTGGAAAAAAAGAAAATGCTGGGACCAGCAGATGGCATAATGGCTATGTTGCTGGACTCCCATATAGTCGACAACAGTTCAAGTCCCAGACCCAGTGACATAAACTCACATCGGGCATGTGTGTGTGTGCCCAAAATCCCAAGAGGAGAATGGAGGAGAAGGGATTGCAGTGTGACCATTCCCCCCTGGGGGGTGATTTCTCTCTTTCTGTCTTTCTGTCTCTGTCTTTCTGGTGAGGACATGTATCCTATAACAAAAACCTCTCCAGTAGCTTATTCCAACCACAAGTAAGATATTCCCTATGTGGCTTTTTAGAACCCACAGCAGTCCTCTGCTAGGTAGGCAGTGATGTGGTGGGAGATAATAGTTTTCAGTGACATTGCCGTAAGAGAATGATTTACTTCTCTTCACCTCCTAACAACTGCTCATGAATGTTCTTCATTTTGTCTTAGCGTTCATTACACATGTTTCTTTCAAGAGCCTTAAGTACATAGAAAAATCACATACCTTTACTGTATTTTTTTTAAAGTGTTCACATTTGTAACTCATCATTGAGATTCTGGAAGCTTTAGAATATTTGTAGATTTTAATATTCTATGCTGTTCAGAGTTCATGTGTGTGAATATATTCATCCATGATGGAGTCTGGGCACCCACAGAACTAGAAATATGCAGTTCTCAAAGGGAGAAGTCAATATCTAATTCTAGATGGCCTCTATCTCCTATCTCCTATTTCCACAAGTATTTTTTTTCTCCCAAATGCCCAGTTGTTTCCTTGGGTCTAATATTTCACAAGTTCTGAAGCATTGCTGTGAGATGGTTGACAAACCTTTTTATATTTTATAGATACTAAAACTGAGGCATAGAGAAAGTATGTGATCTTTGCTTATACGCTTAGCAGCTCAGCAAGGACTAGCAGAATAAAGATCAAGGACAGAAATAACCTAATTCCTCTGTGATTCTCCTTTGCTGAGAATCAGAGCACATGGGGCTGAAAGAGTCTCTGAGAAACTAGCATCCTACTGTTATTTTCTTTTTTTTTAGGGATGCCTACATGTGAGTTTATGCAATAGACATGTCAAATCCTGACTATAATCCACATTAATGTTTATGATGTTCATTTCTAGAATATTATTCTTCAGTCTTCACCATCATATGCAATAACCATCATTTCATGACTCGATCCCTGGAATAATCTTTCCCTCCCCCATAGTAATCACTCTCCTCTACCCCACCCTTTGGTTCATTCTGTGGTCAGTGCCCAGTAGTCTGCTGGATATATTATTTCACTGTGCCACTGAATAAGAGTATGTAGACTGTAGACTTACTGTTTCCCTGCATGTCAGGTCTATGATCCTCTGCCTGGCTTTTTTTTTTTTTTTTTAAGAGAGATTTTTACTATAGGGCTTGTGTACTTGCCAGAGAGACAGAAAGTGAGAAATACCCACCCACCCACAGAGGGGAATGGCCTTGTCACAATTCCTTCTCCTCCAGTCTCCTCTCAGGATTTTGGGCATGCACGCACACACACACACACACACACACACGCACCCAGCATGAGTTTTAAGCCTCCAGGTTCAGTACTCGAACTGCGGTTGACTATGTGGGAGTTAGTGATGTAACCATTACGCCACCGGCTGATCCCTCTGCCTGACTTTTAAGATCACCCACAATTATATCATACTCCATTACTTTTCATTAAATTTTTTTTAATAGCCAGAGGATGTATGCACAAGAGAGAGAGAGAAAGAGAGAGAATCCCTCAATGAAGCATGGTCATGCCACAATTCGTTTTTCTTCATTTTACCATCTCATCAGTACTTTGGACAAGCGTGCACATGTGCCCAGCATGTTTGTCGAGTCACCAAGGCTGGGATTTAAAACATGGTCAGCCATGTGAGATCTGGCTTTCTACATACAGGCCTTAACAATTGCAGTGAGAAGTGGCCCATTATTTAACCATCATTTCTCTTTCATGTTTCTAGCCCAGATTTGCAGATCTTTTTATCCCTCTCTATCACAATATTGTTTTGCTTTTGTACTTTCTGCTTTCTATCTACAGTTTGCTTTTCACTTCCTCATTTGTTTATCTAAGTCATCTTTCTCTCATGCCCTTTACGAAGCCTCCCTTGACTGATGTAGCTATAGCAATCTCTTTGCTGTGTTAGTCATTGCCCTTGTGGTTATTATTACCTGAAGCCATCCTCTCATTGCTTCTGTGTGTCATTGTAGTCCACCTAAAACCATTCAACTTCCTAGAGGCCAGGGATGTTTTTCTTTTTGACTTACCAATAGTACAAGATAAAATAAATAAAGGTCATAAATTTTAAAAAAACATAATAAATCACTCAGTGAATACTACTTGACTCTCATTTTTGAAGTTCAGTGAATTTCATCTGTAAATTGTATGTGTGCATGTGTACACGTGCATGACTTTTTACTGTATTTTGTATTTTGGGACAAAAGATAAGATAGATAAAGATAAATATATATGCAGGTTTTTTTTTTTTTTTTTGAGAGGTTTTTGCCATAGGGTGCGTGTGCTCACCAGACAGACAGACAGAGAGACAGAAAGAGAGAAATCACTCCCCAGGAGGGATGGCCACACCACAATCCCTTCTCCTCCATCTCCTCTTGGGATCTTGGGCATGCATGCACACGCGCCCGGTGTGAGTTTTAAGCCACCGAGTCCGGGACTCGAACCGCGGTCGACTACATGGTAGTCCAGCGACATAGCCATTATGCTAACTGCTGGTCCCTGCGTATGCAGTTTTATTTATTCCTAAAACAGGATCAGGTCTCAGTGTTATGATCCTTCTGCCTCAGCTTCCCTGAGTTGCTGAGATTACAATATTCTGGGTATGTGTGTCTGTGTGTGCATGGTGTGTGTGTGTGCGTGGCGGGGAGGTGGGGTACTTTACCTTCCCTCAGCTATTACCTGGATTTGAAATTCCCCAACCCCACCACATGAACACTTCTTTCTTTAACTGGAAATTGTTTTCCTGTGAATAGGAGCAATATCTTCCCTATCAAGGGGATATAGCATTTGACTTACACTCTGATTATCCTCTTATTCCCCAAGCCCTAAGTATTAATTTTATTCCCTACAATATAGGACAAAGTCTTGAATTTGGATATTGTATAAATTGGCATATGATCAAAATTCATATTTTATAAGTGGCTGGAATTCATTTGAGAACACTGACATCATAATGTAAGTTTGGTTTTTTTTTTTGGTTTGAAGATAGATAAGGTGTGAACAGACCTTACCATAGAGGAAAGTTTTAAGTAAGTCATCTATAATTTGTAAATATTATTTTTCTCAAGAAGTTATGTAATATTTGAATTGTCCTAATTTTAAAATATGAATGTTTCTTCCAAGTTCATAGCGTTGTGTTTAGAAATTATAAAAATTTTATTACATAAAACAGTAAAACTCATACACAGGCCCTTTTGAGTCTGGGTCAGAAGATTTACTTCCTCCAGTGCAGTAGGCTGTTCAGCAAGAATTCTTTTTTGTTGTTAAATTGTTAGAGGGTACATGCACTCATCTGAGAGAGAGAGAGAGAGAGAGCAAGCACCCTGTACTATGGGTTCAGCAATGTCATTCTTTGCATCTGCTCAAACCTTATTTGAGAGGACAACTATTGCACCTCTTTAATTTTTAAATGTTTCTTTCTCGTATTAAATTGAAACTTATCTCATGGTGACTTTTACCTATGGCTTCTGTACTCCAAGCACCACTGGACAGAACTTTTTGCCATAATAAAAATGTTCTATATCTACATTAATATCGTAGCCACTGGTCCTTATAGCTTTGAGCACTACTGAGTTGAGAAAATGAATTTTTAATTTTATTAACTTAAATTTAAGCTTAAATAATCACTTGTGGCTAGTGTCTACTGCATTTGACTACACATCTCTAGTATTTGGCAGAAAAAGCCAGCCAGCATTTTCACATCTGGCTCTTCAAAAATTTTAAGAGATTGATGTTTGTATTTTCTTTCTAGGACATTTTTTTTTCTCATTAATAAGTTTGCACTTTAGAAATTACTTAGTCATTTTTTGTTGTAATATTCTCCTTTTTCTAAACTTCTGTTATAGTTTAGATATGTTTGACCATTAAAGGTTCATGTGTTGGAACCATGGTCTCCAGAGCACAGATCAAGAGGTGGTGGGACCTATAAGTGCTGGGGCCTGGTGGGTAGCATGTGGATCAAAAATAGATTAATGCCCTCTATAGGGAGTGAATGTGTTCCCCTCTCTCATGAGAGTAGGTTAGTTCACTTGAGAGTGAGTTACTATAAAAGAAAGCAATCTATTGCATTCTCTGTCTGCATGTATCTGCTGACCTTCCTGCTTCTGTTGGTCATGTCATGACATAGGAGTAGATGCCAGTCTCATGTTCTTCAGCTTTTCAGCCACCAGAATCATGAGTCAAATAAACCTCTATTTTTTTTTTTTTTTTTTTTTTTTGTAGATCATCGGTTTCAGGTATTTCTGTTAGGCAACATAATAATGGACATTTTTTTTAAAGAAATATTTATTTATTTCCATTTGTTATTGTTATTTTTTTTCTTTATTTGATGAGAGAGAGAGAGAGAGAGAGAGAGATAGAGAAAGGGAAATTGAGAAAGCAAGCCACCAGGTCTGGGACTTGAACCATAGTTGGCCATGTGGGAATCCAGCACCCTTATCCACCACACCACCTGCTGGCCCAAATAATGGACATTTTAAAACAGGTCCCTTCCTACTCATAGATTCTGTCTTTGTTTCTAGATTTTCCCTGGGGTTGTTAAACAATTATAGTCTTGATGTTTATATATATGTATACATGTATATGTACACATATGTACACACACACACACACACACATATGATACTCTGAATTCATGGGAAAAATAAAACAGACTGACACGTAAATGCAGAATTTAGAGTCATTTGGAGACATAAGCCCACAAGATTTCAATAAATGGCTTTCAACTGGGGATGTTTTTGTCTACAGAGGATATTGGAGGTGTCTGGAGATGTGTTTTGATTTTCATGACTGTTGAGGAGGCATCTATGGTATTAGAGGACAGAGGACAGAGATACCACTAAATGCCTTGCAATACACAGAACACGTCCCCCACAGCAAAGAATCATCAAGGCCAAAATATCAATTCTCCCGAGGTTGAAGAAGCCTGATTTACACAAACATCCAGTAAAGATTAGTATCCTTTATTTAGGCACATAAAGACCTCGTTCATGTGGAAAGAAGGAAAGAGAATTACACAAAATAGTGTGCCTAGATGTACTAAATTTGTGAAGTTTTAAAAGCTACTAGTTTGGGGAACCAGCAGTTAGCGTAATGGCTATGTGGCTGGACTCCCACGTAGTCGACCGCAGTTCGCGTCCCGGACCCGGTGACTTAAAACACACGCCGGGCGCGTGTGCGTGCATGCTCAAGATCCCGAGAGGAGAATGGAGGAGAAGGGATTGTGGCGTGACCATCCCCCCTGGGGGGTGATTTCTCACTTTCTGTCTCTATGTCTCTCTCTGTCTGTCTGGTGAGCGCACACGCCCTATAGTGAAAACCTCTCCAAAATAAAAAAAAGCTACTAGTTTGATTTCTCTTTTCTATGTCAAGAATTCTACAGAGCCAGTGAATATATTTATAAATATTAATCCAAGAACATCTTTTAAAAATTTTATTTATTTCTTTGATGAGTAACAGAAAGAGAGAGAGACAGCACCTCAAACAGGGTCTTGATGCCATGGTCCACCCACACTTTCAGCCAGCTTTGGATCATAGGCATGTGTGTACCCAGCGTACTCAGAGTGGTCTCTCGATGTAAATCCCACTTGGGTCAGCCTCACAGAACATCGCACTTACGGCCTGCCACTATCTGCCCCAATCCAAGAGTATCTTTCAAGGTTCTTTATGCTTTCCTTTTGCCCCCGCCTCCCCTAGCCATCATTGTGCGTTGTCATGATCATTATCAGAAAGTCATAATATGGTTTTAGTCCCTATTTGTGCTTCCATTTTCAAAGAGCTCTATCTGTGTTATAACAAAGCCACTAATCAAATAACGAGTCCAGATGAAAATGGCATGATGTTGATCAGAGGTTTATTTCTTCAGATGCATCTTTGGCGGGACTCCTTTTCCCTTAGAAATATTTATTTGGTAGTGTGTGAGGCCAGTTAATCTTTCTCCCTCATCTTGAGGCAGGAAATAATTAATACAACCTGGGAGGAAAGGCTGGCAAGCTGGTCAGAAGGAAATCTGACACCTAGTGAAATGTGCCTCGTTTCCGGTTTTCAGCCCTAGCGTGAAATTTCCTGAGGTTCATAGAAAGGTTCATCAAATCTTGGCAAATTTCTTAGTAAACTTGGTAGTGTCAGATTCCAGAAGAAATGTGAAGTTTTACCTGGCTTCAAATTTCAAGTGTAAAACATTTCAGCAGCCCAAGCAAAGAGGACTTTTGCAAGATGGGAAAATGCAAGTTTCTTACTTTGAGTAACTTAGTGAAAGAGACAATTGACTGAGGATAAAACCTCTAGGGAGACACATTTTATAGCAAGCTATCCAGCCTCTTTCTGAACATGCAGGAGTTTTCAGTGGACCTGGGCGCTATCACTGTATCAACAATTTCACATTGTTCATTATCACTTTGTATCATAAATTTTCCACATTTGAAGCCAAGCTAAGGGGGAAATACTCTCCCAGAGGGTTTTTTAAAAATTCACAGGAGAGAGAAGAATACATGGGACATTTGCTATCAAGTTCCAAAGAGTGGAAAAGAAAGTCCAATGATAAGATTCAAGAGAAACATCCCTAAAATGTTGTTTATAAATAGAATTCTAGCCAGCTGTGAAGGTGAAGAGGGAAGTCACATTTCCAACTGCTGATAGCTATGCTGGATTTTGAAATAAAAACGTAGAAAACCTTGTCCTGCTTTGAGCAGATTTAATGTCTGATATACTGCATGCATGTTTTTAAAATCTCTGTACATCCATTTCAGACCACAGGGCTCGTCTGTCCAGCTCCTAGGCCTCTAGTAGCCAGGCTGAGTGCAGCCCAGCTAAGTCAGCAAAGAGAGGCTGCCTTTTCAGTGTGCAGTTTCTTTTAAAGGAGCCACATCCTGCCAGGGCCTTGGAATCATTACAGCCTCATGATAAAATTTCTGGCAATTTAATTAACACAGACGTTTGAATAGTTTCTAGTGTTTTGTAATCTCCTTCTGTCTGAGTACCATATAATCAAGGACATTCAACTGGAACAGAATTAGCCTACTTTAAGGACACCCCAAACAAATTCATACAGGCTGAAGTTATTTAATCATCAGTGCTGAGAAATGGATATGGCTCAGATGATGAACAGTGTTTTTCCATCGTGTCTTTGATTGAAGGGAGTACTCCTGCAAAGATATTGATCTCTGGGATAAATAAAAACACTGGGGTTTAAAATTACATTGATTATTACTAACTACTCCTTTTTCATTGAAAGCAATACAAGATCCATCAAATAAGGTCTATAGCCACAAATTGAAGGCCATTTTTCTGTGTTCAAAACATGGAGAAAAACATTGTTATCAAATCTATCTTTTCAACCACCCATAACATAGGTAGCAACTGCTGTCAGCATTGCTGCATGTTATAACATGAAGAGTGATGACAGGGTATTCTTTTTTGGTCTTTTTGGTAATCAAGCACACTGAAATTGTGATTGATTACTTGTTCCAAGTAAAATTTTTTTAAGAACAACTTTCTGAAGGATGTCTTAAGGCCAAAAGTGAAATAGCAAAGTGAAAAAAATTATAAATTTGGAGCCAGTAGGTGGCATGGTGGTTAAGGTGCTGGACTCCCACTCAGCTGAACACAGTTCAAGTTCTGGACCCAGTGACTCAAAAATCACACTGGGTGCATGTGCAGATGTGCCCAAAATCCCAAGAGGAGAAAGGAGGACAAGGGATCATGGTATGGACATTCCCCTTGGAGGGTGATTGCTCACTTTCCCTCTCTCTGTCTCTCTTTGTCTCATTGGTGAGCACAAACACACACCTATGGCAAGACCTAAAAAATAAATACATAAAATTGGGACCAGCAGTTAGCAAAATGCTATGTTGCTGGACTCCCATGCAGTCAACCACATTTTGAGTCCTGGACCCGGTGGCTTGAACTCACGCTGGGTGCGTGTATATGCGTGCCCAAGATCCTGAGAGGAAAATGGAGGAGAATGGATTGTGGTGTGGCTATCCCCCCAGGGTGTGATTTCTTGCTGTCTATCTCTCTTTCTAGTGAGCGCACACGCCCTATAGCAAAAGCTCTCAAAAATAAATAAATAAATAAATAAATAAATAAATAAATAAATAAAATTTATAAATTAACTTTAATTGATACTAAAAACTGATTTTCAAAATATTCTTCAGGAAGTCCCATCTTTGTACTCAAATCACTAGAGAACTCTTCTTAAAAATAGTCTGGAATACTGTTTCAGTTACTGTTGAGTGGTGTTTAATACCTGGAAAAATGCAAAATCCATTGTATAGTACACTGGCCTCAATACCTGTCTTTGGATTGAAAGAAAGCTGAGTCAGAGCTTGGACTGATTTGTAACACAAATAGTAGGATTGGTTTCCAAGAAGCGAAGAAGGCTCCCCTTTGCTACAGTTGCTGGCCCAGTCTAGTAAATTGATTCTTTGACTTGGAAGAAGAATACAAGGACCCAGGAAGAGTTGAGTAATGTCAGTTTACAAATGAGTGATGAGACCAAGTCTGTATCCTAACAGGCTTGTCTCTCATTTTAGGTCCCTGGCCCAGTAGAGGGGAGGATGTACTTTTCTCCAGAAAGTTAGAAGGCAACAAAACTTGGTATTTTCCTAGAGGTGTCAGTTTACCATCCTGCAAAGCAGACAGTAAAATGAACTCACCAATTATTCTTAAAGCATCCACTGATATGAGGCTAAAAAATTGCTTAAGAATTGCAAATGCTTTTATAAAACCAAGTGGAGGGGCCGTTAGGTGGTGCAGTGGTTAAACATGCTGGACTTCCACATGGCCAACCATGGTTCAAGTCCCAGACGTGGTGGCTTGCTTTATCACTTTCCCTCTCTCTCTTTCTCAGTCTCTTTCTGATAAAACTGGAAAATAATAATAGCAATAATAATAAATAAAGTAAAATTAAAAATAAACAAATGGAAAGAAAATTTTGTGCTAAGGCGAAGTCAGTCTGAATTTTATGGCAGTAGAAAGTACTTTCATCATAGAGTAAAACTGTGTTTTTAAGACTGAATAATTTTATGATCAATAACAATATTGGTAAGCCTGCATGCTAAAATGGAGAAATCAAATCTCATGCTTCAGAGCCTCAGCTAGTTGCTTCCGGTGTCTAGGAAGAATGTTTCCATTACATACATCATTATAAACCAACTCAAGTAAATCACTGTCACTTTCTGCCTTTACATGAAATGAAAGGAATTAGTTACTGCAAATGGCCTACGACAAAGTTAAATGTTTGACATGCAGATTATCTGGGTTCTTTTCCTATTAACTGAACAGTGGAGGCTCTAAGGCTGTGTGAGGTTGGATGGGGCTAGAATGAGAAAGGCAGTATTAGGAATTAGTTTCTTCACATTTGGATCATCTGAATCTGAAAACTACATTTCCATTCATTACCCATTAGTGAAAGAGTGAGAGAAGAAAGACAAATGCCAAAGAATGATGTCAGCTAAGTACCCGAGGTTTAACTAAGTGACAGAGAGCCCAGGGGCTCATTCTATTTCTAATATATATTTGTGGGAGCACACAACTCACCACTAAAAACCTCCAGTTTTCCACAGTAGAATTATTATGAAGTATACTTAAAAAAACCACTTATAAAAATTGTTGGAGGAAATTTAAGGTGAAAAGGGTTCAATATTGCAAGCAACCAGGGTAATAGTAATTATATTATTGAAGACTTGAATGTAACCAGGTTCCTCTGGAGCTCAGTTCAGAGACTTTATTACTAGGAAGTGCACAGAGCATTATTATTATTATTATTATTTTAAAATGATTTTATTTCACTTTTATTATTGTTATTTTTCATTTGACCAAAGAGAGACACAGAGAAAGAAAAAGTGAGTAAGCAAGCCACCAGGTCTGGGACTCGAACCATGGTCAGCCATCTCAGAGTCTAGCGCCCTTGACCACCATGCCACCTGCCAGCCCCAAAGTGCATTATTCTAAGGGAGTTTGAATCATCACAGTTTATCATATCATATATCATACAGGTATAAGGCTGAGGCTAAATGTCATACAATTTTTGTTTCCAAATTCAGACTACTTGTAGGGGAGGGCTGTCTGATTTATAGAATATTCTTAAGGAGTGCAATTGAATTATTTTTAAGCAGGCTGATGCTGTAATTGTTTTAACCAAAGGATTCCTTATCCTGCAAATGATAGGGTTCTAACCAGATGTCCTCTGGTTCTCAGCCAGTGATTTTTTTATCTGTTAAAACAATGTCAAGGCCAGCTGCAGTGGTACAGTGGTAATACAGTGCTCCATGATGCTGACGCCATATGGGAAGGTCCCAGGTTCTGGTCCCAAGGTCTCCATTGTGTGGTGTTTTCATGCATCTGTGCATTACTGTGATCCTGACTGCATAAAGCAGCAGGTAGGATAGTAGCATGAGAACCCTGTTGTTTTGGAGGAAGGAGACTCACTCTTGCTCTTTCTCCTTTCTGCCTCCCTCTTTCATGGAAGAAATAAACAAATAAACTTCTTCTAAAGCCTCTTATAATTTGAAATATTTTGATTATCAAATACCCATTAAGCATTAATGTTTAACCATTTGAAATTAATCAATAACTTACATAACTGCAGAGGCTCCTCATGCATTCAACTGCTATCACCACTGGAAAAACAAAATAAAAGAGAAGAAATTGGATGCTCTTTTTAGCTAACCTCTGCAGCCAAATTGTGGCCAAATAAAAATAGGTGATTATCCTTAGGTTTCTCAACATATTAATATGATTCGATTCTCTTGTTATGATCTCATGACACGAAAGTAGTGCCAGATTGGAACCCAATCCTCCCAGCAGCTTCACTCAGTGTGAGGCCCCTGGAGATGCAGCGAGGGAGGGTTCATCTCTTACATGGACAGTGTTAATAAGTGCTCACATCGCAGGTGAGCTATGTGTAAATGCAAAAGTGTATTCTTGATGTCTCCCACCTGGAAACAGGAAATGCTCCGTACTCATTTCCATCCATCTCGTGCTGAGTTTTACATTAATAAGGTAATGCCTTTAGGTTCTCTGAGGTTTCAGGGAGAGAGGCTCACTGGGAGAAGAGTTGTTATTATTTCTGAGACCTCCTGTCTCGAGCCAGCTTAAAGGCTGAAAGTCCCGAGGTGGTGCTGCAATAGCAGCACTAATAATGTGCAGTTATAGCACATCTAACGTGAGACACTGTGAAGGCATTATACACATTTATTCATTAAACCTGAACACACCCTGGAGATAGGTTAACTGCTATGATAGCCCTTTATGCCAAAGTAAACGAAAACAAAGGGGAGAGCAAGTTAGTTAAGACCACATGATGAACCTCTAGTAAAACTAGGGGGAAGATGGCGCTCTGAAGTTCTCTAGTGAATCTGTGGAAAGTCTGGCCTCATTTGGCAAGAGCCTATATCTGTCTGTATATATTTGTTTAATTTTATACCATTGTGTTCTAGAAATAGCTGAAGAGCACTTGAAAATATATTTAATGCAGTTAGATAACATACATTTGAAAATAAGTGGTTAGAGGAGAAAGACCTGAGGAAAATAAGGGCACCAGTGAGAGGAAGACTGGGTAAAGTACAGTTTGCTTCTTGTGAAAAATGTCTTGCAGATGCTCTCGTAACAAGTAAATTGTGTCTAAAAAGGAAGAAATAGCTTCATTTTCCCCTATCTTTGTGCTTTGGGAAGAAAATTTTCTTGTGACTGAGGAAAGAAAGGTCTATAGAAAACAGTAAAGGTTTGTTAAACCAGACTTCATGCCAGTTAGCTGAGTAAAATCAAAGCAGTATCATTAGGGCCCCAAAGACTCTCCATTGTATTGGTTCTTTTTCTTTGTTTGTTTGTTTGTATTCGTTCTTTTTCTAAAATACACATGTAAGAAAAATATGACCTTGCCCCATTATCTGGAGAGGTCAACATCAGAGACCATGAGATAAACTAAGGGCACTGGACAGAAATGGCAGAAACGTGAAGTTCTATTTCCTGTCAAGAGGTTGGAAGTCATAGGTGAATTAGTGCCATCAATGGGGCAGTGACCCATGGTCTGGGCACAGTTCGTAGGTACAGAGGTATTTTGTAACAGCCTGAACAGCAGCTCATGGGCAAATAGTGCCAGTAGCACAGTGTCACCTGCGAGGATGGGCAGCGTAAGCACCGGTGAGTCTCAACCTGAGCCTGGACTGCAGAGCTGCAACCACACATGAAATGGCTCTTCCCTTTGCTACCTCTACCCCATCCACCCATCACCCCAACCTCAGCTCCTCAGCCTCTAAGCTCTTTTTTTTTTCCTAAGTTTTTTTTTTTTTTTTCCTGTCTCTTCTCATCTACCATGTCCTAAGGAATAAAAATAAAGTTCTTTGATTTTTCTCATACAAAGTACTTGAACTACTAATGTGCTCTCTTGACTGTTTTTTTTTTTTTTTTTTTTTTTTTTTTTCTGAGAGAGATCTTTGCTATAGGGTGTGTGCACTTACCAGAGAGATGGACAAAGACAGAGAGACAGTAAATGAGAAATCACCACCCCTCCTGCCCAGGGGTTTTGGCCATGCCACAATCCCTTCTCCTCTGTTCTCTTTTCAGGGTATTGGGCACACACACACACACAAGCGCCAGTGTGGGCTTGAAGCCACCAGAATCAGGTCTGGGACTCAAACTGCGGTCTACTAAGTGGAAGTCCAACAATGTAACCATTATGTCATCTGCTGGTCCCTGTCTTGACTTTCGAACTCAAGTTCTAAGAGTCCTTAAGTGATAACTTAAATCCTATATTAAAATATTTTCTTAATCAGAAATAGCTACTTCCCTAAGAGTAATTATGCTCAAAGAAGAAAGCTGTTTTTTTTTTTTTTAATCACCTCTGTTATTGGGAATTAACTGTTTAAGTTGTTAGATATTCATTAATAAGAGAAGAAATCTCTTCCTTACAGTAGCAATACATAAACAGTTCTTGGAGAGCAACTGCTCAATTGTTGCTTTTCAGTGTTTGTACTTTCCCCAATCCAACCAGGATGGCAGACATACGGCAAAAGAGCCATTCCAGAGGTTAAAACATGAGGAAAATGACAACATTTTACCATGTTTAGAATAAGTGTCTGAGATATGGCAATCAGCCCAGAGATTCCCTTTAATACTACCTATGATCCTCACACCAAGGTTATAAATATGGATCAAATACTCTCTGGTTTTATTCCATATGTTACCACTTGGCACCACTAGTATTCTGTTCATAAATTATGTTAGTGATTTTTAAAATATTTCCACAAATATATTGGCTTTAAAAGGTGGTCCATGGTGAAGCAATCCATCTGCTTCTTAATGGTATTGGTAGTTGACCGCATGTGTCACCAGAAATCTTGGTGTTCTTATCCACGATTGACTAACTGTGTAATTATCATAAAGATGTAGAATAAATGAATGTCAGGCAACATCATTGTGTTTGCATAGAGTGGGTCTTGATTAGGAATGCATTTTTCAAAGTAAGCCTAAGTATTAAGACAAATCTACTAGAAAAATAAATGATCCAAAAGCTGCTAAATGGACTGACTTTTGTTTTAAAATTCACTTCTCTTTCAAAGAAATAGTTTTAATCATGACACAGAGATCTGTGAGATCCCTATGAGGTCACAGGAGAGAAAACACAAAACAAAACAAAAACACTTAGCTTTAAAGAAAAAAAAATTTGCAAATTTCCTAAATTTAAGGAAATATAACTGTCAATACTCCTAGGTTTATTACTAGTTAAAATTACTGTCCTAGGGACCAGCAGTTAGTGTAATGGCTATGTCGCTGGACTCCCACGTAGTCAACCGCGGTTTGCGTCCTGGACCCAGTGGCTTAAAACTCACGCCAGGTGCGTGTGCGTGCCCGTGCCCAAGATCCCGAGAGGAGAATGGAGGAGAAGGGATTGCGGCATGGTCATCCCCCCTGGGGGGTGATTTCTCGCTTTCTGTCTCTCTGTCTTTCTCTGTCTGGCGAGCGCACGCGCCCTATAGCAAAAACCTCTCCAAAAAAAAAAAAAAAAAAAAAAAAATTACTGTCCTAATTGGAGAAGGCTCACTTAGACTTTAAAAAACAAATATAAAATATAGACTTTTCTGGAAATGGGACTCCAAATGTATTCATGAGCAGGTCATCTGTATTAAGGTGGGGTATCACTAGGAAGTCAACAATGGAAGGAGTATTTGTTGATTAAGAGTGCTGAGCAATAGTTGAGGAAGATTTGAGGATCTAGTCTTTTTAAAGAATTATTTACTTAGTTATATTTATTGTTATTATTGCTTTATTAATTTCCAGTGGGGCACCTGTGTGTGAGAGAGAGAGAGAGAGAGAGAAAGTGAGAAAGCAAGCTGCCAGGTCCAGGATTTGAACTGCACTCGGCCATGTGGGAGTCCAGTACCTCAACCACCACGCCACCTGCTGGCCCCAAGAGTCTAATCTT
Organism: Tupaia tana; assembly: GCA_026018925.1. Classification (NCBI taxonomy): domain Eukaryota; kingdom Metazoa; phylum Chordata; class Mammalia; order Scandentia; family Tupaiidae; genus Tupaia; species Tupaia tana. The sequence continues at coordinate 81,977,345 of JAKSZU010000002.1, forward strand.
TCATGCATAAAAAGGTAGAGGGATCAATTCCTAAAGGCTAGAGAGTACATCCATTAATAATATGATGAAAGCATTTTCAGAGAAGAAACTCCTGGGTTGGGCATTACAAGGATCTCAAACTGGAGCTGTGATAAGAGAAAATTTTATGAAGTAAGAGTACAACCAGCCCAATATTACAGGTTATCATTCCAATGAAGTAGATACATGGTCCTTGATTTTTTCTTCAGATTGATTAACTTTCCCTAGTTAACATATCCCTTAAGGAGATGGAAAGATGTGTAAAGAAACCAGTCTTAGGCATTTATATATACCCAAAATAGAGATAAGGAAAAAATGTCTAATTTGAAGAATATAGGCTATGGGAAGTCGTGAAAGTTGTCCCAAGAAGCAGATTTCCCCATTTTAAAAATAAAACAAATAGCAACAATCTCTTTTCAGTAATTCTTGGCTTGATTCTTTTTTTCTTAATTCTTTGCACTGAGGAAATAAGACCTGGGTTCACTGAACCACAAAAAGATTCTTCTACAACACAAATAAATGTGAGGGACCAACCTAGAAATGGATATATTTTAAATTTAATAAACATATAGCAGTTACTATATGCCAGGTATCATTTTGAAGGTTTTATAAACATTAATTTACTCAATTCTCTCAAAGACTATGAGATAGTACTAATATTTCTAAGAGCCGACTGTTGTTCACAGGTAGAAATCAGGCTGTGTGTGGGAGGCTCTATGACCTAGTGGTTAAAAGGAGTCAGAACCCACGTGGTTAACTGTGGTTCAAGTCTTGGGCCCAGTGGCTTGAAAAACACTGAGTATGTGTGTATATGTATGTTCAAAATTTCAACAGGGTAGAGATTAGGATGATAACAGATTGTGGTGTGACCATACCCTCTGAGGGCGGTACTTTTTGCCTCTCCTGCTCTCTCTCTAAGTCTCTCTGGTGAGTGTATGTGTGCTCTGACAAAATAACAAAAGAAATCCATCTATGGATTATCTACTGAATGTCTTTTCATGTGTACTAATAAAAAGGTTCAGTGCTGGCCAGCTGTTGGTAAGAAGATCTGATCAGGGTTATTGCATAGCAGAGGGCCCTCAGGAAATGTCTCTTACTAGCCATTTCCTCCTATCTTACAATAATTACAAACTACCCAAACCAACATGGTCTAAGGTCTCAGGAAGTAAAAACATCTCATCAATAAGTGACTTATCCTTTCTATGTAGTGAAAATAGTAATATCTTGGGATATTAAGAATTATTCAGAATCTTGGGACCAGCAGTTAGCATAATGGCTATGTTGCTGGACTCCCATGTAGTTGACCGTGATTCGAGTCCCAGACCTGGTGGCTTAAACTCATGTAGGGTGCGTGTGCATGCGTCCCCAAGATCCCAAGAGGAGAATGGAGGAGAAGGGATTGCAGCGTGGCCATCCCCCTGGGGGGTGATTTCTCGCTTTCTGTCTGTCTTTCTGGCGAGTGCATGCGCCCTATAGTAAAAACCTCTCCAAAAAAAAAAAAAAAAAAGAATTTTTCAGAATATCTGAAAGTACAGATTTTTGGTGTTGGAGGGAAAACTATTATTGAAAGGAACTTGGAATTTATGGCATTGATGAGAAAAGGCAGAGAACTAAACAGACATGGAGGAAAAGAAGAACTCCGGTCTGTTTTCTCTGTTGTTATTATTATTAACAGTTGTAGCATCATTATTATTATCATCATCACCACTTTAGCACTCATGTCATATCAAGAACTATAAAACATATTTTTAAAAAGAAATAAAAAGAGAAGGAAGAAGAAGAAAGTCAAAACAATAGAGGTTAAAGAACTTTTCACTTAACATTATATCTTATTTCCAGGTCATTAAATTGTCTTCAGAAAAAATAGAAGAGAGAGAATAAAGTAAAAATGGATATAAAAGAATTAAAATTCCAGTAGAATAAAATGTTGAGTTTGGAGGTAAGATTAAATAAATGAGATTTAAAATAAAAGATAAAAGGGTGGATCATTAAAATTATACTGTAGATGATTAAAGAATAAGATAAAATATTTAAGCCCATAAGATAAAAATTCAAATGTAAAATAGATAAAACTAAGGATTAGTAGGCATTAATCACTAAGTAAGAAGAAATTAAAGCATTGAAACTAAAAATAAAGAGGATTAGAGAAAAATATGTTAAGAAATTAGAGAGCAACAGAAGAAAATAAGAAGAAAAAACATTATCTCTGAATGGTTAAGAAATTATTTTTGTTTAAAATATTCATGCTTGGGACAAAATCCTTTCTGAGATAGGAATAGCTGCACTTTGTCCAGAAGCTCAAATTCCCTTCTAACCCATACCTGACAGGCCAAAAAGCAAGTCCCCATTACAAGAAGAGACAGGTGGGGCACCCCTGAGCTGCTGCTGCTGCCTGATCTTAAGACATTGTTTGGCTTTGTCACCATTAATGTGGTCTGCTTTTTACTTAAGACAGGATTCTTCAGGGATTCTTCATTCCCTCTTGGAAGCTTTGTTCTTTCTTTCTCATCTCCTCCACACTTCACCAAGCATGGTGGTGAAAGGCAGCTGGCTTCCACATGGCTGACTGCACAGTTCAAGTCCTGGACTGGAAAGCTCACAAAACACTACGGGTGAATGTACGTGCATGCCCAAAATCCCAAAAGAAGAAATGAAAAGAAGGGATTGTGGCATGACCATCCCACATGGAGATTATTTCCTGCTTTTCCTCTCTCTCTTTGTTCTTCTGCAAGCACACATATCCTCTAGGAGATTTTTAAAAAGAAAAAGAAAAAGAAGACAGTCTTAATTCTTATGAACAGAATTCACAAACCATGAAAGTACACATTGGGGAGCACCAGGGAATCACAATCATGAGCAGCAACCACAACAGCAAATTATTTTTCTATTACATCTCATTTCTGTAATTTGCAAACTTATCTTAATGAAAGGTATGTCTTTAATGGTTATATGATGTCTTTAATGGTTATATTTTTTCCCCACACCTCATGTAAGATTAGGATAAGCATACATTGCCAATATAAAATATAGTAGCTATTTTACACTTACCATTTTGCCATGATGTCATTGTGAAGTTGTCTTCCATCATCGTACATTTTAAAAATATCTCGCTGTTATGAACATATACATAACCTTTTTTATATCAGAACTAGTGCTGTACAGTTTCTGGGGAGGCTAGTGGACTCAGGTCTCCCTCAAGACTTTGTATATGCTTCGTTACCTCTCTTGGAAGCTTTGTTCTTTTCTTTCTCAACTCCTCCACACTTCACCAAGCATGAAGTCCAGATGGAAATCCCACAGTCCACCATGCCTGAGTAGCAATTACTGCTTTAAGAGTGAGCGAGGGATACTCTATGGAATACTATTCAGCCATAAAAAACAATAAGACCCTGGCATTTGATAGAAAGTGGTTGACTATGTAAGATTTATTGCTGAGTGAAGCAGGCCAGGCTATGAAAGAGAGACATTGTATGTCTGCATTAAATGTATACCAACTCTCCTCACTCTGTGGTAGACTGAAAGATTGGAGGACATAAAAGCATTGAAAATATTTATGGACACTGGAGACAGTGTGGAAGGAGGGTGGGAAAAGGGAAGAGTATAGGGAAGGAAATTAGGGGAAAAAATAGAAAAGCAAGATGTTTGTGGGACAGTTATGTTTATTACCTGTTATTGATAATGTGTATAGTATTCTCAACTGGCCTGGTCTGAGGTGTATTTCATATTGGGTAAATTCTCTTTACAAGCTAAATGATGTATAGCAATCAAATGTATAAAATAATAATAATAATATAAGAAAAGAAAACAAAGCATGAGTATGGAGCCTCTGCATGGTTAATCATAGAAACTCACCTCCTAACTTGCAGATTACTCCAGAAAGTGAGACTATGACTTAAACCAGCCAATTAGATGATTTTCCTGCAGTTTTCTGAATCTGAATCAGAAGGGAGAAGTAGGAATCTAGATTCTGTAAACCTTGAGGAGAGAAAATGAGAAAATGAATGCAAATATAAAAAGCCAACTCTGAAGAATCCTGCCCAGATGCTGAGGTGTTCATAACGTTGTGTCTGCTCTCCTGTCTTTCGCAATCAACGAAGGCAAATAGTTCCTGTCCCTGGTGTTATACTCAGTGGTATCCAATAGCAGGATGGCTTGGATTGTCATCAATTGAGAACAATTCTTCTTGTTTACATTCCTGTCCTCTAGATAAACTAGACTGGCTAATCTAGTATGGGTTAAATTGACATACTAATCTTGAAATTTGTCCTCTTCCCAAACTCCAGGGCCCATTGCAGAAATGAGTTTTTTGTAATAACAGACTTTCTTCACAAGAACTATTTTTTTCTCAGGAGTTCTATGATTACCTTGCAGTCCTTCAAAAACCTGGGAGATTTGTAGGGATGTGTGCATTTTCGACTGAAACGTGATTGTTAGCTCAATATTGTATATTACTAGGTGTTTAAGGTGTTGTACTCCCACATGGTAGTTTTCGGTTTGAGTCCCAGAACTGGCAGCTTGCTTTCTCACTACCCTTCCTCCCACCCCATCTCTCTCTAATGAAATTTTTGGTTTTTTGAGAGTTTTTTTCGCTATAGGGCACGTGCGCTTGCCAGACAGACAGAGAGAGACATAGAGACAGAAAGTGAGAAATCACCCCCCAGGGGGGATGGCCACACCGCAATCCCTTCTCCTCCATTCACCTTTCGGGATCTTGGGCATGCACGCACACGCACCCGGCGTGAGTTTTAAGTCACCGGGTCCGGGATGTGAACCGCAGTTGACTACGTGGGAGTCCAGCGACATAGCCATTACGCTAACTGCTGGTTCCCTCTAATGAAATTTTAAATAAATTATAATAATAATAGTACTAATACAATTATTTTAAAAAAATATATAAAAAGAGCTACTAGGGAAGACAGTTGTTGATTACCTTCACCCCTATACCCTAACCGCAGTTTAGATTTTTGTCTGACTACAAACTCTGTTGAGTATACGAAAATACTCTGTGGCATGTTATTTATTTCTTCATTAAGACTGAATTCCTTAAATAAATAAATAAATAAATAAATAAATAAAAGATTGAATTCCTTCCATTTGATAGTAAGCATTTTTGAATAGTATAAAGTTTTAATAATAGGAGAATAATTAGATTAGCTGTGTTATACTTGTGTGGTGACATATTATGAATTTATTAAAATGTATTCAAATAGATCAAAAAATAAATTCTTTTTGGAGGGCAAAGTGGGTAGTGAACAAATATAAATTAAATTCCAAATACGAAGCAGGAAGTATGGTAGGCAATTTTCTATATATTATCCTATATAACTCACTTTATCTTTCAGGACCTGTATGAAGTAATTGAATGTTTGAAAGGAGGGAAATGAGGCTCAGAAAAGTTAAAAAATCCATCAGTCTCTTAGTACACCAATGGTAAGGCAGAGATTCAAGTCTATATCTACCTTACTAAAAGTCCAACATTTTTGTGTGTGGAAAAAAACTATATATTTGAATAAGAACTCTAAGAAACTGGAATAAGTGAAATCATAAATGGTTTTGTAATAGCTAGTAAGACAGACTTTATAATATTGCTACCATACTAATGCAGATCAAAAAGGGTGAAGGATTGAAGTCAATCAGGACAAATTACTTATTTCCTCAAATTATCAAATCATCTAGTGCTATCCTCTGAGTAAAAGAAAAGTTAACTTTAAACAAAAGCTACTAGTATTGATGACATGCCATGTTTTGTTGACTGTTAGAAGCCATCAGCTATAAAATACGTAATTTTTATATTTACCACTATGATGCTTAATTTTATCTGTAAGCTTGACTGGATCAAATGATGCCCAGGTATTTGACCAAATATTATTTCTGAATGTGTCTGTGAGGATGTTTTGGAATGTGATTAGCATTTAAATTGGTGAGCTCAGTGAGCTCAGTGTAGAAGATTGCCTTCCCCAATGTGAGTGGATATTACCCATTTTGTTGAGGGCCCGAATAGCACAAAAAGGCAAAGGAAGATTGAATTACTGTTAGGTATTGACAACCGAAGCTGAGAAATTTTTGTCCTCAAACTAAGGTATATATACCATTGGATCCTCTTCTCAATTTTTTTTTTTTCTTTTTTTTTTTCTTTTTTTTTTTTTTGGAGAGGTTTTTTTGCTATAGGGCGCTTCGCCAACAGACAGAGAGAGACAGAGAGACAGAAAGCAGGAAATCACCCCCCAGGGGGGATACGCCGCAATCTTCTCCTCCAAACTATAAGCCGCCGGGTCCGGGACTCGAACCGCTTTATAAGTTACTCTGGCTCAATGACAGTTTATAAGTCTCTGCGAGTTCTAGGACTTCGCAGTTTCCATAACCACATGAGCCAATTTCTAATAATCTCTCTCTCTCTCCCCCCCAAACTGTAATGCAACCACTAAGAAAGATAAACTGCTAACTAAATTTTGACAAGAATCAGCAAACTTTTTCTGTGAATGGCTAAATAGTAAACACTTTGGGCTTCAAGGTCCATGAGAGCCCTGTTACTATGACTGAATTCCGCCATGGTAGCAAGAAAGCAGCCACAGACAGCATGTACAGAAATGGGTGTGGTTGTGGTCTAAGACAACTTGACTTAGGAACACTGAAAATGTAATCTCATACAACTTTCATATGTCCTGAAACTTTATTTTGAGTTTTTAAAAGCTATTTTAAAATATGAAAACCAGTAGCTCTTTAGCCTTATAAATGCAAGTGGTGAGGCTGGATTTGATCTGCAGAGCATTATGGTTTCTCATCACATTAATTACAAGATGCACTCAAATGTTAGAATGTAGGGATGTGTGCATTTTAGACTGAACTGTGATAGTTAGCTCAGTATTATATATTACTAGGGCTTTTGAAGTTTCATGAGTTTTACCATCAATAATATATTACTAAAAATACATCACCATTTAGCCTGTGGCAATCAACAACAATCACTGTTAGATAGAGACTGCCCTTCTGGGAAACAGCAAGAACCAGATATGGGATGGAAAAGGCAGAAAAGAAAGTTGACAGTTGAGGAGCATAGGGCATTGTTTTTTTCTTTTTCTCTCTTTTATAGTTTTGCTGTAGGGCATGTACACTTGCCAGGGAGAGAGGGAGAGAGAAAGAGATAAAGTGAAAAAGCACTCCCCCACCCCAAGGGGATGGCCACACTGCAATCTCTTCTCCTTCGTTCTCCTCTCAGAATTCTGGGCATTGGGAATCAGCAGTTAGCATAATGGCTATGTTGTTGGACTCCCACGTAGTCAACCGCGGTTCACGTTCCGGACGCGGTGGCTTAAAACTCACACCGAGCGCATGTGTGTGCGTGTCCAAGATCCAGAGAGAAGAATGGAGGAGAAGGGATTGTGGCGTGACCATCCCCCCTGGGGGGGTGATTTCTCACTTTCTGTTTCTCTGTCTTTCTGGCGAGCGCACGCGCTCTATAGCAAAAACCTCTCCAAAAAAAAAAAAAAAAAAAAAAAAGAATCCTGGGCATATGTGCACACGTGCTTAGCATGTTTTTCAAGCTGCCAAGGCCCAAACTCAAACTGTTCAGTTGGCCATGTGGGATCCAGCTACCTTAATCACCATGCCAGCCTGGGGGCAGCCTTTCAGAGTCTGAATGTTCAGAAGAATAATGATTCATGTCATTTGTATATCATTTTGTATATATATATTTTTTTTTTGAGAGTTTTTTGCTATAGGGCATGTGCGGTTGCCAGAAAGACAGAGAGACAGAAAGCAAGAAATCACCCCCCAGGGCAGAAGGTCACACAGCAATCCCTTCTCCTCCATTCTTCTCTCTGGATCTTGGGTAAGCACGCACATGCGCCTGACGTAAGTTTAAGGCACTGGGTCTGGGACTTGAACTGTGGTCAACTACATTGGAGTCCATCAACATAGCCGTTACACCAACTACTGGTCCTTGTAAGTATTTGCAGATACGTTATTTTATTAAATTTTTATCACAAATCTATGAGGAACCCATGGTAGAAGTTAGCTACAGATCAGAAAAAGATATACTTTAGCGAACTAGAGTTGTATAAGTGTCAGAGGTAGACCATGACCGTGCTTTGGATTACACAGTTGCTTTCCCTGATGTATAAAGTTAATATTCAGTGAGTATTTCTGAGGGTGGAAGCTAAATGGACATATTTCAGTGCACTTGGATAAAGAGATGAGAAAAAGAGGTAAGATCCATTACTCCAATGCTCTGAATAATCTCCACCACTTAAGAAAATGGAAGGAGGGAGAATTTACCACTACTGGTCAACACTATAAGGACAGAGCCTTTCTCTTTCGCTTTCCTTACAGCGTGGACTTCAGCAGGACCCACTATGTTTTAGCCAACACAAGTACAAATCTATTTGCAGAGTACTGTATGTGCGTATCTGAACCAAAATGTAACTGATTCGTTATTTAAATTTATACATTTTGACGGTTCTCTCTTATTTCACTTCCCAGTTCTGTTTTGCTTCTCTTCCTCATTTTGATCAAATAACATAATGTGATGAAAATAACATGGACTTTGAATTCAGGAATTAGAATCCCAGATGTGCTATTCATTGGTTTGTGACTCTTGGCAAATGAGAGAACCCCAATGAACTCTTTCATTATTCTCATTTTAAAAAGAAAGCAATAGGACCAGCAGGTGGCTTGGTGGTTAAAGGTGCTAGATTCCCACATGGCTGACTGTGGTTTGAGTCCCAGACCTGGTAACCTGCTTTCTCTCTCTCTCTGTCTCTCTCTGGTCAAATTAAAAAATATTAACAAATAGAATTAAATAAATAAATAAATTTTAAAAAGCAATACTACCAATATTGTAGAAAAGTTATCAATGAGTTGATGTATAGAAAGGATGTACAAACTTGTCTAGGACACAGTAATCTGTGTTAGCTATAATTGTAAGCATGAAATGAGAATCACATATAAAATACCCTCCCCATACACCTAGTATATGACAGCCCCTCCCTTAACCATTAAGCAAGCAACATTATTTCTATATGGATTCACTATGTTCACTTTTTATACAGCTCAAAATCTTGCACTTCCTCATCTTTGATTCACAAAATATGATTAAAAAACATGGTCTGGACTAGCTGGTGGTGTGGTGGTGAAGGCAATTGGATCCCACATGACAGACTGCATGGTTCAAGTCCCAGACTCAGTGACTTGAGAGGCATGCCAGGTACATGTGTGTGCATGTCTGGGGTCATGGAGAGGGAGTGAGAAATAGAGAAGAAGGGATTATGGGGTGTGTGGCTCTACAGGGTTGCTTTTCTCTCTCTCTCTCTCTCTTTCTCTCTTCAATGAGTGCAAGTGTCCTCTAGCAAATTTTAAAAATAAATTTAAAAATCACATGATCCTGGTCACTTATGTCATTTTTGACTGAGTTTCTTTAGCCTTATTTTTTCTTATTTCTTATTTTCACTAAGGGCCATGCAATAGAGAAAGTGCCTAGTTTATTACCTACTCTTTAGAAAATTAATTGTTTACTTCCCTCATCCTCACCAAATAAAATCCGATTTTTAAAATATATTTCTAGTTTTGTTAGCCTCCCACTTATAGACTGAATACTTGATTAATTGCTATATCGCATATATACTTTGATACCTACAAACTCAATGCATATTTCTCTGCTTCTATTTTAAATGGACCTCCCCACAGCATTAAACCGTGGACATGTTCTTCCTTCTTAAAATACTCTTTCTGTCTTCTACTCTACCTCTGTTTTCATCCTACCTCTCTGGCTCTTCACCTGTTTCTGTTGTAGGGTCCCGTTTGATCAAACCATTAGATATGGTAGTACCTGAAGGCTTCCTGTTGGTATTCTCCTTTTTCTCATCAAAATTCTTTCTGTAGGTGATTTATTTCACTTTTTTTTTCAGTTTGATATATATTATTATCCTCATGATCCTCTCAGCAATGTAGCTAAAATTTTTAATCTAATCTGTCTCCTTCTTTCTCCTTAGTTTAGTTATTTGATAATGTGCTTTTATTTTTGTGAAATGGATAAATGATATAATCTATCACAAAACAAAGTCAATTGCACACTTATAAAATGCATGATTCAGTTCCTACCCACCTTTGCTTATTCCCAGGAATGCTGTATTTTCAGAATTAATGCTCTATTTATTTTTTCAAAAAAAAAAACAAACAAACAAAACCTGGTAGCTATGAGAATAGAGCATCGTCTTTCTTCTTAAATGAAGATTGAGAGCCAATTGCACTTAGTGAGAATTGAAAAGAACCATTACTAGCATGGGTGTTTGGCAGCCTTTTATGCCTTTTAGAAACAGCCATTCATGATCTAGTCTATTCCAGATCAAGAAGAAAAAGATAGACAACAAAGCTCTTCTTTATTGTTTAGCTATTGATGTATTCACAACCAGCTACCCAGTCCCACTGGCGCAGAACAATAGCATTTGCTTCTCAGGTACCTGTAGGTTGGCTGGGAGTTGGCTGAACTCCACTGTGGGTGAAGTACTCTAAACTGTACTCAAGCTCTTCACGTGTCTGTTGGACTTGGCTTCTTGCTATGTGCTGGCCTCTGGTTGGCTCCACAGGTGTTCACTGTGTGGCTCAGGCCAAATGGGCTGTAGTTACTTGGGGAAAACTATCCTTCTGGCCATGGCATTGGCACAACAGAGTGAGCCAAAACATGAGATCTCTCATGACCAAATCTTGAAATTGGCTCACTGTTGCTACTATCCTGCAGGCCAAAATGAGTCACAAGAGGAGTTCAAAGTCAAAGGCCAAGCAAGTGCTTAGGTCCCCTTGTGGGAGGAACTACAACATTACAGGGCAGAAGGTAAGGACACAAAGAGGGTGAAGAATTGGGGCTGCAAATTTAATCAATGATAGGACTACAAAAAGTTTATGGAAAATGGAATTAAAGTATGAGTTTATTTGGGTGCAAATATTTTTTGAAATCCACGCCTAGTTATTTTATAATATACACTTCCATCTATTTCCCCTGTTCCACAATGATGGTACCGCTTATTGAGCGAAGGATTCTCATCTTCAAGGACAGCTTCCTTGTACTATTCCCAGTCCTCCTTTACCATTCCTCCCCCATGGCTGTCTTTAGGAGATCACTCTCATGTAACAGGAGACCAACTTGAAACAGACAGATGTGCCTTTAGCACACATTCCTGGAGAGATAATTCAACCTCTTTTACAGAGATCCTGGAGAGGTGATTGTTCTCTCAGAATCCAACCCTATTTATCCTGCAGTAGCCCTGGCATGAGATTTCAGATGGAGCGAGGCACTCAAGTGGGAAGAAAAAGGAATTGAGACATGCGGTTGGATTCCTGTAATGAGCAGTGGTCAGGCTTGCTGAGAAGCAGGTGGAGCTTAGCTAAAAGTTTTGAAGAGATGTCTGGAGGAGATGAAGGCCAACCTCCTGATTATGAGCTCTGAGAGGAGGCTCCTTTTGTCCCATAAGGCATCTAGCATAGTATTTCACACATTGTTGGCTTTCAGTATATGGTAAAATGTGGATCATAATAATATAGATCTCTGATTTATCACAGTTAATATAAGGATGAATGTAATTTTCTCCAAATAAATTATAACAATGAAGCCCCCAATATACATAAATTCTATTTTGCCATCAGAGATTTTAGGAGAAATGCCAATTTGAGCAAAGCTTTATTTTGTCATTGGCAAGCACAAGCTTTACTGACAGTGTATAAGCCATTTTATGAGCTATTTTTCATCACTGTCATTTCTGGAAAATCTTACTGAGGGAGACCGGTGTAGAGAAAACCTGACTGACTGGACTCTAGGAGCCTTGGTTTCTCTTCCCGTGTTTGCACCAAATTCATTGTGTGACCTTGGGTAGGTCATTCAATCTCTCAAAGCCTCAATATTTCCACCTGTAAAATGAGTACTTAGAGTTGATCACAACAACATTTAGATTTTAAGTAGATTTCACAGGTTGTTATTATAGGATAAAGTTCTTCATAGCATAGCAAGCTAAGTTTAGACAGAAATACAAGGGAAGACTTTTTTTCTAAAGCAATGACATGTACTTAACAACTTTATCTTTTAGGTTTTATGGCTCACTGTTGGATGGAGGCATTTTAGGACTTGTAATAGTTTAATAGTCCCACTGGGCTAACTCCTGCAGGTGAAGTTCTTCTTCCCTAGAACACAGGCCACACTTCAAGTGTGCTGAGAAAGTCAGATGAAAATGTAATGCCCCTGAGAGCAGCTTTGTTATGCACAATGTGCAAGGCACTGGGAAACCTTCCTTTTCTAATATCGCCCCCCCACCCCCCCCCCCCCCCCCGCATTCTTGCTGCCTGCTAAACATGAAAAACAATTACTTCCTTGCGCCATGGAGACCGAGTACAGGAAATAAACAGTGACTGATTAACGGAAGTGGCTTTATTATAGGATTAAAAAAATACAATATCATCAATAATAGCAATAGTGGAGAAAAATCACAATGAATAATTAAGCCTAATAATACAGTCATGATAACAATAAAAACCAATGAATAATGCAATTTTATTTGCAATACTGTGACTGTTCATCTTGATGACATGTCCTTGGGTTTGACTGTTTCCGGCAGAGTTTTAAGCACAGTGTGACTTTCCACTTATTTCCCCTAAGAGTGTATTTGAGAGAGCTGTGACTCTGCTCTCTTCTCACTTACTCAGAACTGCCTTCACTCCTTACCCTTACAGTTACATAAAGTGCACACTCACTTCTCATTTCCTCTGATGTCTCTAGCCTGGGATTAGCACCAACAATGCAACTGAATCCTCAGGAATGCTCTTGTTGTGCTAGGAGGTCCCAGCAGTCAGGTGATATCAGTCTAGCTTGAAGTCTCGTGGGTATTCGAGTACCTCCCTTCCCCTTTCCCCTGCCGATATTTACTGAGCAATAAACCTAGTATGATCATGGAGGAAAATGAAGACAGATGATGTTGAGTAGACAGAGATTGACATGTCCCAGAAACACCAGTTTAGCAACCCCCGTATATAATCTCAAACCTTATTTCACAAGGCTGTTCTCTTCAGTAATTTTGTGAAGTAGTTAGTGTCCAGTTTCAGGGGCTGAACAGTTTAGCTCAAGAAATCAGTGCCAAGGATTTACAGCATCTTTGGAGGGTCCAGATTGCTCAACTGGTTAGAGAGCATAAGTAGGTTATCTGCCTCTTCCAAAAGACACAAAGGTGCAGGCAGGGTAAATGATAGCTTCTCCTTCGGCTAACAATGAGGCATAGATAATGGAGCTGCCAGTATAGTCCCTCCTCCTCTCAGACAATGTGTGTCACACTGAAACAGAAATAATAAAAAACTTGGAGACCTCCAAGTATCTCAAAGATACGACCTTTGTGTTTTGTTTCCGACAAGATTGTGTGTGCTTGACTGTTTTTAATCCAACTCACAAGTGCACATGGTTATTACCAAAAAAATAACCCCCGTCTTTGTGCTTCAGCCTATCCTTTCTTTTGATAGGGAAAGAAAGGTGTGCTTTAATTTTGCATAGTAATTCAGAAAGATGGGAAAGGGACCTTAATTCAAAGGGTCAGTATATATTTCAGCAGACGAAAAGTACTAGGTAGATTCTGTGTGAAGAGTCTAAAAGCCATTCATGGTTTACGAGGAAATTAGTTTTCAGGGTGGAACAAATGGGCCATTTTTCAGAAAGACAGGATTATACCACAGATGCACAACTACATGAAATTACAGTTTATATAAAAATCAAATATTTGTCAAGACTTAGTATAAGAGCACTGAAGTGTGTGGGAATGACGAATAAATAGGTTTGTGGACAGCTGGAGCTAAGACAAAGTTATGTTAATGACCAATATTATGTAACTCTTTCTTTAGCTTAAAGATGTGTTCTTATTTTCTCCTCCCAGCAATCATATGTGTTAGATCCCATTATCATCCCCTTTCTATATATGTGAAACAAAGATTTGTCTCAATGCCATCCAGTGAAAAGAACCTGAGATTTCCACACAGGGGAGATAGATCTATTCTGATTTTACTGTTTACAAGTTGTATTCTCTTGTCTTGTTACTTGACAAGTTGCAGTGGTCTCCCCGTGAGCAGGGATCGTGATGCTTCTGAGAGGGCCTTGGGAAGATCTTCTACATCTCTTTCCTTAGTGCCAGTTTCTCATGTTGGTGGCTGCAACGTCCTCCTACTTTTACATTCAATGTATGATGACCTTGGTTCAGTCATCACTTTTTGTTTCTGCTCGGACTTTTGTAATAGTCACCTGCATGGTATCTCTGTCGGCTGTCTTCGGCTTCTGCATTTACTCTCTATAAAATGATCCGAGATACTTCTCCAAAATGGAAGTCCATTATAATATTTTTTTGAGAGGTTTTTGCTATAGGGTGCATCCACTCACCAGAAAGACAGAGAGACAGAGAAATAGAAAGTGAGAAATCACCCCCCAGGGTAGATAGCCACGCTGCCATCCCTTCTCCTCCATTGTCATCTCGGGATCTTGGGCACACACGCACATGCACCCGGCGTGAGTTTAAGCCACCGGGTCCGGGACTCGAACCGTGGTCAACTACGTGAGAGTCCAGCAACATAGCCATTATGTTACCTCCTGGTCCCTATGCTATTTTTCTGCCTAAAATTACAGTTAGCTCCCCACTGTCTATTGGAAAATGTTCAAACTCCTTAGAGTGTGCCTTTCAAAATTCCAACTTTCATTTGAACACAATCCTAGCTCATTTCAAGGCACCGACGTTTGTGCCTCTGTGCTGACCATTTCATATGACATATAGCACTCTGGATACGTCTTGCCCTTTTCTTTCTCTATGTCTTTGTACAGACTGCACCCTTTGCCAGGAATGCCTGTCTTAATTATTTCTTCTTGATAAACTAATTCTCTATCAAAATTCAACTTTGCAATAGTCTCCTGCATAGACTCTCCAGTTGGTTAATAGCTAAATATAACAAACTGTTTTATAGCACTTAGTTCTCTGGCTCATCTTTCTTTTAAATTAGAGTTAAAAGTTACTTTTATTTTGGAGAGGTTTTTGCAATAGGTCGCATGCGCTCACAAGAGAGACAGAGAGAGATAGAGAGACAGAAAGTGAGAAATCACCTCCCAGGGGGGATGGCCACACTGCAATTCCTTCTCTTCCATTCTCCTCTCAGGATCTTGGGCACGCACTCACACACGCCTGGCATGAGTTTAAGTTACCAGGTCTGGGACTCAAATCGTGGCCGAATACATGGGAGTCCAGGGGGGTAGCCATTACTCCATCTGCTGGTCCCAAAAGTTACTTTTATAAGTTATATACACACAAGATTTGATTTCTATGTTGTCCAATAAGGCTAAACAAAAAACAAATTCCTTGCCTGACTCTTCCCTACCTTCAGTTCCCACTTCTCTGAAGCTGGACTTGGAACTGTTCATGTAGTTTCATTTGGTTCCCACTGTATTTCTTTTCTTTTTGGTTTAAATGTATTAATTAATCAATAAATCTATTTATTTAGTCTGACTAGAGAGAGACACACAGAGAGAGCGATAGGGAGACAGAGAGAGGAAAAATGAGAAAACAAGCCACCAGTTCTGGGACTCAAACCGTGGTTGGCCATGTGGGAGTGTCCAGCGTCTTAATCATCATGCCATCTCCTGGCCTTTTTCTTTTCTAAATGACATGCTTATGCTACTATTCCTTGAATTTTCATTTTTACATCTTAACTCCTAATCTGGATGATAAAATTTTAATTTCTTCTACAACTCCTTTACCTTAATAATATTATCTCCTTTAAATATTTGCCTCATTCTTCCAATAAAATAATATTTAGGTTAAACCAATATTCATTTCTTACATTGTCAGGGCTATGTTAACTTCTATTCATAGGGGAGCTATGAATAGAACATGTGTCATTTTGCAGATGTTCATGAACTTAAAGTAATTAAGTTAAATTTTCTGTGTACCTAGTACTAATTTCTTCCAAAATTCTTGGCTGAAAGTAATTAATTTTGCTAAAACCTGTCAGTTACGCTTTCATTTTTTTCCTTTTTATAAGGAGATATCGTTTCTAGAATTGTCCATGCTGAAGCAGTTGTTCCTTTAGGTCTGTACTTCACCTATTGTCTTGTAATGTCTCTCATCTCTTTTTTTTTTGGTTGGTCTCTTGTTTTCCAAATCTCCAATATGCTTTGTCTTCACTCATATATACTTTACTAGCCTACCCTTTCTATTAGGTTGTCAGGTAAGTCATGATGTATTTTTCTATGTTTTTCTATGCAAAAAATATGTCATGACTTTCCTGACAACCCAGTAGTAAATCATTAAGAACGGACATCTAGACTTAATTTTTTTGAGATTTGACATGTCCTAAAATATCTTTATTCTACTCTCACATTTATTTGACAGTATACTAAATATAGAATTCTAGGTTGGGAATAATTTTCATTCAGAATTTTGAAGACATTCTATCTTTTACAGAGGAGCATTTGAAAAAACTGATGTCACTCTATTTTCTGATACTTTGCTCTCTATAATCTGGATTTGTTGTTTGTTTAAAAGTGAACAATTTTTTTTTTCATTATATCTGTGGTGATCCAAAACTTCACATTTTATTAATTGTGCTGGGACAATTTCATGAGACTGTTCTTTATTGTATTTTATTTTTATTAGATTTTTGCTTTAGAGAACATGTGCTTGCCAGAAAGAGAGAGAGAGGCAGACAAAGTAAGAGGGAAAGTGAGAAATCACCCCCCGGGGACATGGCCATGCCACAATCTCTTTTCCTCTAGTCTCTTCCCAGGATTTTAAGCATGCATGCATATGCGCCCAGAGTAATTTTTAAGCCACCAGGTCCTGGACTCAAACTGGGGTTGGCCATGTGGGAGTCCAGCAACATAACCACTATACTTTATGCTGGTCTCACTGAAACCTTTCAATCTAGAAGCCCATGCTTTTAATTATGAAAAATATACTTGTATAATTTGAGTAATTTTTTCTCTCCATTTTCTCTATTTCCTCTTTAAGAACCCTCATTATTCAGATGTTGGATTTCTTTGCTCCTATTTTTTAATTATCTTTTATTTTCTGTCCTCCATTTCTGTCTTCAACTTTTTTTTCTTTTTCATTCTACATTATGGAGCCTCTCCAAACTTATCTTCTAATATTTCTACTAAATTTCCCTCTCTCTCTGTTTTTAAATTTTAGTTTTGCTATAGGGCATATGCACACATCAAAGACAGAGAGAAAGAGAGAGAGAATGAGAAACCACACCTCTGGGGTGATGGCCACGCCACAACCTTTTCTCCTTTATTTTTCACTCGGGATTTTTGGCTTGCATGCACATGCACCTGATGTGATTTTCAAGCCACCAGGTTTGGTACTTGAACTGACCAGCTAGTCACCTGGAACCCAGCCACCTTAAAATCCAGTCCACTTGTAGGCCCTAAGTTTTTATTTCTTGTATCATTTAAAAAATTTTAAGCAACTCTTTTTGTTCTCCAATTTTTATTAAAAAGAATTGTCTTGGGACAAGCAGATGGCATAATGGTTACATCGCTGGACTCCCACATGACTTGCTGTAGTTCAAGTCCTGAACCTTGGGACTTGAAATTCACAGTAGGTACATGTGCTTGTGTGTCCAAGATCCCAGGAGGCGAATGAAGGTGAAGGGATTGTGTCATAGCCATCCCCTCTGGGGGGTGATTTCTCACTTTCTGTCTCTCTGTCTCTTCAATGAGTGAACATGCCATATAGCAAACATTTCTCAAAAAAAGCATTGTCTTTTTATGTATTAATCTAATATTTTCTTATTATAACTATATTGGTGATGGATTTTATACACCTATTTCTTTCTTTTATGCCTTCGTGTCTTCTAAGTTCATTCTTTCATTTATTTTTGTCTGTGTCTTTTATTAAGTATATTTGTATAGTTACCGTCTATATTAATGAAGTATGAAGAAGCTGAGTATAGAAGCTCTGAATTCATGGGTGGAGCTTGTTAAATTCCAGACTTACCAATATGGTGACAAGGTTAGAAATTTTTAGTGGGTATCCCCAAATGGCAGAATATGTAGGGCTTTTTTGTCCAGAGTAATTCTTCCATCATCGACTTAGCAGGTATAAGCCTGACAGACATCCTTTCTAGTACCTGATCAAGCAAAGAAGCTGGGGTAAAGTTCAGAATATAGACTTTCACTTAATCTTCCTGTCTTAAGATGTGAATATCAGTTATCATCTTGGTCAAGTTTTTTTGAATCCAGGGTTTCTGTTACTTAGTGTTCTTAAAAAGTAAAATTCTACTCTTGGACCTAGCCGGTAGTGTAGTGGTTAAGGTGTTGGACTCCCACATGGTTGATCACAGTTTGAGTCCCGGACCTGGTGGCTTAAAAATCATTCTGGACACATGTGCATGTGTGCCCCAAATCCCAGGAATAGAATGGAGGAGAAGAAATTTTGGTGGGGCCATCCCTCTTGGGATGTAATTTCTCAGTCCCCCTCTCACTGTCTCTCTTGTCTTTGGGAGCGCACAGGTGCTATGACAAAAACTTAAAAAAAAAAAAAAAAAGTAAAATTATTCTGTCAGAGTTAGGGAAAAGACTACCTAGGTAGCTATGGTGCTGGTTTCTTTCTTAAACATTCTTTTAGCTAAGTTAATACCTGTAGACTTTTTGCTGTATTCCCTATTTTCATAGGTACTTAAAAAATTATAATATCATGTGGAAACGTACAAAAGAGGGAGGACATGCCCAATCAGGTCTACAGAACACAATCCCGATCCACTGGACCTCCATTTCCTCAGTATCTTAGACATATGCATGTGTACCTAGTGCGTTTCATGTCAAGTGAGCTAGGGATCCAAACTACAGTGAGCCATGTGGCTTCCACCACTGCATTCCAGCAAATTACTAATTGCAGCACAGACGTTGGACTGCTTCCACACTTCCATGTTTCAAGGCTCCCTGGAATCCTGTATGATTTGGATTACTTTTAAAGTTTCTGTACAATGGGTTAGCATGTCTCATGTCAGTTATTTCTCACCCTTCTGCTTCCTGGTTTCTTTCATTGAAGAAAAATATCCTTTTTGCTCTCCCTTTTTCAATGATCTCTTAAATATGCACTCCCCCCCCCCCCCCACACACACACCCTTTAAATACTTTTGCTGTCAATTTTGGAAGGAAAACTTGGTAAACAATATATGTTCAATCCTTTCTATTTGTCTGAAACTCCCTTTCTGCCTTGTTTTGATTCAGTACATATCTACACACACACACACCAAGGTTAGACACAAAGATAAAAAAAAAAAAAATCAATTATTTCAATCAGCTTTGGTCAACAATTTTGTTTCTGTTTTCCTGACTTAGGCAGTTGTTATATAAGTCAATGTGGTTGAGTATCATAATTTTTTATTACCATAATGATTTTTGGATTCTCACTGGATAAGAAAAATTGGTTATGAGCCTGGCATTTATCTATACAGTTTTACAGAGAAAAAAAATAACCTTTTAGATAGTGATATTAAAAAAGGCTGATATGAACATCTATTATCTCCTCTCCTTACTTTCCTGCAGGCTTCTAACAGTCACATCCAAGGATATACATTCCTGCACATTTACAACCTTTTCACTGGCAAAAACCTGACCACTAAACATAGACAGCCTGCCCAGACCACAGTTTTATGATGGGCTTGAGAGAAGCTTTGTTTCACATTCTGGTTGTACTTACTTTTAATGGAGTTCATTCTTAATTATTTCATGATTTGGGGAGACACATTGCTGATTTTATTGTTCAGAGCCTTTCTTCTCCTTTTTCTTGTGAAATGAGTGATGTTCCTCATGGAGGATTAAGATATATAATAACAAAACAGAAACTCTCACGTTTAGCTGTAGTTAGATTTATGGGTAAGTTTATGGAGATTACTTAGGGCTGGGAACACATGTCCGAGAGCGTCTCTGCAGTTACAACAGTGCACGGAGTGAGATGCCGTTGCAGACTGTGGACGGTAAACACCTCTGAGGTTGTGTGTCACTTCCTGTAGGCCCAAGAGGCTTTCTGATTTAAGAAGAAAGGTGTCTGTTAGTAATACAAACAAAACCTACTTGAACCTCTAATTTCCAACATCTGGAATACTTATCTTTGTGGCAATTGTGCAGTTCACTGAACACTCACTATGCCAGTGGTCCATTGAAGAATGAGTTTGGCATGAAAAGAGATTGCCTTGGGGGAAAAAAAAAATCCAATTCAGAGTAGTTATCACTGAAAATACCAAAAGGATTTGTGATGTCAGGGTCTCCCTGACTCCACAGCTGGGCTGCACTAGGCCTGCTTTCCTAATGCCGTGAGAAAAGATAGGGAGAGAGCTTTCCTTTGGACTTATTGCAAACACAATTTTTTTTGTTGTTGTTTTTCCCTTTAAAGACTTTTTAATCCATATACTTAGTTTCACATTTTTATTTCTCTGCATACTTTTGAATGGAATGCAAACAATTCAGTGTTTTTTTTTTTTTTTCAGAAACGCTTGAGTGATTTCAGTGTTTTTTTTTTTTTTTTGATGTTCCATGCCCCATCTTTGCATTTTATATTCATCAGTTACACATCAAAGAGTCACTAGAATAGATGAACAGCTTATTAATGGTAACAGACACCCTAGATTTTATTTTCCCATAGTTTCTGGGGACCCTGAAATAGAATACAAACTGTGATCATGGCTGACTTGAGAATGGGAACAAGATTGGGTGGAAACAAATCATAATGGCATCAGGCACTGTGGTCAGGGGTAATAGGACCTTTACCCAGCATAGTTAACTATAAGCCTGAAAGTGCCTAGGAGCAGTTTTGGGTGATCAGTTAGCTATTGTAACAAAAGTATGTGTTTAGTTAGTTATTGACACAAAAGTATGTGGCCTGCCTCAAGTTCCTGATAACTACTTCAGGGCTGTTTGACTTGGTATTTTTGTATACGTGTGCTTTCTTTTCTCAATTTGTGACTAAAAGACAAGGAGCAGATACTGTACAGCTTCTAGAAATTTATTCCTTCTAGCTAGTGGCAAGTGTGGCTTTTATTGGTTGAAGCCCTTGGGCAAGTTTCAAAATATTTAGTCTTGTGAAATGTTACAAGTATGCTCCTGAAGAACTAGTGTGCTAACTCAGCCCTCTGCAGCCCCAATTCCTTTATTCTTCATGCTGTTCCTAAGTGGAAACTCTGGAAATTATTTTACTCCAGACTTCTCACTGATAATAGTAATACCAGTTGTATAACATGCAATAGGTTATAAAGGCTGTCACATGCCTGAAGTCATTGGTCCTTATTCTGTGAAGCAGGTACAATTATTATTGTTTCACAGTGACAAAAGAGATGCTGAGAAAAATTGATTTGGCCAAGGTCACACAGTTAATGAGTAGTAGAGGTGAATTCAAAATTGAAGACTTCAGACTTCAAAACATTCCAGTTCTGTGTGTGTGTGTGTGTGTATTGTTTTGTTTTAGTTAATTTATTTTCTTCTTTCAAAAGGGAGACAGAGAGAGAAAGAGCTATCCCAACAGGGTCTTCATGTCATGATTCAACCCCAGCCTCAGCCAGCTGGGATCATGGGCATGCATATGCACTTGGGGGTTTTTAAGAAAAGGGTAAAAATCAGTTATTTTCCTCCTCATCAAAGAATGAGAGATAGAAGAAAAAACAGCTTGTAATTACAGAGCAAAGCATTGGCAGAGAACTGAAAGAATTAATTACTGACTATTTATTGATACTTCTGTTATGTCCATCTCTGAAATAAGAACTATATAGTACTGATTTGCAAGAGCTTTTCTCATACCAATTTATAAGGAAACTGTCAACTGTCTTCAGAAATGAGATAAGAACTCTATTCACACACATATGCACTTCCATGCACATCTGTCTTTACTACGCAATTTTTAAATCTCCCTTCTCTTCTTTAGCTTTTATTCCTAGCACTATCACTGCCTGTACTATAACTTATGATAGTTGTACTGTTTTATTGGCTACAACTCCCAGTGAAATGTAAGGTTCAAGGAGAGCAGAGCTTTTTGCCTGTTGAGTTTATTGCTATATATCAGCAGCTAGAACTTTACCTGACACATAGTAGGCACTCAGTAAGAATCTGTGGAATGAATGAATGAATGACAAGATTAACTTAGGTAAAATCAAACAATCAAGTCCTTAATAGGAAATATGAAATTGGATGCAAAACAAAACAAAACAAAACAAAAGGATTCAGAGAAGGGAGACGATTTATATTTGTCATTTTCCAAGATTACTGAAGAAAAGAAAAGGTATCACTTATGTGGGGCTGTGAGATCTGGATTGAGTTTAGGTTGATGAGTTGAAAGAAGGGAAATATGGAAGCTGAAGAAAGCAAAGAAACAATGGCAATAGATGTAAAGAAAGGGATGACACAGCCGTTCTTGGAGTACATCTCTCCCAGGGTCTACAGCTAACAATTTCTTCGTTAACATTGTACTTCAAGGTGCACGTGTTTCTGTATTTTGCAGAAGCAAATATATTTGTATTTGTCTTCGGTTTTGAATGCAATAGTCAAAACAGAGAGCAGAAATCGATTAATAGAGTAGGAACAAAAGTGCACTTAGTGAGTGGGTCAAAGAAATAGATCCAGAAGATAGAAGGGACCTGGAAGGGAATTACAGGTTTCATTATAAACTGCTGCACTGGCTGACAAGGGAACAAACACCTTCATAAATTAATAGCCCCTAATTGTAGCTTGAAAGGCAAATAAATGAATGGTTTGGATTTTTGTTTCATTTTATTTTAAGTGTTATGAAATATGACCATTGTTGAGTTTTTCTTGCTTAGAAACACTCAGCTAAAA
Source organism: Tupaia tana (assembly GCA_026018925.1). Classification (NCBI taxonomy): domain Eukaryota; kingdom Metazoa; phylum Chordata; class Mammalia; order Scandentia; family Tupaiidae; genus Tupaia; species Tupaia tana. Next base: position 82,000,188 of record JAKSZU010000002.1, read on the forward strand.
TACAGTTGTTTTTCTAATACCTTTAGCCAGGTTAGTCCCTTATTTCTACCTTCTCATTCATTTAATAAATAACATTTTAGTTCATTAAGAATTTGTATGTATTTATTATTTCAGAGATAGTGATCTCATTTTGATAGGTCATTTTTTTTTTTTTTTTTTGGAGAGGTTTTTTCACTATAGGGCTCGTGTGCTCGCCAGACAGACAGAGACATAGAGACAGAAAGTGAGAAATCACCCCCCAGGGGGGATGGTCACGCCGCAATCCCTTCCCCTCCATTCTCCTCTCAGGATCTTGGGCACGCACGCACACGTGCCTGGCGTGAGTTTTAAGCCACCGGGTCTGGGACGCAAACCGCGGTCGACTACATGGGTGTCCAGCGACATAGCCATTATGCTAACTGCTGGTTCCCGATAGGTCATTTTTTAAAAAAATATGACATGCCCCCGGATTACAAACAATATTCTAGTAGGATTCTTTTTCTTTCATGGTAGAGAGCATGTGTGCACATATGTGAGAGAGAGACACAGATAATACCCAACGGCAGAGGAGGGAGCACCCCCAACAGCATCCGGGCATGCCGTGATCTCCTTCTCCTGGCCCTCCAGCTCTTCAGGATCTTGGGCAGGTGCCACGTGTTTAAGGTTGACCAGTCATTGATCTGAACCCATGGTTGGCCATGTGGCATCCAGCACTGCAGTTCCAGGTACTGTCAACTGCACACCAGTCTAGACCCCGAGTGTGACTTCTCCCGGAAATACATTTCCTGGACTGGTACTACCATCTCTGAGGTCAGTACTACAATGCTCTTGCTTTGTGTAAGGCATTTTGATCATTACTTATTTTTAGGGTTTATATACTGTTTTTTTTCTCAAGGCAACTTTTGCAAATGTGAAGATTCTTTTGTCAGTGTGTTTTGGCTTGAAGAAGGAAAAAAATGTAATGCTAATATCCTGTCCCTTTATTTCTTACCCAAAGCACACCGAATACCCTTCTCACCTCTTCTTTTCTCAAGGATTTTATTGTATGTAGAGGCTTAATGGGAAGAACTTGGAGTTCGAATTATCAGTGAGGAGGCTGAACCATTACACAAAATGTAGTAGAGAGAGCCTTTAGGTAAGGAAGGCAGTGGTACGCATAGGGAGATTGTTAAAATACGTTGTAAAGACTCATGTGAGTATCTCTGTAGTCAACACAAGTGGGTCACTTAATTCTTCCAAGTGAATGCCCTTGATGGAGGACTGCAGTTGCAGTCTCAGTAGCCAGAGCTGTCTCATTATGAGAGAGGAGGCCCAGTATACGAAATGTTTATTTTGTAACTAACCCCTTAGGCAGTGGAGGGAACTGCTTGCTATTCCTTCTTGTTCTCTAGTGCTTCCCCAGCCCCTTAATTAAAGAAATCACTGTTGAACTTTAAAAACCTCTCTAGGAAAAAAACTGAAAGAAGAAAGAAAAGGAAGGAGAGAAAGGAAGGAAGGAAGAAAAAGGAAAAAAGAGAGACTGCGATTGAAAACTATCTATGTCTTTTGTTCATTCATTCCTAAGGATTTTTTTCCAGAAGAATGATTGAAATATTTGGTGACTTCCTCCTTAGGCTTGTGTTTGCATTAATGTGTGTATGAATGTGCATGTGCAAGCCCGGGTAGGATTCACTGCTGCACACGCAAGCAACTTTGTGTAAGCAGTGTCAACACATCCTACCAGCTAACGTTACTGACCTAACTTCCTAAAATGGTAATGTGAGGGAAGCTGAAATCTGGGGATAGGAGTACAGAGGGAGGGGTCAGAAAGGTTTATTTTTGGTTAAACTATGATATAATGAAGGAGAATAAAAAATGGAAGCCGATGCTATCCTACATAAACAAAAATAAATCATTTATAAGCGATTGGGAAAACCTAAACTCCGGATTTGGTCTGGATTTCATTTTAGTTTACAAAACCATTAGCCAATGAAACCATGTTGTTTGAAGAAAGTGTTATTGTCTTCTCATTCTAGCCAACAACACATTACCCAAAGGCGGCAAACACCTAAGAGAAATGAACTCAAAAAGTAACTGACTAGTCTGTGATCTTTAAACATATATGCAAGACACATTTACAATATTCATACATATTTCCATCTGTCCTAGAGCTACTAATTGTTATTTTTTTTTTTTTTTTAGTATTCAAAGCAAATGGCTGGTAAAAACATTAATTTTATAGAGCCTTTAGAATAAAGGAAATATGAAATACTTCTGAAAATTGAGGTTCTGATTTAGAAAATACCCAGGTATTAGGATTCTGAAGCAGATAGACAAAAGAAACAATTGCAGATCTTGTTTGATGTGATAGTCATGTTCTGATAAGCTCAACCATAACTGAATAAGGAGTTTTCACTTATAAGTATGTGACAACACCTTAAGCTCCACCTATCCATCTATGTATTATCTTTCTACCTCTTTATCATCCATCTGTTTTTACCGGGGGATGCCTGTGTTTGTTACAGAGAGAGAGAGACAGAGACAGAAAGAGGGGGAGAGGGAGACCACACCTTCTAATGGGGTGTGGTCATACCACAATCCCTTCTCTATTTCTCTATACTGTAGGAAATTGGGGCTTGCATACACAGCACCTGTGACTCTCAAGCCAGTCGGCCTTATGGGATTCACCTCCCTTGAAATTAGGCTTTGGGACTGGCCCTACTCTTCCCTTTTAGATTCAGAATTCATGATTTGTATATTATTATATATATTATGAAAGATTTAAAAATTTTTCTTGGGATTATTGACTTGGTCCCAACATATCGGAAACATGCTCAAATTTCCTTGTTCAAGAGTGTCTTGAAAAGAAATCACCCTATCAGGGGTGACGCCCCTCCAGCCTTAGCCAGCCCTGTATTATGGACATACACATGCTTCGTGTTACCAGGGATGTTTCTGTCCCAGGACCCAGAACCCTTTCTATGTGGGGTCGCCTAGCAGAGCATTGTTTTGTCATTTACCACCATCTGGCCCCCCAACATTCAGAATTATCTAAATTTCTCTTTCTCCTCTTTTTCCCCCTCCTAGATCACCTAGAAAATAAGAATAGAGCTAGGATGGGAGTTGGTTCTCCTCATTTCTATGTCCACTACTTTCAGGTCAATTATTTTGATTTCTATATAAAACAATAAAAAATTTATATATATATATATATATATATATATATATATATATATATATATATATATGTGTGTGTGTGTGTTAACAGGTCATTTTATTTGTGTGTACAGAGAGGCTTTGTAACTCCTAGAAATCTTCAAACATCTTGTCTCTTCTCAGTGATTGAAGTATAGCAACATGATTGGATCATTTTGTCATCTTTATGTCTAAAATTGACTCTAATAAGTTAAAATTGCATGTCTTGGTAATAAGCAATCTTTAGGATGAGTCGAAGTGAACCCTTTGCCAGTGTCAGAACCAGTTAGTCAGGCTCTGTAGAACTGACCTACATTGCTCCTTAATGCATCTCTTTGTAGAAAGGTAATTCTTATATTACCAATGACCTACCTACTACTTAGCCTCATTAATTGAATACCTTCCATGTGGAGAATATTTTATTAGATAAAGAAATAGAAGGGCTAAAAACATAGAGTAAAAAGAAAAAGGTACTAGTTTATATGAACAATGGACTTATTACATTACAGAAATAACCCCCTAATATATGACTCAATGTGTATTACTTGCTTTGAAAGCAATAGGTATCTTTATTAAATATATGAAGTTTTGGTAAAAAAAGGAAGGATTACTAAAAATCCTAGTTTAAACATATAAAAACAACTAATTTTGTGAATTGTAAGTGCATATTTGGTGGATAAACATGATCTTATGTGTATGTGTGTGTGTGTATATATATATATATATGTGTGTGTGTGTGTGTGTGTGTGTATAAATATAACACACACACACATATATATATGCTTTCCCATGAGTAAGAGACAGAAAAACAGTACTTTCATATTAAATATTATTTAAACAATAAAATACAATAAAACAGTGCTATGAACTTTCCACAGCTTCAGCCAGCTCTGGACCATGGGAACAGCGTGTGCACGGCCTATCAGGGAGGTCTCTGGATGCAAACACAGAACTTTCCTATGTGGGTCAACTTTTCAAAATGTCACATTTTACCATGGTACAATCATCTGGCCCCTGAAATATGTGACCTTAGAACATTTGTATCACTCAAGCTTTAAGGATTTCTTTAAAATAGCAACTTTGTATACTATAGGTTAGCAAAATAAATCCATAAAATCTATATACAACTATCATCTATTTCAGAATAAAGAAAAGAAAATTAAAATTTACCTCTTTGGGGGACCATCAGATCACATAATGGTTACGTCACTGGATTTCCATGTAGTCGACCGTGGTTTGAGTCCCACATTCAGTGGCTTAAAACTCATGTTGGGCGTGTAGTGTGCGTGCATGTCCAAAATCCCGAGAGGAGAATGGATGAGAAGGGATTGGGGCATAACCATCCCCTGGGGGGGAGGGAGGTGATTTCTTAATTTCTGTCTCTCTGTCTGTCTCTGTCTGGTGAGTGCACACATACTATAGCAAAACTCTCTCTCTGAAAAAATAAATAAAAATAAAATTACCACTTTTTGTTTATGTGAAAATGGTAAATTTTAATATCTATTATGCTTGTAATGAAGATTACATATTGACATATAAACTCTGTTTTCGAATTCTTACTCATAAATATCTTGCTGTCAGAGCCTGTATGAAGGAAGACTCAATCTCAAAAATCAGATTTGTAGGACTTGGAGTAATGTCCACATTTTTATTACAATCTGTGCCTAAATCTGAATTACTTAGTTCTCCACGTTTGTTGGAATCTTCCAAAGAATGGAATTTCCTGGGAGATACCCAGTATTTCTCAGGCTGTAAGCAGCAAAACAAACAACGTTTTTTTCACTATGTATATCTTGTGTTAACTGAATTCAAGAAGTGTATAGGTAAGTAACTTTTTTTTTTTTTTTACAAACATACACATTATTTGTAGTTTAAATTTTGACCAAAAATTCATCATAGAAATATAATTTTTTGAATAACTTATTTGCTATTATAAGTATGGAAAATATTATTTAAACAATAAAATATTATTTTATACAACAAATCTTTGTGGTGACTAAGTTTTTTCGCCATATATATGGATTTAAATTTAAATTATAGGACCGGCAGGTAGCATGATGGCTAAGGGTGTTGGACTCCCACATGGCTAACTTGGTTTGAGTCCCAGACCTGGTGACTTACTTTCTTACTTTCCCTTTCTTTCTCTTTCACTCTTTCCCTCTCTGGTCAAATTAAAATAAATAAATAAAGTTTAAAATAAAATAATTCTTTAAAATTTTTAAATTATATGTTATAAATTAAATATTTTAAAACTTAAATATATGTGTACATATGAGTATATATAATTGATATAATTTCCAAGAATAATCTGAACTTTTAGGTGTTTATTATAGGTAACTGACAAATATAAGATAAATGGAAAGAAATCACTTATATTAATACTTTGATAGCAAAACATGCTTGATGACAAACATAGACACATAAAACTGGCTTAATTCTTCTATCAAAAACTTCCAAAACATCTATAAGAAGCATATCATAGCATTGATTTTTTTCCCCTTTCTGCTTAATAAAAAAAATCTTAATGTATTTAGATTGGCAGAGGGCCAGCCAGCTAACAGATGACATTTTTCAGCCTCCTTGATATCCAAGTATGGCCATATAACTAGGTTAAGCCTGATGAAAATTAAGTAAAAGGGTTGTATACAGTATTTCCATAAAGTCTACTTGAAAAGACATGAGTTTTCCTTGTCTTCCTTCAGTTTTTCTTGTTATCTAGAAGGTGGGTGCTATGTCTGTAGCTGTAGCAGCCGTCCGAGACCAGCATTTCATGGCCATGAGAATATAAAGCACACACAAAAGATAGCAGAAGGATAGAACAAGAGACGGAGTACTTGATCTGCCTTGCATACTTTCCTTCTGGACTCCTTTTATGTGGAAGAGAAATAAATTTATCTTGTAAAACCACTGTTATTTGTGGTACTGGGTCGTCAGAAAAGACATGACACATTTTTGCATAGAAAAACATAGACAAGGGGTCAGCAGGTGGCATAGTGGTTAAAGCGCTGGACTCCCACATGGCTGACCATGGTTTGAGTCCTGGACCAGGTGGCTTGAAACTCTTGCTGGGCACATGGTGTGTGCCCAAAATCCCAAGAGGAGAATGGAAGAGGAGAAGGAATTGTAGCATGGCCATCCCCCACTGCCCCCTAGGGGTAGTGATTTATCACTTTCCTTCTCTCTGGTGAGTGCACATGCCACATAACAAAAATCTCTCCCCACCCTCCCCCCCAAAAAAAACATAGAAAAACATTCATGACTTCTGACAACCCAACACTTGCATTGCATACAGCTGAGCAAAGTCAAAATGCATTTAGTAGTACTGTGATTTAAACCCTACAAAATAGAACCTAAAATCTGATATTGATTGAGTGAGGTAAGTGGAAAGGAAGATAGTAAGAAATGGAAAACTGGTAATTATGTTCTGTGATTGCAAAGATTTAGTCAAGTTGTTGCCTGCTACATCTTGAAGACCACATGCTATCATAGGTGTAGTTATTGGAGGACTGATGTAGAAGACTCAAAATATCAGCTTGTTTTGGTTGACTCTTGTTATGATCAAGGAAACTAAACTTAGAATTAGACAAGTCCATTAGAAAGCATGAATGGTAGGGATCCAAGAGGTACATTTTGCTTTCAGCCTGTCATCTAAGTTTGACATACAGTCCTATAATTTTGAGCCTAGTAGGTTGACAAAACAAAACCACACTCATCCACCAAATTGAATCACTTTCTTTTAAGATCTCTCTACCTAAACATGGGACCAAGCCAACTGGCAAACCTCTATTTATGATGTTGAATGCTCCCTATGTCATTTCAAAGATTCTTGGGGTAAATGCCAGTTTTCAGTGCAGATGCCAGGAAATTAAGGATAAGAAACTTCAGACTAGAAAGTCATTCTAGACATGATCTTCATCTCTGGTCACTCCAATATGGAATTGACCACAGTTGCTCACATAAAATCCAGGAGACTTTTTTGGGGGGGTGAGGGGAATGGATCATGGTAGCACCTACTAAGTTTGGAAAATAGAAAAGAAACCTGGGGTTCTCCAAAAAGGGATAGCATCCAAAGGAAAGTAAGAAGAGGGTACTGCTTTCTTTACATAAAATTGAAACAGGCTGGAATCTTCTTAGCAAATAGATACATTGACATGTGTGGTCTTTTTAATCCAGTGCTAAACATGTGAGTGTAAATCAAGGTTCCTGACACCTTTGGTGCCCTGTCAGAATGTGTTACAGTGGCCCATGAATAACTTGAAACTGTAGTGGCAATTACACGTGTAAGAGTCTGTGCAGAGTCAACCTTTGGTATCTATACGTTGTAGTAGTAAAAAGTATTGGCAGTATCATTCTGGTGTTTCTCATTTCTCCCTGTACTGGAAATTTGTTGTTTTTTAAAAAAGGAAAGGATAAAGAAAAGAAAAAAATGAAACCTGTTTGGATTGAAGAAAGGTTGACGTTAATAGAAAATGTGTAGTTCCAGAGAGAGAGATTGGACTTCCTATTAGTTAGGATGTTCAAGAAATTACATAAAAATATTTTTCAAAAGTGGTTATATTTCCACCTCATGTTGATGAAGGTAGTTATCCTGGATACATTAAAAAATTATTTCTAACATGGAGGATATTTGAAAATTACTTCTACACAAGGAGGGTTTTCACCAAGATACATAGGTCTTTGTGCAAGGGGAAAAAAACTGTTAAAGTGATGTTTCATTTATTCATTTATTTTTTGGAGAGGTTTTTGCTATAGGGTACATGCACTTGCCAGAAAGACAGAAAGAGACAGAGAGACAGAAAGTGAGAAATTGCCCCCTGGGGAGATGGCCGTGCCACAATCCCTTCTCCATTCTCCTCTCAGGATCTTGGGCACACATGCACACGTGCCCGGCATGAGTTTAAGCCACCAGGTCCAGGACTCAAACCACTGTAGACTACATGGGAGTCTAATGACATAGCCATTACGCCAACTGCTGGTCCCTGAAAGTGATGTTTTAAATAAACTAATCTGATGTATAATATGTGTCAGAAAAATCTTTTCCAAACTTTTAAAGTTATGGTTCATATAGAAGGGATGTGGCAACCCACTTTGTGAACAGAAGAGGGGCGTGCTGTTGCTTAGGTCATGGCCTGCCCACCTGAGGGCCTGTGAAGACCAGTATTTTGAACACACCAGACATTTCCCTGGGAAGTGGGCCAGCACATGCTCGCTGGAAACATCTGTTTAAAAGGTTGGCATGATGTAAGGACCGATTTGGTGAGAAACAATTGAAGAAGGAATATGCACGATTATTTCCAGCTACTCTCAGAACTCAAGTGAGCTGAATTTGGAGCAAAACAAGGATTTCGTTTTGGAAAAATTAACTTGAAGTGACTGGTAAATATACAGGAAGAAAAGTCTCTAAGGCAACTGGGAGAATGATGAAAAGGAATTTGCATAATAGATATTTGTTTAATGCAAAGAATTACTGATGTGATGGTGTGGCTATAATGTGATAACTCTGCTGTCATCATTGTCTTCAAGAATCTGGACTCGAAGAACAGAAGGACTTGACTTCAAATAGCAGGTTCTTCACATGCTACCTGTGTGGCCTGGAACATGTTAATAAACTAGAGTCCTTACCTTGTAAAGAAAAATATTGATAATAATAGTACCTTCATTCTAAGGCTGTCATGGACTTTTTTTTTTAAGATTTTTTTTTAACTTTATTTATTTTAATTTAACCAGAGAGAGAGAGAGAGAGAGAGAGAGAGAGAGAGAAAGTGAGAAAGTAAGCTGCCAGTTCTGGGTCTTAAACCATGGTCAACCATGCGGGAGTCCAGGGCCCTTAATCACCATGCTACCTGCCAGCCCCTGTAATGAGCTTTAATTTTTTTTTCTTCCATGATCAAGAGAGATAGAACAAGATAGAAACAGAGAGAGAGAGAGATGGCCCCCATAGGTCTTTTATAACAGCCACAATCCCCATTCAGCCTCAGTCAGCTCTAGGTCATGGGCACATGGATGCCTGGTATGTTTAAGGAGGTCTCCAGACACAAGCCCAGACCGTTCCCATGTGGGTCAGCCTAGCAAAGCACTGTGTCACCACTGCATCACCTGCACTGCTGTTTGGGCTCGCTTTTATGGACTCTTAGGTAATATTTTATATGAAGAGTTTAGCAGAGAAGTTGGCATGTAAGTAGCTCTCAATAGATGCTAGATATTTCTACCTTCGAAATCTCTCCAGAAGTTTGCAATAAATTTAACCTGTGGCAAATCAGTATAACTGGCATAGACTAGCTTCAAAATGAGAAAGAGGTCGTTAGAAAAGTCACTGTAATAATCAATAATCTTTCTCCATTAGCTTTCTCTGTTTCTCTATTTCCATCTCTGTTCCAGTCTTCTTCAGCTCCCTTCCCTCCGTCATCCTTTACACTCACAATTAAGTACTCAGGAAAACATTTAATAGCCATAATGCAATAATCCTAGTAACTATGAAATGCTCACCTATATATATGTGTGTGAGAGATACGTATATATATATATATATATATATATATATATATATATATATATACGTGTGTGTGTGTATAAAATTTGCTTTTCCTTTTTATTCCTCAGTTCTTAGGCATCTGTGAATTTTCTTTTCTTATTCTTATACCAAATAGGAGCATGAACCTATTATCTTTTTTCCCTGACTTTTTGTCAGTTCTCCCATCCCTATTTTAGATCTTATATTGAGTACTTGGAGAAAAGAATTACAGTTCAGCTAAGTTATCAAGACAGATACCCTCAGTCACTGAAACATACTAAATGTACTTCATACATGCATGCACATGAGTGTGTGAGCACACATACTCACTTTGGCATATATTTTTTTTCCAGTCAAAATTATCTTATTTAGGGAAAATGCATCCATACCTTAATCTTCGAATTACCCCAAAAGTATGATTATTCTGAGCTACTATATCCCTACAAACCTCATTAAAAAAACTCTCATCATCTGCTGCCATTCTTTTCCATTGACCTGACCTTTAAGTTTTGAGTGAAACTCATTTTTGAAGAGTTATGAACAATTAGTGATACACATTTTCAAGTCCAAGGGCTTCCTCTACTTTAAATCTGTTACATGCATCTAGGATCTTTTATGCTACATAATTTTCTTTATTCATTTTACCTTAAATTTCTCTTAATTGATGGGTACTATAGTCTTTTTTTAGATAAAAGATTGACTATCTATGTCTTGTGACTCCCAAGTGTTAAGAATTATCTCAGAGTGTCCTGACATCTTTTAAAAGTTTCCAAACATCAACACAAATCCACTTTAAAGTTGATAAGAAATGTTTGCCAGGATGCTTTTTTACAAAGTGTTGTAAAATTAAGTAATTCCCAAGAAGCTTTTTCTTATCATAACAAAGCTTTTTAAAATAATTTCAGTGTCTAACTGAAAAAGGTACATTTTGTAAATATTCTGAAGTATTTTTAAAGGGAAAATTCTTTCCCAGCTGTCAAGTCATGTTAATCAAAATCTTATATAGGTTATACAATATTAAAGTTATCGCATTCACTTAGAATGATAAAGTTTTAATGGGGCTGCATTTAAATGAGATTTAAATCTTGAAGCTATTTCCCCATTTTTATTGTTGAGTACAAATCTGACTACCACATATCCAGATGGGATTTGTTTTCCCATTTGTCTGTTATGATTTGATTTTGCTCTGATTTGAATCCTATTTACTAATTTGCCTCCAAGTCTCTCCACAATTTAAACAGTTGTTCCTAGATGTAATTCACTTGTAACAAAAATGTAGTTCTCTGTCTCCTTAGAAGCACATTCTTAGAATAGATGTCTCTCCTTTGGGAGATGGTTGGAGGGAAAAAGTTCTTCAAGGGTTTTTATGGGATAGAAAAACAGAAGTAATAACTGGCTATTGATTTCCTTTTTTTTTTTTTCTCTCTCTCTCTCTTAATCTGATTTAAATCAGTGGAGAACTTTACCTTTTATCCATTATAAAATTACAGTATTTATTGGTACTTCTGCTGATAGAGAATTTACTAAGAAGTTATGGATAGGTTTAATTATATTTCTAATCTACATATATTTAATTGTGCCATGGTAAACTATTTGTTTGAAAACATAGCTTTTTATAGCAGATGTTCTAAGATTCTGACTTAAGACACACTTGAGAAGAATGTGTGTGCATTTACATTCTTTGATTTCTTTGTAACTCTAAGTACCTATTGATTTACTGTGGCTTTTTTCTTCAAATGTTTCTGTTATCTCTGCTTTGAGACTTGCATTTCTGACTCTCTTTGCTACCGCTATTTGTAGAAAGTAGCCACAGGGAAGATACCTATATTCCTTGTGAGATTGAAGCAAATAAATCATTTACCTTTTAGAAGAGAGGAAGGGTAAGTCATTTCCTCACCCTCTTTGATTCCCCTCTTTATTCTGTTGCTTTGATATATCTAACAGCTCCTCTGTAGACATTCCCCTTCTGTAATGCTAAAATATTTTCTCATTAGCCAGACAGTCAACACAAAATTAATGTCAAGGCAGAGAGAGATTGCCCCCGTAGGTTTTAACTAGGGCTGGGAGTAGGTGATTGAAGAAACTGGCTTAAAAGAATTAGAAAATAAAATTGTAACTCTCAAGAAGTTGAACGTATTAGGGAATCAAGGCACAAAGGACGTAATGAAACTGAGCAATGCATCGTTGAGTGCAGGTTGACATAGGACAGACTGAGAAAGCTAGGCTGCAGAGGGATCATGCATGCAGCTTCCTGAAGGTGACATGGCTGATGCTTGCCAGAGACATCCCCACAGGTTATGGCAGAGGATGGATGTGGGTGTGAAAATGAGGGAGAATATGTATGAGTCCCACATAAAATCACTCGACTTGTCAGGGATACAATGGCAAACCATGCAAAGGTTTATTTTCTTGGAGGGTACTGAGTAATGAGGAAAAAGAAATCCAGTAGGAATGTGCCACGTCACCCCTTAGCGTATCAGACTCTCTTCACATCACTCAACCAATTAGGTCGTCATTGCTGTATCTGGGAGGCAGAGGTTATTTCTGCTTTACCAGTGCTCAGACTGAGGATTGAGAGATTCAAAGTTTCACCAGAGCTAGTAGAAGAGACCTGTTGTAGGAAGAGGAGTAAGTCTCATTCTTAATGGATCACTTTTGGTATGTGTATATAATTTTTTTTTTTTACTACATTTCATATTACCAGCAGGTACACATTTTTATTTTTTTCATTTAAAAGAGAAATCCCCCCATTCCACCACCGTAGAGTAAAACACTAACATCAACAGATGAGAGCAAAGAATTATAAAAATCACCTTAAAAGGATCAAATTGTGCCCAAAGTGTCCGTTTCACTGTTTATTTAGCAAGTACTTATGTATCTAGAGAAAAATGTAATGGTCAGAATATGAGTCAGTTGTAAGGAAGTAGAACAAGGTTCTTAGTGGCAATGTCTATTCTAGTACTCTCGAGAGAAATAGGTATCTGGTCTGAGAAACTGGCACATAGAGTCACAGATAGACCCAATCTTGACAACATTTTCCTCGGGCTGTTCCATGAGACATTTCTTTATCTTTACTTACCCACTTTCTTTTTCAGTTCTACAGAGAAAATGAACTGGTCCCTTTAGTATAATAGTTATTTATCTTTTTTTTTTTCCTTTAATTTGTCAGAAAGCCTGTGCGCTCATTGAAGAATGACGGGGTGGGGGGGGGGGGGGAGAAGAGAGAGAGAGAGAGAGAGAGAGAGAGAGAGAACCCCCTCATGGAATAATCACACCCCAGTCCCTTTTCCTCCATTTCTGCTGCTTCTCCACACGTGCACCCAGTATGTTTCTCAAACCTTTGGATCTGGGACTCAAACCATGCAGTCTCCCGTGTGGGATCCAGCCGCCTTAACTATCACACCACTGACTGGCCAACCTTTAGCAATTTTAATTCTCACTATATCTTTATAAATTCAGTTGAATTTATTCACCTTTCTGTGGGCTTTTGGCTATTGTAAGTTTGTTCTTCTGAAGAGTTCACTCTGAGGGTAGGGACCGGTCAAGTTCCTGGGACTGCACTTCAAAACAGGAAATTCTTCTTCAGAGAGAGGTTCAGTCTGCCAGCTGGGCATCCCGAGGTGGTGTAGCACTGAGTGACTTTTCCTCTTGAAACTTTTGTCCTGACACCACAACATTTAATCATGTGCAGTATTCAGATTTCTAAGTTATGACATAATACACATTTGCGGTATCTTTATAGGAAGGATTTAAATAATTATTGTCCAGGACAAGTAAAATATAATGTGAATCTGCATATTAGGTCTGAACCTAATATAGAAGCAAAAATTTTTTTTAAGAGTTATATATTCTTTATTTGATAGTATACATAAACCACACTAAAATGTCTTTCAATAAGTAAAAGGCAGTGTTTTGGATAAAGGGAATTCGAATTAAAATGGTAGAGTTAAGAACAAATATATAAAGTAGACATCACTACCTTATCTTCAGTTTTTGCCTTAACAGGTTAATAAACACAAATTAAAACACAGGTGAGTCTGCTTAGTTTTGAGAAGTGAAGGGATTTCGCCAGCATTTATATATTCATATAGCCAGTTACGTATAAGCCTAAATAAAACTAATCTCCAGTAGGCTTTCAGATGGCATTCACCATCTTTGTAGAAATATGAGCATCACTAATGAATTACTAAATATATCTTTAGAAAGGGCAAAAATAGTGATAGCACTTACTGAACTGAAATTACTATCAGAATTTAAAAAAACCATATATTAATTTAACCACAAGTCAGTCTTATTTAAATCAGGATTGTCCAACAAAAATAACCTGTCAGCCATTCATGATCTGAGTTCTGGTGTAGGAGATCAATTAAAATATGGTACACATAAAAAAGGTGAGACATTTCTGTTTTGTCATAAATAAGGCAGTGGCCACCTATTACTCATTAGTAGCTTTTTTAAGATAAGCTATCAACTCTGCTCTTTCTGACTTCTTTTTAATGCCAGCAAAGATCATTTTTGTTCCAGGGATGTACTTCTTGGGATTCTCCAAATACTCCATCAGTGTATCTTCTCCCCAGGTAATGCCTTTGTTCTTGTTGGCATCTGTGTAAGAGAATTCAGAGGCCTGACCTGTCTTCCGCCCAAATAGACCATGGAGACTTGGGCCAGTCTTGTGCTTGCCTCCCTTTTCCACGGTGTAGCACTGGGCACGCTTCTGAACAAAAATCTTCTTGCCTTTCTCAACATCACCCATTTTTAATTCTCTCTTTTGTCACTTGGGAATATAGAGTAACCGCTCAGAAGTCAGATGACCCGCTCTCTAAGTCTAGAAGCAAAATTTTAAAATATATTTTAATTAGCAAAGGCATGTGCAGTTACCAGAGACAGAGACAGAAAGCACCCCCCACCCCCGAAGTGTGGTCACATTGCAACACTTTCCCTCCATTTCTCCATTCTGTCAGGTTCTGGGCATGTTCGCTCATATGCCTGGCATGCTTTTCAAGGTGTTGGGGCCCAAAATTTAAACAATGATAGTCTTGTGGGATCCAACTCCCTTACCTAGCAAGTAGGTTATGGGGCTGGCCTGTATAAAAGCTCTATGTGAGAAATCTCTAGATGCTGATGTTTGCTGAAATCTCTTATAGTTTTCTTTTATATCTGGTTAAATACAAAATAATAATAAATATTTTGTGCATTTAAATAATTTTAGACAGAATGAGACTTTGCTCATGCTTTTTTTTTAGTGTGGTTAGCATATTTGGAAATATGAATGACTTCATCAACTATAATTCTATCTGGATGCACTTTTCATTGGAAAATGTTATTCCTGTTTTTGAAGAATAGATTTTAGAGAATGAAGATGGAGTGGAGGAAGGGGAGGACATTTTAAAGTGCAGAAACAGGAGGAAACCTCAGAGTTTGAAATCAATTTAAGGGGTCCCTTTGGGTAGAGGAAATGACCAGAAAAAAAGGGGTGGGGGAGAGGGAGAGAGAAATAAGGACACTACTAAGGAGAAAAGAGGAGGAAAAGGAAAGATTTTCTGTGTTAACTATATAACACATGCTAAACATCATGTATATTTGAGTATTTATTAAAAGAAATGATTAACTCATTTATTGCTTTCCAGCTGTCCCATTTCTTTTTGCCTTTCCTTACTTGCTAAAGCATTGAGTGTCTCTACATCTGGGAAGTACATCTGGCAAGAAAATGTTTATGATTCCTTTGCTGCTATTCAAAGTAGAATTTCTCAACCTGCTACTAGGCTGTTTTTGGAGATGGACATTTTCCTTAAAGGATCTTGTAGGTATTGTTTGGAACTGACTTTAGGATCATAACTCTCCAGAGAAAGCAAAAGTCTCTTTAAGCATTTCCTTGCCTGTAGCTTCCTCGTGTACATTTTTATTATCATCTCAGCCATTTTATGTAGTCTTTAATTATTACAAAATGGAACTCTCATTCATTTTAAAATCCTGTAGCTATGACTGTCTTTGTGTCTATTTGGAATAACAATGTTCCCTGTCCAATATTATGTCCATTTTCACCAGAGGCTTGGAATTCTGTTCTCAAATTAATGATCTGTTTATTTAAATGATTACTGTGGTCCTCAGAAGCGAAGGAAAAACAACATTTGTTGAGTCTGACAGCCTCTTGCATTATTGATGTTGAGCCCTTGTTCACGAGGCTGTAGAGACTCTTCAAACTCTGCAGTTGGTGCTGTCTGTGAGCCCCATGGGCAGCCTCCCCATCTCAGCCAACTCTTCTGCTAGCACATGCAGAGTGTGCGGTAGCACATGCAGAGTGTGCGGTAGCACATATAGAAGCAAGAGTCACATTATTTTGTGAAGCAACCAAAACTCATTGTTGGACAGCTTGATGGCTAGGACTGCTTGACGGCTTAGCAACGTACTAAAAACGCGGTTTTGTATCATTTGTCCCATCCCTGTCCTCTGGAGTGAAGTCAAATGAAGCTATTCAAAGTCCATCAAATATTTCTGAAGGTAGAAAGGCTTATCTAAACCTCTTATTCTCTTGAGGCGGAGGACACCCGGGTATATGGATTTGAGCACTTTGATTTCTTTGATCATATCAAGGACAGTGCAAACTTAGGGGGGTCTGTTTTACACCAGGTACTGTTTAAGTCTTTATTACATTTGTTGATCTATCCTCATCTCAACTCTGCACTGTAGGCATCATCTTCAAGATATAGATACGAACCTGAGAATCCGAGAGTTGAATAACCGTCCAAGGTGACAGTGGTAAGCAGCGGAGATGGGAAATGCTTTTAGTTTTGCCTGAGTTAAAGCACAGTCTTTTTCACCACATCATTTCTACCTATTATCTTCAGTTAATCAATATTTGCTTTTAGAGGAATTATGTCTCTCAGGATATAATTTTTAGACTCTCATCTTGCTGTTCATTGCTTCTTCTCCTACTTACCAAGAACTTATCCCAAGTGTCCATATCTCAAATGGGAAATGTAGATGGATGCAAGTGTGAGCTGTGTCTGTGTTAGCTGAGGAGCAAATTTCTGTTTTTGTAAAATGGTTTTCTTTCTCTTTCTTTTTTTAAAGGATTTTACCATAGGGCATGTGTACTTCCAGAGATAAACAGAGACGGTAAGAGGGAAATTGAGAAATCATCTCCCAGAGGGATTAACCATGCCACAATCCTTTCCCCTCCATTGTTCTCTCTGGATTTTGTACATGAATGCACATGTGCCCAGTGTGATTTTCAAGCCGCCAGGTCTGGGACTTGAACCGTGTTGGTCATGTGGGAGTCCAGCACTTCAACCACACCACACCACCTGCTGGCCCTCAGATTTTTCATAAACCACTAGTGTGCCATTTACATACCAATAAACTATATTAAAACACTGTTACCAAGAAAAAAAATGCTGAACATCACCAGTCATCAAGGAAATGTAAATCAAAATCACTTAAGGTATCACCTCATCCCACTTAGACTGAACATTATGAAAAAAATGAAAAATAATAAATGCAAGTGAGGCTGGAGAGAAAGGTGAACCCTGTGCACTGTTGGTGGGGCTGTAAATTAGTACAGAAGTTATGGAAAACAGTATGGAGGTTCCTCAAAACACTTAATATAGAACTGCCTTATGGCCCAGTAATCCCATGAGAAAATACCCAAAAGATAAGAAAATACATCAGGGGCCAGCAGGTGGGGTAGTGAAGGCAATGGATTCCCATAGGGCCAACCATGGTTTGAGTCCCGGATCTGGCAGCTTGCCTTCTCACTTTTATTGTCTCTCTCTCTCTGGTAAGCACACATGCCTTATATAAAATTAAAATAGTAATAATAAATAAAATTAAATAGATAACTCTTACAAAAATTTTTTAAAGAAATCAATACATCAGAGAGATATTGGAACTTCGGTGTATATTGCTATACTGCTCAAAATAGCTAAGAAATGGAGTCAACCTAAATGCCCGATAAATGAATGACTAAGGAAAGTGTGGCATATATACACAATGGAATACTATTCAGCCATTAAAAGGATAAATTCATTGTTGGAGGCAAAATGGACAAACCTGAAAGAAAGAAGGTTAAGTGAAACAAGTCAGGCTCTTAAAGACAAATACTATATGTGCTGTCTTGTTAGTGGAAGCCAACAGATTGGATTTTATAGAAGTAAAGAACAAAATGATGGATAGTGAAGGCTGGAATGGGGAGAGTGATAGAGAAGATGGGGATAATGTGGTTAACAGACACAAGAGTGCATGTAAATAAGTAGAATAGGTTATGGACTACTACAGCATAGTAAAGAACATTGGCAACAACATCAGAAAATGTATATTAAAAAAAAAAAAAAACCAGAAGAGCAGGTCTCAAATGTGCACAACACAAAGTAATAATACGTGTCAGAGATGGTTGATATATTCATTGCCCTGATTTGATCTTTACATCATATACATATTTTGAAAAAACACACTATAATTTAAAAAGATGTGTGTAACTATTATATGTAGATTAGAAATTATTTTCAACAATACAGGTATCTAAATATTGAAAAGAAATTCATAGGGTCAGCCAGTGGTTAAGGTGGCTGGATCCCTGTGGCCAACTGCACATATCAAGTCTAGTACACAGCAACTTGAAAAATATGCCAGGTATGTGTGCATGTTTGCCCCAAATCCTGCGAGGTGAATGGAGAGAAGGGATTGCAACATGGCCATCTCCTCTGGGCGGTGATTTCTCACTTTCTATCTCTGTCCAGTGAGTGCACATGGCCTATAACAAAAACTAAAAAAACAAAAACAAAAACAAAAAAACAAGCAAAACACCACCTTTTTTTTTTTTTTAGAGAGATTTTTGCTATAATGTGTATATGTGCTTGTTGGAGAGACAGAGAGAGGCAGAGAGACAGAAAATCAAAAATTACCCTCCCCCACAGAAGGGATGACCACACCACAGTCCCTTCTCCTCCAATTCTCCTCTCAGGATTTTGGGCATGCACCTGGTGTGAGTTTTAAGCTCGTGGGTCTGGGACTCTAACCATTGTCTGTCATGTGGGAGTCCAGCGACATAACCATTATGCCATCTGCTGGTTCCTAAAAAATAATTTTTTTAAAAAAAATTGTGATTTACCACTGTATGTGTATATATCTATTTACTAATATTAGATCATTGGGAAAGTCATGACATATTTTTCTATGCAAAAATGCATCATGACTTTCCTGATGACTCAGTATATTGTTAACAAGATGTAATGGTGGGTCCAATAATTATTTTTTTTAAAAAGCTCTCTTATTTTTCTCATGAGAATGAGAGAGAGAGAGAGAGAGACACGTACCCTCAACATGGCCTCACGCCACGATCCACCCTGGCCTTCCCAGTCAGCCATTGCAATGGCCTCATGTTCCCAGTGTGTACAGGTCAAGCAGGAAACCAAGCCTGCAGTCTTCCTTATGAATCCAGCTTTGAGCAAAGTGTTACCCTGCGCTGACCCTAATAATTATAATTTGAAATAGTGAAGTATAAAAGCCATTTGGGGATATTTACAAAAATTGCAATGTGATAAGAAAATATCTGTAATTATTGGGTTTTTGGAAAAGTCATGATGCATTTTTGTATCCAAAAACAGAAAAAAGAGGTCCTGACTTTTTCTACAACCCAATACTATTGTTTACGTAGTGCCAATACTATTATGACATTTTACTTACATTTATAATGCAAGGAAGTGCTAAGTTTCTGTCCAAAATTAATTAAGATAATAATTCCCCCCCTTCTAGTTTGTGCCCCTCCTCGAGTTTTCTCCATAGACCACTAGAATCATTGCTAATTAGTTAGCTCATTTTTAGGCTCCAGTTAACTTAAATTACTAGAATTTTAAATAAATGCACTATCTTTTTGCAATTGGTTAATTTGTAAGCAAGATATAATATGTATTCTGTTAAATTTTGATCTTTTTTAAGATTAGCAATTTAGTCCATTAAGATAATATTCAATCTTTGTTCATTGCTATTTCTCCTAGTTTTAGGACACTCCTATCTTAGGCAACTTATCCATTTAAAATAGAGTAGACCAGGGCTATGGAAAAAGTCCTCTAACAAAATATTAGAAACCTTGCTTTTTGATAAAAATCATATCATCTTTTCTTTTCTTCTAATCATCTTTCCTTTTAATATATGTGCTCAAGCAGCTGTAAGTCTACATAAATTAATAAACAATTAAGGATGCCAGGAGGCCATAGCAAATATCTTTTGATGTTAAGATGAACTCTATTAGAAGTATTCCTATGAAGTTACAATCTAGTAATCCAATTAAAAATAAAATGGAGGCTAATTTATAATAACTTTTTATTAGTGAATTATCTAGATGTCTACTGCTTACCATGCTATTTTCCAAGAGCCCACTTATTGTCTGCTTAACAAATCATTCTAGAAAATGACTAGGAACCAACTTTAATGTTACTAGTTTATGAATTTCAGAATGTATCTCACCCCTCCCCCCCTTTTTTTGCCCCAAGTTAGGGCAACTTACTATAGGTTGGAACATAATTTTTTTTCCCCCCAAGGTTTTTGCTATAGGGTACCTGTACTCACCAGAGAGCTGAGAGAGGCAGAGAAACAGAAAGCTAGAAATCACCCAGAAGGATGGCCACACCATAATCCCTTCTCTTCCATTTTTTTTTTCAGGATTTTGAGCACGCAAGCACACCCACCTGGCTTGAGTTTAAGCCACCAGGTCCAGGACTCAAACTGCAGTCAACTACATGAGAGTCCAGTAACGTAATCATTATGCCATCTGCTGGTCCCAAGTGAACATAAGTCTTGATTTTAGGTGTTTTAACTTATTTACAGTAATAAAATGTGCATATTGGTCTCTTAACATAGACCCTTTCCTCCTTCCCTTCCTTCTTTCCATTCTTTCTTTCTTTCACTTTTATTTATCATAGAATCATGCTTATACAGACCAGTAAGACATACTTCTTGAAGATAAAGAGCTCATGTCTTGCGTTCAATGATAGTGTTGATCTCCTTGGACTTGATATTGCAACAGTTGGTTCATCTTGGAGGGACCGAGCCTTTTAGAAAGGTTGATTTCTTTCTCAGGAGGCATCCTGATTAGTTTTCATCTTACTTTCACCCCTCTCAGCACGAAACTTGTGACATATGTGAGAGCTGTCTTTGAGTTGTTTCTGATAATCACCTATTTCCATTAAGCCATTTAGAAAATTTCATCGCAAGCAGTATTTTTAGATTCTTTCTCTTTCAGCATGTTTAGGTAGCTTCAGTTGAATTTACCTTCGGATTTCCAACTTTCCAACCCATATTTTCCTGGTTGTGTACCATCCATTTTTTATCCTTGGCATATTGATACACTTCTATGACCACATTTCAGAGTTTCCAGTATTGTCACTCTTTCATTAGTTTTCACTAAATTTTTTTTTTATTGAAAATTTGTTTAATAATTTGCTTCAGGGCCAGCAGGTGGTGAGTTGGTTAAGGTGCTGGTTGCCCCACATGGCTGACAGTGGCTTGAGTCCCAGACCTGGCAGCTTGTTGAAAATATTAGGCTCATGTGGTGTGTATCTAAAATCTCAGGAGGATGATGGAGGGGAAGGGATGGTAGCATGGCCATTCCCCCTGGGGAGTGTCTTCTCACTCTGTCTCTGTTTCTGGTAAGCACATGTGCCCTATGGCAAAAACCTAAAAATAAATAACAATAATAAAAATAATTTGTTTAATGTAACAAAAATTTCTTAACAAATAAAGCATATATCAATTAAATAATCAAATCAAGAAACATATCAAAATTGTTTCATATAAATTTGCTAATTATTTATGAAAAGATTTTAACTTATGAACAATGAATACCTGTAAGTTTAAGGTAAATATGTAGTAAATGGACTAAAGATTGTTAATTTCAGCTTTGTTTTTACTCTTTCTACACTTTGCAAAGATTTTTTTTACATGGCAGTATGCTTCATTAACCATTATCTTAGTATTATTTACTCTTCCAATTGATCCATTGTGAATATATAAAACTCAGTTAGCTGGATATAGTACTGCTGTTATGAGATCCATCATAAGGCACTGGAAAAATATTTGTAAATTTGATCACTTAATGGTAAATTCATTCCTTTCTTTTCCTCTTATTCAGTAGAAAAAGCAGCATAATGATGTGATAATAAGAAAAGGATAAAATATTTTCACAAAGCTAATTTAAAGAAGTGGATATTTTTGCCATTTCCATTTGAGATTCTATTTTGTTCATCTTGGGTACTTTAGATAGCTTTGAAGTTTAAAAATAAAACACTGCAGCTTGTAAAATACATAAAGCAAAGCAGTACTTTTGTCTGTTCGCAAGTATTCCTGTCTTCACTGCCCATGTGTGTAAGTCAATTTATTCTAAGGGTTAAGAAGTCTTTGACCAACTGCAGAATTTCTGAGGGATCCCTTATCAAAGAGGATACTCGCCAAGTTGGCCAGTTTGACCTGATCAATTCTGGGTTCCACAGTGAGCTGAGTGATTTCAGATGTCATAGTCAAGTCACCATTACATTTTATGTGTGTCTGTTATATACAATTACTTGTCTACACCCACATAAACATACTTGGTTCCCCACAGTAAACTGAAAACATTTCTCTTTATCTGTCTTCTTGCTTCTTTTTGTTAGGAGTGGTCCCTAGGAAATTACCAGGACAGAATTAAAACCTAGATACAATACATTAAATGTTCTCTAAAAGTGCTTGTGTCGTTTAAATCGCATGACCACCCTGGAGGGAATTTTCAACTGCTTCAGATCACAGTCTCTGAAATGTCCTCTTGTTGTGTCCACAAGATGAAATGAAGTGTTAAACATTTATTTGATCGATTTAAAGGTGCTTGATTTTAACTTTCAAGTAGTTCATCCATTTTTCATTCAAATTATAGGATCCTTCTAGACATAGGAGTTGAAATACTAGAATTGTGATGTCTCTACCTTCTACATTTATTTAAATATTTTATAAGTTTCTGAAATATAAATTTTATTTATTTATTTATTTATTGGAGAGGTTTTTGCTATAGGACACGTGCACTCGCCAGAAAGACAGAGACAGACAGAGAGACAGAAAGCGAGAAATCACCCCCCAGGAGGGATGGTCACGCCGCAATCTCTTCTCCTCTATTCTCCTCTCGGGATCCTGGGCACGCACGCACACATGCCCGGTGTGAGTTTAAGCCACCGGGTCCGGGACTCAGACCATGGTCGACTACATGGGAGTTCAGCGACATAGCCATTACGCTAACCGCTGATCCCTATACATTTTATTTTTATTTAAAACAATGCCATGGTAAAACAAAAACAGATAGAAAACAATGCCATGGTAAGGTATTTGTCTCAGTGGCCAAAAGAGCAAGGGATGACATTGTCTTTTTTTTTTTTCCTTGCTATAGGGGACGTGTACTCACCAGAGAGATGGAGAGACAAACAGAAAAGGAGAAATCACCCCCTAGAAAGGATGGCCACACCGGAAACCCTTCTCCTCCATTCTCTCTGTATTTTGGGCATGACATACAGAATCCCCACGTTGAGTTTCAAGCTTCTGGATTTGGGATTCAAACTGTGGTTGGCCATATGGGAGTCCAGCGACATAACCATTGTGCCATCTGCTGATCCCTGACATTGTCCTTTTTACTAGCTTAACTTTATATTGTGGAGCTGCATAAGCAATTCTATCTCTATATTCCTAGGCAAAGCTTATAGAGGATGATACTGGTCATCTATATAGCAATCTTTGAGAGACTCCAAAGAAAACCCTTCCTAACCATCAACAGCCTGTGGCAAATACCCTAAATTTCATTATCAGTTACTTTAATCCTTCTGCAAATTCTTCTGTGGAAAAATTTGTTAAGTTATAAATCACCTAGTGGGAATTCATTTCATCAGACCAGATTATTTTCTCCAAAGCAGGGATGTTGGGTCAGAAATCAGGTCTTGGGGGACCAGCAGTTAGCGTAATAGCTATGTCGCTGGACTCTCATGTAGTTGACCGCTGTTCGCGTCCCAGACCTGGTGGCTTGAAACTCACGCCGGGCGCGTGTGCGTGCGTGCCCAAGATCCTGAGAGGAGAATGGAGGAGAAGGGATTGCGGTGTGGCCATCCCCCCGGGAGGGTCATTTCTCGCTTTCTGTCTCTCTGTCTCTCCTGTCTGGCGAGCACATATGCCCTATAGCAAAAACCTGTCCAAGAAAAAGAAAGAAATCAGGTCTTGGGCACTTGGGAGGTGAGGGAACAATGGGAGAGAGACTGTAATGGAGAAAAGCATAGCTAAGAAACAAAGATGATTTTGAACTGTAAAATGATTTCATTAGCTGGTAACTTCTTACCCAGTTCCTGAAAACCAATGTTACTGAATCTGCAAAGAAGGAGGAACCCATGGGGGAGACATGTTGACGTGGGGCCCCATGGCACAGTAGACTGGCCACTTTTATAAGCCATATAAGTGCAATAAGAGAAGAATTGATAAATATGGACATGTCCATCATATTTTAGGAAAAAAAATTTGGGTAGCATGCCTTTAGGTACTATTACTTTCCAGAAAAGGCTAGTGGATATAGGATGAAAACTCTGGAACAAGTTAAGTCACACCATTTAATTTCTTTCTAAATTCACATAAGTATTTATTGAGTGTCTTGTGCATATAAGGTCTAAGTAAAATTCATTTAGTCTCTGCATTGCCACTCTGTCATTAAGTCTGTCCTTTGGGTCAAATTTTTCTTTCAAATTTACAGCCACTGCTTCTTTTGACCTCTATAAGCAGGAAATAGCCATCTACTGCTGAATTTTCAGAATCCTTGCTTCCCACGGTAACCAAGTAAGATGATTGCCTCAGCCGTAAGTGTTGGTCTCAGAGAAGGTTAGAATGTACTTTGAACCAGAAAATAAAAACAGGACCCCCCCAAAAATGCCACATGCGATGTCAGCCTATCTTTGGAAAACTGTAAAACAGAATTCTGACTGTAGAGTCCAGACCACGCAGCAGTACAACGGCTTTCTGCATTGCTGTCCCTACCTGGGAAAGCCCTGGATTAGTATCTTGGGATCTTCCTGTTCATGCTTAGGGATCCAGGTTAGCTGAGGCTGGGGATGGATTGTGGTATGGAGACCCTGTTGGAAGATACTCTCCCTCTCCCTCTCTCATGGAAGAAATAAATAAGTAAATGAAAGGGTGGGGGGGTGGGACCATTCTGACTTTAAAGTCTCATCTACTGACAAAGATTTCTGCAGCATGCTTTTAAGGAAACATTGACTCTTGGATTACTTGGAATCATATCCCTAGCAAATTCAAAGTAATACAGGGTGCAAATTAAAATTGCACTTAGTTCTTTTCTTCTTCTTGAAAGTCTCCTCTACGTCGCGTGTAATTGGTTTGTAGGGTCTGTTTAAAAAATAACCTTAGATATTTGCTTAAAATGATGTTAAGGATGTTTCACAACACTTAGAGGATAGCATAGCACTTGAGAGTTGATTGCCTATTATCATTTTGCATTTGTTGTCTACTGCTGGTAAGGGTAATAGTGTGGATCCTTCTGGGCCTAAATATTGTGTTATAAAGTTCAGAGGAGAGTTAGCTGTTGTCTAATTTATTTGATCAACTTAGTAGCTAACTTGGTAAATTAGCCTTCTGAAGCAACTCCTAGCTTGACTTACCTGGTGGGCTCTTCTATACATATAGTTGTTGCTTTATTTACACGGATGGATTTAATAGAATAGTTGCAACACCACAGTGTTCTGTGATATATTTCAGCTAACTGTAAGTTTTTCTAACTAAAACAGGTTGGGTGAATGAGTATTGTCTACTGATTAGAATGAACAACTTCAAAATGTACAAAGATTCAGTGGCCCGACTTGGAAGACCACCAGTAATCCTAGAAGTGCCCAGGTCACTGTCCGGGACACAGAAAATTCATTCCTTAGACAAGTTTACAGGATGACTAGTCTCTGCTATTTTTTTTTCCTGTGGCCTTTCTAGAAAATGCAAAAAGTGCTTTTCTTCACACCATTGGACAAATTACCTCAGGATAAATTGAATCCTGTTTACAGTCCAGTGGTTTTATGTAATCAATTTTTTTAAACCTGCTTTTGAAACTGGAACACTTGAATAATATCAAAAATCTGAATAGTTCTAAGAGTCCCCTTTCTCCCAAATGGTGTAGCTAAAGAGCAGTCTAACTCAGACCAGAATTTGGGTGCACACTCTGCTCTGCCTTTTACGATGCTGTGGCCTTGAATAAGCCTTATGCTCTCTCAATGTCAATGCCTTCAGTGGGCTTAAGGCTTACTCGGATTCTTGTTGGTTTGTTTTGTGAAAATCAAATGGCACAATGTGAATCTGCTTAGTAAATTTTAAGTGAAGCCAGTGGTGAGTTCTGATTTTGATATTTCTCGTTCTCCACAAAGTGGTCAACAGTCTCACCAAGAGCAATCCTCTCTGTAAGCTTTATTGTATCAGCAATAGCTGAATGATAGGAAAGGAGGACAAAGGGGTGCTGTCAAATGAGACAAAGGGAACAGTGAGGGCACAGGAAGAAAGGCTGGCATATGGTGCGGAGGGGGAGGGGCAAGGCACTGGAGATACTGGTCAGTAGAAGAAAGACACACACTCCAGGCTTCTACA
This sequence comes from Tupaia tana, assembly GCA_026018925.1. Taxonomy (NCBI): domain Eukaryota; kingdom Metazoa; phylum Chordata; class Mammalia; order Scandentia; family Tupaiidae; genus Tupaia; species Tupaia tana. Next base: position 82,026,478 of record JAKSZU010000002.1, read on the forward strand.
GAAGGAGCTCTTACATGTAAGAAGGTGAATAGTGAGGCTGAAATATCTCTGATTTCTGCCTAGTCTGGCTTTATAAAACCAATTGTCAATTTCAAATTGGCAGCTGCATCTGTGACTGTTCAAATAGAATCTCTGTCTCATTTTGTCAGTGAAAAGAAGCCATTAAGTGATATCTTTAGCTATTTTTCCTTAAACCTTTACATGTAATTATCTGTTAAATAGGTGACCCCCCCCCCATATCTATCAAATACAAGGTTTAACGTGGTGTTCTGACATGCTGTGTGTGTAAGCAGTACTGGAAATGCCCTGCAGGTGGCATTACCAATAAATTCCTTAGCCGCCAGGTATGGTCCTAGGATTATTTGAGTTCTTGGTTTAAATGCCTATTCCTGGGCTCCTCTTCAGGTTGACCAAGCCTACGTCAGTGTGGGGGGAGCCTGAGAATCTTCACGCTGAACCAGATTTTAGGTGATTGCTACCCACATACCTGGATGTGAATCCCTGGTCTGGTCGAGGTGGGCACTATCTACAGGGTCCTGGGACCAGGTCAGCTTCTGTTGCAACCACTCCAAGCTGGCTTGGAAGCCCAAGGCTCCTGGCAGTGGCTCAGAATGTTTCCCTGCAGGAAAGGTAAAGGATTCCCAGCCTCTCCTCTTCCCTCAGTCCCTTCCCAGTTTGAAGCTTGGGGAGTTCTATGAGTAGCTTCTTCTCTTCAATCATCTTTTCTTTTTTTTTTTTTTTACTTTTTATTATTATTATTATTTTAAATCTTTAATGTCACTGGAACCTCTGTTTCAGTTTGCTGTTTTAGTTTTGATTATAGCTCGTGAGTCAAGAAAACACAAGGCATTTTTATTTGCAACTTTTGGTATGCCCTAGGACTATTATCTGTGCATTTGGACAAAAGGAATCTCTTTCCCGGATTTAGGAAAAAGGCTGAAAGAAAGAAAACTTGATATTTAGCACAGGGGCTACTGTCATGCATCAATCTACATCAAAAGACCAGAGGCTTCCGGCCCTCCCCCGCTCACTGTCTAAAGCCATCACTAGCCTCAGTCCACGCTCAGCCAAAGGAAATGTGCGGAAGCGTGTTTTTCACAGGAATTAACTCTTCCAGCCACACAGGAACATCAGGTTGCTTTAGATCTCTTACCTCATAAATGGTCAAATTGTGCTCTACTGGTCCTCGCCGGTGTTCTGCTTTGTTGTAACTCTGCAAATTCAGTGAATGCTTTGCAGGTGGGGGGAAAAAAAGCCCATGGACTCTTTATTGCTTTATTAAAAAAAAAAAAAATTCACATAGCAAGAAAGAATGTGACCGCATTTTTTATTTATGGTCAATAAGCCCAGATGAATATGTGGTAAACGTGGCTGAGACCATCACAAGGCAAATCACCATGTCGCAAGAAATATTATTAAATTTCTATAATTTCCTTTTCTGAAAGTAGTTTCTCTGGATGGAGTTGGAGAAAGAAAATTACATTCACTATGCACCTTAACTGAAAAGCAGCTGAGTGTGGTGGCTGATAGCCTATAAATAGCAGATCTGTGACCTCATTCCTGTTCTTTCCCTGCCTGGCTGTTTCCAGTTTCGAGTTGAATAGCAAATTGTCAATCATCTGATGAATCTGGGCATATAGGCCAGCTTATTTGGATAATTCTGGCCCAGTCCTTGTTTTCCTTTAGTGATTCAGGTACTGTACCTCTATTTAAGCGAAAGCAGCCTGCGGTCTGTGTCTGTTGCTCTTTGCCTGCATTGCCCAGGTAATTGCAGTTGTGTGGAATTGGCCTAATGTGACCTTGGAAAACAGCTTAACCTCTCGGAGGCTCAGGTTATTCATCTGTAAGGCGAATATTGTAGCTGCCTCTCCCTCATTTCAATGGAATGCTTTGAGAATTGATTAGATAGTGTGCATAAAGCAAGCTGACCTCCTCAAGAAGGAATACAATGTATGATTTTATTTCTGGTCTCAAAGCTCTCAGGCCAGGCCTCTCCAGTACAACGTGGTCATTATCTGTGCTTTTGGACTGCCTGGAGAGGAAATTCACACCATTCAGAGCAAAACAATCCACTCCAGTTTCTAAATGGTGGGGATTGTCTATCTATGGAGCACAAATTCAACAGATGGTTGCCAACCTTCCACTTGATTTTGTAGCTCTTTAAACTGTGTTCATTAAAACTCCAAACTTGCAGACAATTTTGTAGAGACAGCAGCGACTTGTGAATGACAGTTTGTAATATAAAGGATACAGTCCATATGAGATAGGAGTGTCTTGTATCTCTGATTCTTAGAAGCAGCTGTTAAATGAACATGTAAAATAACAAACAGGGTTACTCTATCAGTAATGAGAAGTGTTTACATTGTTTTCAGCATGTTTGTGAATCTACTACGGATGTCACCATTTTGGAACTTCACTAGTAAGTGTATTTTGCAGCAGTTGAGAGCAACCATGTTTCATGTTTCATTTCAACTTCCTTTTTTTTCAGAAGGCGGAACACAAACCTGAACCAAAGTCTGGGGAAACAGAGACCAAATCTGTTTCTGTTTTATAATTTTTTTTCCCTTTTGGCCAGAGAGCATGTGTATGCATGTATAAGAGAGTGCTTGGTCACACTGTAATCCTTTTTCCTCCAGTTCTTCATCCTTTGAGGATCTTAGACATACATTTTTTTCTTTTTTTTGGAGAGGTTTTCGCTATATGGCGCTTGCACTCGCCAGACAGAGGGAGACAGAGACAGAAAGCGAGAAATCACCCCCCCAGGGGGGATGGTCACGCCGCAATCCCTTCTCCTCCATTCTCCTCCCGGGATCTTGGGCACGCACGCACACGCGCCCGGCGTGAGTTTTAAGCCACCGGGTCCGGGACGCGAACCGCAGTCGACTACGTGGGAGTCCAGCGACATAGCCATTACGCTAACTGCTGGTTCCCGACATACATTTTTTTTAAAAGAAAAGAATTATTTTATTTAACTTTATTTATTTATTTACCTATTTTAATTTGACCAGAGAGGGACAGAGTGAGAATGAGAGAGAGAGGGAGAAATAGGGAAAGTGAGAAAGCAAGACGCCAAGTCCAGGACTTCAACCGAGGTCAGTCATGTAGGAGTCTAGTGCCCTTAACCACCACACCACCTGCCGGCTCCCCAGGCATACATATTGAGCATCCATGCTTTTCAAGCCGAAGAGGCTGAGACTTGAACCTGAGTTGGTTGTGTGGGATCTGACTTTTTCGCATAGCACCTAACCGCTGCACTACAGGGCTAGCCTTTGTTTTATAATCTTAATAGATGTGAATAATGTGTGGATACCTTTTACTTAAGGCTGGCATAATTTGTTTATTCTTTCTTTCTCCCTTTCTTCTGGGGGCATGCATGCACACATGGATGTACTATTTAGCTTGTGGAGTTTTCATTTATTTAGCAAATGCCTCGCCTTATTGAACAGTTTTTGGCTATTTCCTAGGACTGTTTTGTTGCAAGAAATAAATGTAGTTCTTTAAATGATTGATTTCTTTTTTCTATCAACTTGTGAACCAAAATAAAATTGACATTCACAGAAAACAAAGGTGTCGTGGAACTCAAAAACATTTACTCTAAAATAAAAATTTGTGTTTACTTAGAGCTGAGTTTCTGTTGAAAAACAAACATCATAGACACTTGGGGAAAAAAAAAAGAGAGAAAGAGAGAGAGAAGCCCCTGCTGACACATTTTTGCATTGATTGATGATGTTGTCTTGGCAGAGCAGCTTCAGAAATGACAACTGGGAATGAATGGGTTGGGTTTTACTCAATAAAATACCTTTTCAAAAAGAAAAGAAGTTTTAAAATTCAAAGAATTGCATTTGCAAGTGGTAAAACATAATTGTGTGAGTTCTTTGAAAAATAAAGAAAGTGGGTCGTTATTTGGTTTCATTGCTTTGACATCCATCTGACAAGAAGGACACCAGACCACATAGTACTTACTGAGAGAGACACGCAAACAGAAACATGGCCACTCCATTCTTCACCGTGTCTGCCACACCTGAGTCACGCAAGCCTCTCACTGACTTGCGCTAAGAGCTATATACTACCGAAGGGGCACTGAATTGGATGTATGAAACCAAGCGTAGCTGAGTTTTTTGAAACATTCCCAATAAGCCAGTATAATGCATTACATATATTAACTCCATTTATCTTCAAGGTGGACTTTTATGATAGTATTCATTATACAGATGAGGAAATGGTTCAGAGAGGTTAAATCTCCAGCCAAAGATCACACAGCTAGGGAAGAACAAAGATGAGATTTGAACCTAAGTAGTCTGATTCCAGAATTTATTTCTTAATAAGAGATTTATATTGTCTCTTTTTATTAAAATAATAAATAAACAAAACTTTAAGACATGGGAAACTTTTAATATAAAGATAACGTCTGAATTGTCACAGTGTTTTCATATTTTCAGAATTCTTTAATTATTTTCTGCTTTCCATGTCTCTTGTAGGTTCCTTATTTTACTGTAATATGTATGAACCCATATGTAATACAATCTAAATTAGTCCATGAACACTTTTTTCTTGCCAATGTTGGAATCTATAAAATTATTTTAAGCAGATGTAAATCTATCCTGTATTTAATTTTCACTTTTTTTAATCATTAATAAAAAATGTATTTCTTAAATCCTGTTTTCAAAGTATAATTTTAAGATTTCATAGTTATATCTATGTTTTCCTCTCTAGCATTTCTCAAGATTTTTTGGGGAGGGGTGAAGGGATATTGAATGTTGTGTCTTCAGTGAGGGAATCCTTTCCACGCCACTTCTCCCAGATTTGGGGGATTGTGTTTATTTAATTTTACTTCTTCACTCACACTTAACAGAATAGTTTGTGATAATGAAGGGAAGCAACTTAAGAACCTCTTGGGCCCAAATGTGGTGGTGCAGGGCAGAGCAATGTTCCTCAATGCTGGAGTTCACACAGAAGATTGGGGTTTGATTCCTGGTTCAGCCTGTACTCTCTGAGTGTGAATGTGCATGCCTGTGATCCTGACCGAAAGGCTGAGGGTGGGAGGGGTCGAAGTGTGAGACCTCTGGAGGATGCTTAACTTTTTCTCTTTTCCCCTCTATTTTTTTCCCTCTATTTTTCTTTCATGAAGACATAAATTAAAAAATATAATAATTTTTTTAAAGGACTTCTTTACCATTTATAAAACAGTGGAACAAGAGCTTTAACTTGTTATTGAAAAGAACATGTGTTTGGACATTAAGTTTATGGGGACCCTTCTGCTAGGTCCTGACAGGAATTGATATGTGCACTAGCGGGCTCTTGCTCTACTGACAGAACTGATTAGGGTATTTGACTCGGCTCTCAACTCTTCCAAAATGAATGTGCAAACCAATTTAAAGGCACTCTTACTAATAGTCTTGTGGAGCTCCTTTTGAAGGGCAGAGAGACTGAAGCTTTTATATCATTGCACCATTATCCCCGTTATCTCACTGCATCAGTCAGCTTGAGCTGCCGTAATATAATACCATCGACTGGGTGGCTTCAACAGTGGAATTGTATTTCGTACAGTTCTAGGAACTGGGAATGCCAAGATCAAGGTGCCAGGCTGATTTGTTTTTCCAGTGAGGTCTTCCTGACTTGCTGGCAACTGCCTTCTCACTCTACCTTCTTGTGACAGAGAAAGATAGCAGTGATGGTTTCTGCTGCGTAGGAAGGCAATCATATTATCATGAGGGTTCCACCTTCATGACTCATCTAAACCTCCCAAAGGCCCCACCTCCAAATATCATCGCATTGGAGGTTAGGACAACAATATATGAATTTTGGGGGACACAGTTAAGTCCCTAGCCCTCACCTAGAGTCGTTCTTGTTGCCATGCTGTTGAAATGGAATCTTCCCTTAAATTCTGTTCTTCCAATCTCAACCAAGAACTTGATTTTCCCTTGCAAGTTGATGTTCAGTTTAGTAACCTTAATGCTAGAAGTTCGTTGTAAAGGTCCATTAAATAAAGCCCCCGAATCGTGAGGGTGGAGGGTGAGTGTGTGCATCCTGAGCAACTGTGCTATAAATTACTTCTCTTTCCTGGAGCAAAGGTTTTTCTTTTATTACAAGCAGTATAAAAATAATTGAAGATTGAATTTATTTTATTTTTAAACAATTATTTTATTTAACTTTATTTATTTATTTTAATTTGACCAGAGAGGCACAGAAAGAGAGAGAGAAAGTGAGAAAGCAAACCACCCAGTCTGGGACTTGAACGGCAGTCGGCCATGTGGGAGTCCAGCGTCCTTAACCACCACGACACCTGCCAGCCTCAAGATTGAATTTATTTTTGAAGTTCTGTTAAAGATTCAGAAGTCAAACATTTTTTTAAAATGAGTTGTAGGGATGGAAAGGTGTGTACTTTTCTGTTCACATTCTTCTTGGTCTTTTTGTGTGAGATTGAGGAAGATAATCCAGCAAGGCCTATCTGGTCAGATTCCTCTTGGTCTTTGTGTAGCATGTAGCATTCCTTTCTCTGGAGCTTGGGGCAGAACCTCTCTGGAATGAGTTTTCCAAAGAGAAGAAAGAGAAAGTGACCTTTTTAGGTTTTATGGCTTGATTTGGGTGATAGGGGTTCTAATTTCTATGACCCACCTTCGGGGAAGAGGAATTGATTCAGGGGAAGAAAGGAGGTCAGGAGACAGAAGGACAAGAGAAGATCAGAGAGACTTCGCTTTGGAGGACCTTAGAATCTTTATTTCAAAATATTCATACCACTGGGACCAGCAGATGGAGTAATGGTTACATCACTGGATTCTCAACCACTGTTCAAATCCCGGACCCGGTGGCTTAAAACTCACTCTGGGCGCACGTGCATGTGCACCCAAAATCCCCAGAGGAGGGACCAGCAGTTAGCATAAAAGCTATGTTGCTGGACTCCCATGTAGTCGACTACGGTTCAAGTCCTGGACCCCGTGGCTTAAACTCACGCCGGACACGTGTGCATGCATGCCCAAGATCCCGAGAGGAGAAGGGATTGTGGCGTGGCCATCCTCCCTGGGGGGTGATTTCTCACTTTCTGTCTCTCTGTCTCTGTCTTTCTGGTGAGCGCACACGCCCTGTAGCCAAAACCTCTAAAATAAATAAATAATAAATAAATAAATAATAATTAATTAATTAATTAATTAATTCCTAAGAGGAGAATGGAGGAGAAGGGATTGTGGCATGACCATCCCCCTGGGGGATGATTTCTTGCTTTCTGTTTCTCTGTCTCTCCAGGAAGCACACATGCCCTGTAGCGAAAAAGAAAAAAAAAAAATCTAAGAAACTTTGGGGTATTGTGTTCTGAGACAGAACAAAGTCAAACCATCAACAAAAATGATTGGACAGTGAGTATTCAAATGCATTTTCTCCAGAGTGCAGAATATTTTTAAAACTGTCATTGGGGTCAGCATTTATCACAGTCCTTAAAGTTGCTGGGCTCCCATATGGCCGACCATGGTTCCAGTCCCAGACTCAAGCAGCTTGAAATCATTCTGGATGTGTGTATGCGTGTACCCAGAGTCCCAAGAGAGGAATGGAGAGGAAGGGATTGTGGCATGGTCATCCTCACTGGGGAGTGATTTCTCATTTTTGGTCTCTCTGTCTCTCTCCCTCCTCCTAATGCATGCACCCTATGGAAAAAAGAGAGAGAGAGAGAGAGAGAGAGAGAGAGAGAGAGAAAAGAAAATCATCAAGAAGAGATGTCATTATTGGAATTTGAAAACCAGAATAAAATAAGAAATAAGAAAATATAATAATTAACTCAATGACAACTTCTAGGATTTTGATTCTTCTGTAAATGACTTTCAGGTTTTTAATTTATGCTTAACTCATGATTACATCATTTAAAACAATTTTTTAGTTACTGTTTTTCAATGTCTTAATTTCCATCTTGAAACTATATGATATATTAAGACTTTTAATTGTCTTGGACACTTCTGCTTCAAGATAGTAAATGGAGACATTTCTTGGAAAATGTCTGGCAGAAGACAGAAAAGAGGTAGTGGTTTGAAAGACAACTTTGACCAAGGGAAGGTTTGAATTTAAAGTAGGCTTAAATTGGAAGATCTAGGTCTCCTTCTTTCCTCTCTTTACAAATTAGCTCTGATAATCAAATGTGGCTGATTGTACACTACTTGCTAGGTTTTGTATTAGGCTTTTGGAATTCAAAGACAACTTCTATTTATTTATATTCATATGTATATTTATAATTTGTCTTATTGCAGCATTTCTCTTATTTAATGGCTTGAAATAAGAGAAATGAGAACTTCAGCCACCCAAGTACCAAAAACCACCAGAGGTTAGACTCGGCTATAGAAAATAACAATACAAGTATGTGCTATTACACAGAGGGGCAAACTGCTGTGGGAGCAGAGTGGGTGTGGTAACTATATCGACAACTTGTTGGTTTTTGGTTCCTTCTTTCATTGATTCCTTAAAATTTGTATAACTCTATTACGTGTCCTACGAGAGTCCTAGGTAACTAGACTAAGCAGAAAATGTGGATTAACTGCAGCATACAACCTATCTAGGGAAGGAGTCCTGATACATTTTCTAAATTCAGGGGCAATTTCCAGTCTGTCTGAATTCCCATAGGGCAAAAGCACAGATGATCTAGAATCAGCCTCTAAAGATTTAAAATTTATAGTGAATTGACTAGGCCTAGAATTCCTGGGTGTTTAAGTGATGAGTTTTCTCCTAAACTACAGCTATTAGCAGGGCAAGCATATTTACTTTTGAAACTTTTCAGTTACATCAGTGATATTTGTGTGTTTCCTTTAGAGAAACAAAGAGAAAGGGTGGGGGCAGATATATTCCTTTCTGGAATGTGTGCTGTCTGTACAGAGCATTGCTTTTCCTATTTTGGATTCATTATAAGTAGTTATGTGTGGCTGAGACCAGAAGACAAAGCTAAGTAGAAACATAAGTAATTAAATAATTGCTTTTCTAACTTTGTCCCTGGCAAATGAATGCATACACGTTTGGTTGAAGTTGACTGTGAGCAGCTTAACAGGGAGAGGTGAAGTCAAATTTTGCAGTCTTAGGCAATCATATTTTGTGTTATGCTAATAGATTTTTAAAATTACAATTAAGTACATTTCATGTTACAGCTTCTCCTACACCTTCTGTTACAAGTAAATTCATGTTCCGTCTCAGCAAATTTCGTCTTTTGTTTTCTTCCTGCAAGAGCATAAATAATAAAGAAAACAATAAGTCTTAAAATAGGAAATCCTGATTGTTCCTATTCTCTGTTCAGGGGTGTGCTGTGAAGGGACATATACAGTGGCCAGTGAATCCACACGTTCCTCACAGTAATACAGAGGTCAGATCTTTCTGACTGCTTGCTTTTCTTCCTAATACAAAGTGCTAATCACAAGCATTTTCTGGTTGAAGTGTTGGCAGATGTTACCAAAATGTCCCTATTTGTTATAAACTCGTTCTCGGCGCCTGCGCGCACATACACAAACAGCCGAAATGCTTCTCTTGTTTGGGAGGAAGCTGGAGGTGGCTGCGACTCAGTAACTATCAAAGTACAAGCTAAGAATTAGGCAGCATTTTTCGAATTCCAGAAGGAATCATTGCCGGGCTGCAGGGACCAGAGAACCAGCCAGGAGAGAGAGAATTGTATCTTGGGGGAGGGGAAAGGAATGGACAGCTTTTTATACCCTTCTTTTATAGGAAAAAAGAGCAGCCAGCAGAAACTAGATGAGGATCAACGTGGGGTGAGGGTGGAGGGGCTCGCAACTGCTGAGACAGTCAATAGGCAGATTGTTCATCACACATTGCCAGAAGATTAGCTGAGCAAATGCACAGACAATGCTGATTAGTGACTTGAAATGCATCAGTTCTTACTGGGGAGAACAAAGACAGTCCAGATCACTGCCCTACAGCCTAACTGCAATAATGGAACCCAGCTATGCCCAACATGTTTAGAGCTGAGAAATGTAGGCAACGCATCTATCTGTTTGTGTGCACTAGATTTCTCTCATCTCTGGAATGGCCTCAAGAGATACATAGCCTTTTCTACCAGGTTGGGGGGGGGGGGGCAGTAGTCTTATAATCACACCCCTGCATATTTCAACCCCTTCTGAGTTATGTGTTTCCTTTCATTTCTTCTGAAAAGGCAGATACTGAATTGTCACCACTTGGCCTGTTTTGTTTCATTCATTTATTTATTTATTTATTCATTTATTTATTTATTTTTGCAAAACTTGCAAATACAGGTGATCATACTGGGAAAAAATATTAAATTCCTCTCAAACAATATTGTACATTTACACAAATTTTTACCAACAGTTACAAACGTGTTTGAATATTGACTACTTTAGAATTATGAGGTAGAGGGACATACAGTTGTCTTTTACCTTTTGTACAAATAGTTTTAAAAGTCCTTTCTTATTATGAGGCCACAGGTCCTTAGCAATATTACTCTACCCCCCCCCCCCCCCCTTAGAATTCGTTTTTTGGGCCATACTAAATAGAGTATGATGTTGGGTTGGCAGTAATGCTAAGATGCTAGAAGTTTTTGTAAGAAAAGTCTTTATGCAGTGTGTTACTGTACCCATAAAATACAGCCTTCCCATCTAATTGCCATTGTCATTAAACCTAATAATAATAGCATCCCCCTTTACATTTCTTTACATATGTAGAAATAATCTTAGTATTATTTATAGATTTGTGTTATTCTTTATTAGAAGTCTTTTTTCTCCTCCTAGATAAAAGAGCTTTGCTTGAGTCGTAATTGCTCTTAACAGGATTCATCTCCAAGAAAAGCACCCTAAGGCTTATGTGTCTTTTTCAATCCTCATTGACATTTTGTACCCTATGGGGTTTGCAATTTCTCTTTCTCTTTTGCTATTTCTTTCTACATTTCAGTGCCCAGTCCACTCTTACTGCATTTATTCACTTAGTAATGCCTGATTAATTCTAGGGCCTCTTCTCTAAGTCAGAAAAAAAAAAAAAAAAAAAAAAAAAAAAAAAAAGTAAAAGCTTCAAAATATTTTGTAGGAATAAAATTTTCTTTTCTTTCTTTCTTTTTTTCTTTTCTTTTTTTTTTTTTTAACTTTTTGCTTAGCCATACCATTGTTATGACAGTTTGGAGAGAATTATTTTGATCACGTTTCAGACAATAGACCATTAGTCATAATACATAAAGAACTCCCACAAAACAAGTATTTTAGAAAAAAAACATACAAATATCCAAAGACAAATGCAGGCAAAGGCTGTAAGTAAATAATCTAAAAATGCAATGCAATCTCCGGTATCTGGGCTGCCTGAAAATGGGGTGTGGATCGTGGCATGGAGAGACCCTGTTAGAAATGCTTACAGCTTTGTGTGTGTCTTTCTGAATTTCTCTCTTAATAAATAAATAAACTTTTAAAGAATGCAATAACCAACAAACATGAGAAAAATGTGCAAATTACTATAAACTATATTAAATGGAGATTTAAGGAAAATCCTCATCAAATTGACAAGGATTAGGAAAGATGAATAATATCCAATGTTGGCAAAAATCGGAAGAAAAAGGTAACAGTGTACTTTCGTTAGTTCACTTGCCAGTGTCTATCAAAGTGCATTATAATACATGAAGAACTCCCACAAAGTTAGATTATACTGTTTCATTCATTAATGCCACTTCCAGAAATTTATTCTACAGAAAACCCAGATGTGAGCACCAACACCTTTTTTCTACTTTCAGGAATGTTTAAAGAGGAAAATCAAATTAATGTAACTAGTGTTACATTCACAATATAGCAGTTAATTAAAATGATGTATTAACAGGAATATCTGTGCACTACATTTAAACTCAGAATGAAAAAGATGAGTCCAGAAACCTATGAATAATGCTCTCACAGACAAAAGAGAAGAAAAACCCATACATGTAGGGTAAAACTGTAACAAATATCTGGAAGGTAACACTAAACTCTGGGAAGAGAAACAGGATTTCAAGGAAAGATACAGAAGAAAGTATTAAATTGTTTGAAACTTTTACAAGAATGTATTTTTGGCAACACAAACCAAGAAAAAGAATGTACTTTCAAGTATAGCAGGGGCTGGCAACACAAACCAAGAAAAAGAATGTACTTTCAAGTATAGCAGGGGCTAAGGAGAATGTTAGCTAGTAGTGGTTTACAAAAAATGGGCTCTAATAAAGGAACAAGAACATTGTGTCACTTGTGGATGGATGATCCTGGAAAGTTAGGTATGCTATAACATTTGTCTCGAAAATGCCTGGTTTCCCAATGAGATTTATAGATTAAGAATAAATTAAGCATCATGCAAATGATGTGTTCTGTATGATTTCACCCCTGAGAAATAAACATAGGGAGCTGCACCCAGCCTCCTTGAGTCATGAGGAAATCATAAAATGGACACACACATCTTGGACATTACCATCTACCCTAATTCATTGCCTGGATTATGAATCACATTCATCCACATCTGTTGCCACAACTCTCCATCTGAATTCAGATAACCCTTCTGTTTCACAGTTACTCAAAACTGAAAAGCATACTTCAAGTTTTCTTCAAGATGAACTACAATCTTTATTGTAGTATTTATGTATTAGCTAACTATTCATTATGTGCAAAACCATGCTACTGTTTTTATTAGGTTCCTACATTATTATTTTTTTTTTGAGAGAGAGATTTTGCTGTAGTTGCTATAGGGTGTGTTCACTGGCCAGAGAGACAGAGAGAACAAAGAGACAGAAAGTGAGAAATAGCCCCCTTGACACCTGCTCCCCTCCCCACCCCCACCCCCCATGGGAATGGCTACACTGCAATCCCTTCTCCTCCATTCTCCTCTCAAGATTTTGGGCACAAGCATACACAGGCCCAGCGTGAGTTTCAAGCTGCTGGATATACTATAGTCGGCGGTGTGGGAGTACAGTGTCTTAACCACTACACCACCTGCTGGCCCAACCCACATTATTTTTAATGTGTCATTGACACATTCTGAGTGTTGTGTCCTAAGACTATTTTCCCCATGAGGTCTGGTTTTTATTGCACGATATTACACAGGATGGCACATTTTAGGAATGTTGCATTACTATAGAAGTGGCTGTGCTCTATGGACGATATGTAGTGAGCGTTGGAGTCTGCTACTCTGCTTTGATGGGTGTCTAATCAGTGACATTTGTTAGCAGACAATTATCTCTAGATCTCTCATGTTTCTGCCTACCTTCTAAGAAAAGATACAGAGTATCTCCCAGACTGTTTTCAAGGATTTTTTTTCTGTAGCAAACAGACTTGTAAATTAGAGACAGTTTCTCCCTTTATAAAAGCTGATTTGCTTATAGCCTGGACAATAAAGTAGTTCTGTTCCAGAGCAATGAGCAGGTTTGCTTTCTGCCCAGTATAAAAGATTTTAGTTCCCTACACTCAGGATTTTGCTCCTGTAATGCAACTCACTGTGTACTCAGGAATCATTTGACCCTTTTTGCAACATCCCATGGGAATTGGGCTTGATGAACAAGTGCAAAAATGATAATTTTCTGGCTATGGCCATTATTTTGAGTAATAAACTTTCCTTTGGCTTTGACCCAGAGGTTTCGTGTCTCTTGTTAGCATTCGTAAAACTGGCAGACCAGTAGATTGATGTGTAACCAGGGTAGAATCTCAGATACTTCACATTTCTTGAACAGCATTCTGTGGGATGCATGGTATTACAGGTATCTTCCTAAAATCATTGGTCATAAGAGTTCAAGAACTTATTGCAAAGATAGCAATGATTAAATACTCTCTGTTTTCTTCTTTCAAGCACAATGTATCCAATAAAGAGTAGTAAAAGCTTATATTGAAATAAGCAACATCTTTAGTGGTGAAGTGAGGTGGGAAATATTTCTCGTTTTCATTTTACTTCATTGAATGGACAACTTTATGTTCACATTACGTACAATGAGAATGATTAGGCCAGCCCCATAGCCTAGTGTTTGAGGGTCCCACATGACCAACTGTGTTGTTCGAATCCCAGCCCTGATGGCTTGAAGAACGTGCCTGGCACATGTCCCTGCCTACTCCAAATCCCAATAGGATTGAGAAATGGAGAAGGATTTACAGAGTGGCCATGCTCCTTTGAAGGGGTGCTTTTTCTTTCTCCCTTTCCGTCTGTGTCTCTCTCTCTGGCCAGCGCACGGGCCTTCTGGCACACATACACACATACAAATAAAACTAGGTTAAATTGATATGATATGTAATTGATTATCTTTAAAATTATTGGAAATAACTTATCATTCATTAGATATAACTAATTCTAGTACAGTTTCATTGATCCAACAGTATCTGTTAGGTTTCTATCCTATTCGAAGCATTAGGACAACAATGAATATGTACTTTCTGTGCTTTCAAAGTGTGCACTCTAGTAGAGGAGATAAAACAAAAAGAAGCATAAACATTATGTAGGCCAGGAAGTGTTAACTACCATGTGATAGGGACAAACAAAGAATTAATTACAGGTGTTCTGAGAAGAAAGGGATGGAGGGAACTTCAAGGAGAAGTGGGATTTAATTAGAAAAAGAAGTTATCTAAAGAGTGAAAAAGTATGTGGACAGGCTGAAAAGTTAATAAGCAAATGGGAGAAAAGCCTGAAAAAGGGATAATGACCAGTCTCAGTCAAAAGGGCCATGAATGGTCAAGATGACTTATTTCACTGATCTAAGACAGACATTTTAAAATTAGGAGCATCTCTGTAATGCATTTAATAATCTATGGTATTTTACAGTCTCTGGTATTTTACAATTTTTCTAAGTCAGTTGATAGTGGAACTACATGAAGACTTTTTTTTGGGGGAGGACTACTTTCTGGTAAAAACAAGAAAAGTCCAAAAAAATGCATTTTAGGTTATTGTGAGTATATTCATGTGATTGTAGACTAGAAATGTAAAAGGTCACTTAGTAATGACCTTTAGAATTTTTGGGATGATCTTCTGGCAAACACACTTTATAAAAATAATAATATTAGCTAGTAATGACTACACTTTGCTAGCTACTTTTAATCCATTATCATATTTTAGTTTTTTACAAAATTCCTAGAACAGACTGGCTCTCCATGGATAAGAAAAGAGGCTATTTGGGACCAGCAGTTGGCGTAATGGTCATGTCGCTGTATCCCCATGTAGCTGACCATGGATCAAGTTCCAGACCCGGTGGTTTAAACTCACGCTGGGCATATCTGTGAGTGTGCCCAAGATCACAAGAAGAGAATGGAGGGGAAGGGATTGCGGTGTGGCCATCCCCCCGGGGGGTGATTTCTCGCTTTCTGTCTCTCTGTCTCTCTCTGTCTTTGTGGCGAGCTCGTGCACCCTATAGCAAAAACCTCTCCAAAAAGAAAAGAGAGAGAGAGAGGCTAAGAAAACTTTTCTGAGCAGTGCCAGTAAAGAGCTAGTAACCAACAACCTAGGTAGTTTGAAGATTCAAATTCAGTCCTTGCTTCCTTTTAGAACTCTTCAGTTAATTTTCTGGTTCCTTCTATTGCACATGGCTGGTGAGCCGCAGAAGGGTGAGCCCTCTGACTCTTTAAGGATAGTACCTTCTCTTAATGTGGAGAGGTGATAGGAAAAGCTTCCTGGAAAAAGTAACTCTGGAATCAGAGATTGATAATTTACTCTGTCCTTCATTAAGATAATAAATATTTGTTACTTTACCTATATATTTAATTAGTATGATTACATATTTATTTGAAATGTCGACAAAGTTGACACAGAAACATATGTTGAAGCTGCCATGCAATTAGTCTACTGAAAATTTAACTATCTCATCAAAATTTTCAGCAGCGTCTCCCATTTTAATGAATGTTATTAATTCTTTTAAAATCTACAACAAGTAGTTTTACAATGATTTTTTTATGTTATTCTTTTTTTTTTTTTAGAGAGTGATTTTTGCTAAAAGATTTTTGCTAAAAATTTTTTGCTAAAAAACTATATGTTTTCACTGGAGAGACAGAGAGACAGAGAGACAGAAATCCCATGGGGAGATGGCTATGCTGCAATCCCTTGTCCATTCTCCTCTTGGGATTCTGGGCATGCATACACATGTACCTTGTGTGAATTTTAAGCTGCTGGGTCCAAGAATCAACCCGCGCTTGATAACGTGGGAGTCCAGAGACATAACCATTACTCCACTCACTGGTCCCTTTGTGTTTTCATTTCAGATGTAAGAGAGTTGAGACCCAGAGAGGTTAAGTGGTTGGCATAAAGTCACATAGCAAGGCAATACAACACACAAGGTTCCTAGGGAGAGTGAAAGCAATTTTATTAAGGAAAGTGTACAAAGCAGACTACTCCTTGAATGAAGTGACCCTGTGGGAGGAGATAGATGATGTTTTGTTCTGTCCTCTGAGAGGAAGAAGAAAATGGTTGTCCTGAAGGAAAGATAGAAGAGTTACCTATGGACAGGGCAGCCCTGATCATTGTTGAACTTTGACTGGAGCTCTCAGAAAGATCTTATTGTTGCTGCAAACCAAAACCATTCCACCTCTCAAATTTGTTTTTCCACTCCCTCCAGTGTTTATGGTACATTATACACTTTCTTTCCCATCATCACGTTTTGTTATGTGTCAGTCAACAATCAGATTATTCTAAACTGATTTTATAAGAAAGTTGCATTTTCAGGGGCCAGCAGGTGATGTGGTGGTTAAAGGCCCTGGACTCCCCATGTCTAACTGCAGTTCGAGTCCTGGACCTGGTGGCTTGCTCTCTCTGTCTCTGTCTCTCTCTGGTCAAAATTGAAAAATAACGATAATAAATAGATAATTCTTTTAAAAAGTCGTGTTTTCAATTTAGAACATTTCTAACCTGAATGTAGTCTTTGCTAAAAATATATTAATGTACATATGAAGTGCAATGATTTATTTTAGGTGTATCAAAAGAAATGGGCTTATCAGAAGATAATGGGTTAAGCCCAGATTGGAATATGTGTCAAAATGTAGGATTAAAATGTTTTCAGAAGGGCCAAAACAGGACAATGTGCCGGAGAGCGTCAGCTTGGTAACATTTAGAATTTTATTTATTAAAATACTCTTTTGAGGTTAGAACTCTCTCTCTCTCTCTCTCTCTCTCTCTCTCTCTCTCTCTCTCTCTTTTTAAAAGAATTATTTAACTTCATTTATTTATTTATTTTAATTTGACCAGAGTGAGAGAGAGAGAGAGAAAGGGAAAGTAAGAAAGCCAGCCACCAGGTCCCGGACGGGAATTGCAGTCGGCCATGTGGGAGTCCAGCGCCCGTAGCCACCATGCCACCTGCCAGTGCAGGACTCTCTTTGCTTTGTTTAACTCTTCACTGTTGCCTTCCTAGCCAAGTTCCTTATTTGTATATTCAAATAATAAAACTGGACATTTGAACTCACAGGAAAAATTAGATTGTTGGAGTTGTTTCCACATTCTTTCTCTGAATTTTACTTAATTTATTGTGTTGAATTGTGAATTATATGAAAAGGATCTGTTTGAGTTGTTATGGACGTTTAATGATTCACCCTGTGCTTGAACCATGTGTAATTTTCTTAATCTGCAAATTATGTGCTGGGTTAGGATATTCACTTAGGAATTATTTAATGTGAATAAATTAAGCCAATTTCATATTCTAGGGGGAATACAATGCTGAATTACTTGAGTAATCATCATCATTTTTAGAACTACTCATGATAGAACCTCTGATACATGAGGGGACATACCTGGCACATGTGAATGGCATATTTGGCTGATTCACAATATGGGTCCATAAAGCCTCCATTGGAATTGATAATAGATCTCTTTGATATTGACATTCCAAGAAAAGTGTTGTAACATAATTAGATAAATTAAGCACATCCTTTCTTACAGGAACTAAACATTTTTGACACATTCTAGTAAAGACAGGTTCTTCTTCAGGAGTTGGGTTATCTGTGTTAGTTGTATATGTATTTTAGACTTAATAGAGAAGATTCATTATATCCATTATCATCTTCTCAGTTTTGGCACCTGATATAATTAGGAAATTAGGTGGCCGGCAGGTGGCGCGGTGGTTAAAGTGCTGGAGTCCCACATTGCTGACCAGGTTGGAGTCCAGGACCTGGCAGCTTGCTTTCTCACTTTCCTTCTCTCTCACTTTCTTTCTCTCTCTCTCTCTCTGTCCCTCTCTGGTCAAATTTTAAAAAGTAAATACATAAAGCTAAATAAAAAAAATCTTTTAAAAATAATTAGGAAATTAAAATATAAATATCACATACATATTTGAATATATATATGTGGGAGATAATATATATGATTTATATGATTAATACCATATGATAATATTATTTCAAACTAAAACTCTCAATTTTGGGGGCGGGAATCTAATTTTTGATTCCTTTGTGGAGCACTGACACATCAAAGATGACTAAAAGCAGTTCAATTTGTATAGAGACCCAGTGGGTCCTCACATAGATTTCATGGCTTATGTGGTGAAAGATGTTCTGAGCAAAAGGTAACGATGGCTGTTCCTTCAACCTCTGAGCAGTTTCCTGTAGAGGCAGGGAAGTTACCATAGGGTGGATGATCATTTTCTTACTTGTCCCCTGTCAGCTCCCAACCCCACAAATGACCACTGGATTAACCCATTGAATAATTAGTACTTAATTATTATACTTACAACAATACAGTGTCACTTGACAGAATCTTAGTAAAGGTGAAGATCTTGAAACACTTCCTGATGAGCATGTAGTGAGCTGTAATAAGCAATTGAGCATTATTGGATTATAGTTTTCCCTTTTAGGAGCAGAAGTTATATTTGCTTGTTCTCAACACGGGGGCAGGAATCATCATACCCAGTGATTCAAGTAGTGTTTAACTTAGGAGTGGAGATGTTTCACTTCTCAGTCTCCATATGGTCATTCTGCTGTCTAAACTGAAAACATCTGGGGTCATGATCAATCCAGAGCTACACCACTGCTTTATGTATAGAGTTTCTCATGGCACTTATTCCAACCTCCATATATGTCAAGTTTTTTTCTTGTTCATTTTTGTGGGAATATTATTCATTGGATCATCTGCCAAGATTGCTCTATTTAAGAGTTCAGAGACCACACATTTGAGAATGGCAATACAGATAAAAACTAAAAGAATTATGATCAATACCCATAGTATATTTCTTAGCCAGGAGCTAAGAGTTCCCAAATTAAAACTAAAGAAAAGATCCCATTTCTAACACAAAATAATCAGTAGAATCAGATAAGGAATTTTAGACAAATTCCCTTATTTTAGGATTTCTTCATTCCTACTTATTAGTAATATACCTGAGAGATTGTAGGGATGAAATATTTCATGCTTTGCTTAAAACAACAGATGTTCTAGGTGCTCAGTGTATAAAGTGTTCTATTCTGGACTACCAATCTATAATTTTCATATACCATGTTGCCTTTGTGGTAGGCAGGATAATTTCTCTCAAAGATGCTCACCTCCTTATTCCTGGAATCTATGAGTATACTATGTTACACAGCAAGGAGGAATTATGGTTGCAAATGGAATTTAAGTGACTAATAAGCTGACTTTGAGATTGTTTTAAGTGATCTGATTGGGTACAGTGTTCTCACAAAGGAGGTGGAAGAGTTGGAGATATAGAAGGAGATCATTGACTTTGGGGATGGAAAGAAACTATAAAACACTGACTGCAGACAGCCTTTAGAACTAGAAAAGTTAAGGAAATGGATTTTTCTCCAAAGTTTCCAGAAGGATTATAGCCCTGCTGACACAGTAATTTTAGCCCAATGTATGTATTTCAGATTCTGATGATGAGAACTGTAAGATATTTGTGTTCTAAGTAATTTGTAAAATCAGCAATAGGAAACTCACATAGCCTAAGTAACATAGTCTCATTCACATGTTAGTCCCTAAATTATGGACTGTACAATTTTCCTCACCTTTAATTGTCTTTTGAAAATCATGACTTAGAAAGAATTTGTGGCAGAAAGACATTTTCACATTTCCCTTTAGTAACCGAAGTTTTTTAAAACTCATTTTAAGGCCCGAATCTTGTTTGGTTTAATTTATCTCAAGATTTCTTTTTTTTTTTTTTTTTTTTTTTTTTTTTCCCCTGGAGCTGGGTAGTTGACAACATAAGGAGATCCTTGGTTATATCAGAGACTCTACTGAAGGGTGGTATTATTTACTATGATAATGGCTATTTGTCTCAATTCACAGGAAAGCAAGAAACTTTTATGCTACAACTCCAATAAGAGAAGACTACACAATGATGTGTTTTCAGTGAAAAACATCCTTATGTGACTTTTAAATAGCATTTTAATATTTTGATGCCAGTCATCACACTCATTAAGTGTGATCTTAGACCAGGTGAGAAAATTTGTAGTTAGAAAACATCAGAAAGCGCTTACAGGACAACCTAAGTGGTATGCCTTTTTTGGTAAGGCCTTAGAAATGTGCACCATTTGTTCCCTAGTTCATTAGAGAGCCTAGCACCTATGAGAGTTTTACAAGATTTGATTCTATGGAACTTCTGCTTCTTAGGTTTGACATAATTTGAATTTGGATTTGTTTTTTTGTCTTCCTGGTTTATGGTATTGTTCTTACTGAAAGGTTGTTTACTGTGCTACTCCAACTGCTAAGTAAACCAATGACTTTATTGCAAGTGCCTGTTAAAGGAAGCTGGGTAGCGCCTAGGAAAGTGAGCGCAAACTGAACAGTCATTTCGATTGCAATTTTCTCAAGCATCAGTAAATGGTAGCCAGGCATTCAATTTATACTGAATGATTAAAATACTTAAGACAATATTAAGAAAAGGAACATTACAAGTATTAATGTTAAGAGATAACAAGTGTATAGGGCCAGCAGTGGCATGGTGGTTGGGATGCTGGATTCCTACATGGCTGATCATGGTTCAAGGCCCAGACTTGGTGGCTTACTTTCTCACTTTCCCTCTTTCATTCTCTCTCTGGTGAGTACATGTGCCCTATAGTAAATTAAAAAATAATAATAAACAAATAAATCTTAAAAAAAAAAATAAAAAGAGAGAGAGATGGGGCCAGCAGGTGGTGTGGTGGTTAAGGGCCCTGGACTTCCACATGACCAACCACAGTTTGAGTCCTGGACCTGGTGGCTTGCTTTCTCACTTTCTGTCTCTCTTGCTCTCGCCCACTCTGTCCCTCTTTGGTCAAATTAAAATAAATAAATAAAATTAAATAGAACAATTCTTTACAAAAGAGAGAGAGAGAGATAACAAGTGTCTGTTAAACATCCAGAATGTTACGGCCAGTCCCATAGTGCAGTGGTTAAGTGCTGTGAATAGAAAGCCAGTTCCCATATGACCAACTGTGGTTCAAATTCTGGCCCTGGTGAGTTGAGAAACATACCAGGTGTGTGCATGAACAAGCTCACAATCCTGAAGGTATGAACGAATTAAGGGGAAAACATTGCAGAGTGATCAAGCCCCATAGTGGACTGTTCTCTTTCTCTTCCTCTTCTTTCTCCTTTTCTCTCACTGACAACTGCATGTTCCCCCTGACAATAAAGGGGAAAAAAAAAAATTCAGAACCTTTTAACACTAAGAGGAAAGAAAATGACTGAGAAAATAAAAAAATAAATAACTAAAGCATGTAGTTGAGAGTGTGAAAATCCATGGCTCTTGTTTAGGTCTTCCATAGAATTATGGTCAGCCATACAGGAGTCTAGCGCCCTTAACCACCATGCAACCTGTGAGCCCCATAGACTCTGCTTATAGTCATCTTTATCCAAACATTTTTAGTAGAAGCTTCTCTTTCCAAATGTCTGTTGCCTTTGGAGGATCCCTAAGAATATTTCTGGTTGGAATATGATTGAAAGATGATTGTATTTTTAATTAAGAAATATGGACCTGTGGTCAGCTGGTGGCGATGTGAAAGTTGGCCTTCATATGGCCAACTGCATGGTTCAAGTCCTGGATAAGGCAGCTTGAAAAATATGTCAGACACTTGTCCATGCATACCCCAAATTCTGAGAGGACAATAGAAGGGAAGGGATTGCAGGGTGGCCATCTTCCCTGAGGGGTGACTTCTCACTTTCTTTTTCTCTCTCTCTTTCTGGCAAGTGCATGTGTCCTATAGCAAACTAAAATAAAAAAAAGAAGAAAGGAAAGAAAGAAAGAAATGCTTATATATGTGAATCTAAGGACTACACCTTTAAAGTTTACTGTTCTGTTAGTTGTTAGTACCTGACATGCCCCTGTTGGATAAACAAAAGTTTCTTGTAATGGAAATTTCCCATTTATACTATTTTGTATTTACTTATTTAATGAATTATTTAAAACCTTTGAATAATCAAAATATCTGTTTATGTAGGTAATACGATAGGTATATTGTATATTTAGATATCTATAAGTATATATTTTGTATTTTTAAAATTATATGCATGATCAAAATATATTTTATGTATATATTTAAACATATAGACGTCTATGCAAAGAGAATATGATGTTGAAGCTTTTAAACTTATCCTTTCAATGTAATAATCACCTGGAAATAAATGATATGTATTTATTATTTTGACATTAACATTTCAATAAATTCTCTTAAAATATAAACATTATTATTATCTTGAATACATATTCCTATTTCTCTGTAATCCTTTAAATTACTTTTCTTTCTTTTTTTTTTTTTTGTAATTTTGCTGAAGGGCACATGTGCTCACTAGAAATACAGAGAGGGAGAGAGAGGGAAAGTAAAAAGCACCTTTCCAGGGGTGTAATCCCTTCTCCTTCACTCTCCTCTTGGGATTTTGGGAATGCACACACATGCACATAATATGTTTTTCAAGTTGACAGGTCCAGGACTTGAACCATGCAGTTGGTCATGTGGGATCCAGTGCCTTAACCACCACTCCAACAACTGGCCCTAAATTACAATTTTTAATCAAAAGAACAGACTTTAGCTTTGTGGACAATACAAAAAACTAGAAGGTAGTACATCAAGAATTATCTAGCTGTTTTTTTTTCCCCATAAGCATTATTTATTTTTATTTATTTTTTAGAAAAAGATTTTTGCTATAGGGCACATGCACTCACCAGAAAGACAGAGACAGAGAGACAGTAAGTGAGAAATCACCCCCGAGGGAGGATGCTATGCCACGGTCCATTCTCCATTCTCCTCTTAGGATTCTGGCACACATGCACAAGCACCTGGTGTGACTTTTAAGCTGCTAGGTCCAGGATTTGAACTGTAGTTGAGTACATGGGAATACAGTGCAGTGACATAACCATTACACCATCTATACCCAGAGCATATATTTTAACATAAGTGAAGATTACAAGTCATGTCCATAATATCTTTAAAAGGGACTTGCATATCCTATTTAACTCGTACCCATTTCAAATATAAAAATAAGAAAAAAAGAGTTAAGATAATCTTTAGTGACAAATGTTTTTACTATTTTTTTCTTATTTAGAACTGATCTATTCAAAAATAAGTTGCTAATTCAATTTAGTATTAAGCTAACATCTTTTTTTTAGAGGTTTTTGCTATAGGGTCCATACACTTGTCAGAGAGAGAGAAAGAGGGAGAGAGAAAGGGAAAGTGAGAAATCATCCCTCAAGGGACATGGACATTCCTTCTCCTCCATTGTCCTCTTAGGATTTTGGGCATGCATGCACACATGCCCAGTGTGAGTTTTAAGCTGCCAGGTCCAGGGCTTGAACCACAGTTGACTATGTGGGAGTCCAGCAATGTAATCATTATGCCATCTGCTGGTCCCTTGGCCAACATCTTAAAGTTGACTATAAATCTGGAAATTATGAGCCAATACATTACATTCTTATGAACATAGCATTTTAAGGATATACAATATTAACAAGGTATCTCTCAATTATTCAATTTCATTTAGTCAAACATTTTAATATGTATTTGTAATCTAAATTATTTATAGAAATAATGATAATTTAATGGACATATAGAACTAATGTAAAAATTTTTAAAAGCTTAAACATGATAAATTAAACCCAACTCATATCTTAATTAAAATATTGTGCTCACATTAGTTTTTCTAATAACATTAGGAAGATGACTGAAATACTCATAGTCATACTCATAGTCATCTATTTATATGACATGAACTTTAAAAATATAAATTAACTTCTGTACTTATGTATCAGAAAAATCTATTATGATTGGTAAATTTATGCCAAAATCATTAAATGCCTAGCTTTTCTTTTTATCTAACAAAAAGGCTATTATCCAAAGTCATATGTAAACTATATCTTCTAATTTACAGTTTTGGCAAGGTAAAAACAGATAATATTAGACCAGTTTTTTGTTTGTTTGTTTGTTTTTTTGCTTTGGGAAATTTTTTATTGTGTATCTGGGCTAGATGGTTCTAGAGAATGTATATAATGACAAAACAATTATTTTTTGATTAGTTAATCTCTAAAGTTACTCACGAGACAAAAAACAGAATAGGGAGAAAATATTATCACTGCAGATGGCAAGTTATCTTGTTTTCTGCAAGGAGATGAGAAGGCTTAGTTTCAGGAAAACCCATCCTCACACACATGTGTATGTAAACACACTGAAGAGAGAGTGACTGAAAATCATTATTGCTGATTTTAACACTAACTCAGGGGGCCAGCAGGTGCCATGGTGGTTAAGGGCACTGGACTCCCACATGGCTGACTGCAGTTTGAGTCCCGGACCTGGCAGTTCGCTTTCTCTCTTTCTCTCTCTCACACTCTGTCCCTCTCTGGTCAAATAAAAAACAAACAAACAAACAAACAAACAAAAAACAATAATAAATATATAAAGTAAAACAAAATAAAATAATTCTTTTAAAAAATCGTGACTCAGATGGTTTAGTTCTATCAAGCTGTACAGTTTCTAATTGTATATTCATCTTCGAACACACTCATGAAATGGGGAGAGTTTACTATGTCCAAAAAAGAGCTCTCTCTTAGAGACAAAAGAATTAGCCATTCTCTGTATAGTATAGTATCTCTTTTTGTTTTAATGTCTCTTTCAAATAAACATTCTTGTTCATGCCAAAAATTTCCCAAAGTTGCCCCTGACATTTTAGAATATCCTGGGCGGAATTATTTTGGAGGGGTGGATATGTACGTGAGCTCATACATAAAAGGAACTCCCTTATAAATGGTGCAAAGTCAGTGAGAGGTGGTTGGTTGTTCACCCTGTGTCTCTAGAACTCGGCCAAGGATGAGCTGTAAACAACAGGGATCCAGTGAACTCCTCAGGTTAGCACAGAGAAGACTGAACAAAAGATGTCTCAGAGAAGTCCTTAAATATTTATGATAGGGACCAGCAGATGGCATGGCAGTTATGTTGCTGGGCTCCCACATGGCCAACTGTAGTTTGAGTCCAAGACCTGATGGCTTCAAAATTATGCCTGGCACATGTGCATGCATGCCCAAGATCCTGGGAAGAGAATGGAGGAGGAGAAGGGATTGCGGTGTGGCCATCCCCTCTAGGGGGTGATTTCTCACTTTCCCTCTCACTGTCTGTGTCTCTCACTCTCTCTCCCCAGTGAGCCCAACTGCCCTAAGGCAAAAACCTCTAAAAATAAAGTTTATTATAAGTGAACTTAATTAAGGTATAATTTATGACAATAAACTGCATTTACCAAGAGCATATAAATATATAAGGATTTGGAAAATTGACACGATGCAAGTCACATACAAAGGATGCTAATCTGATATGATCTAAGCTTTTCAGTCCTTAGGGATGAATTGGCTTGACCCATGCACTTCCCTCCCTATAGACTTTCTCTTACTGACTCACAACAGAAGCACAGAGAGACAAACTGAAGTGTTGTTAGGAAAAATAGCTGTTTTCTACCTAATAGTCAAAGAATTCCTGAAAGGCTTCTTTAACCATCACTGGAAAAGTAAACTTAGTCCTTATGAGTTGATAACACAAAATTGAAGTTCAGACCCAATGCAGGTCATACTCATTCCTGGAGTCAGAGAGATACCCCTGCCCCCACCAGAACCCCAACTTCAAGGATCAAGGAGCCTCAGGGAAATGTAATTCTCCAGTTCTTGTACAGAGCAGTAAGTGGTTCTTACTTGGATCTCAGCGTGACCTAAATGTTTGTCAACGGTTGACTTTTAAAAGTCAACCAGAAATACCTGTTGATCAAGAATTAGGTTTATTATGTAAGAGAGAATACTACCATGACAAATCTTAGTAATGTTTCAGCAGGTAGATGTCAAGGTAGGATAGTACGTGGATTTTAAGGGCCTCGACCAAGAAATTTTTAAATTAGATTGCAAGGTACAATGCTGGTTGGGATTGCAAAGAGTTTATTCCACAATAAGTTTGGATCGGTGGGCTCAGAGATGGCAGTCTTGAAGCTTTTCCAGATGAACATGCTATTAGTTTTGATAAGTAATCTGTTTAGTTGGTTCACAGTCTTATCTTCAAGAAACTAGTTCTAACTAGCAGCTCAGTTAAATTTGCTTTGCTCTCAGGATTGTTTCACACAGGGACACCGAATTGTATTGGGTTTCAGTTTTTATTCCCCTTTCCTCTCCTTCTCCTTACCCTCCCACCCACAAGAAGCTTGTTGTTTCAGATTTCCAGATAGAAGTGCTAGATTAGCCCATTAAAAGTGTTATGAAACTAGGATGTTGTAAGGACTTAGACTTCAAAGCCACCCTTTTGGGAGGCCAATAATAAGCTTTATCCAAAGGATTTCCAATTGAAATAGCCTCTGTTTTACTGTTTACTGATTAATGTACGTATTATTATTATGAACTGATTTCCATTTAGTGATGATTTTACACACATTTGTGTTTTATGAACATATTAACTACATTGCCAAATAGCACGTCACCTTGAATTAACCCTGTAGGCATCTTCCTACTAGCCAGTGCATAGACTTGGATCCATTATTGTAGCTTAAGTCAGGAAAGCATAAAGGAATTGAGATGCTGTTCATTATGGTGTTTAGAGTGGCTTCATTAAAGTCCCATGAACATCATCATGAAGCCATATTATTGGAATATTAACAGGGCAGAAAGGTAAACCAGGAAAGGAAACAAACCCCTCACAATGCATGAGAATATCTGGAATCTCCTCGATGCAGCATCTAGAACCTCAGCTTGGTTGAGGTCTTGAGGAAATAAAATAACTTTCTATGATGGTGGCTTTTAAAAAACTTTTTTGAAATTGAAATTTGAGCCAGTCTGAAGTCATACCAAGAAAAGTGAAAAACATGGTCTGATAGTAAAGCAATTTCTTGTGTTGTCTCAGTACTAGTGACAACTATTATTGTCACCCTGTTGCTTCAATTATACCAGGTAGGTGGAAGCCAGAGAGACAAAGGTCACAGACACAGAGGGGACAAAAAATAGGACTATTATAACTAAGAGCATATCAAGCACATTTGTGATCACAGTCCATTAAGAATAGACTTATCTGGGAGCCAGCAGGTAGCATAGTGGTTAAGGCACTGGATCCCACATGGCAGTTCAAATCCCGGACGCAGCAGCTTGAAACTCATGTTGGGTTGCGTGCCCAAAGTCCAGAGAGGAAAATGTAGGAGAAGGGATGGTGGTGTGGCCATCCCCCCTGGGGGGGAGGTGTTGATTTCTAACTTTCACTCTGGCAAGCACACATGCCCTATAGCAAAATTTTTTCTTAAAAAAAAAAAAAAAAGAAAAGAAAAGAATAGACTTATCTGACCCAAAACAAGCACCATGACATAACCTGACATAATTCATGCAGTATTTAATCTGGGTGTAAACCAAAACTTATTTTTAAAATACCATTTTTATAGATTCATTTCTTTTCAAATTATTATTTTTTTTCAGGGCCACCTCTTGGTCTGGCAGTTAAGCAGATGGATCTTAAATAGCCACCTGTATGGTTCTAGTCCTAGACCCAGTGACCTGAAAAACATGCTGGGTGTGTATGAATGCATGCCCAAGATCCCA
Source organism: Tupaia tana (assembly GCA_026018925.1). NCBI lineage: Eukaryota > Metazoa > Chordata > Mammalia > Scandentia > Tupaiidae > Tupaia > Tupaia tana. The sequence continues at coordinate 82,054,355 of JAKSZU010000002.1, forward strand.
AAAGGAGAGAGATGGAGGAGAGAGGATTGTGGCATGACCATTCCCTATAGGGTGATGCTTTCTCAATTCCTTTTTCTCTCTGGTGAGTACATGTACCTCTGGCAAATTATTTTTAAAAAGCCTTAAAATGTTAATTTTGGCATTAAACCTTTAAAAGAAATAGTCTTGGGGCCAGCAGGTGGCATGGTAGTTAGGGATGTTGGCCAGCTTTGGTGAGTCCCAGACCTGGCACCTTGCTTTTTCTTTCTTTTCTTTTTATTTTTGAGAGGTTTTTGCTATAGGGCGTGTGCTCGCCAGATAGAGAGAGACATAGAGACAGAAAGCGAGAAATCACCCCCTAGGGGGGATGGTCACGCCGCAATCCCTTCTCCTCCATTCTCCTCTCGGGATCTTGGGCACGCACACACACGCGCCCGGCATGAGTTTTAAGCCACCGGGTCCGGGACTCAAACAGCGGTCGACTACGTGGGAGTCCAGCGACATAGCCATTACGCTAACTGCTGTTTCCTGCAGCTCTCTCTCTCTCTCTCTCTCTCTCTCTCTCTCTCTCTCTGGCGCACGCGCGTGCGTGTGCACATCTGCTTTTGCTCTGTTCCTCTTTGGTCAAATTAAAATAAATAAGTAAATACATAAATTTATAAAAAGATAGTCTCCATTTATAACATCACAAAGGTGATGGCATTACACACTTCTATTTGTTGTTTTTCCTGTGTTTCATTGTTTTCTAGTAGAAATCATCAGCCCTAGAAATTGCAGGAACTGTGATAGGCACTAGGAACTTCATCCATTTCAGTAAAGTCGTACTTGTGCAAATGTTCATGACTAATCGATTCTGGCCTATTATACTTGATGGAAAAAGCAACGTGGCCGTCCCGGTGATTTCCTTCTCTGGGAGTGGGAGAACATCTGCTAATGATGACAACTCTTGGATATCTCTCTCAAGATTAAGGCACAGAATCTTTAATGATCAACTATTGAAATCCTTTTGGACTTTATTTTTTATGGGAGAATTTAATGGCAGGTCCACAGAGTTTGTTGGGGGGAGAATAACATTTCAGTATTGTTCTTGAACCTGTTAGCTTATTCCCTTGGGCTTCAGTGAATTCTAGGAAAAAAAAAATACTAGCTCGCAGTCATCCAGCTCTGGGTCTGTAAAGTTGTCAGATCTTATAAGCTCAGCATAGTGTTTGGGTCTGGCCGGGCCTTGAATATTAGAAGTCAAAGGAAAAAAAAAAAGTTCACGAGACACACATCTGTTGTGCAGCAGATGGCAGTTGTTATTCCATCTTCGGTGGGACTTTTTTCTGTAATTCTTTTACGTTTTTTTCTACGGCTGTACTCATAGGATTTAAGGGCGAAAAGCAAATATTTTTTGGGGAAAAAAAAATGAAGTGAATGTAACATTCAAATCAAGGTTTTAATTGTTCCAAAACTCAGGATTTGCAGAGTTAAGTTTCCCACAGCAGTCCTCCAACTGTGCAGGGTGTATTACAATAGGGGCCCTCATTACATAATCACCAAACCCGGGGTAATGTTACATCGTGTTCAGCAGATAAAGGGCACAAAATAATGGAAAGGAACTGCACTTTTTCTCTCATCTTAGATGTACAGAGCATATTATGTTACTGCATAAATATTACATGATCATGTAACAAAATATAATAACGGAATACACAGATGCAAAGCAAGGGTGCAAGGGTTGAGATTGCACTGGGAACACTTAAATTGATTTTCTTATTCTTCGCTAATTCAAATTCAAACTTAATTTAGCATTTGTGTCATTTTATGAGAATATAATATGTCATGGGAGACCCGACAGCTTTTAATGGGTTTATAAAATGATACTTAGAGTCATCTTCTGTGACGATCATATAGACATACACCACTGTAGTTGGCTTCTATGTCTCAAACTTCTGTTTCTGACTGTGTCATAAGCATTTGGTTGTTGACCTCAAGGATAATCTCTGTACAAAGGTTTCTTCCACCTTGGGAGTACAACACATTTGTTCTTTATATTTAGGACACAGATGTTGCTTGCTGGGTTTGGTGGTAGGCTTCCATCTATGTTTGTTGCTTGCTTAATATCTGTATGCAAACTTGTCAGCCTGTTCCTTTAGACACTCTCCGCCAGTTGGTTCAAAACACATTTACATAGCACCTACAACATCAAGAGTTTTGTTCTGGATTCTGATATGACAGAAAGAAATTCTCGTGGTCTTGCCTCGTAAGAAATTAAGACTTTCATTTACTGATGGCAGTGTTTTAATTGTATTCACTTTGAGTCAGGGTGCCTTGTGTGCCCCAAACATAGCTTTGACAGTGCTGGCATACGACAGCGTTACGTTTTTTCTTACATTTTACAAAAGCTCTATTTTATGCCAACATCGCCTGCTATTCCTACTGCTGCTATGTGATCTTTCTAGAAATAATCATGTTGATGGTGTTTCGTGTAAGGTTCCTCTCAATTTTGTTACTGGTATGCCAATTATATCCAGAATTTGCAAGCTAAGCAGCCTTACAGACTCACAGAATATCAGAACTAGAAGCAAAGTTAAATGTTTATTTTAATTCCTAGTAAAGATGAGGAAACAGAGTCTCAGCGATATTAGGAAGGTGCCCAAGATCACAGTGGTGTTAGTAAGAAACTCTGGAATCAGCCTAATCCTCTCTGTTTCATCTTCCCTGTAAATAAGCACTGAGAATTTTGGTAGATCACATAATAAATTTGCTTTCAATGACATTTAGTTCTTAGGAAGATAACCAGGTTTTGAGTAAGATATAAAACAAAGGGCTTAAGTAGGCATCTCTCTATGAAAATGTATACACAAACACCTTGTAGAAAAACCACCTGCACAAGGACCAAAGAATATTTCTAAACAATTTTATCACAGCATCAGGTGACGACTCCATTTATGTTAATTTTTAAAGAATTATTTTATTCATTGTCATTATTTTACTTTTTATTTTATTTTATTTTATTTTATTTTATTTTATTTTATTTTATTTTATTGAAGTTGACTAGAGAGAAGCAGAGAGAGAAAAGGAAGGTGAAAAAGCAAGCTTCTAGATCTGGGACTCAAACTACAGTCGGTCGTGTGGGAGTCCAGCCACCTTAATTTAACACGACATTACCTGCTCGCCCTGGTGACTTCATTTATGATCTAGCACTGTAACCTGACCTTTTAAAATTGTATTTATTTATTTAAAAAAAATCCCTCGTGTAATTTTATTACTTCATTTAATATTATCGGGTCTTTAATGGAATTGTAGCTTATTAGAAGTAATTAATATTCTTTTATGTTATATCCCATTAGATTAAATTTGTAATTCAGTTATCAAATATCATACACTTAGTAACAGCTTTTTTTCTAATTTATTCAGTACCTTAGGAATAAGTACTTTATTACAAAAAATCTAAATGTACAAATTTGAAATACTCAAATCACTTTAAAATAAAGGAAATCATAAATGTTGTGAGGAAGTACTTCATTGAAGTTCCCTGCTCACTCCCTGCTATGGGTTTTTGCTTAAATATTGCATTTTCCTTGGTTGTGACAATCCCTTATGTCTCCAGCAAGGAAATAATAAAATAAAGTAACTGGAGGTAAAGAAAAACACTAACTGAACCAAAATTTACCGCATTGTTTCCTTAATGGAATCAATTACTCCTCTGAGAAAAAGTGTTACTATTTATAATATGAAACGAATGTGTGGTAATATAAAAAGTAGATAGTAATAAAGTAGTATTATACTGAAGAAAAGCTTTGCAAAGATCTGAGTTCATGCATTGTTGTGGAGAACTGAATTACTGTATGCCAAATAGTGAAAAAAACCACAATATGGTCTTCAAATACTCTGATTTTGATTTTCTACTCATTATTGAATATTTCTGCTATTCACATTGTTTATACTCTGTCACCTAAAACCAACATAAATCTCCAAACCTGCTGAAAAAGTTTTGGTCAACAGTCTCCTTTAACAAGAACAACAAAACTTTGGATTGGTCCAAATAATCAGATTTTTTTTTTTTTAAAATCAAAGAAACCTCATTTCTATTACTTCACATTTTGCCACATGAGGTATAATGAAACATGGCATAAATACTGACAGATTTACCTGTAAAGTGTAGTTGTTAACACATTTACGCATTGATTTTTTTTTTTTGTTGGTCCCAACCATAGTTTATTTTTATAGCAGTAGTTACTATGTCTCAAATTTGGGTTCAAACTCTTACCAAACTTGGCTGTTTTGCCTTAAGTTAAAAAGCAATCTTTCCTTAAATTTGTTTAAGTCTGTTGTGTATTATTGTGAATGTCTTCGAAATAACTATCTATACGGAATTTCCAAATAATGTAGTCACAGAGATCTGTTACCTTTCATATATTTCCCTGATAAATCCGCAAGGAGACAAAAATAGGCTTGTTTATTCAACTAACTCGAGATTTTAATTTAGAAGTCTATAAACAACACCTTCTATGAATTAATCTATCATTTTAAAAATGTTTCCATAGGATGTGTCTAGAGTAGTGTTGTAATAGTTATATTAATATCTAGGGAAACTTTTCTTGGTTTCATATTTCCACCTAAACATTGTTCTCCTCATCTAAAGTATTTAAGTAATACCTAAAACCTTGAATTTGACATTCTATTAGAATTGGGTTCTTTATAAAAATGATGTATATGGTAATATCCTTGATTTAATCATCACATATCATATGCCTGCTTTGTAAAACCGTATTGAACATTGTAAAGATGCACAGCAACTAAGTGTAAATAAGAAATATAAAATATAAAAAAGGAATTCTTTGAATTTTTTTTCATATTGATACTGTTTACACACTGAGTTTTATTACTCTTCAAAGTCATTGCCCAGTGAGAAAAGCATTTCCAAACTCTACTATTGCATTCTAAACATGCCTCCTCTTCCTCTGCTTCATTTCATGGAAAGAAAAAGGTAAGACAAAGTGTGATTGCAGGAAGCATAACTCAACTCCCAATCAGAAGGCTTAACATGAAACATTGGACAGAGAGAAAAATAATATTTCAAAAACAATGTAGTTACAAAGAAATGCTCTGCAGAGTGGCAGTGTGAGTGACCTAAAACTCTCAGGAAGTTTTTTCCCAAGTATCTGTTTCTTTTGGTGAAATTATTCAGCTTATTCGTCTTGTCCAGTAGATTAATCAGCCCCACCATGTATATATAAGTATGTTCATTTATCTTCCATAAGCCTATAAACAGGAACAATTTGCTCAAATATTCCAGCATTTTCACTATTTCAATTCTGAATTCATTCAACATTCATTTTATAAATATTTGCCAAATGTCTATGATGTGTAAGATTCATTAATAGGAATGACCCTTCTTGTAAGTTCCAGAATTCTTTGATATTTTGTTTAATGTGCCCAGATCTCTCAAAGTTTTCAAATGTGCCAAACCCACAATGTTGGGTCAGTCAGTGGCACGATAGTTAAGGAGGCTGGATCTCACATGGCCAATTGGGCAGTTAGAATCCTGGACCTGGTGGCTTGAAAAACACAGTGGGAGCTTGTGCACGTGTGTTCCAGATCCTGAGAAGTAGAGAAGGGATCGCAGTGTGGCCTTCCCCCCTGGAGGGGCCTCTCTCTCGCTCTTTGTGTACAGCAGGTGCACATGCCCTATAGCAGATTTAAAACACATGTGTGCATGCACACACACACACACACACACACACACACACACATCTTTACTCCTTTCCTGTCTGTAGTAGTTACCTGCAACTGTCCTATCTTTTTCTTCCTTCCTTCCTTCCTTCCTTCTTTCTTTCCTTTTCCGTTTCCGTTTCCGTTTCCGTTTCCGTTTCCGTTTCCGTTTCCGTTTCCTTTTCCTTTTCCTTTTCCTTTTCCTTTTCCTTTTCCTTTTCCTTTTCCTTTTCCTTTTCCTTCCTTCCTTCCTTCCTTCCTTCCTTCCTTCTTTCTTTCTTTCTTTCTTTCTTTCTTTCTTTCTTTTTCTTTCTTCTTTCTTCTTTCTTTTATGTGGTAGCTTAGCCATTCCCCCCTAGATACACCTTTTCCTGCCAGTGTCTGGTTGTTTAAGGGTTTGGACTATGGTCCACAGGATTGAGCTCAACTCTAAAGAGAGAACAAACAAGTGACTCTCCCCTCACCCACCACCACCACCTCCACCACCACCACCACCACTACCAAAAGTACTCTACCAAAACAGAAGAAAAACCCAACCCATACAGGCAGAACTAACCTTAGCAGAACTAAGTATCTATTTTCTTGGATAGAAAATATTTGCCTTCTGTATCAGGGCATCCTAATCTTATTTACCTGGAAATGACATTCACTAAATAAAAGTGGACATTCATTGATCTTGGCTGGTTTGGTTCAGTGAATTCCTTATCTTTTCTTTTTTAGAAACTTTTTTTTTTTTTTTTTTTTTTTTTTCTTTTTTTTGGAGAGGTTTTTCCTATAGGGCGCGTGCGCTCGCCAGACAGACAGAGAGAGACAGAGAGATAGAAAGCAGGAAATCACCCCCCAGGGGGGATGGCCACGCCGCAATCCCTTCTCCTCCATTCTCCTCTCGGGATCTTGGGCACGCACGCACACGCGCCCGGCGTGAGTTTAAGCCGCCGGGTCCGGGACTCGAACCACGGTCGACTACGTGGGAGTCCAGCGACATAGCCATTACGCTAACTGCTGGTCCCAGAAACTTTTTTTTTTTTTTTAAAGTGAACATCTGAATGGAAAGGATTTTGGCAGAAAAAATGTAAATATAATGGCCGTTCTATCTAATGCGTTTCGCCTTTCTTTTGAGCCTCCCTCCCCAATTCATGCAGTTATGCCAGGCCACTCCTCGCATCTCTCTGCTACCCCGAAAACCCAATGACTATTAGGAGCAGCCACCTGACTTGTTAGAAGATCAAGAGAGAAAAAACAACTGAGACATTTCTCCCTCTTCGAGATTCTAGGGACTTTTAAGTCTCACTATTAATTTAAACAGTTAGCAAAGGCAACGCTGTGTATTTAACTATATAGTCTTTCTAGTGCTTAGTAGATTATATATACTTAAAGATGTATTAATCCTGGGACCAGCAGTTAGCATAATGACTATGTCGCTGGACTCCCATGTAGTCGACTGCGGTTCAAGTCCTGGACCCGGTGGCTTAAACTCATGCTGGTGCATGTGCGTGCATGCCCAAGATCCCGAGAGGAGAATGGAGGAGAAGTGCTTGCTGCATGGCCATCTTCCCTGGGGGGTGATTCCTCGCTTTCTGTCTCTCTATCTCTCTGGTGAGCGCACATGTAGCAAAAACCTCTCCAAAAAAAAGTATTAATCCAAATTAAATCAAAAGAGTTCCTTACCTTGAAAGGACACACTGGTCATATTTTTTTCCTACTTAACACTGGAAAACTGGTTAACTATTTTCTCTTGCACATAGATTTGGCCTTAATGTCAGAGTGATGATCTTGACATATCAGTTTGTTGCACAGAAAGAATCAATTATTCATGGAGTTAAAATGGTAAAGGGCATGTGGAGATATACATGGTGAAGCAATTAATGATGTGATTAAAAAAAAGTGCTCGAGGGTCAGCCCATTGTGTGGTGGCGAGGGCAACTGGATCCCATATGGCTGACTGCATTGTTCCAGTCCCAACCCAGCTGCTTGAGAAATGCCCTGGACACGTGTGCATGCATGTCCAAAATCCTGAAAGGAGGAGTGGAGGAGAAAGGATTATAGTGTGACCATTTCTCATGGGGTGTCCCTTCTCACTTTCCTTTCCCTCTCTCTCTCTCTCTCTCTCTCTCTCTCTCTCTCTCTCTCTCTCTCTCTCTCTGTCTTGACCACATGTGCCTTTTGGCAATTTTTTTGAAGTGCTCCATAGTAGACATTAGCCTATTCTAAACCAATAAGGCAACCTTGGCTTCCCAAGTGTTTCAATCAACATGAACATACCTTTATTTATGCTTGGTACAGTCTTCCTTCCCTCTCACTTGGCATAAATTCCTCCACCAATAGCGCTATTTTTTGTAACATTGGAACATTACCTTAACATAACCAGAGTTAAAGTAGCCAGGAGAAGGGCTGTTAGAAAATCATCCCATTTCAGTTTCTAGCTGAATATATGAAGTATTAATTTTGCTGAATGGAAGCAGAGTCCAGAGACTTTGAAGACTCCATATGGGAATGGCCTTCAGACCAGTTGCTTGCTTTTGCAAGTAAAGTTTTATTAGAACCCCGTCATGCCCATTTTTATCCATGGCTGTTTTCCCACTATGAAGGCAGAGTTGAGTCGTTGTGACAGAGACCGTTGGTTCTGTAAACTTCTATTGTTTACTATTAAGAAATTTTAAGGAAATCCCCCATGACCCATAGTCTAGAGAAGCACTGTCAGATAAATAGAATGCATTGTGAAAATGGAAATATTCTGTATTTGTGCTAGTATGATAGCCAGTAACCATATGTCACTACTGTGTACTTGAAATAGGAATGTTATGATTGTTCAAGTAATTTTTAAATTTTATCTAATTTTAATTGATGTAAATAACCACATGTACCTAGTGGCTGCTACAATGGATAGAGGGGGCTGGAGTAGCAGTTCCCAAAATGTGGTTTCCAGATAAGTGGTATCAACAAGAACTGGGAACTTGTTAGAAATACAAATTCTTGGCTGCCATACCAAATCTATTGAATTAGAAACTCTAGGGACGGGACCCAGGAAACTGTTTTAACAAACACTCCAAGACAGTATTTCTCAAAATTTGGCATGCATAACAATGATCTGGCAAGCTTGTTAAAAAGCCACATTTCTGGACTTTTCACCCAGAATCCTGAGTTATTCCTGAGAGCAGCAAAAATGCTGTTCCTCTGTGGACCATACTTTGAGCAGTTAAAAGTCTTTCAGCCGTCTGACAAGTCAGGTGTGTGTCAAGCTAATCTATTGAGTTGTAGGAAAACATATTAGATTATTTTATTTCTATTTATTCTTTCACCTAAAAGAAAAAAATTTAGCTTTACAGACTGTATCACGCACTCAGTTGGCCCCTATGTCAAATGATCATAACGCCCAAAGGGTTAACTATAGCCTCAGTGGCTTTGTATTTTTATTTCTATTTTTTAGATTATCCAACAGTACATTTAGACTCTTTTTTCTATTGATATTATAGTCCACTATTGTGTTGCTAACGGAAATACCTGAGACTGAACGATTCGTACAGGATAGAGGGTTGTTTGGCTCTGTCAGTGTGGCTGACAGTCGCTGGGTGGATAATGGTCACCTACAGAGCGAGAGACATGGGGTCAGCATCTTCTTATAACAACCTGCTCTCACAAGGACTAAACCCTTCTCACAAGAGCTGGCGCTCACTTAATCTCATAGTAACCCATTCATGAAGTCCATGCCTCCATGATCCACTAGACTTCACATCTTAAAGGTCTCACCACCTCCCAATGCCATTACACCGGGGGCGAAATTCCAAACATGAACCTGTGGGCTATGAACCATTATCCAAACCACAGCAGTTGGTTTACAGTTTTAAAAGCTATAACACATCTATAGATTCATACAGACACCACGATAATTAGGACACAGAACAGTATCCTCACAATAAAAAAATTCTGTGCTTTTTCTTTATAGTCACCCCTTTTCCAGATCATAACACCTGGCAACAATTTAACCTTCTTTACTTTTTAAAATTAAGGTTCTGTATCTCTATAAATTTTTTTTTTCAAGTATGTCATAAAAATAGAATCATCCATCATGTGACTTTCAGAGTGTGGCTTCTTTTACTCGGCATAATTCTCCCTAATTTATTTATGTTGTGTCTATCAATAGTTTGTTTCTGTTGATTGCTAATTAGTATTCCTTTGTGTGAGTATACTATAGTTTTTTCATTTCCTTATTGAAATTTATTTGAGTTGTTTCCAGTTTGGGCAATAATGAAAGAGCTGTTTAAATGTTATGAAAGAGCTACTTTTACATGAACATGGTTTTAACTTATCTGGGCCACACAGAAAGTCTATGTTTAGTTTTATAAGAAAATATCAAAATGTTTCCTAGATAGACTGTGCCTATACCATTTTGCATTCTCACCAGCAATGCAGGAAAGCTGTAGCTGCTCTATATCATTGCCAGTATTTGGAATGGTTGGTGGTATCGGTATTTTTATGTCAATCATTCTAATATATATATGTAGTAGTGTCTTACAATGATATTTTTAAAGAATTATTTTAACTTTCATTTATTATTATTATTATTTTAATTTGACCAGAGAGAGACAGAGAGGGAGAGAGGAATTAGGGGGAATGTGAGAAACCAAGTTGCTGAGTCTGGGACTTGAACTGCAGTTGACCATGTGGGAGTCCAGTGCCTTTAACCACCACAACACCTGCTGGCTCCATTATAATGGTTTTAATTTGCATTATCCTAAGGGCTAATGACAAAAATATCTTCTCATATACTTATTTGCCATTCTAAAATTATTTCTTATGAAATGTCTATTCTTTTCTTTAGCCCTTTTGTTAATTGAGTCGTATATTTTCTTACTGTTTGGTTTTGGAAATTCTTCCTATGTTACAGACTCAAGTCCTTTGTGAGATGTATTATTTGGAAATAGTTTCTTCACCTCTCTTATTCTTATTTGCTTTTAAAAGTATGATATACTGAATTTTATATGAACCACATCAATTTGATCAATATAAAATAGATAAATGCCTTAATAAGAAAAAGAAACTCTGGCTAAGAAAATACTAATAAAACAGGCACAAGGGAATAAGAAAATGGCATAACTGATATTTGTGTCTCTTACCATCCAAATTATGAAAAATTTGTCAGTGGTAAGTGATCTAGTGTATATTTGTGTAAACTGTCATTTTTAAGAAGTGAGAAAACATTGATTACTTAAATATACCCATGATATTGAGAAATATTTTTATGAATGCATGGTAGGAGGAGGCTGGCTCCATAGCCGAGTGGTTAAGGGAGTGGGATCCCATGAGGCCGATTATGGATTGACTCTGGGCCTGTCAGCTTGAAAAACAGAATAGAGAGTAGAAGGGATAACATCATGACTACACCTCGTTGGGGGGTGTTCTCTTCTTTCTCTTCCCCCATTTCTCTGGTGAGCACATATATAAATAAATATATGTTAGGAATATTTCGGGTGATATTGCTAAAAACAATGCAAGTATACCATCTGTTTAAATTCTGACTTCTGGGGCTGGCAGGTGGTATAGTGGTTAAGGGCACTGGACTCCCACATGGCCGACTGCGGTTTGAATACCTGACCTGGCGGTTTGCTCTTTCACTTTCTCTCTCTCTCCTCTCTCTTTCTCTCTCTCACTGTGTCCCTCTCTGGTCAAACTAAAATGAATAAGTAAATAGATACGTTAAATAAAAGAATCTTTAAAAAAATTCTAACTTCTAAATGATTATAAACTTTGGAAAAAGTATCTCAAATCTGTTTTGATGTGTGTGTGTGTGTGTGTGTGTGTGTGTGTGTTTAATTAGGTTTTTGCCATAGAGTGCATGCACTCACCAGAGAGAGATGGTGAGAGGGAAAGTGAGAAATCACCCCCACCCCCAGCCTCTGTCCCCCCCTGGGAGAATGGCCATGCAGCAATCCCTTCTTTTCTGTTCTCCTCTAGGAATTTTGGGCACACATGTACATGTACCCAGTGTGATTTTTCATGTCACCAGTTCCAGGATTCAAACAGTGGTTAGCTATGTTGGAGTCCAGCACATTAACCACCACACCACCTGTTGACCCCTGTCTTGTTATGCTTTAGCTGAGGAACTTCAACTATGCCTACTGGCTACAAATATAAAATTGCAACATTTTCAATTTGTTTCTTAGAATGACTGAATGCCATCCCAAAATATACAAATTTACTACCCACATTTCAACAAGATTATTTTCATAATTAAAACATTGTAAAAAATTAGTATTAAAATATTAGAGTGGAATTAAAAGGTAAAGATTAAAGTTATTAATACTTGAATGAATTTTTCTGTGTTAAAGGATTTTAAAAAGTAGGAAGCTTTGAGGCCAGCAGGTAGCATGGTTGTTAAGGGCACTGGATTCCCATATGGCGAACCACAGTTCAAGTCCTGGATCTGGTGACTTGCTTTCTCGCGTTCCCTTTCTCTCTCTCTGTCTAGTCAAATTTAAAAAATATTAATAATAACAAATGGAATTAAATAAATACATCTTATAAAAGAAGAAGGAAGCTTTTACAACATTGTTCTTAAAAAAGCATTGTCACTGATAATATATTTTCGGAAAGCAAAATCTTTTGCACCATCATAAACAAAAGAAAAATTATTTTGAGAATATTTTTCCACATTCATTTTTTTAAAATGTGTATTTTTGTGTATATATATAATATATTAGTTTAAAAAATTCTATTGATTCTTGAGAGGAGTAGGCGATCATCCATATCAAGTTTTAACACTCTCTAGGCTAGGGCATGCCAAATCCTAGTCACTGTGGAATTCTGTTTGAGAATCCTGAAGAAGAGATAAGGAGACAGAAAGAGAAAGAGGGAAGGTCTGGGGTTTCGGCAAGTGTGTTAGATATTTCCTGGGTGTCTCCTGTGTTTGAGGCCTTCTATTAGACCAGAAGCATCGAGGCTGATGTTGAGGCATACAGGGAGGAATTGCAAAAATGAACAAAATATTGAACCTGCCTTATAGGATGTTGAATTCTAATATATAAGTAAGAGATCTACAAATTAAAGCATCACTTACTTTGTAATTTTTCAAAGTTAGGCCAACTGAGACTAGTGGTCCTGGGAGATGGGTCCATGTGGTCACCTACATGGTTCGAATTCCGGCCCTGGAGGCTTGAAAAACACACCAATGCATGAGCGTGTGCACCCAAAATGGAGAAATGGATTGCATTACCATGCCCAACTGTGGGGTGCTTTCTTCTCCTCTCTTTCTGTCTCTCTCTGGCAAGCACACATGCCATTAAAAATTTTTTTAAAAAAGGAAACAATTGACATAGCAGACCAAAAAATAGATAATCTACAGGGCAAAGCAAAGTTGATGCATATTCAATATTGAGGGTAGAAGAATGGAAGACTTGCGATCTGCCTAAAAATATAAAAGGAACATTGAGAATAGAACATGGATTAATTACTGTCATTAATTAATAAGGGGTGGTTTTAATTGCAAAGTAAAATATCCTTATAAATTATTATTTAAAGCATAATAAATGTTAATTAGAAAAGTCAAAAAATTTAGTAAGCTGTCAGGAAAAATGTGAAATGACTTTTAGAGGATCTATTCAGAAGATGAAAATGTAATTACTCAAACCCTGCTATTGTGTACATAGAATAGCTACAGATGTGCAATATCTAGTGCATATTACTGGAAGTATTTTCTTATCTCATACGATAGCCAACCTAACTGTTTCATCAAACTTTTTAATTTGCCAGTAAAGATAAAAGAGGCAGTTGGAAATGGAGATAGCATTTATGCTTGACTAGCTCTATTAAATTAATAAATGTACATTACAGAGTCTTCAGAGATCTTGATGTGAGAGACAAAACAATGAATTATTCATTTTCCCTTACTTTTGTCCTCATAGGGTGACTATTTCCAGAAGTTCTTAAAATCTATTCTATATATCTATTTTAACATAAACACATGTTAATTCAAAATTTGATGGTTAATTCCATTTTATGAATGGGATAAGGGAAAAAAAAAAAGCAACGTATTCAAGATTGAAGAGAAAAAGAAAGAAAAACAGAGAAGAGCAATGAGGAAAACAGAATGAGACATAAAACCTGTTGGTCCTTATCTCTTTCCACAGGTCTTTTATTTATTAGGACTGTGCCCCATGAAGTCACGCTCAATCAGGAAAGCATCCCATCCCCAAACACATTAACCACCAACCCACCACCCCCACCCTTCTTTCCTATTTTCCCGGCCCCCAGCTCACACCTCCTATTGCCTATGAAAGACATTTCACTGTTCACATGTTGGCGAATGAGGTCTCTGAGGGTGTTTGTCACTGTCATGTTTTGATTGTTTGTCTACAGCACCCAGACTTTGTTTCATCTTTGGCGCACAGACATTGAAATGAAATGGTATGTCGGAAAATCCAGGTTGCCTTTATAATAAAGAGCATGTTGCCTCTTTAGGGAACAATGAGACACGATGAATAGCTATTCAATTTTTTTGTAGGACTTCCAGCACTGGAGAAAGCAAAAATCTGGCCCAACATTGAGAATGGCCATCTCTTTTGTAGCCAGTACTGGAATGGTTAATTACTCCGTGGTGCTCTAAGAAGACGACAATGAGCAAGCTCCTGCCCCTGCATCACAACCTAAAACAAAACTGACAGATCGCACTCCGCAGCTGAAACAGATGGTTGCTTACGGGGCTGACAAAGCAGTGTAAACTGTAGAGGCTTTCATTCTCTGCTGCGGCCCAAAAGAGGTGAAAAGAACACCTTCTTTTTGGAAGGATACACACACACACATGCACATGCACATGCGCTCACCACACCATGAAAACTAAACTCCAGCATGCTGTTGCCTCCATAAGCTATTGCAAAATCTTTAGCCATGCGAGATTGCATTCAGGGGAAATTGAAATGTGGTTCTGTGCCTTTCCACAAAGACGAAGAATAATGAATGGGCTTTTAAAATATTGGAGTGGACAGGGTAGAGGGAAAAAGGCTTCCACCCTAAGCCTGCTTCTGACTTATGGATAACAATTTTCCAAACCATTCATTTTTAGAACGTAGAATGGCAGAGAATTTATTACTATATTGAAAAGTCACACAACTAGGAGGAAGATATTTTAGAACTGCAAGACGCAGTCCTGTTAATGGAGATGAAAAAACCCAGATATGTATCGTTTGGCTTGGGTTAAACACATGCGATGGTGACTGGCAACATGTCTTTTCTAGATGATACTAAGGTGGAAGGCAAGGGCACCTTCAGGTTAGTCCCATAGCTTTCAAGATGAGAGCAGAAATGAAAAGAATGAAAGGAGAATGTGAACGGGAAGTCAAGGAAACCAACTCTACTGCAGCTACTATTCCACTGTAGTGCTAGCATCCCCATGGCTTCAGATTCTTAAAGACTCGATCATTTTGGGTTGTAGATTGCCAACTCTTGTGGCATAGGAAAATGTTTAACTGGCTTTCAGAAGGATGTGAAGCCTGAATTGTGTTCTTGCTCCCCATTGTCACTAAAGAGAAGCTCACTTTATCAGCTCAGAGGGAAATACACCCCTGAGAAAGACACCCACCATTTGCTTTGTAAAAATGCTGGAGGCCTGGGGAGGGAGATGACCTTCAAACTTGGTCTTGTGAACCTTTGGGGTACTCAATTAACTAAGATAATTGACTTTCCAGTCTGTAGAAGGTTTGTGAAATCAAATAAGTGTTATATTTTGTGTTGGGTCCCTTTTCCTTGTCAATTTCCTATTTTATTTTACAGGCTTTTTCTTCCCCTTTCTACTAAATTTAATACTTCCTCTTTCTAATCCACTGTATAATCCAATTCTTATTTTTATTACTTGAGCATTTCTTTCAGAGCCTGTCCCAACTTTTTACTTTCCCATTTGGTCTTCTGCATCTGCTATTTTACCTGGGGGATCCTATTAACTCTCGGGCTCAGCTGCCACCTGCTGTGCATGTTAATGGCCCCTCCAGCTTCCCCCTTCCTGGTTCTGCCCAGTGCACCCGTTCTGCCTTTCTCCTGACTGTTCTGCTCCTCAGATGCGGCCACCTGCACACCAAATGAGGTCAATATGCCCAAGATGCACGAGGGGGGCTTCAGAAAACAGTGCAATGTAGATATTTCTTCCCAAAGCATCTCTTTCCTCCAGGTTTCTGTCACATGGCCACTAGTTTCTTTATTCTGACATCTCACTGAGATTTGGGGAGAGCATTTCACTTCCGCCTCTCCTTGTTTACAGTCTTTTGGCAAATACTTTGTGCTTCTTTTCTCTCCTTTGCATGGCCAGCAACACAATTCCCCTCCTCCTCTCTAATGGTCTCTGATGTATTTATCACATCCTTTTCGTAATATCCTCTTTGACCTTATCTGCGTTTCTTCTGATGTTTATTTAGCTCCACAGAGTTATGTGATCATGGCATTGTTTTGGGGGGAGGGACACAGGGCAAGATCAGACAAACCCCTGCACACTGTTACTGTGGGAGCTAGAGGGTCAACAGGAAACAGGCAGAGGGAAAAATGACAAAACGTGATTCTCTCATCTTAAAGGGCCTGGCTCTACCTCTTTGGACATCCTCTCTAGGTGTAAATCCCTATCTGTTCCGTTCACTAAATTTTCTTGTCCTCTAGGTTTTCCCAGAAGCTCTTTGTGTCACTTCTAGAGAAATGTTCATGGTTGAAACATGGTTCCGCCTGTGTAACTGTGTATGTCCTTTCTGTCTGTCTTTAATGTTCGTGCCAGAAAAATCAAGCTATGTTTGAAATATCAACATTGTCTCTTGGTGTTCCAAATGATCAATGATCATGCCTCAAGTTATACATAAAATTTTGATTCCTTGATTTAGACTCTTTAACTTGCATTTTGAGATTAAATGGTGTCTATTTCTGGTAAGTGCTATAGGTATCACTCAGTTCAATGCTTTGCCCTGAGGAACTGACCTGCAGACTCTTATTTTTCTGGATCTGCCGAGAGATACGTCACTTCTACCTTGGCTTATTCTAAAAAGTGGGCTGGTCAGGAATGCAGTAGAAGTCCATCCACTGCCAGGCTTTAGGGATGTATTCTAATGATGGATAAAAGTTCTCAGCAAATACCGTCTGTTATCCTCAGCTCTAAAAAACAAAACAGAACAAAACAAAACAAAACAAAAAACCTTTGCAAATATTTATTCCAGTTCTCCAGTGGGCATCTCCTGCAAAGCCAGCATCTACTTTAAAGAAAAATCTGTTCTATAAAAAATGAGCTTCTGCAATTGCTTCTTCCAATTTTCTATATCGTGTCAACAGTCATTGTAGGAAATTCTGTCCCTACTCCATGGATGTGGGAGGGAGGAGCTGAGTGGTGACACAGTGGTTAACATAACTGGCCTCACATGGAAAAGGTCCTGGGTTTCCACCCTGGGCCTCCCGTAGCATGCTGGGAGCATATATACATGTTCATGACTTGGATTAGCTAGACTGGGGATGTGTAACAACCCCAGTGGGGTACCTTGCCCTTCTTTTTCTCTGTTGCTACCTCTTGGAAGAAATAACTGAATAAACTTGAAATAAAAAGAAAACAAAATGAATCTGTACTCCATTTCAACAGGACATGGCTCTCTGTTATGGTGGCTTACCAATAATAAACTATATTTTGCCAGTGTCAGTGTATGTTCATGGCCTAAAATATTAACCACAGGGTGACATATTTTTTATTTAACTAAGATGTTCAAGAGCCAATACCTTACTCCAAAGAATGAGATGAAACTTGGACTATTGGCTTTGAAGGGAAGCAATTGGAGCGGCTGCCGTGGATAATCCATGGGCGTCTGGATGTCCACATAGGTCCCTCTGCCAGACTATTTTCTGCCTCATGGCAGAATCACAACTTAAACCTGAGATTGTCATTTCTGTTCCCTGTTCTGCCTTGAAAAAAATAACTGCCGCTAGTTACTCTGCTGTCTTGGAACACTGTGGTGTATGAATTGCTTTGAAATGCTTATTACTTTCTCTGCCACTTAAAGATCATTTGAAAGCTGATAATGAGCAATATCTTATCTTTAAATT
Organism: Tupaia tana; assembly: GCA_026018925.1. NCBI lineage: Eukaryota > Metazoa > Chordata > Mammalia > Scandentia > Tupaiidae > Tupaia > Tupaia tana. Next base: position 82,072,082 of record JAKSZU010000002.1, read on the forward strand.
ATAAGTCTTACAGTTTATCTTTTGATATCTTTTGATAACGATAAACTGTAAGACTTATAATTTAAAGATAAGACGTAACATCTTGATCTTGAAACTTGACAGTTTTCCCAGTAAAATAAGGGAATATTTTTACCTATGTAAATTATTGAAGCAAAACGGTCCTGTATATTATAAACACACACACTTCATTTTCCCCACTGTCAAACGTGTGGAAAATGAACTTTATGGGTTAATTGATGTAGCTATCGAAATTCAGATTAAATGGTTCAGTTAATCCTTATAGTCTAAACGTCTGGGTAGTATATTCACTAAGCATTTGGAAATTGGAGTTGACTGAGTTTGTATTTTGCCTCTGGGATGGTTAATTTTGTTAGCTCCAATTTGATCAAAAAGTGTAGTTGTTGTTGCAAATATGTTATATTTAAAGCAATAGTCTTTGAGTAAAGCAGAGCACCTTCACCTGTAGGTGGGCCTCACTCAATCTGTTGACACCCTTAAAAGAAAAATTCTGCCCTGCTTCGAGGAAGAGGGAATTCTGCCAGAAATTGTCTTCAGATTCAACTTCAATATCAACTCTGCCCTGGGTCTCCAGGTTTCCACCCCACACTGTAGATTTCCAACTTGCCAGTTTTAGTCTTCACAATCACATGAGTCAATTCCTTAGAGTAAACCTCCCTTTATGTATGTATGTGTGTGTGTGTGTGTATGCACTCACATACAAATATATATATATATACACACACACATACACATACTCACACACATATACACAAAGTTCCATCACTTAATAGCTGTGTGACTTTAAGCAAGTTATTTAACTTACTGTGTCTCAATGTGTTTTTTTCTGTTATTAAAATGGCAGTCATTACAATATGTACATTATTGAGATGTCATGAAGATTAAGCAAATTAATGTCTCTTAAAATAGTGCCTGACACACTGTTAATTAGTGTTTAAGTCCTAGATATCATGTATAATACCTATAATAAAATTATGGGTTATTATTGATGTTATTATAGTCACTTTTAGCCATAAGTAGAAAATATTACTTTACTTGCTTTTTCAAACTTGAATGCTTTGTGTACAAATATTAGTCTCCTGACTTAATTCTATTGCTTCAACCATTTTCCTATTCATCGAGGTTTATGAGAGGATCTGGGGGTAATGTCTGTTAGTTCAGAGACAAATTTTTATTGAGCACTTATTTTGTGCCAGGCTCTTGTTTGGGGCCCAGGTATAATAGTGGTGAACAAAACAGACCAGTCTCTGCCCAAAGGGAGTTTACAGTGTAGTAGGGGAAAATGGACATTAAACTAACATATAAATAAAGACATAATTGCAAATTGCATTACATAAGGTGCAAGAAACCCATGAGGCTGCATGACTGATGTGATTTAGCTAGAGGGAAAAGTCAAGAGGAGCTGGATGGACAAAACAACTTTGGGTGTGGACCTAAAAGCATTTAGACACTTTGCAGGAGGAGGGAAAAGAAAGTTGGTTAAAAAAAGGGGGGGGGCTGGGAACTAGCAGTTAGCATAATGGCTATGTCGCTGGACTCCCACATAGTCGACCACGGTTCTCGTCCTGGACCTGGTGGCTTAAAACTCATGCCAGGCGCGTGTGCGTGCGTGCCCAAGATCCCGAGAGGAGAATGGAGGAGAAGGGATTGCGGCGTGACCATCCCCCCTGGGGGGTGATTTCTCATTTTCTGTCTCTATGTCTCTCTCTCTCTCTGTCTGGCGAGCGCACGTGCCCTATAGCGAAAACCTCTCAAAAAAAAAGGGGGGGGGGGCGCAACTGGAAGTACTTCCACATCAATTTGCAAAAGCTGTAAGCCAATAGAACATTGCATGTCGCACATATCCTAAAATCTATTATTCTAAAATCTGTTGTTATTCTTCTGAAATCCATTATTGCCATTTCTTGTCTTCTTTAATAATTATATCTATCTTTTTTATCCATTATTACCAAATTATGACTCTTATATATTTCTTTTTTCTCTTATCCATAATTTTCTACACAGTAATATGTAGAGGGCCAACAGTGGCGTTTCAGTGACAACTGAATGCTCTGTGATGCTGACCTGTGTGGAAGGTTCTGGGTTCCTATTTGGAAGTCTCTCTGTACACACCAGGTAGATAGGCATCTTCCTGTCATTTGGACTGGTTGCAAATGGAATATATGGTTTGAAGACCCTGTTTAAAAAAAAAAAAAACAAAAAACAAAATATACAAGACGTAAGAAGTGGAAAATTGTTTGTTGATAACATGTATGTTGATGTGCTTGATTGAGCCAACAGGCAGTGTATTTTGGATGGAAAATTCATTTTGTATACTGTAATGATGTATAGCATATTAATGTTTAAAAAAAGAAAAATTAATTAGTTAATTTAAAAAAAAAGACCCTGTTGAGGGTACCTTGTCCTTCCTCCCATAGAAGAAATAAAATATAATAAACTTTAAAAAATAAAACAAAACAAAAAACTTCCCCAATCGCTATGAAGCCTGGGATGTGGCTTCATATTCTGGCATTCTATTTCCAGTTACCCGGTAGCCCCACTTCCTTTTGAGTTATCATTCTTTGGGAGAGAATGTCCTTGCATGTTTTCTTCAGTGCCTTTGTCTTTTCTTTCAGAGAGTTTTTTTTTTTTTTTTTTTTTTTTTTATTTCCACTACAGGGCGTGTGCACACGCCAGAAAGACAGAGAGAGACAGAGAGACAGAAAGTGAGAAATCACCCCCCAAGGGGTTGGCCACGCCGCAATCCCTTCTCCTCCATTCTCCTCTCGGGATCTTGGGCATGCACACACATGCACCTGGCGTGAGTTTAAGCCACCGGGTCCAGGACTTGAACCGTGGTCGACTACATAGGAGTCCAGCGACATAGCCATTACGCTAACTGCTGGTCCCAATGCCTTTGTCTTTAAGTAACTATTGACTATATATACATTTTGATTGATAAATTTTTAGCCAGATAGATAAATAGATAGAAGTAGAGCCTGAGACAAAAACTGAGGACTTTTTTGGGTCTTTTTGTCATTTCATACACAGTACTGTGTTAAACAGCTTTTAAATTAGTCTTGCTGAGTAAGGTTACTGCTAATGGATTTTGCTTTGAGGGGATGTTGTGAAGCTCGGTTTTCTACCCTGATTACTAATTATTATTGTCTTTGTCTTTCAAAGACCAAATCATAGTTTTGAGAGCATGGAGCTTTATTTAGCTGCAGCCTGATGACTCTGTGATCATTTTGAGGAATATTTTTAAAGATGTTACTGTCTCCTGATTTCTATTCATAGCAAGTTTATAGTTATGAATGGAAATGCTTAGTTAGATCCCACCTATGGCCCCTTTCACATGTGAAATGTATATGGGCTGTGGTTCCTTTGCAGGGCACCTCTGCTGTGATTCACGTGTGAGCAGGAGGCCATTTCTCTCCCCTCTTTCCCGTAAATCCTGTCTCATATGCCTCACAATTAAAGCTGGTTGAGGAGGTGAACTAGATTGAGACCACTGAATTATTTTACATACCGTGGGCTGCCAACATGCTGTGAATCCCTAGGGATCCCTGGAGCCCATTACCAGCCTAGTGATTCACTCTGTTTGCTTTTTCGCAAAAAAAGACATGTGCAGCTGCTTACTTCTGCCACGGACTTTAGAATTTTGTTCCCTCTTCCATCTGCCTTTTGTGTAAAGAAATTCTGCCTGAATAATTACTTGTCTGTCCCCTTTGCTCATTCCCAACATAATCATTCTTCAACCTTCTGTTTCCAATTAGTTCTTATCTCAAATGGCTTATTGGCATCAATCTGTTCTCAGCATCACCAAAGTGCACACAACTATCCTGAAACATGGAGGGCTCTAGATAAGGCTGGGACTCACCAATCAATCTGGCGGGAGTCTCCACATTTCCCCCCAGCACCCTCCTTTTCTCAGGAAACCTGAGATAGGAGATGGTGTCGAGACATGCCATTGAGATAGCACATTTTGGAGCAGAATGACATGCATGAGCATTGCAGGGGCTGTGCAAGGCTTGTGAAAATAGCCATTGTTGGACATCTGGTGTCGACAAGAGCTGTTTCAAAACAAGTTCAGTGTTAAATCATGGTGTAGACAGCTTCTGAGCAGCTGTCCACTGCTGGAGAGGCTGCCCTGAGACCTGCTCATCAGTGGTTGCCCTCTCAGTCTTGCTAGTCACTTTGACCTGCATACTATGTTGCCACAGGAACATGGCTAGAAGTGGATCCTCAGAACCACACTGCCATATTAGCCGGCTAGGCATAAATAGAGGGGGTGACCAAGTCATGCAAGGAAAACAGCATGTTTGAAAGAGCTAGTGAGCTAGGTTGGCTGAAGCATAGCATGAACACATGCAAGGACACATATTAGATAACCATGTATTGGATTGTCAGAAAAGTCATAGAAAAGCAGAAAAATAATACAATGACTTTTCCAGCAATTCAACAGGTATCTGTGGTTAGAAATAAAGGAAATTAGAACTTAGCTGTCCAGGGTTCTTTTTTTTTTTTTTTTTTTTTTTTTTTTTGCTGTAGAAACTGATACCCAAGAGTATTAAATAGTTTTTTCCAAAGTCATAATAATTAATTGTAGAAAGAAATTCTGATTTTTTTTTTTTTTTTTCGAGAGAGATTTTTGCTATAGGGCGCATATGCTCACTGGTGAAACAGAGAGAGACAGAGTCAGAAAATAAGAAATCTCTCCCAAGGGAGGATGGCCATGCTGCAATCCCTTCTCCTCCATTCTCCTCTCGGGATCTTGGGCATAAACACACAGCACTTGAGTGAGTTTCAAGCTCCCCGGTTTGGGACTTGACCCACGGTCAACTATGTAGGAGTCCAGTGACATAACCATTACGTCATCTGCTGGTCCCATTAATTAAGTTTTTTAACTCCTAGTACAGTATTGATTCTAACAAACCAAATAACTGAGACTATGTCTGAATGAAATAATTTAAAGCTCAAGTCAAAGCAAAACTTTTTATTCTATGAGCGTCTAGATCTGCCTTTCTCAATAATTTCTCAGTTCCAAGATCAAGTTCAATACTTGTCATATAGAAGATATTCAATGGATATGTGTGTGTGTGTGTGTGTGTGTGTGTGTGTGTGTGTATACACATATAGCCATAGATACAGAGCCTAAGATGAATATATATTTCTTTTTTTTTGTAAGAGTGGGAAGATGAATGTAATTATAGTAAAACTCTAGCACATATTTATTGAGTATCTCCAATGGACCAGACACTTTTCATAGAGTATTTAGTTGACCTTAATCTTGCTGAGGGATTTCTGGGACAGTTTCCTCTTCCTGGATCCTTGACTTTTCCAAGGAGATGTGACTTTGTAGAGAGATTGTATCTGGTCACAAAATTAGTCCTTAAGCAATTTTAAAACTGTAGGCCTTAGAGATGAAGTAGCCTAAGGCATTTGACTTTAATACCACAGTGGGTAAATTTTGTCTAGCAATCATGTAAAAAGATTGTTTTTGTCTAGGGCTGCCCTGGCCACCCATAGAAAAGCTTCTCCTTATACCTTTCCTCACTCCAGATGTGATTAGGTAGCCTCATTCCTTACTCCCTGTGTCTCTACCTCAGAACAGCCAGGCTTCACCCAGTCCCACTGAACCTCTAAGGCTGGGGTTCAGTTATGGCCTTTCTCTGGGACAGAGATCACAGGGAATGAATTTGGCATGCTGCTCAGGTCCTTGTGGAATTTGCCTGGGGTCCTGTTATTCTTCCTTCTTGGGAGAAGAGAACAGGGTTCTAAGGTGTGCCCTGTCTGCCTGGGAAGGTAAAGAGGTGTAACCTTTAACCTCCCTCAATGACTGAAATTCCTTTCCTTATCCACTCAATGTTGGAATGGCATCGAAACTTCCATGAATTTTCATTCCTATTCTGAGTGTCAGTCTTTATATAGTGGTATATAGAGGGAAAGAGAGTTCTTTTATTTCCACTAACAGAAAAGTTGGCATGAGTCAAGGAGATAGTTGTGATCCTTCTTATCACATACCAAAAAATAAGGCTTAAATATGTGTGTGTCTATGTTTGTAGGTGTGGTCAGTGTTTCTCAACTAATAGGCAAAATCAGAGTTAAAATGCACATTGGTCTAATTTAGAAACTCACATTCTTTCTGATCCCACACAGCCTACATGAGAGAAGATAACATATGTGAGAGTCAATACTGTCCAATAAAAGCAAAGTAAAGATTGATTTGCAGAATTATAGTCCTTCTCATTTATATAATTGCCAGAAAGGGGGTGGGGGATAAAGGCATTGTTCATCCATATTAAAATACAAATACACACTCACATATACCTTAAGATTTTGCAACGTTTTATGACAGACTGATTATAAAGTACTATTCTAGGATATGCTTGAATTTCTGAGCTGTTCCTTTACCTTTTGAGTCTCTACCTGTCAGTGTTAGCAAATGAGCTAATGGTGTCGAGCTGTGGTCTATTAAGATGTTATTTGTTAATTCAGGGTCATAGAGAAATCAATAGATGTTATCCATTGAAGCAGCTCCTGGTTTAATTGGTTTACCAGGTTTTAGTTTAAATAAAAATTTAAATCCACAAAAATTATTATGACAATATCAGCAGAATTTTTTTTTCAGGGAATTGTTGTAGAAAGTCTTTGTGAAATCTCTTTACCCAAATTCATCTGCCGGAGAAAAAAAAATAAGTAAATAAGTAAATCCTAAACAGGTTGTGGACAGAATAAAATATATGTTAGTCAAAAGGAGAGATAGGCTTGTAAGCTAAGCTTCTTAGTTTCTTCTCTTGCATATATATTGAGTTTTATATAATGTTTGGCATTCAGAGACCACAGACCTTTAGCAAACATTGTGTGGAATGAGCTGAAGCCCTTCTTCTCAGAAGAAAATGAACTCATTTCTGAAGCTGGGATTATAATGTTCAAAATGCCTAACAGTCATGAGTTATTGATCAACTTATTGATTGCATATTGTACATGCTATGTTTTAGGCATAGTGCATTCACCATATGACTTTGTCCTCCAGACACTTTCCAAGGGAGGTATTATTATCACTATTCTACAGATGAGGAAACTGGAGCCAACAAAGGTTAAGGCTCATTTGCTTAATTTTTGTCAGAGTTGAGATTAAAACCCAAGTCTAAAAGCAAAGCTTGTGAAATTCCAGTTACATTTATTGTTATAAATGATAGTTTCAAATCTCAAGCTAATAGCCTCTTTTAAAAGTTACAGGCAAAAGAAAAGAAAAAAAGAAAAGTTACAGGCAACAAACTCATTGCATATCCAACATCTGTCTTAGATCTAGTTGAATTATAGAGTTTTTTTTTTTTTTTGAGAGAATTTTTTTTGGTATAGGGTATGTGTGTTCCCTGAAGAGACAGAGAGATGGAAAGTGAGAGATCAATACCATCCCCCAGGGAGGATGGCCACACTGTAGTCCCTTCTCCACCAGTCTCCTCTTGGGGTTTGGGGCATGCATGCACATGTGCCCGGTGTGAGTTTGAAGCCACCTGGTCCAAGACTTGAACCGTAGTCAACTATGTGGGAGTTCAGCAATGTAGCCATTACACTATCTGCTTGTCCATGAATTATAGAGCTTTGAAATACAGTTTTAATGTTATAAAATCTCCATCAAAAGAGTTAAACACATTAGTAGTACAAGTGTGTATGTGTCCACATAAACTATGCATGTACCAGTGCATACTGCTCTGTGGGGAACTTTAATGCGTCTTGGAGCCCTTATCAAAATATAGGGCTATTGTGGTCAGCAGGTGGCATAGTGATTAAGGTGTTAGAAACTCACATGGCTGACTGTGGTTTGAGTCCTAGACCTGGCATCTTACTTTCTCACTTTACCTCTGTCTGTCTCTTTGGTCAAATAAAAATAATAATAATAAAACATAAAATTAAATAAAAATAGAGACCAGCAGTTAGCGTAATGGCTATGTTGTTGGACTCCCATATAGTCAACTACTGTTTGAGTACCAGACCCGGTGGCTTAAACTCATGCTAGGGGCATGTGCTTGTGTGCCCAAGATCCTGAGAAAAGAATGGAGGAGAAGGGATTGCGGCATGGCTATCTCCCCTGGGGGGTGATTTATCATATTCTGTCTCTCTGGCGAGCACACACGCCCTATAGCAAAAACCTCTCCAATAAATAAATAAATAAATAAATAAATAAATAAATAAATAAATAAAATTTAAAAAATACAGAGCTTTTTTTTCCTCATCTGCCTACTTAATATGACAAATGTGTATATATTATAATATCATAATTTAGCATCTTAATTATGTGTCTGGTAGCACAACTAAGAACTTATTATACCTCAGCGATCTGCCAAATAACTTCCAAGAGAAAGTCAGGGGAGAACCTGATATTCAAGCAATGTATTCTAAGAAATACTAAGTATTCAATTTTGGATATTTTTCTTAAGCATAAGCTTGTATTAAGCTATGTTGCAGACATACGCATAGTCATGCCCTTTTACCTCTGTCTGTCTCTCTTTGGTCAAATAAAAAAAAATAATAAAACATAAAATTAAATAAAAATAGGGACCAGCAGTTAGCGTAATGGCTATGTTGCTGGACTCCCATGTAGTCAACTACTGTTTGAGTACTGCCAGCTTCTCCTGTATTTCTCTATTCCCCAACTTCTCTTTTCACACTGCCTCTACGGAACTACAACTTTTAATGTGTGCTCGGCTTCAGTGTCAGAGGAATATAAGGAATGCTATGTGAAATGTATCTATATTGCTTGTAAAATTGCTATGGGGGACATTATGGAGTTTGCTGTCCCTTATATAAAGACCGTTTTGACAAATTCATCTTCAAACTCAGAGATTGGAAAGTTTGTCTCTGTTGATGAACTGGAGTGCTTTCTTTTCCTGGAAAATGATAGCTCTGTAATCCATCACGTTGTCTCTGCTTCGACTGTTTGGAAACGATGACTAGGACGTGGCCAATCACAGCAGTTTTCCCCAGATAGGATTTCCTGTGCTCATTCATCCACTGGTTTTTCTCTTTCGCATTTACTTTGGGATATTACTTTTTTATAACAATTTTTGCTCTTGCTATATTTTTGCATTTTTAATGTACTATTTATTCCTTTTTTGGGGTTAGGTTAGTGTGCAAATGAGTTTATAGAATTATATGTGTTTGCAGGTGTGTGTGTGTGTAGGAAAGAGAGAGAAACATGCATTTCTCTGAGGTTCAGGAAGTCTCTTTTGTGCTTTTCATCATGTAATCATCATTACATTATTTAAAATCCATGGCGATCATAATGTGCTAGATACATAGAAAGAAAACATAATGAAAATCTGATTTTATGAGATGGGCGACCATGAAATATATTTACTCTTAAAATGCTACAACTTGTACTTATATTTTAAGGCCTTTTGCCGGTTACACAAGAAAGTGGTTGGAGAGGTCTGCCAGCCTCATACTGGCATAGCTCAGAGATTTTGCAGGTTCTTTTACAGATCACCACAATAAAGCAAATATCACACTAAAGCAAGTCACAAAGATTTTTTACTATGTGGTGGCCTATTAAGTGTGCCAATAGCATTACTTCTCAAAAACCATGCATTGGGTCATCAGGGAGTTCATGACACCTTTTTGTCTCGAAAAACACTTCATGACTTTGACATATGACCCAATGACCTAATACATACATTAATTTAAAAATACTTTATTGCTAAATAATGTCAACAATCAAGTGACCAGACAGTGAGTCTTAATCTTGCCTCAGTGTTGATGAAGTGGCCGACTGATGGAGTGGTGGTTGCAGAAAACTGGGATGGCTATGGCAATTTCTTAAAGGAAGACAACAATGAGGTTTGCCACATCAGTTGACTCAGTCAACAAAGAGTTCTCTATTGTGTAATGTTGTTCAGTAGCATTTTACTCCCAGTAAATTTTCTTTCAAAATTGTTGTGAATCTTCTCAAACTCTGTGGCTGCTTTATCAACTAAGTTTATGTGATAATCGAAATCTTTTGTTGTCATTTAAACAATGCTCACAGTGTCTACACCAGGGGTAGATTTTCTACCTATGGAGTTGTACAGGTGCTCAGAAAATGTTGGATTTTGGAGTATTTCAGATGTTGATTTTTCATTTCTGGGATATTCAACCTATATATGGTTTTTACTAAGTGAGTCCACAATACAATATTTTAAAGTATTGCCTAAGAATCCAAGATGGTTTCTAAAAGGAAGCAATTCAGAAGAGTTGACACAGTCAGTCAGGATAATATCAGAATTAACAGGCATGGCTGAGAAATTCAGGCTTCTGGTGTATGCCATTTTATGATAATCTGAGGGTCAACTCTATTTGCTATGAAGCCAGGACCTGCAGCGAAGAAGAACTGGCATTTGAGGAATGTACTTCCCTGTATATGTGTGTGTGTGTGTGTGTGTGTGTGTGTGTGTAGTTTCCTTGAACACAGTGGAATTTCAACAGTGAAATCGGTCTCTATCTCATCCTTCTTCACAGCACACCCCTCCTGTTACCTTTTGTTAAATTCTAAGTGGAGGGCCTACATCCTTTCTTACTACTTTAAACTCGGTAGCTGATTATGAATGAATTCATACTATTGCAGCTGAGAACAGTTTTAAAGGATTACTTTTGTGAGAATATTTGTATTTGATAGGAAAACCCTGTAGATGAAAACCCTGCAAGATTTGATGGAATAAATTTATACTTCTCCATGATGGGTCAAAGGCTAATAATGATAGAGTGAGAGAAATTTCTATTATGGACTCATCACAATCACACTACAGACCTGCCGTCTGCGTATTATTCTGGAAATAGACATTTTCACTAATATTTAATTTGCTATCAGGAAATAATTAAACTGAAAGGCAAAGTATTTTGAATATATAACATCAATTTTAACAATTAATGTGGACCCACAAAACACTTTATTTAAAAAAAAAAAATCATAACCGGTCATCAATGAAAAACCTCCGAAACTGCCTATTTCTTTTCTCTGTATATTTAGAAATTCTAAACTATCTTCCTTATGTTCACCAAATTGGCAAGCATATTTTTTTCCTCTTCAAGTTGGAATAAAGTACTAAAGCATGTTTAAAATTCATCCATCAATTATCCCTCTTTTTCTTTAGAAAACTATTAACCTTTTTTCATTGATTTTACTGCCTCGCAGTCAAATCAACTTACCTGCTCTTGTTTTTCATGGTTCAGTGTGTCGAAATGAGCAATGATTTCCTTCATCAGCCATCCACCTAAAAATTGTTTTGCTTATTAGCCAATATAAATTGTTTTCCTCCCAAAACATAACATATCAGCATGGAAGGATTTATTGCCCAATTTTGCTCTACTGCTTTTTCCTTGTCCAGTACAGAAGCTTAACAATACTGGTATCTGATGATGTGCTGGAGAGAGAGAACAGATTGTGTGACCACAGGTCCAAATTCTCTTCGATTTGGTAGCATCCCTCCACTGCGGCCTTATCTCCTATTTGTCCCCAACATGAACCATTCTTCTGTATCATCTGAACTGCTCCATTAGTATGCTCTGGAAGCCTGGATCACCGTTTATTAACATATGCCTTCAACGACCATCTCTTTAATACTCTCTTCAATCTATTTATGCAGAAGTGAACCTTTTTTTCTGATTGTTCTTATGGAACCTTTGGTCTGAAACACCCATGTGACTTCTGTCACTTGAAGCTTGATGGTAGATTTTTGCATACTTGTGTACTTGTCTTATATTCCTAAACAGTTATAAATGGACCGTATTCAACCACTGCATTGAACAACTATCGTTTTCCAGATACTACTGGGTCGTTGGGAAAGTCACAACACGTTTTGCATAGAAAAACATAGAAAAATAAATCATGACTTTCCTGACAACCTAATAGATTACAAGCAAGCAATACTAAAAAGAAGACACAATTCCTGTCACTAAAACTTATAGTTAAGAGGTTGTGACATACATTTAAACAATTAGTATATGATGTCACCAAAATAATAAAGCATCTCAAAATATGAGACCCAGAAAAGTATCATGGTTGTCATAGATTATTTTTATCAAAGCAATAATATCTGAATAGGGCCTTGAAGGATGAATTGTTTGGAAGGAAAAGGGAAATTAGTAACAGAGAAAATAGATTTTAAAGAAGAAGAAAAGTGCATGCCATATTTGGGTGACAATCTCTTATCCATGATTCCAAAACCTACAAAGGTCTGAGAAGAAATAGTTTCTTAGCTCATTCATTTTGATCCTGATCTGACCTGATCTCAGTTGTTGAGAAAATCTCTCCTGAACTGGCATTAAGTAACTTTAGGTGTTTTTATTTTTGGCAGTTGTATTAATATGCTTGATACAATTAATATGAATCCCTGCAAGTTATCCAAGACTTCTAATAAATAAAATTGTACATCGGGAGCCAGCAGTTAGTGTAATGGCTATGTCGCTGGACTCCCACATAGTCGACCGCGGTTCGCGTCCTGGACCCGGTGGCTTAAAACTCACGCCGGGCACGTGTGCGTGTGTGCCCAAGGTCCCAAGAGGAGAATGAAGGACAAGGGATTGCAGCGTGGCCATCCCCCCGAGGCGTGATTTCTCGCTTTCTGTCTCTCTGTCTCTCTCTGTCTGTCTGGCGAGCGCACGCGCCCTATAGCAAAAACCTCTCAAAAAAAAAAAAAAAAAAAAAAACTGTACATCAACTTACCTTTCAATGATATGAAAAATCCTGAATTTTAATACTAAAATACATCTATGCTTAGCCATTGTTGGATAAAGAATTGTGGGGATACAGAAAGAAATTCAAATGGATTTTAAGGCGAAGTGAGAAAGATGAAACTGAGAAGACAATGGGGCCCAGACAGTGTAGAGTATTTTATTCCAAGGCTAGTCAGTTTGGACATGAACCTGAAAATACGAGAAAAGTATGCATAAAGGACACAGCCCAACATGCTTTTCAAGGCCTGAGTATATATTCTTACCTTGGACATTGGCAGGAGTGCCATGTCGTTTCTAGGACTTTCTCTGCCTTCACAGATAGAACTGATCACTTGCTTCTATTTCCATGAGCTATTTTAAGTGAATCGCTGTCGTGCAGCACACTGTCTCATACAGGTGATGTGGTTTGCTTCTCCTATAGGCACAAAAGGGAATTTCCTTTACCCTCTGAAAGTTTGAATCTTTAAGTCTGCTGGAGTAAGCTAGCAATAGACAGATTAGTAGGACACAAAAATCATACAAGTTCATTAACATGCAAGCACACGGAAGTCTCACCAAGTATGAAACTTGAAGAGAAGGCAAATGGTTGAAATTTAAGTACCCTCTTCATAAGAAAGGGGGAGATGTAGACAAGTTTGAAAGGGGAATAAAAATTTCTAGGGGGAATGAATAAGCCTAAAAAACTGATAATAGCCTTGGATAAAGTTCTTCTGGGACCTGGGTTTGGTGTCAACTCCAGGTTTCTTCACTATAAATTAGGGCCAGCCTGTAACATGATGGTTAAAGCGGATGGATCTTATATGGTTGACCTCTTGGTTCGAGTCCCTGCAAATTAATCTTTGAAGAACTTGTAATGATACCCTTGAGATAATTGCATTCCTTCTGAAGGAACATCCTTCATGATAAGAGAACTTCAGAGAAAGGAAGGCCTTCCTGTGCTTTGGGAAAAGAAGAGGGGTGAGAGATAAAGGGATGGGAAGTCTGAGAGACCTTGGTTCTAAGGCTTCTTCTTACTTCAAAGTACTTAGCCTGTCAAGTGCTATAATTTTGGGTATTGTGAGCCCCAACACTGTATTTAATTGGAACATTAACTACATCAATACACCATTTATTATAATTTGTTTAGCTGCTCTTATTTATTTGTATGTGTGTGTGTGTATGTGTGTGTGTATATTAATTGGCTTTTTAAAAAATAATTCTCTGTTCCAAAAATATTTAAGAGCATGTCTTTAATCTGTCTTTAGTCGCTAACAGAAATACCTGAACCTGGGTGATTTTCAAAGAGAAGGGAGATTTATTTGCAAACTCACAATTCTGTTGACTGGAATGTCCAAGCCCAGGCTTACAGCATGATTTGATAGAAGCACAGAGCATGCCGGTACCTGCAGAGAGAGTCCAAGCACCTTGGTCTCTCTCATGAGCTCCTTGCTCTAGTGAGAACTAACCTCTTCTCATAAGATCTAAAACTCACTAGGTCTCAGAAGACAACACTAATCTAATCAGGAGTATTACCTCTCATTCAATCACCATGAACAAATTACCACCCATTAGGCTTCACCACCTCCCGAAATGAAATTCCAAAACATGAAATTTTGGGGAACAAACCACTATCCAAACCATAGCAGACAGCTTGGATCAGCCATCTCTTAAAATCTATATTGAATTCACTAATGAAAACAAATACTACTTTTATAGGGCTCATACTAAGTGCCAGACTCTGTTCCAAGTGTTTTACAAAAATTACTTAATTTAATCCTCCCAAAAATCCTATGAGATAGCTTTATAATACTTACTTATAAATTAAGAAACTGATGCTCAGAGAGGCCGATTTATTTGCATACGCTATAGCAGCACTGTAGTGGTTATAGCCTTAGCATTTCATCTTAGCCACTAACACACACTGCCTCTTGATAAACTCTTCCTTCCACATGCTGCCTAGCAAGCTGCTTCACATGTAATATATTTTCAAGACATGTCTGTTAATAGGCTAGATGAACCAGTGATGTTTTTAATGATAATTTGACTGAATTGTCAAAAGTTATTTCCTTTGGGAACCAGCAGTTAGCGTAATGGCTATGTCACTGGACTCCCACGTAGTTGACCGCGGTTTGCGTCCTGGACCCGGTGGCTTAAACTCACGCCGGGCGCGTGTGCATGCATGCCTAAGATCCGGAGAGGAGAATGGAGGAGAAGGGATTGTGGCGTGACCATCCCCCCTGGGGGGTGATTTCTCGCTTTCTGTCTCTGTCTCTCTCTGTCTGTCTGGTGAGCGCAGGCGCCCTATAGCGAAAATCTCTCTCAAAAAAAAATTATTTCCTTTTCTCAGTGAGTTTATGTTATATGCTATGGTTTGAATGTCTCCCTAAAATTCCTGTGTTGAGATTTAGTTGTGATAGGATTAAGAGAGTGAAAACTTGGGGCCAGCAGGTGGTGTAGTTATTACAGTGCTGGACTCCCACATGGCCAAACATGGTTCAAGACTCAGAGACCTAGTGACTTGAAAGTCACACAGGATACTTGTGCGTGCATTCTCACAATGCCTGGGGGAGAATGGAGGAGAAGTATGGTGTGGTCATCCCCTCTGCAGAGTGATTTCTCACTTTTTCTCTCATTGTTTCTCTCTGTTTCTTTCCTCTCCTGCGAACCTATTATGCACCCTCTGGCAAAAACTTTAAAAAAAAAGAGAGAGAGAGTAATAGTTTAATAGTTTAATCTGACTATGATGTTGAAAATGGGGCCTTTGGAAAGAGATTAGAATTAATATCATCAGGGTAGAACTCCATGATTGACCCATTTGTGGTATTACAAAGAAAAATGAGACAAGAACAGAAATACATTGACATAATCACAAACTTGCACTCTGCCATGTTGTGGTATAGCCAGAAGTCCTTCCTCACATAGGCTCTGGCCTTCGAACTTCCAAACTATGAGCTAAATAAACCTCTATTCTCTTAAATCACAGCCTCATCTTTTTTGTTCTTAGCAAGAAAATGGACTAGAACATTGTGCAGTTCTAAGCACCATATGCAGTGGACATTTATTGAGGTGATGAGAGCAGAGCATGTAGGTATATCCTATTCCATATACATATATAAATGAACTGAGTTATTTATTTATTTATTTTTGCATAGGTTTTTGCTCTAGGGCACGTGCACTCGCTAGAAAGATAGAGACAGAGAGACAGAAAGCGAGAAATCACCCCCTGGGGGGATGGCCACGCTGCAATCCCTCCATTCTCCTTTCAGGATCTTGGGCATGCACACACATGTGCCCGGCATTGAGTTTAAGCCACCGGGTCTGGGACTTGAACTACAGTCAACTACATGGGAATCCAGCAACGTAGTCATTACACCAACTGCTGGCCCCTAAACTGAGTTATTTTAAAATACATTAGGAAGGCATACTCATTGTAAAAATAGGAAAACAGTACAGAAAAAATTTAGATTCTCCTTTAATTTCTCTCCCTTAATTTTATTCCCCAGAGTCATTTGACCACTGTGCAGTAGGTGTTGGTGCACCTGCACTGAAATGCGGCATTTACATATACATTGATTCAGGTGTACACACCTGTTAATACAAGTATCTATGATCATCTTTGTCTAATTGATTTTTTATAGAATTAGTTATTTTATTTTATTAATTATTGTTACTTTAATTTTAATTGGACCAGAGAGAGAAAAAGGGAAAGAGAGGAAGTAAGCCTCTAGGTGTAGGACTTCAATCATGGTCAGCCATGTGGGAGACCAGCACCTCGACCCCCACTCTACCTGGTGGGCCCTACCCAATTGAATTCATGACACTTATTTATATATTGAAATTATGGGTGCTATAACTGTTACAAATTTGTACTCTCCTGACGAGAAATACTCAGGGTGCTTTCCTTGGCAGGAAATATACACATATTTGGAGTATACACATATCTCCTGCAATTTTTTAAATCATCAATAGTGATTTTAGTGTACTGTGATATAGAATGCTTTTCATGACAAGACAGTGTGGGGTCTAGGAGAAGTTTATATGGTTTATTTTAGCACACTTTTTGATCATCTACAAGAAAGGATAAAAAAGCACTTAATTAAATTAATGAGATGATGTTAACTTGGGAGATATTAAGGACATCCAGGAAAACAGATATTTAAAGAAGTTAAAAATATGTGAAAGAAATAGTAAAATAATATTTAGATTGCAAAAAAAATAATTGAATGTGTTAAAGACTTATTGATCAGCCCACCAATTACTCATAGGAAGTGGAAGAAGCACAAGACCTTTGCTTTTATAAAGTTGCACCACTACAAAACTAAAATCACCAAAATTAAATAACTTTTGTTTATATACATGCCAGTGTACCTTGGGAATCTTAGAATAATTAATTTCATAAGTTATCTCCAGATCTTTTAGGTCATCCTACATTGTTTCATCCTAGAGAAAAAGATAGAGGGAAACTAATATTTACGGTAAACTGAGTGTGGATAGGTATTTTTTTTACATGGCTTATCACACTTAATTCTCATTATATCTATGTGAGGAACGTACACTTTTAATATTTTTGTTTATTATTTATTTTTGTCTCAGTTCAATTTTGTGTCTGAATTTGAGATCATATTGTTTGATATCTGACCTGACATTTTCTCCAAAATTCACTTGCCGTAAATTCATGTTAATATATCTCTATATAAGTAAGTAAAAGATTGAATGAAGTTTTATTTTAATTAGACTTTTAAAATTAAAATGCAATGCTACACTAGTTACCACTCATAACACAAAGAAGTGATTCCTAAATGAGTCCAATTATGCAGAGAGAATTCAGAGTTGTGCTGATGAACTACAGTAATAATGACATGTCGGTGGTTTGTTGTTGTGTCCGTGGCAAGCATTTGTGAAATATCTATTCATCAGGCAATACTTAGTGAGAATGTGTTTTAGCCATTATAACAAGGTATATGCAAATGAGCTTCCCATGAGACTTTGCAACAAACATTTAATTAGCTATACAAAGAAACAGTTAAATATACAAACACACCATTACAGAAAATTAGCTAGTGTGTATTGTTAATTTTGTGCACATAATTCCTAAAATAGCACCATTTAATAATGTACGTCTTTATCATATGCCTATTAATGGAAATGTATAATTTTACTTCTAAATTAATTCTGTTAAACTTTTTACCTCTTTCCTTTCTTATTATAAAAATCATACATACATTGAGTAACATAATTTGGGTGCTTTTAGTGTTACATTTCTAAATAAGGAGAGAAATGTTAAAATTGAAACGTGTTATCACATTGATACAGAAAGGACAAATTTTATGGAGTAGGTGGTAAATTTACTGAGGAAGTAGGTTGGCAAACATTCATCATTGTACACTAAGAAGAACAGATTTTAGAAATTACAATATTTATTTTAAAACACTTAATGCTAAACTTTTTAGTTTCTTCATTTGTGCCCTGAAATAGACATACATTTATTTTCTTAAAATAAATCTCTTGTCTAATCTGAACTCCTAAACCTCAAGGAAAATTCTCTTTTATGAATCTGGGTATTTAAGAATTTTTACTTAATATTTTCTTGCTTTGAATCTTAAAAGACATTCTATAGAAATATATTCAGATTCATATATAAATTTCACTTTTGTGTAATATTAGACACTTTGACACCTTTAAAAAACTTATGTTAATTTTTATTATAGTGGTCTGTATTTATTAGTTATGTAATGAGTGACATGAAGAGTTAACAAACAACATTATTGTGTATCTCATAATGTCGTACTAAGATACTTAAAAACACATTCAGTATAGTCTTAAGTATTTAAAGAGTAATCACAAGTTATAATAAGGATAGTGTTCACAATTTCAAGAAAGTCTTCTGATTTTGAGGATTAACTTCCAGCTAAGCATGATTCAAAAATACCTAGAGGTATTTTGTTTTGTTTTTTAAAAATTTAAACAAGAGTCATTTTATTTTTAGATAATCAGGAGGAGTTACTAGATGTAGCAGCTGACCAGCCAGCCTTCCCCAACACCATTTGCATCTCTGAAGCCCCCAAGGACAGAAGAGAGTCTTTTAATTGGTGATTCAACTTTAGTAGAAACATGCATTTAGGAAATGAGGCCTACACTGTTGTCTTCACACCAGGCAAACCAGCTTCTGTTGTCATGGTGATCTTCTATAGCATGCTAGAGCCAGTGATGTGGAAAACAAGATGGCTTCCTCGTTTATTTAGCCCTAATGAAAGTTGCAGATATTAGCACATGATTTTTGCATTAAATATATGTTTCTTGAAACCTATGTTAAGAAATGTAAACAAACACACAAGCAAACAAACCTGTTTTGGTTAAAATTGAACTGTCTTTAAAACTTCTGAAATTATGATTTTCAAGGTAAAGAAATTATTTCCTTTCTTTTAAATGTAAATGTCTTAAAAACCGCTGCCTTCCCATTGAGTTATGCTTCAAGGAGCAGGTCAGATTTCAGTTCATGTATGATTTCGATTTATTTTGGATTAGCATGAGGGTTATAGAATGACGCATGTTATATGTAGGCTTTATTGTGCAAGAATAAGCTGCTTCAGTAATTTCAATGCTTGTAAAGGAGTTCTATATCTGAAAGAGAGCCTGAGTTTTCAGATTGGGGGGGCCAATAAATTAGGAAAAATGCAAAAAGATATGATCCTAACAATCTAAAATGAGAAAGAAGCTCCTTATTTCTCATGGATGACTTAACAGTTTTCACCTTAAAAATGGTATAGACAATATTCTGAGTGGCTTTGTAATAAATATTTGGACAAAGAACAATCTTTCCATTTTGAGCCCTTCTATTTATTCATTCATCTTTTAATAAAACTGAGCTGAGAAAATCTCTAAAATATTTTGCAAGGATTAGGAGAGATGGAAGGATTAAGACATAAATGCTTTACAGTTAATGAATTAATTATTTACACTACACTTTATTACAAAAAGAGCACATGGAAAGAAAGAGACAAAATTTCTCCTTAAATTTCAATATTATCTTTCCAAAAGTAATAGGAAATTTAAGTGCTACTCATATGATACTGAAAAATGTAATGCAAAAAAATAAATTTGATGTTTGCTTTTTAGATTTTAATTTTAGGGGCATGATGATTAAGTTAAATTTATATATGTAGCTACACCTCACAGAAATTCACCATTCTGATGAGCAGCAAAAGTGTTCAATAAAGACCTCGATATTAACTTCAAATGCAGCATTTTCCCAATTGTTCTTTGGGATGCTTATATTTTAGGCAATGTTAATAATAGTTTTCTGTGATCAAAGAGTTTTATGGTCCAATGAGTTTAAAAAATGCATTTTTATCACTTTTTTTGTGATTCAAAATGAACTTACCTACTAAGGATACAAAACATTTTATAGTAAAGAGATTTTTCTTTGCTTTTTATTTTGCCAGAGGGCACATGCCCTTGCTAGAGAGAGACAGAGAGAGAGAGAGAGAGAGGGAAAGAATAGGAAAGAAAGAACACACTCTCCCCCCCTCATGGGGCATAGATTTACTGTAATCCCTTCTCCTTCATTTTTTTCTCCTTTGGGGATTTTGGGCATGCACACTCATGCACCTGTGTGTTTTTCAAGTTTCCATAGCTGGAACTCATACCTCTCAATCGGCCATGGTGGCATCCAGCTGCCTTAACCACGCTACTAGCTGCTCCAAGAGATCTGTTTAAACCTGTGTGGTCATACATTTTTGAATACAGGATTTTTGTTTTTCTCTTCACAGATGTTTAATTCTATTTTCTGGCATGCTGATGTTTTTGGAAACACAATTGGAAACCATAGTTATTGTTTGTTTGTTTAAATATGTTAGAGGGCTCCTGTGCTTGTGAGAGAGAAAAAGAGAGGAAGCATCCCCCATGAGGAATGGCCACAGTGCAATCCCCTCTCTTCCATTTCTCCCATCTTCTAGGATTTGGGGCACATATGCACACACACCTGGAGTGTTTCTTGAGACACTGAGTCTGGGGCTCAAACTGTGACATGGGCCATATGGGGTTCTAGCTGCCTTAGCCACCACAACACAGGCTGGACTGTAACAATGATTTTAATAGGAGGAATACTGACATTGTTAACACTCTGATTTGGTCTTCTCCATGACATTGGTAATATTTATTTGCTTATATCTAGTACATTTTCTTAATATACATAATGCAACCTCCAAGGAGAATGTTTACATGCAAGTGTGATTTTCTTTTCTTTCTTTTTTTTTCTTTTTTTTTTGGGAGAGGTTTTTGCTGTAGGGCATGTGCACTCACCAGAAAGACAGAGAGAGACAGAGAGAGAGAAAGCGAGAAATCAACCCCTTAGGGGGGGATGGCCACGCTGTAATCCCTTCTCCATTCTCGTCTCAGGATCTCAGGCATGCGTACACACGTACCTGGCATGAGTTTAAGCCACCGTATCCGGGGCTCGAACCGCGGTCGCCAACATG
Source organism: Tupaia tana (assembly GCA_026018925.1). Taxonomy (NCBI): domain Eukaryota; kingdom Metazoa; phylum Chordata; class Mammalia; order Scandentia; family Tupaiidae; genus Tupaia; species Tupaia tana. Next base: position 82,093,249 of record JAKSZU010000002.1, read on the forward strand.
AGAGTCCAGAGACATAGCCATTATGCCATCTGTTGGTCCCCACAAGTGTGATTTTCTAAAACACAAAATCACTACAAATTTAAAAATCATAATTGGCTTTTAAACATTATCTTATTTGAAATGTAATAATTGCAAATATTTATGAGGGGATAGTGTGATTTTTCAGCACATGAATACGTTGGCTTTTATTCACAGTTCTAGATTTGGGCAGCTCTTAAAATCAGAGCAAGTTTCATCTCTGGTCTGCCATGTGGTCATACAAGCATTTATGAACAGGAAATGGAAATAAGGTACAGAAAACAGAAGTGAATTCAGAGGCAGTTTGATTGGTTACAAACTCCACTTTTGCCTTATTTGAAGACAGTTTAAACAATTGGGTGCTTGAGACTGATTGAAGCTCAGGTAATATGACCGGCAGCTATGTGTTACAAAAGTTACTCCTAAATTAGACCTTCAGTTTCTGTACTAAGTTGACATTGCAGTTTGTTAGGTAAAGACTCGGTGTACAGAAGCATCCTCGGACCAAATTAGTTTTTTTTTCTTTTTAATTTGACTAGAAAGGGACGGAGGTGTGTGTGTGTGTGTGGGGGGGGGGGTATATGGTGTGTGTGTGAGAAACAAGCCACCAGGTCCAGGACTTCGAATCACACGGTTGGCCATGTGGGGAGTCCAGCCCCCTTAACCACCTGCCAGCTCCAGGCCAAATTAGTTAAATTTAACAAAATAAAAGTTCTTTTGTTCTCTATACTGCAGCTGTACTCTTTTTTGTTTTTGTTTTTATAATTATTTTTATCTGCCATAGGGAGCCTGTACCCACTGAAGAGAGAGAAGAGAAAGAGAAAGCCAGGGGGAGTGATCACTCTGTCATATCTTCCTTTCCATTCTCCCTCGGGAGTCTGGGCACACCCGCACATGTACCCAGTATGTTTTATGAGCTGCGGGTCTGGGACTTGAACTGAGCTTTAGGCCATGTGGAATCCAACCCCTTTAACCACCATGCCACAGGCTGGACCTGTACTACTCTAGTTTAAAATCTTCATGCTTCTTTTCCACCCCTTTTCACCATCTTTGTGAAGACAAATTCCTTGGCAAAGTGGTGGTGATGTTTGTTAAGGAAAAAAAAAAAAAAAAAAAAAACTTTGGGATATTTTGGCCCAACATAATTTTTTAAGCATCTCTAGCTATAATTACCCTGTTGCTTCTGGGCAAAGTAAATTATACAGAGGTACAAGGTCCTATTAGGTGGGCAAGAGTATGGAAAAGCCTCTTAAACAGAATTTGACCAATAATAAGCAAGAAATATATATGTACTATGACAATGTTATAATAAGTAAATGTAATGAAACCCAGTATTAAAGTTGTAAATATTTTGTAAAAGTTTATTAGCATGCAATATCCTGAAACCAAATTTGAATCTTTGGAATTGTAAATGAAGTTTATTGAGAACAAAAATAACTTTTTGTACCATAGGATTACACCATAGTTAAAAACTTTGCTAGTTGTTGTTGTGAGTTTTGCCAGTTATTTTTTATTATTATTTTTTTTGGAGAGTTTTTGTTTTGTTTTTCTTTTTTTTGCTATAGGGCACGAGCACTCACCAGAAAGACAAGAGACAGAGACAGAAAGCGAGAAATCACCCCCCAGGATGGATGGCCATGCCGTAATCACTTCTCTTCTATTCTCCTGTCCAGATATTGGGCATGCATGCACACGTGCCCAGCGTGAGTTTAAGCCATCGTGTCCGGGATTCGAACCATGGTCGACTACATAGGAATTCAGTGACATAGCCATTACGCTAACTGCTGGTCTCATCAGTTATTGTTTTATGTCTTGTATTGCTGAGTTCAGAAGTGGAGTAATTTTCTCCGAGACTATTTTACCTTGGACTTACATTTTTGTGGTTTTAAAGAAGAAAACAATCCAGTGGTTATTGGCCCTTTCTGATGTATGCATTTTAAAAAATAATTCTTCTATAGCCTTTATTATTACTACTTTTTTAGAGCGATTTTTGCTATAGGGTGCGTGTGTTCACTGGAGAGACAGAGACAGAGAAACAGAAAGCGAGAAATCACCCCCCCCCCCCAGGGGAGATGGCCACACTGCAATCCCTTATCTTCTATTCTCCTCTCCAGATTTTGGGCATGCACATACATGTGTCTGACATGAGTTTTAAGCCATCAGTTTCGGGACTCGAACCACAGTTGGCTATATCAGAGTCTAGTGACATACCATTATGACATCTATTGGGTCCTAACCTTTGTTTTTTTAGAATTTATGAACAAAGTGGACTGGCAGGTAGCATAGTAGTTAAGGGTACTGGGCTCCCACATGGTTGACTGTGGTTCGAGTCCTGGACCTGGGAGCTTGCTTTCTGACTCCCCCTCCCCTGCTCTGTCCCTCTCTGGTCAAATTAAATAAATAAGTAAATTTAATAAAGTAATTCTTTAAAAAAAAGGTATTTATGAAAAAGAGGAATCCTTAGGTACAACTGCCTGGGCTCAACTTCACTGATTTGGCAGGCATGTGAATTGTTTGAAGACATTCCCCTGATATTTGACTGGGCATAGTAGGAAGTGTTTGGGTAGAGGAGATGAGAGACATCAAATTAGATAACTTGGTAGGTCCAAGAACTAGCCTTCGGCTGGCATGACTCATAAGCATTGAAATATTTATAATAGAGAAGATGGAAAACTTAAGATGGCGAGATACATGAAAAGACTAGGAAGATCCTCATGGAAGGGGAAAGAAAAGCCAAAGTAAAATCAACAAGCAGGTGAGGGATGGGAGCAAAAATATGAGGTAAGAGCGATAGGGAGGGATAATGGTTCTCAGAGAGAAAGATAAGTGCTTGCAGAAGCAAATATGGACTTTTAACATGTAAAAGACTTTCTCAGATCCGAGTAGTGATTTCTCTCTTGACAAGGTCAGCAGAGGCCTGGCACAGAAGCACTGGCGTACTGCACACAGGCCAAGGAAACTTCCTGGGTTTTGCCACCATCTTGTGGGAGTTGTCAGCTCAGGTAATTCCTGCTGAATATCCTAATTACTGTCATTTTAACTATAGCTCATTTTGGGCTAGAGGAAAAACAATATGGAAACCAGGAATGATTTATCTTTTCTTTCAACATATGAACAAAACCTTCCTGCCCATATGTAAAAGTTAGTCAAGCAATACTTCATTCATTGTTAGATGTTCCCACAAAAGTTGCTCTTTCTTGGATTTAAACTTCCAGCTCTCTACCTTCTGTAGCATTCCTGCCTTTGCCATATTCTGAATCTTTATAGTCTTCCCCATATATTTTTCTCCTAAATTCCTGTATAAATAAAGCAGTCTTCTAAAGTGATCGTCACTGTTGCAATTAGCCAACTCTGCCCCCCTTTACTGTGAAATGAGGGGAAATTAAAGAGAGAGAAAATTTCAACTTTTTTTCCCCATTTTCCATTAATGTGTGAACTTCCAGCAAGATGGAGTGTTGAGTTTTTGTAAAAAGAATTTCCCCTTCCCCCCAAGCAGTGCATGTTTTCCCAGCAGTGAGGAAAATGAGTTATGCACACAACTGGTCAAAGTTACCTCATCACATCAGAATCAGATGGGGGTGGGGAAAGGAATGGCTTTGCTGTGAATAACCAGGAAGTGAGTTTTTGCAGGCAATAGTTCAGAATGAAAACTGTAACTGCAAATTAGTCGGTTGTAGAAAAAAATGGAGAAAGAAAACGTCGAGTTACTTGTGGAGATAAGGTTGTAACTAAGCTAGATTTATTTAAAACAAATTGAATTTATTGCTTCTTTTTAAGTTTGGTTTCTGCCAGATTATATCTATAAATTATTTCTTGAATCTACTATATAGATAGTAGTGGATGACTGATTTTTGTCAAGCCTACCAATTAAAATCTTTAATTACTTTGTCCTACCCCTCCTTCTGATTTCTGAACAAAAAGAGCATTTATTTTGCCTTTTAAATTCACTACTACTTTTACTGCTTGCTTCGTGATTCCCTAGCAGACTTAAAGGGTGACTGTTGACTCAGCTTCACCTGAACTGAACATCCAACTATAGATCTAATTAAAAAGATTGAGTGACATCAAGTCAAATTGGGGAAAATTACTCAGTTTATGACAAAGAAAAGTAAAGGTCCTCCTAGGAAAATAGGTAAACTTCAAAACTAGTCCCTTAGATTTAAATTTCAAGAAAGTTGTTTTTAAAACCTTTCATTTTAACTCAAATACCTTGTATGTCAATGAAATGTGATATTCTTTTTAAGAGCATTAGGTTGAATATAAAGAAACTTTTAAAGTCTCCAGGGAGACCTTTCATTAGTGGTTCTTTTTACAACATCTGGCTAGTGATTTTTTTAAGAGGCTGAAATTAGTGTCTTTTTTCTTTTTACTTTTCTGTGCTAAAATCATTAGAAAGATTACCTGCGGTCTAGAAAACTAAACAAAACACATACTCCACATTCTTCTTTATACGTCCTTTGTAATACATGTAGAATATAACAGAAGCTTTTATGCCCTGAAGATATTTGAATGCCAAACTACAAGCAGCCCTCTCTAGCTGGCCAGGATATTGGGGTATGAATTAGCTTAAGAGCTCTGCCCATTAGAGGCCCTCTATACTGTGTTGGTAATTAGGTAAAAGAATAAAAAATCTACTTAAAAAAATTTACTATAGGGTATGTGCGTTCAACAGAGGGAGAAAAGGAAAGTGAGAAAGCATCCCTTATGAGGGATAGTCATTTCGCAATTCCTTCTCCATTTTTCTCTTGAGGTTTTGGGCACACACACACACACACACACACGCACCTGGCATGTTTGTCAAGCCTCTGGGTCCCAGTCACAAACAGTGAAGTCGGCCATGTGAGATGCAGGCACTTTAACCACCATGTCCCCGGCTGGCTCCAAAATCTTTATTGTAGAGTTTCAATCTAAGGCACATACAAAGAAGTTTGGCCATAAGGTTGACAGAGAAAGAAGGCAGCAAATAGAAATCATGGGCTAAAAGACATGAGGAGAATTTGAGTCGCCATAGCAAAGAGAAGTCAATCAGCAGTGGATGAAAGGGTGGAGACAGCAACAGGAGGAAAAGATAGATTAGGTGAGCTATTTATCAGTCTGTTATTGTGTTGCTAACAGGAATTGTAAAAAAAATAAAGAAACAGAAATATTTGAAACTAGGTAAATTTAGGAGCATAGAGGTTTAGTTGACTCTTTAGTTTGGTGGCAGGAGAATCCAAAGATGTAGGGCTGACGTGAGGCCAGCCTACAGCATGGCAGAGAGACTAGCAGGCACATGTGGAGCTGCCTGCCACTCTCTTATAACAACCTGCTCTCCAGAGAACTGAACCCTTCTGAGAGCTGCAACTCATTCAGTCTTCTCAGGAGACAGCATTAAGTCATTCATAAGACTGCACATCTAGTATCCAATCATCGTGATCCAGTCACTGTCTAAGACTGAATGCCAAAACATGAATCTTTAGGGAGCAAACCATAATCCAAACCATAAAAAACTGTCGTAATGATAAATCCATAATAATAAGTTCCGGGAATCCAGAGCAATTTGATTGCCCGTTGAGAAGAACTGCAAAGTAAGTGTTATTATAGCTCCCAAGTTTCTTTGCTAGTTATATATGGGCAGAGAGTAAGTTTGGGCCAATAGAATCTTAGCAGAAATATCATAGGGCAGCCTTTGTAAAGCTTCCATATAATAGGGCATGTGTAAATTCTCAGCCTCTTCTTCCTTATGTCTCTCCCCAATCTATCGACCTAGATTATAAATTCTGCTATTTAGACCACTTTTGCCTGCTCAATTAGATTATGAGAATTGGGTCTTGTATTCCTCATTTTGAAGAACACTATACGAGTTTTGGATCACTGACCCAGATATTTATTTGAGAGAAACTAAGATTTTATTTTGAGTACACCACTGCTTGCTTCTCCCCTACTCCACTTAGTTTTTTATTTGAGCAAACCTAATTGTAAATAATACATGTGGTTGAAGAACTGCTTTGGAAAAAACTATATAATTGATAGGAGAAAACATATGTAGATTTTAGAATTATTTAATATGGTATTCCTAATAAAAACATTTAAATTCCTTGACTTCCAGTGGAGTTTTGTCCCAATAAAGTCATAATAAATAAAAAATATCCTAAGTTGAAAATGCATTTCAGTAAATTTGTCATATTTGTATAATGGAATACTACTCAACAATAAGACATCCAACATTTTGATGAGTAAAAGGAATGAGACACAAATTAGTATACTACACAGGATCCCATTTATATAAAATTCTAGGACAAAAATAACTTAGTGACAGAAAGCACATCAGTGAATGTGTGAAGCAAATGGTAATTAGGATTGATTAGGATTGATTGCAAAAGAGCAATGGGGGGGGGGGCGGCGGCTGGCAGGTGGCATGGTAGTTAAAGCACTGGATTTCCAGATGGCTAATGATGGTTCAAGTCCTGGATCTAGTGACATGCTTTCTCACTTTCCCTTTCTCTCTGGTTAAATAAGATAGTAATAATAATAATAAATAAAATAAAATAAATTCTTCTTTTTTTTGTGGAGAGGTTTTTGCTATAGGCGCGAGTGCTAACCAGACAGACAGAGAGAGACATAGAGACAGAAAGAGAGAAATCACCCCCCAGGGGGGATGGCCACGCCGCAATCCCTTCTCCTCCATTCTGCTCTTGGGATCTTGGGCACGCACGCACAAGCGCCCGGCGTGAGTTTTAAGCCACCGGGTCCGGGACTCGAACCACGGTCGACTACAAGGGAGTCCAGCGACATAGCCATTACGCTAACTGCTGGTCCCAATAAAATAAATTCTTAAAGAAAGCAATAGGGAACTTTCTGAGGCAATGGAAAATCTTGATAGTGGTGGTTTATATAAATACAGACATTTGTCAAAATTCATCAAACTAGGGACTAGATGATGATGTAATAATTACTGTTGCTGGACTCCCATGTAGTCAACCACAGTTTGAGTCCCGGACCCGGTGCCTTACAACTCACGCTGGGTGCATATGCGTGCATGCCCAAAATCCCAAGAGGAGAATCAAGGAGAAGGGATTGCAGCATGGCCATTTCCCCTGAAGGGTGATTTCTCACTTTCTGTCTCTCTTGTCTCTCTGGTGAGCACACGCACCCTATAGCAAAAATCTCTCTCTAGAGACCAGCAGTTAGCATAATGGCTATGTCACTGAACTCACATGTAGCCGACCGCGGTTCGAGGCCCGGACCTGGTGGCTTAAACTCACGCTGGGCACATGTGCGTGCATGCCCAAGATCCTGAGAGGAGAATGGAGGAGAAGGGATTGCGGCGTGGCCATTCCCCTGGGAGGTGGTTTCTTGCTTTCTATCTCTCTGTCTCTCTCTGTCTTTCTGGTGAGTGCACACGCCCTATAGCAAAAATTTCTTCTTCTTCAAAATAAATCTCTCTCTAAAAAATCATCAAACTACAGAAAATGGTACACTTTGTTATGTAAATAATACTTTAGTTAAGTAATATATAATTTCTGAGAAATGTAACTGACATTGGGATTTTAATACTGATAGTAAAGAATTTGAAAAGGGTATTTTAGGGCCCAGTTGATGGCATAATAGAAAAGTAGGTAGACTCCCATGTGGTTGACTGTGGTTTGAGTCCTGGACCCAGAGGTTTGAAACTCATGTTGGGTGCATGGGTGTTCATGCCCATGATCCTGACAGGAGAATGGAGGAGAAGGGATTGTGGCATGGACATTCCACCTGGGGGGTGATTTCTCACTTTCTATCTCTTTGTTTCTCTCTGTCTCTCCAGTGAGTGTACACGCCCTATAGCAAAAATCTCTCAAAAAAAAAAAAAACAAAAAAGAAAATGCTATTTTAAAATATACTATCTTCTAAAACACTAAATATCTAGAAATAAATTTTATCGAAGATGTGAAATATTTTTACATTAAAATTTATGAAACAAAAGTACCTCAGATCAGCTGCAGCAGAGCGATTGGATGCTGCTACGTGGCAGACAGGCCACATGGGAGGCATAGATTTGATTTCCGCATATCCTAAAAATCTGGGCACAGTGGCACAACTGTAGTAGTCCCAGTTACTCAGGAAGCTGAGGTGGGAGGATTGCGATATAGTGAGACCATGCCTGAAACACCACACACACACACACACACACACACACACACTTAAATACCACACCACGATAAACAAATAAGGAATTTAAATAAACAGAGTGATATTCTAGATTCAAGGATTGAATGGCTCACTATTGTAAAGGAAACAGTTCTCTTCAGACTGATCTATAGATGCACTGTAATTTCACTCAAAATCTCCGCAGGTAATTTTGTAGAAATTGAGAAATATAAAATGTACATTAAAATGTCAAAGACAAGTAAGGAGTGGCCTTCCTTGTAGAAGTGAGCCCGATGAAAGAGCTTCCATGACCCCACATCAAGTGTTAGAAGGGGAACACATTCAGGGCAGGTATTGATGACAGAAAGAGACCCACATGTACATTGTTACCTAATGTATGCCAAACTTCCCTCGGCAAGACAATAGCAAAAGGGTATTCTTTTAAGTAAGAAGTGCAGTATCAATTAGATATCCATGGGGGTGGGGTGGGGAGGTGGGGTGGATAATCATGCCCCCAAATAAGTTCCATACCAGTTGTAGATCTATTTGTTTACCACAAATCAGTGGAACTGCTATAATGGATGGCAACATTAGCTGACTCTTATTTAGAACAGGCAAAGAGTTCTTCAATACAGGACAAAAAAGTCTCAAAACACCATAAAAAAAACTATTGATAAGTAGAATTTAATCAAAAACAGCATTAGGAATATGAAAAGGCAATTCACTCAGTGGGAGAATCTATTCATAATACGTATAACCCAAGAAGCACTCACATACAACCTATATTAGGAAATCTAAAAATTAAAGAAAAAAAAAAAAAACAGACAACCCAATTAAAAATCCACAAATATTCACAGAGTACTTTACATAAAAGACAGCCAGTTAACTAATAAGCATATAAGAAACTCTTCAAGATCATTAGTCATCAGAGAAATGCAAATAATAATCATTTTAAGAATCCAGTACCTACTCATTGGAACCACTAAAACTGAAACAAATAAATGAAGTCCCTGGAGATATCAAATATAAACAAAGATGTAGGTACATTGAAACTCTAATAGATGAACTAAAATTGATACAACTACTTTGGAGAACTCCTTGACATTACCTAGTTAGGCTGATTATACTCATACCCTGTGATGTAGTATTTTCACTTCTCAATATATTTCCAACATAAATGTATCCATATGTACAGAAAAATATCCATGCAGTGATATCTATGGCTATATCATTGCTAACGTTTGAAAGTTAAAAGGATGAAATTTTTTTGGTATAGTCTTAAGTGGAATATGCTCCATGAATTTATCTCACATAGATAATATTGTGTGACAGAAGTCAGACACACGAGAGGGCATGTTGTATGAATCCATTCATATGAAGATCAAAAGCAGACCTAAGTTCCTTACGTGAGAGCTCAGAGTAGTGGTTACTGCTTAGGTAAGGAGCGCGAGGACAGTGCCTTTGGTTCTAAATAGTCTACTGCTTAATCTGGGTGGTGGTTAAAATAGTAGGTTCACTTAATTTCTTCAGACTATGCATTTAACATTTATATACATATATCTTAATTGAAATGTTTTTTTTTTTTTAAAAAAACTTATA